>JAPDNY010000009.1:93064159-94264159 GCA_029375565.1 Gekko gecko
ACAAGAACTCATGGGCACTCCATGAAATTGCTGAGCAGTCGGGTTAGAACAGATAAAAGGAAGGACTTCTTCACCCAAAGAGTGATTAACACATGGAATTCACTGCCACAGGAGGTGGTGGCAGCTACAAGCATGGATAGTTTCAAGAGGGAATTAGATAAACACAAGTAAAGTGAGTCCTGGAACATATTGGTGATATCCCTGAGTCAGCCCAGGTGCACATGGGGCTCTTTAGCTTGGAGAAACGATGGCTGAGGGGTGACAGTATCGAGGTTTATAAGATTATGCATGGGATACAGCAGGTAGAGAAAGAGGTATTTTACTCCTTTCTCACAATATAAGAACTCATGGGCACTCAATGAAATTGCTGAGCAGTCAGGTTAGAATGGATAAAAGGAAGTCCTTCTTCACCCAAAGAGTGGTTAACACATGGAATTCATTGCCACAGGATGTGGTGGCAGCTACAGTCATGGACAGTTTCAAGAGGGAATTAGATAAACACAAGTGGAGACCCGCAAGAAACTTGCAGGATGGTCATCCCATTCCTCACACCTTTGCTTCCTCCCCTCTACCCTTACCTATCTCACACTCCTTCTCCCTTCTGGGGGTGGAGCCATGGACTCAACCCTCCAAAGCACCCATTTTATCCAGGGGAACTGATCTCTGTCACCTGGACAACAGTTGTAATGCTGGGTGATCTCCAGCCCTCACCCAGAGGCTGGCAATGGTAGTTCTCATGGAGGAAATGGCTGGTTTGGAGGGTGGAGTCTGTGGCATTATACTGGTCTGAAGTTCCTCCCCTTCTCAAACCCCACCATCCCCAGGATCCACCCCTTAAATGTCCAGGAGTTTCCCAATCCAGAGTTGGCAACCCTATTTCCTTCCCACCCAACAGCCAACTTAACCTTTATCTGCCTTTGTCTGTCTTCAGCTTTTTGTCTCCACCCCCTCCCCCACAGCTTCTACCAAGAAAAATTACAGTCTTTCTCCACAGTGGGGACCAAAGCAGCTTACATTATTCTCACCTCCTTTTTATCTGCACAACAACCCTGTGAGGTTGGTTAGGCTGAAAGTATGTGACTGGTCCAAAATCACCCAGTCAGCTTCCACCGCAATATGGGGATCTGAACCTGGGTCTTGCAGACCCTACTCTGAGGCTCTAACTGCTGCACCACTGCTGGGTTTCATAGGGTGGCTGCTGAACAGCAGCAAGCAGCCAGGCCAAGTTGAGTCATGCAAATTAGGTGGTATCAAGTCACCCAGAGGGTGCTGCCTAGGGATGCCAGCCTCCAGGTGGGATCTGGGGATCCCCTGGAATTACTGCTCAGCTCCAGACTACTGAGATAACTTCCCCTGGAGAAAATGGATGCTTTGGAGGGTGGACTCTAGGGTATTGTACCCCACTGAGGTCCCTGTCCTCCCCAGGCTCCATCCCCAAATCTCCAGGAGTTTCCAGACCTGGAGCTGGCAGCCCCACTACCCCATCCCCTGCCAGTGCCCGTGGGGGACCTGGCAACCCTGCCAGGCCTAGGGTTGGCAACCTCCAAGTGGGGCCTGCTGGAGAGTGAACTCCAGAGATCTGTGAACAACAGAGATCTGTCTCCCTGGAGAAAATGGCTGCTTTGGAGGGTGGATTCTGTGGCATGATATCCAGCTGAGGCCTCTCCCTTCCCCAAATCCTGCCCTCCTTGCACTCCACCCCAAAACCTCTAGGAATCCCCCAGCCTGGCCCCAAGGCGCCCTCCCTCCCTCCCTCCAAGGCCGAAAGAGGCCTGGAAAGAAAGGGCCCTTCCCCCACCCTTTGACTGACAGAGCCAGTCAGAAGCCTCTCCCTCCCCCCCCTCCAACGTTCTAATCTCTCACCGTTGCTGCCTGGAGTCAGGTCCCTGCAGAGGCCATTTCAAAAGGCTTTTGGGGGGAATTCAACCGTCCCTGAAGGGATTTCCTTACTTTTCGGATTTTTCTACAAACCCAGGAAGTCTACTGACTATGTAGGAAAAGCTGTTGGGGGAGAGTGAGGCCCCTGTTGGAGGGAATAGGTATCCGCACAGAAAAAAAAAAAGTCTGGGATTAGAATATAAAATTGAATGATTGGCCCAAGGTTAGCCAATGTGCCTCACAATACCATACTAGCTTACACTTATTGATTTCAACAGGGCTTACTTTTAAGTAAGTCTGCATAGAGTTGCACCTCTCACAAATCTCCCTGTCTCTGCACACCTAATCAAGACTCCAAGAAGGACTATTAACTGGAACCATTGTTAACAAATCTGGGTTACATTTCACACTCATTTGACTCAGTTGTCAGCAACTGGACAAGTCTCCCAGTTTGACTCAATCGTCAGCAACTGGACAAGTCTCCCAGTTTTCATCACATCATTTAGTTACTCTTCTCTGGTACTTTTTTCACAAGAGGAAGTTTGAACAGTCCTATGACAGCTCAGATTTGGACCCTTGTACCTATGGCATCTCGGATCTTGAAGCTGTATCAATCACAATGCAACCCAAATTTTACCAATAGGCAGCAAGATCCTGCACTTTTGACCTGAAGCCATTAGGTATATTAATTCTGCATCAAATTACAGCCGGTAGCAGTGTTTCCCCAATCTGCACCTGGGTAAACCCAGTTGCCTTAGAAAACATGTCAAGCCTTCCATTTTTACACTTGTTTCTACTCCCAAAGCTTCTTGCCCTGCTGAAAGCACTAGATCCTCTCCTCCATCTGGTAACGGATTTTTCCCCCAAGTTGTTTTCCATTGCTGAAATCAATAGATGGTTAAATCTTTACACCTTCCTTGTGAAGACAAGCAGAATATGCTCCCCCCACCTTCTCCTGTTTTGTTTCCATTCCTGGAATTTACCCTCCATTTCTTCCTATTAATTCCAGCCTCTTTCCTTCTCCCTATGTGTGGTGGTGGTTCTGTCTTATTGCTACCTGGCCCTTTCCCATAGCATTCCTAGGGATTCCTCTCTTCCTTTCCCCCCAAAAAACCCAAACCCCTTCCCTTTTTTATTTTACTGTAACTTTTGGTCCTGTTGGTGCAAAACTTCCTCTACCTTTTCTCTTCAAGCTGGTTTCTCTTGAAAAACCACATGGGAGGAACATTATTTGGGATAAAAGCAATTTTAATTGGGTGCTAGCTTGAATTAATCACCCAAACACTAGGATTGTACAAAGTAAATGTTTTGGTTTTTCTTTTACAGTAAAAAATTACAGTAAATTGCTACTGTATTCTGGACTGGTGAGGCCTCTGGAGTGGCTCCACGGAGCCTGAGTGGCAGTGGGTGGCCTCCTGTGGCCTGACTGGAGAGAAAAACAGCCAGGCCAGAAATGAGATATCATCATTGCTGGGAAGGCAGGGCCCATCCTGTCAGTCAAGGGAGTTAAAGAATGCCAGCCTGGATGATATGGGGCTGGCAGAGATGGTGCTGGAGGTGGGGTGACCAGTACTGAAGACACCGGCAAGCAGAGACAATGCTCTGAGGGAGGGGCAGATCAGTGGATTTGGGAGGAAGCCAAAGCGAGACTTCCAGAGCAACATAAAAACCAGCACAATGAGGGACAGGGGAACTGATGGACCAGCCTCAGGGAGAAGGGCTAGAGGCTGGAGAAGTCATGATGGAGTCGGAGCAGAGTCAGGACTGGAGGAGGAGGCTGGGTGATATCAAACACTAGACCCTGCAGCAGATGGGCCTGTCAGAAGCTTGGCAGGAGGACATTCATGTGTGTGACACACCATGTCTGTCTAGCAACTGACAGGGGGATGGACTGCACTGATTGGGAGGACCCAGAGGTGTAGAGGGATGAGGTCCTCCACAGAGACCTGTAGAACTCTGTTTATTAATTGAAAGTGGCCCCAGAAGGTGGCCTGGCACACTAAAGCCAAGGCCCCCCGGTCTGAGGCCATGCAGAAGGGACAACCAGTTCCAACTTTTGGAGGGCCCTGGACAGAGAGTATCCAGGGGCCTCCTCCCTACTCTGCCCAACACAAGGATCCTCATCCATGCCTTCCCCACCTGCTTGCATGTCCCTCTGCCCACATATCCTTCCCCTGCCGGCTTGCAAGCCCTCCCACTACCCATGTCCCTCCCTGCCTGCATGCCCTTTCTCCAACTGCACTGGGCACTCTACCCACTGCCACAAGCACTGCTACCAAGCATCACTTGCACATCCTTCCCTAGTGCTGCTGGATGCACGTGCAGCCAGGAGTGTTGATGGCAGAACACTCCCAAGTGACTGGTCTGGGGAAAGGCAGGTAGTGGTGGGAATCTCTGGGCCCTGGCATCTGCCCCACTGCAGGGAATGCTGAAGCTGCCCCTGACCACATTGTTACCTTTCAAGAGTCTCATTGTTTTGTACTGCTGCTGTTTTGCACGGCTACCCTTTTCAACTCTGTATCTTGGTTAGGTCAATAAATTTAGTTTCTGTTTAAGTACCTGTCTCCCTTCCCACTTTTGGTTCCCTGGGAGATTTATTGCACTAGACTGGGAACAGTGGATACGCTCCATTCAAATAATCCCTATTTTTGAATCAGTGTTCTAGTTCTTCACATGCCCGGTCTGAATTTGGGTAACATACAGGAGTTTTCAGGGTTTACATTTACAGATACTGAGGCTGTTCATGCATGGTAAATGCATGCTTGTTACCCCTCTTCATATGACATAGGAACTGCTGTGCATGTCAGGAGGGTCACAGGTATTAGTGCACACCGCCAGAAGACATGATTCTAATGTCTGAAAAGGACTATTCTTTTCTATGCGTGACAGCCAGACCTGAGTCTCTTTGGAATCTGACCAAAGCAGATAGCTTCTGGTCTGGATTGCTACTGCCACAGCTGCTACTCCAAGCCTGATGAACAACTTAGCCAACATAGATTAGCCAACATAGATGTGGCATGTGCCAGTGAACTTAACCAGTGCCTTGATTTAGAAGTTCATAAAGCAGAGATGTTTAATAACTGACGGCTCTTTCTTGCTCCCTTCCCCTGCCTATTGCAATTAGATTAACAACAACAGAACTCTTGGCTCCTTCTAGGATCTCTGGGAGCTGGATGTGTGGAGACCATTTGTTTCCATCTCAGCTTGGCAAAGGGAGCGGCAACTTTCCCTCTCCAATCATGCCCTCCTCACATTTGTTCCTCTCTTTTGTCATGTTTGTATTGCAGTCTCAATATAATCAGTGCAAGCGCAACGTGGCAGATAGTTAATTTAATATTATTGCTTCCAGGGAGACCGACACAACTGTGCTTATAAAACTTGCCCTACCTTTCCAATTATGTTTGAATGAGGTTCAGAGCTTTGATTTATCAACTCCTTTGTACTTAACCGTCATCTGTGTGAGAGCAATGATTTTGCAGGAGAGGGGGGGCAGGGGGTGGAATGGTGAGGAAAGGACTAAGAGCTGGAAGAAACATAAAGAAGTCCCTTTTTGATGGATCTGTTGATCTGCTGTACCGTTTTCAAGCTGTGGTCGGGAGCAATCTGGTGTTTAATATAGGCCACTTAACATGCATGTACCTTGCAAATATGGCAGTGTGAAGGTTCCAGGCTAGCCATTTGCCATGGCTGAGATTGGCATTATGCTCTACGTGGTTGTTTTATGTCTGACCTGCTTGCTTTCTCTTTCTAGGAAATATTTTCATTGTGGAGGGAGCATTCAAACATTCAGTCTCCAGCTGGATGTTCTGAAATGGTACAGCCCAGGCAGATGGGAGGGTGGTTTGTCCTCTTTCTCAATCTCTGATGATTGTCATTTCACATGGGTGCTCCACAGGCTTTGGTTACTGTCATTGCTGTTTCTACAGCCAATGCACTGATTTTTTTTTTTAAAAAAACCACACACACAATTGTTACCAAATTGTATGTTGTGTAAGTTTTATCTTTTTAAGGAAACCATTTTTTAGGCTTGTATTGTGTTGAATTGATTTCAGTATTGATATTTAGAAGCTTGTCCCATTAGGGAGACCGTATGATCTGAAGCAACCTGACTCGGATAGCAGGGGTTGTGATGTAGGCAGGTAATGGCAAACCATCCCGAACACCTTTTGCCTTGAACACCCTATGTGGTTGTCATAAGTCAGCTGTGACTTGACATCACTTTCCACCACCATCATGTAATGACAGACAAAAGCAGGGTGGGAAGATGGGGGGTGGAAGACTGAAGGGAAACTAGAGCAGAGGCTCTAAGAAGGACAAAAAAATAAAATCTTGTGCTAAGAATCCTGCCTTACGTTGTTGGCTCAACTGCCTCAAGTTAACAAAAGCTTGTTTGTTAACTGCCATGAAAGGTGGGATATAAGGTGGTGGGATATAAGGTGGATATAAATACTTTAAATAATAATAAGACAAAAAATATGAAAGCTGGAAGTAAGGGACTATAATTAGGGGTTGGATCTAGGAATGGGCTATTATGGTTGAGGCAGCAGATGTCAATATTGGCCTTTCCTGCTTCAAGCGCTCCACGATGCAGGTGCAGTACTTTAATTCCACCAGATTGATCCACCACCTGTCCTGGCAAGAGCTCAGCATACTCTCCAGGCCAGTTTGGCCAGGGATTCTTCTGGGCATGGAACAGTGGTCACTACAGATGTGGAGTGGGATGTATTTGTGAATTTCCTGCATCTTGCAGGGGGTTGGACTAGATATCCTGGAGGTCTGCTTGAACTCTATGATCCTGGAATAGGAACTAACTGTTGAGCTGCCACTATGTATATGTACTTTAAAATTATTTATTTAATTTTAATCCTGCTTCAGTTAATGTTTTATTTGCTCTATTGTTTATGGTTTTATGACATGTTGTATAAACCACCCTGACCCCACTTGCAGGTTGGGGCGGGATATAAATTGCATACATGCATACATACATATGCAAGTAAGTAAGTAAATAAATATGTTGCTTGTTAAAGACATACCTCTTCCCCACAAGAAATGTGTGTACCAGTTTGTACCAAGATGAGAGTTATCTTTGTAGCAGCTTTTCATGCCTATAATTCAGCAATTTAGAAACAGGACGTCCTTTAAAAAAATCTTTATATAGTGCTCTGTGGTGCCAGGCAATTACTTGGTTGGGAATCAGCTTGAGATGAATAACCATGATCACATATGCTATGGGGATTGTACATGCTGTACATGATATGGGCTTCTTAACCATTTCATCAGGCCTAAATAAATATGTTCCAGAACTGCTTACCACTTTCTCTACATCTGAATGGCCTTCATGCTCTAAGCCCACAGTTAAAAGCAAACTATATCCCTCAGTTAAAGGGACAGGGCATTTTCTCCAAGGCTTGTTGGTTACTATGACCTAACATCAAGCTTTTGTTTCTATTCACTGTAAAACTTTTTTTTAAATGATGCTCTAACATTATTACAAGCTAGCTGTATGCCCCAAAGCACATCCAGTATGAATGAAAACATTCTACAGGAACACCTTTCAAATCTCTGAAGCTTTGTTGTAATCTACAAGGGATAAAAAACATAAAGATGAAATCCCCCCCAATACCTCTACCCTCATAACTGCCTACAGCAGTATTGTTCTGTAACTCTCATCACTACGCTAAGAGTATCAGATTATCCATCCGTTCATAATCTATTCTGAAAAACTATAAAAGCATGAAAACTCACAATGTACATCATAGTTCCAACATAAATTAGAAAAATATTCATAGGAACAATGATCAAAGAGAGCTGTGATACTTAAGAACAATGAGTTACCTGTTAGAGTTTATAGGAATAAATGTTTAAAATATGTTGCTCTTGATACCTCATTAGTTACAATTTCATGAAAACCTTTGAAGGCCCTTCTTTGTATAACTACTTTCTTGTAGAAACACAACATCTTCAACATTTTTTATGTGTATATTTATAACAAAACTAATATCTCTACATATGTGAGACCTGCCTGGTGCCTAATATGATCTCTTTTAGGTGTCATAACCACATTATACTAGTTTTGAGGCATCTTCACTGGTTGCCTATCTCTTTCTGGCTTCTGTTTTAAATGTACTAATTCATATGAACCCATGCTGAAGCTACACTCATTTCCTAGCTATCTTATTCTTCAGGGCAGGTTGAACAGATTTTCAGTAGGGTTACTGTCTCAGCAAGAGATTTTGAAGGTGGTGGGAGGATGTGGTCACTTCTGGGTGATGCTCTAGGAATTTTCCCTGTTATCTAGTGAACATAGAGAGACTGGGCAATTCCAAGAGTGCCAACATGAAGTGCATTTTCTGGCCCCTTTTCTTCTGCTCCTCTATTTCTTGAAGGCAGGGGGTTGCTCATGAGAATTTTTACTAATAGAACCTGCCCTATATAACAGACTCCCTTTGGCGATTAGGAACCTATCTTCCTTGCCAGCCCTTGGGAAAGTGAATATTTTATTTAAGAATGTCCTTGGCTAATTGATGGCAGTTTTTGGTTTTTATAGATGACCTTCTATATGATGATATGTTACATTGTAGAGGAATTTTTAATTGTGAATCAATTTAGTACCAATTGTTTTATTCTATGATACTTTTGTGAGCCATCTTGTATACTCTTTTTAGGAGGAAAGGTGGGGGTAGAAATGCTTTTAACAAATAATAAACTGAAATAATCTTAGTTTTAGTTCATCTTTTTTAATACATGTGAGTTTGGCCTTATATTAACGGCAACACACAGTATTCTTGAATTTTCTGTACTGTCTACATTGTAACATAAAGTTACTTTGGGAATAATATTTAAAGCCTAGCTTCCTTAGCAATATCCCAATCAATTATTGAAATGTAACAGAACAGTCAAAATCCATTAGAGGATTGTACAGTCATTACATTGTCATATACGCTTCCTGAATGGTCAATTCCTCTGAGCTGGAGAAATGACTACAATGTTAATGAAGTCATCATGCCCTAATCAAAATCTTTTAAAAATGCTAATAAGGGAAATCCACTGAGAAATTATCTGAGGGTTAAATAACATGATCTAGGATGAGAGCCGGTTAAGCTTTGCACCAGGGAGAAGTGAAGATGTTCAACGTTTTGTAGGATTTAGATTTCAAAAGCATGCAAAGAGCAAGAGAAGAAAGCCTTGCCCTTCTTCATCTTCTCACGATCTGTGTTTCCTGAGCCTGCAACAAAGCTGCAATTGGATATCACTCCATCTTCCTCTAACATAATTGGATCAGTCTGACCTGAAAGAGTTAGCCAGTTCCCTGCGGAGAAGTCAAAGACATTTTAGTGCTCCAAATGTTTTGGTTGAACCCATCTCCTGGAAGCAAAAACTCGACAGCTTCTTTATCCCATTTTTTTATATATATTTCTGCACTCTGCTGGCTGAGTTAGGGTGCATAGGAGAGGGGGCAGAACTGCAGTGTAACGGATCTTCTCAGAGAGGTGACTTTTATTAGGGATGCAGTTTTTCTTACATTGATTGTCTTGTTGCCTTAAATAGATATGTTGGTGTCTGGGGTCAGACCTCTTGCCTCAGCACTTACCTCTGAGGAGATGGAGGCTTCCAGACTCTGCCAAGAAAACTGACCACAGAAGCCCAGTGTGATGCTGAAGGAACAGCTTCCTAGCCGGTGGGGGTCTGGCAACCCTGCCCATTCCTCATCTGTTGTGGAAGCCAGGAAGGCTTCCTTGGAAGGACAAAGCAAACACCTCCAAGGGGGTTTAACAACTGTCTTATTTCTTTCAGTTTGGCCAAATGGTTCTCCAACCCCCCCTTGGAGGTGTTTGCTCTGTCTTATTTGTTTCAATTCGGCCAAATTGTTCTTCAAACCCCCTTGGAGGTGTTTGCTCTGCTTTTGTTAATATATGAAGGCTTTGGTTCCAATTGATGTAGGGTCCTGACGAAGTCTGATTGAAACTGCTTTTCAGTCTGGAGTAGCAAGTTGGCTGCTTGACTGTTTTCATCTGACTGCTTTCATCTTCTGCAAGAAAGACTCTGATTGACTTTTTGTGTGAGAATTTATACCTATTGGTATTGATATGCTCATTGTGCCTTATGTGTGAATTGTAATAATATTATTAGATAATTATAATACACTGTTTAAATAGTAAGAATATATTGTAAAAACATAGAATATTTTTGGCACAGTGTTATACATTTTCTGATTATAGTGTAGGCATGATTAGACTGCTGAGACTCTAACTAGGATAGTTGGAATTGGGTTACTAGGGTTACAATATTGGATTAGGGTCTTGAAGACCCAGATTCAAGTCCTTGCTCTTCTATGGAAGCTTGGTGGTTGACCTTGTACCAGTCAGACACTCTCATCCTAACCTATCTTACGGGGTTGTTGTTAGGGTTGCCAGCCAGGATTTTGTAACTTGGGAGGCCTTATGTAAGTCAGGGGGCACTGACATCACAAAATAAAAAAAATATATTTTTTTAAATCACTTTTGCAGCATTCACACTCTGCCTGGAGAAGCAAGCCACACTTGGGGAAGAGGCAGTGCTGGGGAGTCCTCTGGGTGGTCCAGAGAGTCAGGAGTCCTCCAGGCAGCCCAGAGAGCTGGGGGCCAGGGGCTTGGCAGGAAGTTGGGGGCCAGGCCCCCAAATGCCCCACTGTAACTACAGGCCTGGTTGCCAGACCCACTGATGGAGGCAAGGGGCCCCTACTGCCAGTCCCTGCCTCCTAACCACCAATCAGCTGGCCAGTGGGGGAACTTATCAGTAGAAAGAAGAAGGCCTAGGCCATGTTACCAGTGTTGCACAGGAAGTGCCATTATCATGCCAGTAACCTCTGGGCAACACTTTGTTATTTGAGCAAAACTCTATGACAGAAGCTGCTTTTACCATAGAATTTTTGCCCAAATACCAGAACATTGCCTGGGGGTCACTGCTGTGATGACATCACTTCCTGTGCAACACCAGTGACATGGCCTAGGTCTTCTTTTTTCTACTGGTAAGTCCCCCCTTCCCACACCAGTTGACAGGAGAAATATGGCAACCATTGTTGTTGTGAGGATAAAATGGAGGAGAATAGTGTAAGACACTTTGAGTCCCCAGTAGGTAGAAAGACTAGGGTTTAAAGGAAATAAATGAATAAACAAAAATATCAGAAGGGGTAATTGTTGCACTCCCAGAAATCTCTAAAGATGAAAAGAGGCTTTCTCAAGCCACCCAATTACTGGCTGTGGATCTAGGGGTCAGGGTCTTCTTTGGTGCTTAGCCGTATCAGTCAACCCCTTAGTTATTGTATGGGGAGAAGATGAAACTTGACATCACTTGATCCCATGTTCTGTCCAGGGTAGGGTAAACAAAGCTGAAAGCAGGTTTGCAGTAAGGCTGGGGGTGACATAAATTTTCATAGTCACCTGCACACAGAAATAATGATGATGATGATGATGATGATGATGATGATGATGATGATGATAATAATATGCAGTTCAGTTCTTAATAAAACTAGTTCAACCCCTAAATGTATCATGTGCTTGTTAGAGGCTGTGGGGACAACTCACCTTTCTCCTATTGAGTCAAGACTCACAACTCAAAATCAGAAAATAAAAATAAAATAAATGATTATAATGCAAACTAACTAAAAAAAAGGTCTAAAACCAGCAAGCAGGAGTTTGTCTGTTGTTCCTTAAGGTCAAATATGGAACTGTAAAAAGGACCTGAAGCCAAAACCAGCTCAAGATGCAAATAAATCCTGCTTCTGCCATGGACTCAGTAGGTGGCTCTAGGCAAGCCGATACCGCCCAGCTGAAATCCTCCTAACAGAGATATGAGGATAATAAGGATGCTTCTGAAATTCTCCTCATCCAAACCTCAGCACAGATTTTGGAGTTTTTAGTTACAAAAGTTTAACAGAAGCAGGAAGAATCCACCACTTTTAAAAAAACAACAACAAATTTTGTATAATGTGTTACAACTGCTTGTAGATTTCCAGTACAATCCTATGCAGAGTTATGCCAGTCTAAATTAATGGATTTAAGTAAACATATGAAGCTGCCCTATACTGAACCAGACTATTGGCATCCCTTGGGAAGTACCAATACGAATTGGAATGTATTTCTCTGACAGTGGAGACATAACACTGCACAGCCATTCACCCCACCTCCTGTTTGTTACCTCCATGTTTCAGAGGAGACCAATGTAGCATAACAACAGGGTCTCAGTTATTTGATCTTAGTATTCCACAATTAAGAAGGATATGTTTACACATCAGTCTCCAAGTTTGACATATTTATTTGCAACTCTGTGTTTTCCCAGGAATTAAATCCAAACAAATGATGACCATGTGTACTTGTTATCTCTGTTTGGTTTTTGCATCTATTAAAACATCTTCATTATGTTAAATGGTAACCATATAAACCAAGCTTGCTATTCCTGATTCTGATAAATGTCTTCATTACATTTTATGCTAATTTACTGCTCAACCTCTGCCTATATGAATGGACTATTCAGTTCCATTTCACTGTGTCTGAAGAAGTGTGCTTGTACACAAAAGATCATACCTTGAATAAAACTTTGTTGGTCTTAAAGGTACCACTGGACTCAAATCCTTATTCTAATTCCCAGACTTTTTTTTTTCTGTGCGGATACCTATTCCCACCAACAGGGGCCTCACTCTCCCCCAACAGCTTTTCCTACATAGTCAGTAGACTTCCTGGGTTTGTAGAAAAATCTGAAAAGTGAGGAAATCCCTTCAGGGATGGTTGAATTCCCCCCAAAAAGCCTTTTGGAATGGCCTCTGCAGGGACCTGACTCCAGGCCTCAACGGTGAGTGATTAGAACGTTGGGGGGGGGGGGGCTTCTATCTAACTGGCTCAGTCGGTAAAGGGTGGGGGGAAGGGCCCTTTCTTCCCAGGCCTCTTTCGGCCTTGGAGGGAGGGGGAGGGAGGGAGGGAGCCTTGGGGCCAGGCTGGGGGATTCCTAGAGGTTTTGGGGTGGAGTGTACGGAGGGCAGGATTTGGGGAAGGGAGAGGCCTCAGCTGTTTATCATATTTTCAGCCTAACCAACCTCACAGGGTTGTTGTGCAGATAAAAAGGAGGTGAGAATAATGTAAGCTGCTTTGGTCCCCACTGTGGAGAAAGACTATAATTTTCCTTGGTAGAAGCTGTGGGGGAGGGGGTGGAGACAAAAAGCTGAAGACAGATAAAGGCAGATAAAGGTTAAGTTGGCTTTTGGGTGGGAAGGAAATAGGGTTGCCAACTCTGGACTGGGAAACTCCTGGACATTTAAGGGGTGGATCCTCGGGATGGTGGGGTTTGAGGAGGGGAGGAATTCAGACCAGTATAATGCCATAGACTCCACACTCCAAACCAGCCATTTCCTCCATGAGAACTACCGTTGCCAGCCTCTGGGTGAGGGCTGGAGATCACCTAGAATTACAACTGTTGTCCGGGTGACAGAGATCAGTTCCCCTGGATAAAATGGCTGCTTTGGAGGGTTGAGTCTATGGCTCCACCCCCAGAAGGGAGAAAGAGTGTGAGATAGGTAAGGGTAGAGGGGAGGAAGCAAAGGTGTGAGGAATGGGATGACCATCCCGCAAGTTTCTTGCGGGTCTCCACTTGTATTGTTCTATTGCTTTAGAACAAGACGGCTGCCCACCTTGGTCCATCACAGTCATTGTCTATTCAGACTGGCAGTAGCTCTTCAGGGTCTTATGCAGAGGTCCTTCATAATCACCTACTACCAGATCCTTTAACTGGAGAATCTAGGGACTGAACCTACAACCTTCTGCATGCAAAACAGAAGTTCTGCCACTGAGCCATGGCCCTTCTGCATGTGATTACATTGTTCAGCTCCATCAGTTCACATGTGGATGTTCTCCCATCCTTACATTATTGGTTTGAGTGTCTCCATGGATAAAGCAATCTTGAAATTCTTGCATGCACAATTGTGTTAAGATTATTGTTTTATGGGGCCTTACAGGAAGGAATGAGTGAATCAGCAAAAAATGGCAGAGAAAACACCTGGATGCTGTCATAGGTGAAAATAAACCCAAAGTCTAGGAAGTTGAAGGGAACTTTCCATTTTACAAAATAAAGAATTACTTTCAGAAATTCTCCTAGTTAGCCCTGAATTTAAGAATGAGCAATAAAAATTTGAATAATTAGGCTTACTTTGTTGTAGCATTATTATGGACTTTGAACACTTGTAGCACTTTGGCATTTATTTATTTACTTTATTTGTACTCAGTCTTTCTCCCCAGTGCGGACTCAAAGTGGCTTACATCCTTTTCCTCTCCTCCGTTTTACCCTCACAACAACCTGTGAGGTAGGTCATGCTGAGAGAGTGTCATCCAGTGAACTTCCCTGGCACAAGTGGGGATTTGAACCTGGTCTGCCAGATAGTAGACCAGTACTCTTAACAACAACACCACACTGGTCCTCAGTTAAAAATACCTTGTATATTTGTCTCCCAAGCCAAATTCCAATGTATCTTGGGGAAGAAACATGTCCCATGATTTAAATATATATGTATATATTTGTGGTAGCAGAAGACATTGTGTTTTATAATACACAAATATACACAAATACCCAGAGCCTGAATACACATTTACACATGGGGTAGAAAATAATTGCATTCATATTGTAATTTTTGTTGTTGGTCTGCAATATTTGTCTGACCCTTGAACATATCTCACTGTGGTCATGATGTGGGTGTTCTCCAGATTATATGGGGTAGTCATGTGTTATCATGAAGGGAGGTATCATACCCAGGCCCGTAGCTACAGTGGGGCATTTCGGGGCCTGGCCCCCTGAATTCCTGCCAAGGCCCCCTGACTTCTACCCAGGCCCCCTGGATCTCTGGGCCACCTGGAGGACTCCCAACTCTCTTGGCCACCTGGAGGACTCCCCATCGCCGCCCATTCCCCAAGAGTGGCTTGTGTCCCCATGTAGGCAAGTAGAGTGTTAACACTGCAAAAATGATTTTTTTAAATTTTTATTTTATTTTTATTTTGTGACGTCAGTGCCCCCTGACTTATTTAAAGGCCCCCTGAATTACAAAATCCTGGCTATGGGCCTGATCATACCACAGCACTTAAAATGTTTTCTTGGAACAGTGGCTTTTTTTTTGGGGGGGGGGGGGTGGAATTTATGGGACATTTTTTTTTTACTCCAAACACATTTGTTAGGTTTACAGATATATGCTAGCCTGTATCCTACCTCTCTACTAAGTGATGTTTGAAGCCTTTCTCCAGCCTAAAGGGCCTTCCTCCAACATGTGTTCCTTCTCCTGAAGGAAGAGCCACAAGCTGGAGGATGGCTCCCCAGGCTGGAGAAGAACTCCTTAGGCTAGAGGAACTTCCTCCAGTCTGAGGATACCACCCAGTAGTAATAGTAGCAGCAGTAGCTGCAATGGTACTTGTGGTGGTGGTGGTGGTAGTAACAGTAATTATGTCCATTTCCTTTAATATTAAAACAAAGCAATGTTGTTTACTCATGGAATGTGTTAATATTTTCTAGGAAAAAGTCAGAAAGAGCCTCACATTATTATACATATGCAGACTCCAAGTGGAGGTACGCATCTTTCCATTGTTTTCTTCCTCTTCCTCTTCTTCTTCCTGTAAATCAGAAACAGCCCCTCTTTCATGCTAAAACTGAAGGACAGCACAAAGGATATATAAACCTCTCAGAACTGACCTCTTGACAAAACTGGGGGGGGGGAACCTGAACCAAATCTGACAATTGTAGGAACTGACCTTGTCTGGGTATATTTTATAGCGACGGCTGTAATTATTCCTCAAACACAGGCATCTGGAAATTGCTGTTTCACATTATGCGCAGGAAGAAGCCGTTTGATATTGTGGATGCTCGCCGCAGCGTGATAAGTATTCCAGCTGGGTCCCGCTCCCACCTTCCAACCTGAATCTATATTTGGTTTCAAGTAGGGTTAAGAATATCCATTAGCAGTGTCCTCATAAATCATTCCCACTTAATATTGCAGGAATGTGGCACGGGTCTATAAAAGGTACTAAAGAAGAGCAAAGGGAGACAGATGCATCCACAAAAAAAAAACTACAGCGGTTGGAATAACTTTTAAAAAACAATCAGAAAGAGGCGAGTTCAGGGAAAAGGCAATCACAGGGCTGTATTCCAATCACAGTTATATCTTGTGTGGCTGCACTGATTTTATGGAGATCCAATAAACCAGACTGTCAAAGGAATATGCCACAGACTGTAATTTAGCTGGGTGTGGACCCAAGGCTATCACCTGGGCTGAACAATGGGATTAAACCCAATGTCAGTTTTCAAGGACAAAACAATTACCATGGTTGTGCAAGATTGTTGGTAGGCACAGGGAGGGGGAGAGCTGGGGGACAAAAGAGTCAAAGAAGAAGCCTGAGAAAAGAGCCAGAGGCACATGAAGTCCTCCCCTTCCAGCAAATGTTCATCAGTCTAATTAGAACAGGTATCGGATAGTGGTAACAGTGGTGTCTATGAGTCAAGAAGACCCTAGCTAAAAGCTGCTGTCACTGATGATATCTCTACCCTTTTTTCAGTGGTTCACACATCCCTGGAGGCTGACAACTGTGGATATCAGGAACATGCTGCTCCCAGTATGTGCAGTGGTCATGTTACCTGAACAGGGGCACCACATGCATTTTTATTCATGTACAACTTTGGTACACACAAACTGACTACCAGCTTTCCCAGGATTCTGGTCTGCATGTAGCAACATTACAGTGGTGGACTTACATATCTGGGACCCTGAAGCTTGAACTGTTGTGGGGGGCCTTCTGAATTGCTAAGGGCTGAGCTGTAGAACTATTAAGCCATGCACCAATGAAGGATTTGAGGATGCAGCTGCCAAAATGTAGGCTATGAATAGATTCTGGTGAGCTCGGAGAGTCCATACAGCTGGGGATTTGGGTGCTGCAAGCCCCTGAGGAAATTTTTAAATTTGACCAATTACAGGGACATTTTGAGGCCATATGAAATGGGTATTAGAGCATATTCTAAGGTCAATATTATGTACTGCAACCAATTGGCTTATGATTCTGTCACTAAAATAGCCTTATTTTAATAACACTTTAAAACCTCTATCAATTGTGTTGAAAAATTAACTCATTAAAGAAAAATGCTTCAGGTTCCCTTTAGGCTTAGGGGCCCTGAACCTTAAGCGTCATTAGTTTCATAGTAGATTCACCCCTGCAAAGTTGTTTCTGTATGCAAACTATGAGTGGTTCTTCCATTCAGACAGCGTGAGCACTACACCTAGAGGGGAAGCAACATGGTCCCAATACATGTGCTTGCTAGCCTCGTGGAACACAAGGCCATCACATATTATTTCTCAGTCACATTCTATCCTGGTCCACTCCATATCTGCAATATGGAGGTAATAAAGAAGCAACTTAAATTATTCTTCTTGAAGGGGTCCCCAACCTTTTTGAGCCGGCAGGCACCTTTGCAATTTTGAGGCAGGGTGCCTTTACAAAATGGCTGCCACAAGAGCTGGAGTTAAGTATAAAACAGCTCAACTGTGTGACTGAACAACAACAACAAATAAAACAGCTGCCACAGGAGGCAGAGCCCAAAACACATACACACCTGAGAGGAAGTGGGATGGAACACAGACAGACACTGAAGAAGCCCAAGGGGGGAGGATAACCCACGGAGAGAAGACAATGTCCACTGGGGAATAATACACACACAGAGAAGAAGATCAAGGGAGGACACACACACAGAGAGAACACCATACAAAGACCAATGACCCCACCTACTTTCCTGAAGTTCATGACAATGTGCTGGGAAAGTATCTTTGGGAGCAACATTTGGGAGCCCTGATCTAAGGAACATTGTCAGATAATATTTGTATTTACAAAATTTATATTTGACCTTTCTGCCCTTACAAGGGTCACAAAGGTGACATTTTTTAAAAAAAATGCAAGCTAAAACCCATTAAAATCAACCACCTCCCAAAGATACATCCTTAAAACAATTTTTAGAATATTTTTTTAGAAAGTGTTAGAATACATATGGAACATTAAAAACACTGGTTAGGGGGGAGGGGTCATTGAGGGAATGCCAAATGAAATGAAAAAAAAAAATCTTCCCCTGTTGATGGAAGACAACAGTGAAAGGGGACAGATGAATCTCCCTAGGGAGAGATTTCCAGAACTTTGGTGCCTTGGCCAAGAAGACCCTCTTCTGGGTTGCTATTCACCTGATCTCAGAAGGCAGGGGCACCAAAAGCAGGACCTCAGCTCCTTGGGCTCTTCCCCCAAAGACTCTGAATCGGAGTCACTGGGCTGGTCAGAGGTAGGTTTGCCAGTTCTGGGTTGGGAAATATCTGGAGATTTTGGGTTTGAGCCTGAGGAGGGCAGGTTTTGGGGAGGGACCTTAAACAGGTACAATGTCATACAGTCCACACTCCAAAGTAGCCATTTTCTTCAGGAGAACTGATCTCTGTCATCTAGGTAATCAGCTGTAATACTGGAAGATCTCCATGCCTCACCTGGAGGTTAGCAACCCTAGGAAGGGGTCATGACACATTGCCTTTTGTGTACATACTGTACATTTTCTGTACATTTTCAACAATACAAAACTAATATTTGGAATTATTTGTTCACATATTCATGTAGTTTGCTACCTCTCATCCTCACTCTGACCTCACTTACCCTCCCTGATATCATCATGTCTGATTTGTTGGGGTCATCCATTTGATTCATTCAGGAAGGAGATGGAAGAAATAATTGGGGGGGGGAGCAGAAGGGTTTTGAGATGCACCAAACAGGATTGAAAAGTATTTGCATCAAGTATTTTGAAGAAAATATTTTCATGCGCTGAAGTGATGATTTTCAACCTGAGAATTGAACCTGGAGAATACTCACTTAATGGAGACTACTAGGCTGAGTTCAGACTGGCAGTTTGAAATAGGATCCAGTCATGGCAAAAAAGCCCCGGAACAAACTGTTCTGGATTTTCCCGGTCACACTGTGCAGACTGATGCGGGAGCATACCAGGAGGAAGCACGCAGGAACGTTCAGACTGCTGGCCCGGAGGCGCGGCTGTAAATGGCTTTTTCCTGGTAATTCGGCTATGTGTGTATGCACTCATGCACTCATGCTCATCAGGGCAATTTGGGGAGGATCCTGTTGCATCGGCACCGCATTGGGCAGTAGAGCATATCACTGCTGCCTTATGCGCAACGCAGGTTGCTCCCAGCTTTTTGGGTTGGCGTTCACATTTCCGGGAAGCAGAATGAAGTGGGATAAAGGCACTCTCTGGGATTTGCTACTGCTTTCACCAGGTATCTTTTAAACACAGGAGCGAAGTGGAACAGCACGGGTTTACTATGGGTGGGGTAAGCCAGTCAGATATGCCTGTGTGAACGCCCCCTTTAATCCGCTTGGAAAACGTGGCTGAAACGTGGCTATAGCGGGGCAAATTGCCAGTCTGAACTCAGCCCTACTACGTATTAACAGTATTATTGCAGGTATGTCCAAAATGGGCTAAATTGAATTGATCCAGAGGAGTTAGCTGTGTTAAGTCTATTGCTGCAAAATAGTAAAAAGCCCAGTAGCAGTAAAGGTAATCCTGGGCTTTAAACTGAATTAAGTTATAGGAAGCACAAGGAAATGGGAAATGTTGACAAAAGGAATGCTATTGACTCTGCTTGTTTTTATTGGAATGCTTTACTATTTATAATTGTATTGACTTATTCCTATTGCTGTGATTTAGTCTCATTAAATTATTATTTTTATATGTTTTGTTGGTTTTCTTTTATTATTTCAGTTGTGAGCCACCCTAACCATGTCTGGAGAGATGGCATAAAAATTTACAAAAATAACCTTTGTTTAGTTCTCTCTGTGGCTCAGGTAGCATAGGTTTAGTGACAGAAATGAGGAGAGTTATCAGAAAGCACCTCATGGTGATTTATATGGTGAAGTCAGTTCTTCTCAGACCAGTTTCTTAGGCCTTCATGGCCCAGAGACATAAAGCTGCCTTGTCAGACCATTGAGCTATCACAGTCAGTATTCTCTGCTCCGACTGGCAGTGGCTCTCCACAGTTCTGGGTAGAGATTGTTTACATTGTCTGAGCCTTTAAACTGGAGATGTTGGGGACTGCACCTGGGAAAAATGCTTTACCACTGAGCTTCTGTTCGTCTTCTTAGGGGATCTGGGACAAGTCCACCCCAGCTGATCAACACTTAGTGGCTTAGGGGATGGTGATGTGGACTGCCCTGCCAACACACCTAGAAGGATAAGCTGCATGGAGCCAATAGGAATATGGGAATCCATCCCAGACACTAAACCTCATGTGTTAGCACAGCCCTCTCCCCATGGAGTTCTGAGTTAAAGTTAATAATTTAAAAGACAATGTTGATCAATATACTTGTGGCCCTTGATTCTCAGAACTGTTGCTAGCCTTTGCCTTTGTGTGCAGGCGGGACAGAAAATGATAAAGTACTCTCTTCTAACCCAGTTTTTGAGCCTGGATTTCATGCCCTTCTTCATGTCTCAGATACATGCATCAGCAATTTCTTGATGCATATGACCACAGGAGCAATACATCTCTAAGGAGGGGCTGTGTCTAGGGTTGCCAGCCCACTGGTAGGAGCAGGGGAACCCCAACTTTTGCAGACTGTTGCCCCCTGCTGGCCACCCCAACTGACATTTTGGGGCTTACTTCCAGTTTCAGGCCTACTTCGAGTTGGGGGTGATGATCTAGTTTTTGGGCAAAACTCTATGGTTTGGATCTGAATTTACCATAGAGTTTTGCTCAAAAACCAGAGTGTCACCCTCTGACTGGAAGTAGGCCCGAAACCAGAAGTGGGCCTGAAAATGCCAACATCACTTTTGGTCCCCTGGAAGGACATTGAGAGCCCCCTGCTGGCCAGGTAAGTCAACCTGGCAACTCCAGCTGTGTCTCAGTGAGGATGGCTTTTGTTTGCAGAAGGTCCCAGGCTCAGCCTCTGGCACTGCTATTTAAAAGGTGTTGGGAAAGACCTTGGAGAACTGCTGGAGACCTTGGAGAACTGTTGCTTGTATAAGGCAACTTCCAGTATAAGGCAGCTTCCAGTTTGCATTAAAAAAAAGAATGTGACTTTGGTTTCTGACTGAAAAAGCTCTCCATATCTGTGCACATGTATGATCTGTCCCTTTAGTCTTATATGATAAACTGATAATAACTCCAGAGGGCTAGCCTTGTTGGTCTATTGCAGAAAAATTAAACAGAAGTTGAGTGGTGCTTAAAAACAAATAGCATTACTTAAAAAAAAAAAAAAAACTAATGACAATACAAAATGGTAAATATATCTGCTATGGATGTCCACCTCCTGCTTCTGATGAAGTAAGCTGTGACTCACAAAAGCTTATGTTGGAATACATTTTGTTATTCTTTAAAATGCTGCTGGACTTTTGCTTATTAATAAGATGACAAACTTTCTTAGGGGTAGCCAAGTCTCCAAAACTATATGGGTATGACTAAAGTGCATTAAACGTTGGAATTTTGCCTGAAACAAATTCTCACTGGAACAAACTTCTCCAGCACTTTTCACCCACACTGAGCACAGACGAATACTGCACTGCCTTCCCTGTGCTGTGCAGCAGATGGACAAGGTTGTATGCAGCCTTTTTCTCTCTCCAAGACATGAGGCTTCCCTTTCTTTCATCTCTTTCAGTCCAAGGAATTTCTTGCCTCTCCTTTCCTTGCAAATATTTCATTTCTCCTTAATTCCTCTGTGTGCATCTCTCAGCAGTACAAGTTTTTGGTTTGGACATCAGAACAGCTCAACATTTTCTACTGTGCTTTCATTTCTGTCCTTTAGAAAGTAGGTGAAGGAAGTTATGGGGACTGTATATCAGTTTCTTGCCGAATTCACCCATATGTAAGAATTTTATATGACAGTTTTTATTTACTGGCAACCTTGTGTATGCCTGCATTATTATGTTTCTCTAGTGTGTCTGTGCACCTTGAAGATCCAGCGTGTATATGGTGCTATCCTTCTAGTCCATAAGGCTGAAGAGGTCCCCAGAAGCTTAGCCCTATAGGATGCTGAGGTCTTGAAACCAACAGGATATGCATATAGACCTCCTTCTTTTAAGAGTGAACAAACCCTGAAATGTGCACTACTGAATTCACTAGAATTCATCTCCCCCTTGAGGCTCACCTAGCATTTACTGTATTGTCATTTAGGCACCAGACCAAAACTTTTAATTCAAGGGTTTAACCATGAGGTTTTATCATTTAAACTATTTTATCATCTCTTTCTAGTCTGAGGTCTGTTTTAGGGATAATTTTTAGGGTTGCTTCAAGCAGTTTTGTTGGGATATTTGCAAGTTCTCTCCTTGATGTCATGAAAAGAGTTAATCTGTTTGCTTGCATATGATAATTCTTAGTTAGCTTAGGATCAATGAACTGTTGTGTATGCATTTCCCGTGGTAGTGAAGGAGGCAACCTTTAGCCTGGTCATTGGCTAATCAATAGTTTGGTGATATTACCTGATATTTTGCATGTATGCATTGGGGGGTGTTCTTCTTCCCTTTGTTCTAAGATCAGATGCAATAATCCATCATGGAGTCAACAGTAACTAGAAAGATGTAGCTATCCAGGTAGACTGTTTTATTGTTTTTATTCACTTATGTAACCCTTCCTAATTTCTTAGTAAACTTTCTGTTAGCTAATTTACATGTGTGTGAGGCATCACTGTCTTTTACTCTGCTAAATTATACAGCAAGGTTGCTTTCTGCTGTTTTTATGTCCATGGCTTGTATTTAATGGATTGTTTTGAATGGCTTGTTTTCTGTTTATATTGATATAAGGTTTTAAAATTTATTTTATAGTATTGTTCTACTTGTAAGACACCTCAAGTAGGACTCTAGAGAAGCAGCATATATCCTAAAGGAAATGAATACATTGCATATAGCATATACTAAAGCATCCTATGCAAAACCCATCGGGGTATGTCCTATATATAGTTCTGGGATAGGTTCTCCCTCCCTCTCTCTGTAAAGACTGTAAAAAAATAACTTCAACTCATGTAGTTTCAGTGAGAAAATGCTGTCACAATGATCTCCTGAAATGCGTTCAAAAAGCAAACATGGTTTTAATTTTTGCTTGTACACTTCGGTTGTTTACAAATTAATTTGATACCGTACAACCTCATTTGTACCAATAAACCTCAAAGAATGAGGATGAATATTCAAAGCATTCAGATAATTTACCTCTTTGGAGAACCTGGGAATTTTCATAAAGTTGTATTCTGTCCAATTGCCATGACATATAACATAATAATAAACATCTATTAATATTCAAACCAGAACACAGACTGTCAGAAGGCACACTTCATTAGACATTAAGAAAAATCCTTTCCCATCCCATGAAGACCTTCCTGTGGTAGAAACGGCTAACCAATAGAATATTCATGCAAAAGGTAGAGAAACCCTGCTGGGTTACTGAAGTCACGCATACTTCATCTTTAACCATTTTCTTCCACGGCATTAATTCTTTTAAAAAGGCACTTCTAGAAATATTCATTGCTTTCATCCTCAGCCTGATTTTCAGTGGTTCTGATTTCTGTCAAAGCAAGATCTTCATCTTTATCCTTCCTGATCTGAGCTGTACTGAACTGGGGGATAAACTAAATGGGATGGGACACCATTTTAAAGAGTGAGTTCATAGCAGAGCAATCCTTTAAACGGTGCTATAGAGGCCAAATTCTGGTTGAAACCACCCTGGCTCAGGGGGAAGAGGGGTCCCTGCCTCCTTCCCTCCATTTTTTCTAACCAGAAATTGTGCCAGGGAGCATTATTTGTCCTCATGCACACAAACACAGAGACAGCACTGTTTTGGTTCAGAAAAATGACAGTAGGACTAAGGAAGAATCCCCTCTTCTCTTTGTGCCTCAGTGGTCCCAATCATCCACCCCAAGGCACAGTTTAAATGAGTTTCCTTCAAGAAACTCTCCAACCTGGTGGCATGTCCCTGGGATGAACACAGGTAGAAGAAGGACATTGGAGTTATACCCCACCCTTCACTCGGAGTCTCAGAGCAGCTTGCAATCTCCTTTCCCTTCCCCTCCCTGCAACAGACATCCTGTGAGGTAGGAAGGGCTGAGACAGCTCTTTTGAGGACTTCTCTTGAGAAAACAGCTGGGAGAACTTGTGATTAGCCCAAGGTCACACCAGCAGCTGCATGTGGAGGAGTGGGGAATCAAACCCTGTTCTCCCAGATTAGAATCTGCACTCTTAAGCACTACACCATACTGGTTCTCTGGTATGCTTGTTTTATCTAATTTGGCCTTGAGTGAATGCATGTTTTGATGCAAAGCATAATGCACAGCCTAAGTTTGTGAGATGTCTGGTGCAACCAGTTGTTAGTATTTGAGCAGGGTTAGGGCTGAAATCTGAGGACATGATGTTGAGTGGTAGCCTTTGAAAGAATGAATCTAAATCTGAAATTTGAAGGACAGAATGTCCAATGCAATCAAAATGGAGTTACATCTTCCATTGAAGTCAATGAACTCAGAGGATGTAACTCTGTTTAGGATTGTGCTCATAAGAGAAGATGCCTTAAAACTCAACCTGTGTCCCTGTGATTTTATATAGAGAGATGTTACTGAATGTTGTACAGTTCTGGTTTCTGGGCAAAGAGCAGGAGTCTCGGGGGGTGGGGGTATTTGTGAATTTCCTGCATTGTGCAAAGGGTTCAACTAGATGACCCTGGAGGTTCCTTCCAACGCTATGATTCTATTATTCAAAAGTGCAAGCTTTGTTTATGGTTTCTTCATATTTGGGATGAAATGGCACTCTTCCTTTCCCCCAATCATATTAACAAAATTAGAGAGAAATACTGCTGATGAAAGAGATGCATCCCCCCACCTCTATATATAGAGTTGCCAGATACCCCCTGGCCACCAGCCAGGAATGGGAGATGGTATTTAAAAAATAACCTATAGTATAAAAATGGTATAAAGGAATCCAAAGAAATGGTAACATTTATCCAAGAAAATATAATGCAAATTATCTTCCTGGCCATGCCCCCAAATTAAAAGGACATTAAAAGGTATGAAAAATGCATATCCATATATCCCTAATGCTGCGCTAAAAGAGATCCCTAGATGTCATTTGAAATGCAGTGGGAATGCCTGACCGCCCATCCCCTACCCATTAATTATAAAAGCTTCAATATTTTGCCAAGTGAAAGCATCTTTTCTGTGCATATCAGATTAATATTTTCAGTCATGCACACAGACACTGCTGTACCACCACCCCTCAACTGAACAAGTACTCTGGGGACCTTTTTTAATGTCCACAGCAAGCAACATGAAATGGGTAATATGGATTGTAGATAAAGCAAATGCCTGAAGGGTTGACTTTGTCATTTGAGATGTGACTACAAGATGATACTCAGACATCTTTATTTTTTTCTCTTCTGTAAAACAAAACTGCAGTGATATGCATGGACAACCCACAATGCCATAGATCAAGAGTGGCATCTGTTCTCTATAACCATATGGCAGGACAGTAGGAAAGAAGATCCTTTGACTGTCCAAAAACTGCAGCTGTACAAGGTTAGAGTGACCCATTCAGCACTAGGGATGAAGGCATAGGGTCTCTGGAAGGCTGCTAAATTCAGGCCAGGCTGGAGATGATCCTCAGTGTGAGAGCTGGAGAGCTGGAGAGCCAGAGCCTGGTTGCAAATAGCTCCCCAAGACTTAATACAAGCTAAACTAGAGTTCAACTGAGGGCTTATATAGAGAACTCATAGTCTTCCCCTTCCTGTAGTCAGAGGCTGTGGTCACACGTGCCATTTGGAGCGAAGGGGAAGTGCCTCTATTTCCTCTGGAGGAATCTGACATGCAGTTGTGAGATCACATATCCCTTTGGGCTGTGACCTCAGCCCGTCACTGTGTGAGCAGACACCACCTGTGCAAGTGTTGTTGGTTTTTTGCCATTTCCCATACACATAAATGAGAGATTGCACCTCCGCACTGAGGGTTCCCCATGGAGTATGCAATTATACACATATTGCTAAGGGGGGGGGAACGCCACCGAGTTGGCATGGAATGATCAGACCATCCCGGCAGCTTGAGAGTGTGCTTGAGCGATCAGACAGGGGAAAGTCCATCTGTGGCCCATCGGTGAGTGTTAGGACTGGATTTTCCCCGGTGTCTTTTAAATCCATTTCTGTGACAGAGCAGCACAGTGTGCTGATGATGGCGGGACCTTTCCTAGATGTTGCTGTCTGATTGTGCCCTTTAGATCCATCAAGCATTCACAGCTATGTCGGATCTAAAGGCGCATCTTATCACAGCCAGAGTTGGGTTCCCAGTCTTGCCAAGAGTCAAGGAGCAGTATCTTCCTTCTGTGCACAACTAGAGCAGAGGTCCCTGGGCTGTGATGTAACCACTCTTCCACCTGGTCCAGGCTTTAACCCTGACAGTCTACTTCCATTGCTACTGGGGCCCGGGGAAAACAATGGGGGACTACAGGCAGAAGGGTCCACTCAGGGGTTCCTAATCTGCCCAAGCTCAGGCTCTTAGGCAGGAATCAGCTTCTGATCCTCCTGAACTTCAGCTAGATTCAAGTCCAGTAGCACCTTAGAAAATCTTGTTGGTCTCTAAGGTGCTACTGGAGTTGAATCTAGCTGTTCTACTGGAGAGCAGTATGGCTGCCCTCTGAAACTAGCTTCCTGACACTCAAGTTCTTATATGGAAATGAGAGATGTCAGCCATGATCGAAGCGCTTTCTCCAGAAGATCCTGAAAGTCAAGGAGCTTGAGATGTATGGGTCATGACCCACAGGGTTTCTTCTTCCTTTGTGGAGTCTCCTTCTTCTAGGGATTAGTCCTCTTTATTCAAGGATTAGCCAGGCCAGATCCTAGCTAGCACAGAATCTTGGATCTATATCAAGAAAAAAAAAATCACGATCAATCTATCAGGATCATTCTCCTTTGTTTTGGATTAATTAGTCCCTCATCATTACCACAGTATAGTCTCTTTTCTTAAATGTGAAGGCCAGGCTGCGGCTATGAGTGAACATACTCCAATGTAGCCTTGGAGGTCAAATTTTCCAATTTTGTGAGCATTTCCATTGTTGGAAATGTGGGCTGCAGTTGGAGCCAGATGCATGGACATGTATTTATTTATATCAGGCTTGGTCAATCCAGGGCCATCAGGCCGCTTGTGAACTGCAGTGGTCGATGTCACAAACTCATATCCCCTTCTATAACTATATGTCAGTAGCATCCATTGTGGTTCAAGGGAAGGAAAACAACAGGGGGAGCTTGACCTTCTTCTAGTGCACACTACCAGTGTCTGAGCTTTTAGAAATTGCTATTCTAAATGTTCTGCACATATATCCATAACAACATAACAGAAGCCATTTTGGATCAGGCCAATGGCCCACTTTGTGTCACACACTGGCAGGTGCCAAACACACTGGTCACACCCAGATGCCAAAGAGTAATCACCAAACCTATATCATTGTGTTTGATTGGTAACTTTAGTGATAGTGCTGGACTCCATATGCAAGCTAGTCACTAAGCTTAGGAAACTAGAGGTGAGCTTCTATTCTTCTTTTATTCAAAGTGACATACACAGTAAAAGAAGCATTTGAGTGTATGTTTGTTGCATTTTTTTCACTAATACTATTACTCACTTTCTTTATAATAATTATTACCACACGTGTTCAGATTCTTTACTCATTTCCTTTGGCAACAGGAAACAAGTTCCTAATTGTGACCTTATTTTCCATCCCATTGCCAAATTTTCAGAAAGACATAAGAAAGTGTTTAGGAGGCAATTAAATGCCAAACAGATTTCTTGTTTTAACTTTATATTCCTTTCACCCACTGGAATAAAAGTCTTGGGAACTGTATCCCTCACCCAAGGGATACATCCTGCCAAGTTCCAGATAGAGAAAAGAAACAGTTCCCTGTTTTATAGGCAATTAAATTTCTCTCTTGCATAATAGGCACAGAGAGGCATTTGGCGCATCCCAAGAAAGGCAGGCAGAGTTATGCAGTGGTCTCCAAGGCTTTAATCTGATACCTCAAGAAGATATGCTCTAAAATCATACTTCCTCACACACCACTTAGTAATCGCAAAGCAAAAGCCATGCAAACCAAGCATCAGAGAATCATTCGCTCACACTTTCCCAGTTGGAAGAAGATAACCAGTGAGGACAGCCCTAACCAGATACTCAATTGTCTACATTTTGTCTTTTCAAATTGTCCTTCTTTCTGCACTTGCCAAAAGACCAGCTCCCACCTAGCCAAGCACCGCACGGCGAAGTCATGGTGCGCCCAGGACAGCAAAAGATGCTTGCAGGCACAGCCCAGGGCACAGGCAACTGGGCACAGATAGCTCAGGAACATAACAAGGAGAGGGCTCTGAGTGTCGGTTGTAGTTAACACTGAGGTTGAGAGTCAAGAGATCTTTGCCTGTGTTCCAGTTCATGCAGGACAGCAGCAATTAAACTGCTTTTGGCCAGTAAAATCTCTGCCAATCTGTGTACACACGGTGACAAAATAGCATTCACAGCAAACCTCCCATCATCTGCACTGAAATCTTCCTGTCACCTGCTTAATCCTAGAAAGGAATTTTCAGGAATCATTTTCTCACTTTCATTCCTTCTTCTGGACCTTCATAGAACAAAGAGTTAGGCATTTGGTTGAGGACAGCGGGGAGACAGTATGACATCTGGCACTCTCATATACTCCCCCCATCCCTTGCAACCCCCCCCGGAGGCTGGGGAGCTGAATTTCCCCTGCCACCTTGGACTGCATACTGTTTTATTTATTGATCTGTTTTTGAGCAGTTTTAATGTTGGTTTTAACTTAAATTATTTATTGTATGTTATTCTGTTCTCAATCGCCCTGAGCCCTACTTGTAGGGAAGGGCGGCCTAGTAAATCTAATTTAATAAATAGAATAATAGGTAGATAAATTCTGCCCAAATAGATAGGATTCAGTCATTCTCTGTGAGGTTCCTGAGGGTCATTTGATTTGGACTCCCCCATCCCCAACCCTCTCCTGCTGATCACCCTGTTGGATTTCCTTGGTGCCAGTTTTCTCTCTTTTTCTTTTCTTTTAGGGGAGGAGTTGTGGCCCAGTGGAAGAGACTCTGCTTTGCATGCAAAAGATCCCAGGTTCAATCTCTGATATCTCCAGTTAAAAGGGACAGAGCAGTAGGTGGTGTGAAAGACCTCTGGAGAGCTGCTGTCAGTCTTAGTAGACATTCCTGTTCTTGATGGACCAATAATCTGATCTATGTTCAGGTTATGATATAGCCTTAGAACTAAGGGATGTTTGAAAGCATTTACTGAGTTCCTTACCATTTGTGCTGATCTTGGCAGGGTGTTCCTATGGGGCTCCTGAACACAGCATAGGGCAAATTATGGTCCCCCTTGAGCCTTCTAAGACAGTAGCTAAAGAGGTCCATCACAAGACCTGGAATGAACTAGGCAGCAACCACTCAGAATCTTCTGGATTTCTGGCTAGGATAAAAGAACTTTTCAGGCCTTATGTTTGACCATGCATATAGGGAGAGCATGCTACATGTGATTCCCCCAATATACATGATTGTCATTTTGTCTGAAAGGGGTAACACATGTACATTCTACCTTCAGAATACATATACAAGAGACCTGATTTTTCATGTGATGTAAAATGGCAATTGTGTGCATTGGGAAGAGCATGTGTAGCGCGCTCTCCTTGTACTTGCAGATCTATCAAAAACAGTGCAAAAAAGTGACCATGGAAATGACAATGCATCAACCAGAGTGCTTCTGTGTTTAAGAAAGTCCTGTTTTAGCTCTAGTCATACTCTTTACATCTTCAAAGATCCAAAGGGATAGTTTATCTTTAAGTATTAATGAATTCCTCCTTAATCCATGTTAGAGTTTGCATGCAGTTCTTAACGTATTTAGTGGCTTACAAAGATAAAGATTACATACTGCTGTTGAATTCAAACTAGACAAAAATAAAAGTCAGAGAGATGGAAAGCTGGGGTCAAAAAAGCGAAGCTAAAAAACATCCAAGTGAGCAATACAAGTGAGCAAACACAATTACACATAAACAGTAAAGGAAGATATAGGGCTGAGATCAATGATCAAGCCAGATTAAACATGCCACAGGCAAAGAACAGGTCATAGGTTGTTGCTGGATACCAAGGACATGATCCATAAGAGAACATAAGAGAAGCCAATGTTGGATCAGGCCAATGGCCCATCTAGTCCAACACTCTGTCACACAGTGGCCAAAAATACCACGTGCCCTCAGGAGGTCCAGCAGTGGGGCCAGGACACTAGAAGCCCTCCCACTGTTGCCCCCCAGCACCAAGAATACACTGCATCACTTACCCCAGACTGAGAGTTCCTATCTATACCTTGTGTCTAATAGCCACTGAAGGACTTCTGCTCCATATGTTTATCTAATTCCCTCTTGAACCTGTCCATGCTTGTAGCTGCCACCGCCTCCTGCGACAGTGAATTCCATGTGTTAAACACCCTTTGGGTGAAGAAGTACTTCCTTTTATCTGTTCTAACCTGACTGCTCAGCAATTTCATGGAGTGCCCATGAGTTCTTGGATTGTGAGAAAGTAAGAAAGGTACTTCTTTCTCTACCTGCTCTATCCCATGCATAATCTTATAAACCTCGATCATGTCACCCCTCAGGCGTCATTTCTCCAAGCTAAGGAGCCCCAAGTGCTTTAACCTTTCTTCATAGGGAAAATGTTCCAGTTTTATCATTCTAGTTGCCCTTTTCTGCACTTTTCCCAATGCTATAATATCCTTTTTGAGGTGTGGTGACCAGAACTGTACACAGTACTCCAAATGAGGTTGCACCATTGATTGAGGGGCATTATGATACTGGCTGACTTGTTTTCAATTCCCTTCCTAATAATCCCCAGCATAGTGTTGGCCTTTTTTATTGCAGTTGCACACTGTCTCAACATTTTCATTGAGTTATCTACTACGACTCCAAGATCTCTCTCTTGGTCAGTCTCTGCCAGTTCGGACCCCATCAATGTGTATTTATATTTAGGATTTTTGGCTCCAATGTGCATCACTTTGCACTTGGCCACATTGAAGCTCATTTGCCACAATCAAGCACTAAAGACTCACATCTAAAACCGTAAGAAGCCTGCTGGGTGAGGCCCAAAGCATCTCAGTGATCAACTTGTATTGCCTCTTAAGTTCCATTGAGATATCATAGCCATTACCCATTAACTTATGTAACCTCCATGAACTTACTTAAGCCACTGGCAAGGCCATCTAAGCAACAAACCATCACTACATCTTATGGCAGGGAAATGCAGGAGTTAATTATGCATTGTGTGAAGAAGTACTTCCTTTTCTATTCAAAGATGGTGCTTTTAATGGAGTCTATTCATGTATTCTACTGCCAGTCATCTGGTTTGAGTAATCCAGTGCTGGGAAATCAAGGGGTGCCCATGCACATATGAACCAGCTTGATGAGGTTCAAGATTCACCTTTGCAACATCTCTAACTGACAATATAATCATGCTAATGACTACAGTGATGCACATTTGCATATGTCTCTATTTTAGGTCCAACCCTGAAAAAATTATAGATTGCAATCCAACTGAAAATAAATATGTGAAAAATCCCTTTAGCTAAACCACTTATTTTGTATCCATTCTCGTGGTTTAATGCTCTAATTGATTCCGATCTGCCTGGCATGCTTCTGTGTGCTATAATTTTTTTCCCCCTATGAAAAGCAGACATTGACTGAATTATGGCCTTTCATTTTGTTTATTTGAGAGCCTGGAATGGTGTTTAAGCTCAGGAATGTTACATATTCATGAGTTACTAAATACTCTCAAAAAGCAAAATTAATGTCATTTTTTGGTGTTTGGTGTACTTGAGCATGCATTCTAAATTCATTATGTCAGTTTCAAATATTGCAGCCTGCTTTATTTTAATTGCTGAGTACTCTGACCCAAGTCCAGTGGGGTAGTTCCACAAAATGTAAGAGATGTTTCATTAGGAACTCCACTTAACAATTAAGCATGTGTTTTGCTAGCTGTTTTGTTCACAGTAACTTGCTTTGTCCTTTCCAAAACACTGACAGTTTCATTTGTGCTTTAAAAGATTTAAAACTGCCATAAACTGAACACCTAGCCATCTGTCTACAGCAGTGCTTAATATGATGGCCCTCATGAAACTTGCACATATGCCTGAACCCTTCAAAGGCAGCAGTGCCTCACTTGAGCTCCTCTGAGCATACCCACGGGCCTTTTTCTGCCACACTCCTGTGGAAACACCACCCAACACCTGGAATTTTGGGTAAGGACTTCCAGAGCAGATATGTGAATTCCAAGACAAGCTTGATCCAGAAGACAACTGTACCAATATTGGAGAAAGTCTTAAACTGGAGGAAAGTTTCAACCTTTGCTTAGTGGAAAAGTAAGATGCAGACCATTATGTATCTTATGGCTCTTGCACGTATGCACATTTTTGGCACATGGGTCTTAGTTGCAGATGTAAGTGATTTGTACTGAAGTCCTAAGCAGAGTTATACCATTCTGAATCAGTTGAACTCATTAGTCTTAGAAGAGTGTAACTCAGTTTGGGATGGTACTGTTGTCCACTAATATGCAGTATGGGCTAAGTAAGGATTGGATCAATTTTTTAAAAAAAACAGATTTCTAGCAGAGCTACTTCAACTTACAAGTATTCTTAACTGAAAGTTGTACATTTACATATTAATAAAAGAAGAACCTTCCATATGTGACTGTGGTATTTATCCACCCAAGATATACTAAAGAAGCCAATCATCATCCTATATAAACTGAAAATAAAATGGGATTAATACAGGTCGGAAAGATGTCTCCACTTATGCATATATTAATGGCTTTTCCCCCTAACAGAACCTGATATATATATATAAATATATATAAAACCCAAACCAAACATAAATAAAAAGTGAGACTTTTTTATATGGAAGTGGATGCATCCAAGTACTGAGCTGACCCCAATTAAGTAAGGATTAACCTTTCTAGTGCTAGCTACCTTGTTATTGAATTTTATTACTAGGGAACATTAACAGCCAAGGTTGTGGAAAATTACTGATACTAGTTATTGCATGAGAGTCTCTCTGTCGCATCCCCTGAACCATAGTTGGTCCCACTAGACCTGTTTTGCTAGGTTTGTCATCTTGTAGATAAATTCTGGATACCTCACTTTTTTTCTTCACTTCCCTTGTATTCTTGTAATGAGGTAGTAAGATATGAGATCTGAAACATACCAGAGCTACTCAGAATTCTCCAAGTATGGGCACATTCAGAATAAATGTTTGGCACTCACAACTGTGATAGGTTAAAAAAATTACTGCAAAAATGCTAACATTTCAACTGTCAACATGCAGTCAGGGCTTCAATTTTTGGAAAGAATTCCATGTGATTTCCAAACACAGTCTGTAGGTATGACAGACCCTATCTACTTCCCTCCCTCAGAGGCAAGATTTTCCCTCCATTTTTCTATTTGTCCCTTCAGTGACTGAGCAGCCCTAGAAATGTGTATTCTTCTCTTTAAAGTAACTTTAGCAAGCCCACCCTGTGTCAGTAATATGTAATGGCTATTTTCTCAGCCCAGGACCTGAGAACATAACGTAGATGACAGAAAATATAGCTTGAGACTTTTTAAAATTCAAAAATAACAGGAGGCTTTATTTAACTTCAAGGGGAAAGGTCAGGTGAAGTCAGGGGTTGCAATTTCTGAGGTAAAATTAGTTTTTGCACATATTTTAGTTCTTACATACAGGCTAATGAAAGTTTCATAAGCTTTTTCGCAGTTTTTTAAAACTTTATATTGAGAGGCTTTTGTTCTAGAATTTTCCCAAACTCTTCAGCACACTTTCTTAATATTCCTCTAACTATTTTGGTTTCCCAGAAGGCTGGTACATCCTTTTCAGTACCCAAACCCCTTCTCTTGAAACACCAGTTTTTGTCTGACTCTTTATGTCTCTCCACGCAATTTTTAGCCACACCAGACCAGGGAACTCTGTACCCAGGGGTCTTTGGGGGGGGGAGCGCACCGGAGCGCAGCTCCGGGAGCTCAGGAGCCAAGCCCCGCCCCCAGCCGGCGTCCTGGGGAGTCTTTCAGGCAACCGAATGTCAATTTCAGCTCCATTATATCCTATGGGCCATTGAAGTCAATGGTGAAAACATAGGGTATATTCTGGGGGCTGGAGGGGAGGGTTTGAGGGAGAGGCTCCAAACTCACCGGGTAGCTGATGGAGCCTCTCCCCAAGATGCCCACCAAGTTTCAAGAACATTGGATCAGGGGTCCAATTCTATGGGCCCCCGAACAGGTTGCCCCTATTCCCTCCATTGTTCTCTATAGTGAGAAAAAAATAACTTTTTTTCTCAGCATAGAGAACAATGGAGGGAATAGGGGCAACCTGTTCGGGGGCCCATAGAATTGGACCCCCTGATCCAATGTACTTGAAACTTGGTGGGCATCTTGGAGAGAGTCTCCATCAACTACCCTGTGAGTTTGGAGCCTCTCCCTCAAACCCCCCCTCCAGCCCCCAGAATATACCCTATGTTTTCACCATTGACTTCAATGGCCTATAGGATATAATGAGGCCAAATTGCCGCCAAATTTCTTTCATTCCTTCCTTTCCTTCTCTCCTTTTCCTCTTTCCCTCCTTCTTCCCTTCTCTCTCTCTTTCTTTCTTTCTTTCTTTCTTTCTTTCTTTCTTTCTTTCTTTCTTTCTTTCTTTCTTTCTTTCTTTCTTTCTTTCTTTCTTTCTTTCTTTCCCACCTTCTTCTCTTCTCTTTTTCCTCCTATCCCTCTTTCCCTCCTTCTTCCCTCTCTTTCTTTCCCTCCCCTCCCCTTTCCTTCTCTTTCTTTCCCTCTTTCCTTTTTCCTTCTCTCTACTCTCTCTCTTTCCTTCCCTTTTTCCTCCTTCTATGGCCCAACTCTCATGAGAAGGAGTTTAAACTTTAAACCCCTTCTCTCTTAGCTCCCCCACCCAGATCAGCTGGGGAAGGGGAGGGGAGGCTTTTGAAGATGCCTCCCCCTTTTACTTCCCCTTCTGACATCATTTTCTGGTGATGTCAGGGGCATGGCATATGCTAATAGCTCAATAGCTCATTAGCATACCATATGCTAATGAGCTCCTGCAGCTGTTTTTCTACGAAAAGACCCCTGTCTGTACCCTTCAGAGATATCACCCACTTCAACTGGGTAGGGAAAGTTCTTCTCTCCCTATAAGCAGGGCTCTTTTTGTAGCAGGAACTCCTTTGCATATTAGGCGACACCCCCCTAATGTAGCCAATCCTCCAAGAGCTTACAGCGCTCTTCTTATAGGGGCTACTGTAAGCTCTTGGAGGATTGGCTACATTAGGGGAATGTGGCCTAATATGCAAAGGAGTTCCTGCTACAAAAAGAGCCCTGCCTATAAGTTTTATCTCCTTTTCTTGGCCTGAATGGGAGTCTTAGTTGACTTCCCAAACCCTCCTAGCCACTTTCCACCACTTCTCCTGTCTGTGTTAAACCGCTCTCAGCTAAGGTTGAAATCAGATGCTCTCCGTCAAGGCAGAATTCTGACTTTCTCCAGTCAAGACTCAAATCGGAATAAATCTCCTCAGCATCCAGCTCTCTCAAGACTCTGTCTGCTCAGCTGATGCTGACCAACCAGATTGCCTGGAGCAGCCTGTCACTCAAGGCTCTCCAGCTCTGTGAAGTATTAAACCTTCATTGTCCTGTAGTCTTATATACAGAACTTTTAAGTCTCTTAAAAAGTGCAGTATGTCACAGTAAGAAACTTGAATCCATGAGTGGGGTGACTGTATGAACATAGTGACAGCCAAATTTTTATGGAATGTGTCATCAAGTCACACTAATGGCAACCTCATAGGGTTTTCAAGGCAAGAGGCGAATAGAGGTGGTTTGCTACCGTAGATTTCTTTAGTGGTCTGCCATCCAAGCACTAACCTGTCCCTGCTTGGCTTTCAAGATCCGATGAATTCAGGCTAGCCTGGGCCAGCCTGGCTATACATCTTTGAGTTAAGGTTGTTATTTGACAAGACCCATATACTAGCCTGGATCCAACCTTGTTAAGGCTGTGATCACGTGCACAATTAGCCCCTCCATAGGCATGGATGCCGGGTGGATTAAAAGGGTGCGATTGGACACGAACATCTGGGAAGTGCCCTGCATCCATCGGCAATCTGTTTTGCTCCACTGCAGAAGTGGAGTAAAAAGACACTGGGGAAAATCCAGTAGTAAATGGGTTGTGACAGGCCGTGGACAGAGTTTCCCATGTCTGATCGCTCCAGCGCGCTCTCATGGCATTGGGATGGATCAGGCAGACCCTGATCTGGATAACCCAGGCAAGCCTGATCTCATCAGATCTCCAAAACTAAGCAGGGCTGACCCTAGCAGGTATTTGGATGGGAGACCTCCAAAGAATACCAGGGCCAGGAGGCAGAGGCAGGCCTCTTCTCTGAATATCCTCCATGCCCCAATAGAATTCACCAGAATTTGCCATGACTTCCAGGCACGGGCATGCTCACACACACTCAAAATGCCCCCCCCCAAAAAAAAAGATCAGGCAGGAGGGAATGTGAAAGAACTCAGCTTGAGACTCTAGAGAGCTGCTGCTAGGCATTAAATATAACTGATCTTGATAGACCAAGGCTCTGACTTGCTTCATGTGTGTTCATCTCCCAAAATTATATTCAGTTCCCAAATGATATTGCTTTCCAAGCAACTTAGTATTAAAGGACATTGCCTTCCAGTAAGGCCATAATTCTATCAAGTTCTTGTATTTATTCAAACTCCTAAAGATACATTTGCAAAGATAAACATGCTAATCCCAATGTGCTAGTTAAATTCCAGTAAGATAATTACATTGTGATAGTGCTTACATTAATGTCCTTTTTCCCCTCCACCTCTTTTTTGATCCAAATTAATAAGGTTACTAACAGAACATGACTGCAATCTTGATCACATTCCCTGGCCATGTAAACTTTGCTGAGGTCAAAATCCATTTGGGAGCTTAAAAATTGCCTTGTGATCACAGGATAAATTCTCTTGCCACCTGGATATCAGAAGTACTTTCAAATGAATGTCCTTCAACCTGAATCAAACTGAACAATATAACTGGACTTGATAAAAATGTATCATGTCAATCTGAACCAATTGATGTATCGTAGACTGATGGTATGGCATGACATCTAATTTGAAACTAATGTGTACACTACTTAACATCAATGAGGTCATTCAAGAGTTTGGAATCATCTCGAGTTGACTAAACAATGGTACAACATAGACATTTTCTCAGTATCATCACTACTTCAGTGTGGTGTAGTGGTTAAGAACAGTGGACTCTAATCTGGAGAGCTAGGTTTGATTCCCCACTCCTCCACATGAAGCCTGCTGGGTGGCCTTGGGCCAGTCACAGTTCTCTCAGTACTCGCCCAGCCCCACCTGTCTCACAAGATGACTCCATGCACTTTCAGACTCCTTAGGGCAGACAAAAGCAGGATATAAAACCAGATCTCCTCCCCCCCACCAACTGGCCACTGCCAAGATGTTCTATGAGTTCTCCATGCAAACTTGAGTACAGCCATAACTCAGTGCATGCAGATGGTTCCAGGATCAAGTAACCAGTTAATCTCAAGTAGCAGGAATATGGACAACCATGGAGGACTGCTGCCAGAGTTTATGGATCAAAGGCTATCAAACCAACAACACAGGATCTCTCTCCAACAACCTGCCTCACCAAGAGGTTTGGATGATAATGCATCTCTGAGACTAGGAATTTAAAGAGACTGCACAAGAAGGCCAAAAACAGCTGAGCAGCTGGGAGCACACACACCCCTGCTCGGCTGTTCTTGCTGCTGTGACAAAGTACAGTTTAAAATCTCAGAAGTGCTGAGTAAACAGGTAATGGACTGTGAAAGGTTAATTCCTCACAGAGCCAGAGAGCCTTAAGTGACCTGCTGCTTCAAGAGATTTGATTGGTTAGCATCAGCTGAGCAGAGAAAGACTTGAGAGCTGAATGTTGAGGAGAAGAGAATCTGAATTCAGCCCTGACTGAGAAAAGTTTAGTACTGACAAGTCTGAGTCTAGCCCTAACAGAAAAAGGTTTAGTACTGACAGGGTTTGTGCTTAGCCCTTATTGATAGCAGTTTAACACAGTTGGAGTACTGGGGAGGTTGGCAGGAGGAGTGGGTAGTTAGGTAAAGACCCCCATTCAGGCCAGAAAAGGGAATAGATCTTCTAATGAGAGAAGAATTTCCCTGCCCAGTTGGAAAAGGGTAGCTCTGAGGAGTAGAGTGATCCCTGGTCAGATGTGTTTAGAAACTACTTTTTAAATCCTGAAAAGTCACTAAAAACTCAAGAAGAGTACTGGTGTGTTTAATGAAGGAGTTTGAGTAATGGGCAGAGTATCCCTGCCTTCTGGAATCCAAAAGAGCCAAATATGCACAAGAAAGTATACTGGAGTGTTTGGGAAAAACTGAAACAAAAGCCTCTCATTTTAAAGATTTGAAGTCACTAGGAAAAGCTTAAGAAACTCTCAGTTGCTTGAAACACATGAGCTGTAGTCTGTGACTGTACTGTTTTACCTCAGAGTTCTTTATTGATTCACCTCAGACCTTTAAAACTGATTTCAACTGATCTTTCACCTCTATGTTGAATAAAATATTTGTGTTCTTTTTCAACTTTAAAAAGCCTTTTGAGTGCCATTTCACTAGTTTAAGTTAAAGAGGGAGACCTGGGCTGAGCCAGCAGCAAAATATCATACCATGACAGGGTGGGACAGCCTTAGTTCTTCAAAAAAGAAAAAAAAAATAGAATTCAAAGGGCTGCTCAATCAGAAGGGAAAAGAAAAATGGAGGGAAAATCTTGCATCTGAGGGAGGGACATGGGCTAGGTCATCATTGCTGTTTTCTGAAAAATCTGTTTAAAAGGACTGGAGTCCCTTTAAATGAGGTTGGCTGGGTCCACAAGCCAAACCTGTTTGTTAGGGAGTGGACTGGTTTGGTTTGATTTCTTGTTTGGTCCATGTTTTGGCCACAAACCAAACTGCATTTTTGCAGTTCATGTCCATACTTAGTCCCCAACATGCTCTCTTTGATTGTATCCCTCCCCTCCTTCCCAGGTCTACTAACACCACAGGGAGAGTTTGCCCCATGTATGGGGGGGAAGCCTGATATTCACTATGTACAACAGTCCTGATGTGACTTGGTGCCTGACAAAGCTGGAGCTGTTCCTTCAAAAAAAAAGTAATAAATCTGGGAACTTCAATTCATAGAGAATCATGTCTTTTTTGGTCTTATGTTCTGCATATTCATGTTTGGTATTCATTTTCTGCTTAGAAAAGAAAAACGAGACAGAAAACCTCTCAGTCTTGATTTATATTTTACAATGCAGATATATTTGTAACCCAAGATAGCAATTCCAAGGTGTTCATGGAAAAGATGTGAAACTCTGAGTGTTTTCAACTGCCCCTGACAGCTATAAAGTAGAAGAACAAAAATGAGAGCTTTCTAAATGTCTTCAAGTTTTCACAGTCTAACAAAGAACTGGAAATTTATTGGGGGAGGGAATCATCTGTGGAAGAGAATCACTTTATGTTGCAAATGTACAGTCTACAGCACTTTATTTGCATCAGACATTTTTGCAATAAAGCTCAGTATTATAAGGTTTTTATGGCAGTTTCTCGCTCTTTATTGTTGCTCTCTGCTCCTGCCAGTTCTGCAGGTTCTGTGGTTAACAGTGAAAAAAATCCCTAAAAAAAGAAATGGATTATGCATATATTACCAACACTTACCTAATCTGCACACATTATCTTAGGCAGTCTTGAATGGTGAGAAGTTGTGAGGGTTGGATGCAAGTGAGATGCATGTATTCCATACCAGTCTGTGAGATGAATACAGGAGGTTTTCTGAACAACAAAAGTGATCCAGAGTTCATTTATAAATGGAAGTGCTGCAAAGGAGTGGAGATGAATCCTTTCCCTCCAGTCACTTGCCTTAACTGGAATGAAGACATCAGGCCACAGTTGTGGGTTAAATGAAGGTTTGCACATTACAAATCTGCAGAGTCACCAAAAATGCTGCCAAACTGGGTTTGCCAGCCTTTGGCCAATCCCACCCTGGCTCCATAGGACATGCTTTGATTTTCCTTGCCTGCAATAAATGAGCTGTCAGATGCTGCCCATTAACTCCAACATTATGTAGTATAAGGGTCCGAATGCTGATGTGCTGAGGAGTTAAACAGAACCCTGCTACAATTCACCCAAGAGTGGCTGGTTGGCTCCCTGCTTCCCAAAGATCCTCTGGTGTCTCAGGGTGTTTACAAGTCCAATCATAATTACAAGTACTTAACCAAAACTCCTATCAGTTCCGGTTAGGGCTTCATCAATCCCTTAGGATCAGGTCTATGAATACTTTGGGGAGTGGGGAATGGGAGAAAAAACAACAACAATATCAATGCATCAACATCAATTCCACCTAAAATCTGGAAGTGCCTTCATTGACATGCTAAGGTTTTTCCAGTCTCTATGGTGAAATCTTAGAGTGTTAGTAATGTCAAATCCAGGTTTTAACCTGAAGTGATATCACTATATCAATGAAACCCCACCTGTTTGGCATTGAAGTGACTGGTAAAAGCATCCCAGGTAAGAAGGGATGGTTTTAAATAACCTCCCTTCTGGTCTCCTGATTGGCTGCCTTACATGATGTCTTAAATGATGTCTGGTAGTCAGTGGGAGATTAACCATTAAGCAGACTAAGCACGTGCTTAGGGCACCAGGGCCAAAGGGGGCACCACAAAGTTGGGAAAAGGGTGGAAAAATGTAGAAAAATGCCTTTCAGGTCATGAATATTGGAACTTTGATACATTTAACTTGTGAAATATTAAAATAGATGTTGTATTGCATTTTTGTAGAACTTTATGTAGCCAAAGCTTGGCTTAGTTTGTACAGTATATTGTGTTATCATAGGAATAAATTTTTGTATTGCTGCAACCTGCATTGTATATCTGGTCAGACAGGTCAACAACTAAAATGGACTGGGTCAGTGTGGAAAGGAGGGGGCACCAAGATTGATCAGTGCTTAGGGCACCAGTGAGCCTTAATCTGCCCCTGCTGGTAGTCTTTAAGCGGCGGCTGCACGAACACTTGTCAGGGGTTCTCTTAAGCTGATCCTGCATTGATCAGGGGGTTGGACTCTGTGATTCTATGATTCTATTCTATGTTGCTTTTACTGTTCCTCACCCCAATGCCTGGTGCCTGTAATGCTCCAGGAGAACAGGCATCAAAGTCAGCTCCGCTGTGATTGAGCTGGTAAAGTGTTTTTGCATCTAAGGCTTTGCAATAAGCAAGAGCAGGAGGCTTCACTATTTATTTCTCACCAGACTAGCAAGAGGTAGACCAGTTATTTCCAAACTGGGCTCCTAAGAAGATCATCAAGTTCTGGAAGCCTTGATAATTTCTGATAGTGAGAAGATTAATCATGGCAGATGAACCTTCCCAAACAAAAAACTTGTCAACCAGTACCATCACTGTACAATCACTGGAGAATGATGAGAATGCTTCTCATGTAGATTTTCAGCTCGTGTGATCTAGCAAGGAAGCTCAGCACTGAAACCCCTCATGACGACTTGTCCCAGGAAGCTCTTCAATGACTTCTGTTACACGGTCAGAAACGCAGGAGGCGTGTCAGTGTGCCCTAGAGTTCATTAAGTTGCAGTAGCCGATTTTCACAGGCCACGTCATGCTGTGCTGCTGCAGTGCGTCATAATAGCAGCATTGCAGACGCAAGCGCGAAGTGCGCACGTGCCGTTGGGCGGGCCACGTAGTCTGTGATGTGCGCATGCGCTGTCCAACGTTGGTGCACATCCAATGATTGTTCCTCAGCAGTGAAAACCCAATGTAGTAGGCGGGTTGCCGCTGGAGATACCGAAAATTTTCAAGATCAGACGCCAGCCTTTGCACCGGAGTTACTAAACTAGTGCTCGGACCTACCAGTTTTTACCCCGCGTCTTCGGAGTGAATGATGGTTGCTCAGCAGGTTAACAATGCAGTAGGGATTCTCTGAGTTAGAAAATCTTCAAGTCAGAGAACTGAAAGAGTTACTGAAAGGGCTCCCCCACTCCTCCGAACATGAAACCTGCTGCTTGACTCTGGGAAAGTCACAATTCTCTCAGAACTCTCAGCCCCACCTACCTCACAAGGTGCCTGTCATGGGGAGAGGAAGGGAAGGCAATTGTAAGCCACTTTGAGGTTGCAGTCACACGAACGAGGAAATGCGGGTGGGAATCGAGGCTGTTTGCTCCAGGCCGAAATGACACATTTTTGCACGATCAGACTTCTGCCTGTGTGCCCTGCAGTTCTGGATACTAGAAGCCTTTCCTCAGTGGCTTTTTTCCATGCTCCTGTGGCACAACGAGATGCCCTGCCAACGACTCCAAGATGCTGGGCAGATGTTTCTGTCTGATCGCGCCCCTTTACTCCACACAGGAATCGCACCTTTGCCACTGCTTTTGTACGTATGATTGCAGCCTGAGACTCTTTAGGGTAGAGAAAAACTGGTATAAAAACCACTCTTCTTCTTCTCCCTTCCATAAATTCTGTTGCACACATGGTTCTTTAACATCTGCAGACTTCGGAATGATGTTCACAAAAACCAGTCAGTGCACTCATTTCCTGGGTTTCTACTCAAGGCTGATTGTACACCACTGTGAATCCAACATAGCACCAGACCAATAATGTGCCGTCAAGCATACAATGTACTCAAGAGCAGTGTTCCCTCTAAGCTGAGCTGATGTGAGCTAGCTCACAGTTTTTTAGCCTCCAGCTCACACATTTTTGTCTTTGCTCAGGAAGGATGGCTCCAGAGCAGACTAATTGATGCAGGAGCCAAATCACTTGCTCACAACTTTAATGCCAGCGGCTCACAAAGTAGCATCTTTGCTCAGAAGACTCCACAGCTTAGAGGGCGCATTGCTCAAGAGTCATGCTGGTGTTAGAACTAACCATGTCACCCAACTCCCACATGATCTCTGCTACTCTAACTTTCATCAAAGTTACATAGGAAATAGATGTGCAAACCCACCTGTGAGGCAAAGCACCCCTGACCCCCCTCAAGGGTTAATGTGAATGGTAAAGGGCTTGACCCATCCTGCAGGTGTTACTAATTGGTCTGTCAGCCTACACAGCCCTCATCATCTTCAAGGCCAGAGCTGGAAACGTGGTAATTAATTTCTCATGAGAACCTGCGGCCCATAGGCAGGGAGAAGAGGAATCAGGGTGATGAGGTAATTGTCTAGAGGCTTCCTGCAAGAAAGTGCCCTGATTGGGTGTTATCCTCACCTGATGCTGCTTGACCCCAAAACCCCAAACAAACTGTAATTTAGCTAAGAGCCCAGAGAAGAGAGGCTAGCTGGGGATTCTGATGGACTGAAGGCCATCAGATATGCTTATATTGCAATAGAAAGCAGTGTAGAGAATGCATAAGCTGTGGCCTTTGACTCTTAGATTTAAGGTTTGTGCCATCTAATACAGGTCTTGAAAACATGTTAGAGAGTTAACCTAATTTTCTTGGGTTGTGTTTTTTTTTTCTCTGCTGTGTGATTTTAGAGCTTTGTGTTGCCTGTAGGTTAAGTCTTTTGTATGACAAACATTAAGTAAGAATGTATATAATTTTAGAAATAAAGAAGCATTTGGTTACTTGTGTACAATAGCCCTGGGGACCCACAGGGTTCAGCTTTGTACTCCTTGACACCACCTGAGATGAAAGAAGAGCCCCTCCCACAGGCAAAAAGAACTGCCGGATGGGGTGGGCGAGATCCCTCTTCACTTGGGCACTTTCCTGTGTGTATAGGGCAGTTGTTTTCTCATAATCCAACTGCCGATGGGGGGTGGATAGAAGGAAGCCCCTGTCTCTTCCTCTTGCCTGCTGATCCTTACTTACCTTCTCTCTTTGATTCAGACCTCCGTCTCCCTGTCATCCTCACTTCTTCTCGCCTACGTTCTACCCTGATGGGGGTGATGAGGAAGCAGAAAGAAGAAGCAGGAAAGCATAGCAGAAGCACCACCCTGGCCATCTCCTGTCCCTGCCACCCATCTCTCTTTCTCTGGTGGCTGCCCAGTAGCACACCCAGCTGTGCTGACTTCCTGGAGCTTGGCAGTTATGTGTCTGGGGAACAGCAGCCCTGAGTTTGCCTCAGTGGCGGGCATGAAGGAGGCTCCCAGAAGGCTGGGAGTGGTCCACCCCCCTGCCTCCATTGCTTCCCTGTTTGACTCACTGGCTCAGAGGCTCCCAAAGTGGCAACAGTTCCTGCTCCTCCCCTGCTCACCTCCAGCCATTAGGATTGCCAACTTCCAGGTGGGGCCTGAAGATCTCCTGCTTTTATAACTGATCTCCAGCTGACAGAGCTCAGTTCCCCTGGAGAAAATGGCTGCTTCAAATGACGGACTCTATGACATTGTGACATTGTACCATGTTGAGGCCCCTCCCCTCCCCAAGCCCCAGCCTCTCCTGGATCCATTCCCAAAGTCTTCAGGTATTTTCCAACCCAGACCTGGCAACCTTACTAACCATTAGTGAATGGAGGTGCATTATGTGCACATATGCAGACAACGCTCTTCTATTTGGGAGAGATTTAAACTCCCCAATTTTAAAAAGGTTTCAGGGTTTGGTTCCTTCACCCAAATCCTGGGGGGCCCTCCACATTTGTGGGAAAGTCTTCTTTATGTCAAAGTGGCCCCGATACACAAGGGCCATTCTTTACTATTAGATATATCAACGATGATTGATAATAGCTACAAATGTCCTATGTTATAACAATAGCGTATAACAAGAAAAGTAATCAAAAGCACTAATAGTAAAAATGGATCCCCCAAAAATGAAAAGAGGCATATTTGTACATCCCTGATTAAAATTACATCAAGTGAAAACCTTGTTATAGGAAGATGAAGACATGTCTAACAAGAAGGAGGGGAAACTACTTGTTTGTTGAGTCTGTAGCTGTCTGAGCAGAGAAATTTAAAATCATTTCTGTTCTTTGTGTTTTTTCCCCGGTGTCTATTACTAGGTGGAATTTGCAGGTACCATTTACCCTCTTGACTCGTCTGTCATGCCATTATTGCTGTGTCAGTGGAGATTGGTGTTTAAGGTTGATATGGCCTTTGTACAATCAACCCCAATTAGAGGACTTCAAATATCACAGCCACTTCAAGAGTGCAATTGGATAAATGAGCTGCCTGCTTACATGGCTTTTGTTTGCAAAAACATATCTAAAAATCAATAGGCCATTTTTTCCCAAGACAAAAGGAAAAAAAAATACCACAAACTGGAGTGGGAAACCTGTAATTGGAGGTACTATTTTTAGCTTTTTAAAAACACCCTTTTTAGAAATGTCATATGAAATTCAATCTTTTCTTATTTTACTGACATATACTATCATCCTAAATAAAGAGAACAGAAATAGTATACATGTATTACATAAATGACTGGGCATTAAAATTATATTCCTGATAAAACTAACATAAAGGTTCCTATCTTCTGTGGCTAAGCAGAGGGGTGGTTGCTGGGAGCACATAGAAGTTGTGATGAAATTTGCTATATATAGGGTTTCCACATCCCCTTGGCTTGCTCGTGGGGGATTTGGGGGCATTCTGGGGGTGGGTGGGGACATTGAGTGATGGGTCTGATGTGATAACATCACACAGAAGTGATGTCATCATGTCAGGGTGTATGGTTACGCTCTGCATTTTAGGCAAAACTCTATGGTTTGTTTGGCCTAAAACCATAGAGTTTTGTCCCCAAAGCAGAGCATCACTACACGATGTCCCAATGTGATGACATCATATTGGGGATGTAGCTGTGCAATATCCCTATTTGGGGGCGGGGCTTCCCGTGCTGGCCAGCTGCCTGCTGGTGTGTAGAAGCCAAAAAAATCAGGGGACCCCCTACCTGAACCAAGGGTCTGGCAACCCTAGCTATACAGCAACAAGGCTTTAGGACCAGGGTTGTCTGAAATTTTGTAATTCCCCTTTGGGTCCTGTGCAAACCTTGTTCTTGCCAAACCAGTCTGTCAGTCAAGGCAAGCAGGTAGTGGCAGAAACATCTACTAAGTCTTCTGGCTGGACAATGCCCTTGACAGTTATGCTTTACTTAGATTTCTGCTTTGCTGTAGATTTCTGAAATCCTAGTCATGTTACATTGCTTAGTAGATCTCTCATCCTATTAATTGCATTGACTTAAAACTGTGTAGTCCACCAGAGGACTATCAATGACATAAATAAAATAAATGTATTCTTAATAATTCTTTTCATAGTCTGATCCTATGTATCTTTACCCAGTCCTACTGAATTCATTGGAAGTTACTCTAAACATCATTTCTTGTTTTCTTGACACAGTGTCAATTATTCATATTTGAAATTGATGAAAGCCACTCTAAGCTCAAGGAAAGTTAGTTTTTGCTGTGTTTTGTTTTTTTTAAGATAAATGTGGCACTGAAAACAGCATTTGGAACCTCAGTGCATAAAATTGTTTTATAAATCTATGAATTAACTCAGAATTACACACTTTAGGCCATACCTATCAATAAATGAAGTTGCCTTATATGGTCCCTGTAAGGAAGGTCCATATACATGAAGTCCATATAAATGAAATTGCCTTATATGGTCCAGGGCCACTGGTCCATCTAGTCTTGTACTTTCTACTTAAGGAGTCTCTACAGAAGTCATTTTTGTCCTGATGCCTAAAATATTTGCACTGGAGATGCCAGGGACTGAACACAGATCTTCTGTATAGACTCAGCTACAGAATTATGGGCAAATAGATGTACATGCACATGGTTTTCTCTACACAATTGAGAACCCTAGTTTTTAAAATTCCTAACTGCATAGAGAGAGATGTACATGAGATAATGGGTAGGCACACAGACTCAACGAGCACTTATTTATTATTTATTTAGAAAATGCATCTGCCACCTCTCCAGAGACATGCTCTAGAGACCTGTTCCAGAGTCATTGCAGCCCAGAGATGGAGTGTGCCACATAGACCCTGTCCCATAACATGTGTGTTCAACTGAAAGTAGAAATGATGGGGAGAGAAAGGGCATTAAAGCTTCTCCGCACACTTACCAGAAACTGTTGGGGAACAGTTCCAGAACCAGAATATATCGGCTGTCTGAAATTCACAGAGTTTGAGAAATTCTTAGTGATTTGGGGTGAGGCTTTGGGGAGGGGGGGAACTCAGTGTGGCATAATGCCACCAAATCCACCCTGCAGAACAGCCATTTTCCCCAAGGGAACTGATCTCTGTCATCTGGAGGTAAACTGTAATTCTCAGAGATTTCCAGGCTCCCCCTGGAGGTTGGTAATCCTATTTAAGGAGCACGTTCTGAGTAATTTTGTATTCATGTGGATGTTTGTGTGTGTGTGTGTGTGAGAGAGAGAGAGATACAAAACGAGACAGAGAAAGAAGGATAAAGAGAGATAGAAAATTAAAATGGCACTGTAGTAGACAAGTCATCATAACAGAGTCTTAAAAATACGTTTAGAAGTAGAGTGAAGGGAGAAGCAGATATACGGTGCAGGCCTTATCCAAAGTCAAGAGGCTTTGCGGGAGACCGTGCTCTGACCATTCATCACTTTCACATTGCTGTAATGGCAGAAAACTCAATCCACTTCCCTTGCTCATGCTTGTAAATGAATATTTCATGAGAACTTCTCCAACTGCAGCCTTTGTGGGCTCCAATGGCAGATACAGTGTTTTAAAAATGGTCCTTATGGTTTAATCCTGTTGATCATTCTTAGATTCATAAAGAAAGGCCCCCCACCCTTTTTTTTACAACTGGAAAGATTGAGAATTTAATAAAGGTTCCAATGTGGCATGCCATCCCATAGTAATATGAGAATATTTGTCTATTTTTCAAAATGGATAGTTAGAAAGAAGAATAAAAAAGATCAAATATATAAACCTGGGAGTTTTATGAATGCCTATAAACCATTCCAAGGCACCAATAAACTACAAGCAGGGAGCTAAAACAAATACTACTTGCAAGAAAATTAAACTAGTTTTTTTTAAAAAAATATTTCATATGTGCTAGACCTAGTATAAACTTTCTGCTCAGATGTTGAGGCTGGTTTATGCTGCAATAGCCCACACTGGTTCTGAACAATTAAGACAGCCAAATACAAAATACACATAAGAATGTCAGACATGTATGCTTGTATTTTTGGCACTTTCCCCTATAAAGTATATTACCAACTAGTGACTCCTGCTCTCTGTCAAGTGCTCCTTACATGCTTCTTTGCTGTCCCCCAATCCTCCTCTCTCCAAGTTTTATTTAGACTTTTTCACCCACTCTGATCCATCCAGGGAGTGGACACCTCTGGTATCAGGCTTTGATATGCAGATTCCTCACTGAAATATTTATTTGTTACAACAATAGATATCCTGCCTTTCTTCCATCAGGAACTCAAGCCAGATTTCCCATCCAGGCATATAACAGACCTAGGCCTGTAAGGTTATTATGGCTGCAAACCTAAGAACACTTTCCTAGGAGTAAGGGCCATCGAATAAAATGGGACTTACTTTTGAGACACCTGTTTGGATTCACATCCTACATTATGTGACTTTGGATCGTTTGATCCTGCTACTAGGACTGAGTTCTGGTCAGAAATGTAATCATAGTACTTATTACTGTGTAGGAAAGAGAGTAAGTATGAATGAGTGTATGATGGATTTCATTATGACAGCAGCATCCTATTAGATCAGATTTCACTACCAAATCAGAGTCCTCCCTCTCAACTGCTCCATGTGACTTCCGTAAGTATTTAAGAGACACTGTGCATTTTGGGAATCCACTGGCTTTTTCTTTAAAGAGCTATGGGCACACATTTCCATAGTGCTGCAATTTGTGCCCCTGTGGTTTTAATAAGAGCATCTGGAGTGTAGGTACTTGGGGGGGGATTCTAAGCTCCCTAGGTGTGCATTTTCACAATTAAGGGATCACTAGGGCCCATTCTGCATCTAGCATTTGCTCCATTGTTTTACCAAACCCACACTGGAACAGAAAAAGATGTGGCTCAAAACCACACTCAAATACCCCAGGCCAATGCTGTACTGATTGCAGAATCACCCCTGAACAATGACAAAATGGCCATATATCTATGAAGACGGTACCATAAAACTGAGGGATCAAAGGAAGTTAAAGGAGTGTGCAGTATGGAGGCTACCATAACATCTGACAATCAAAGAAAGTGAAAGCGGCATGCAGTGTAGAGGGGAATTTCTGTTCCAGCGTGAGCTTGGTAAAACAGTGGAGCGAATGCTAGACGCAGAATGGGCCTAGCTTAAAACAACCAATGATTCAGTAAGATTATCTAAGGCAAACTAGGGCTGAGTTCAGACTGGCAGTTTGGCCCAATATAGGCACGTTTCAGAGACGTTTCACAAATGGATTAAAGGGCCAGTTCACACAGGCACATCTGTCAGGTGTTGCCCAGCTGTACTCAACCCATCTTGTAACGCTTCCCTCCTGAGTTTAAAAGATACCAGGTGAAAGTGGTAGCAGACCCTGGAGAGCACGTTCATCCCACGTTTATCCCGCTTCCCAGAAGTGTGAACGCAAACAAGCTGATCTGGTAGAGATGCTCTTATGCACATGAGCGCTTATGCGCATATCGACAGATTCCATTACAAAAAGCCGCTTACAGCCGTGCCTCCACCAGGGGTAGGCCAACAGTGCGAATGCTCCCTTGCGCATCCTCCCCGGTATGCTCCCACATCAGTCAGTGCAGTGTGACCAGGAAAACCCGGGAACAAATCGTTCTGGATCTTTTTGCCACGACTCCTTCATACTTCAAACTGCCAGTCTGAACTCAGCCTAGAGGATTCTCAAATGCAACATAGTTTAAACATCAGATTACTCAGGACTGACAATAACTGTGTTTTGGATTTTTCTGCCAATATGCAGAGTTAGTGCTTGGAAATTCTGAAATATCCAGGAAAAGAGACTGAAAGCTTTTATACATCCCTGATTTTTATTCTCTACATCAGTGGTTCCAAATCCAAACCTTTTCAGCATGGTGACCCAGCCAGGGCTGGCCCAACATTTTCTTGAGCCCTGGACATCTAGTTCAGCATTCCAATTTCTACAGTGGCTAACCAGATATTTTTGAGAAATCAACAAACATTGCACAAAGGACGCAGCTGCCCCCAGTATGAACCCCGAGCAAGTGCCATTTCAACACCCACAGTCTTTATGTATGGACGGTTAGATTCGAGCCACTGATCACTCCCTCCTTCTCTGCTAATTCCTCAAGTCCCCCTAAGATTCTAAGAAACTCACTTTAGTAAATATCAGAATACATTTTGATCAATATGTATATGAAGTGAAGAAAAAAAATACCAACTAAACATGGTAGATACTGTTACCAGGATCAATCTTGGTTTCCAAAATACAAAAGAGAACAATAGAAAGAGCAAGGGCAGCCATTATTGTGGGCTGGCTCATTACCCACTTTCAGAGGCTTCACAACCCACAAGTTGAAAAATGCTGCTCTACGTTATGGTTCTCCAGTATCCATCAACCACAGATTTAAGAATCTGTATGAGGATCATAGAATCATAGAATGTTAGAGTTGGAAGGGACCTTGCAGGCCATCTAGTCCAACCCCCTGCACTCTGCAGGAACACAGCTGAAACCCCTACATACCTACAACATACCCAAAAGATGGTTGTCCAGTCTCCTCTTGAAAATGTCCAGCGAAGGAGCATCCACCACCTCCCGAGGCAGTCTGTTCCACTGCTCAACCACTCTTACAGTCAGGAAGTTTCTCCTGATATTAAGCCGGTAACGACTCCCTTGTAATTTCCACCCATTAGATCTAGTCTTGCAATCCGGAGCAAGAGAGAATAGATCTGCTCCATCTTCTACTTGACAGCCCTTCAAATACTTAAAGACTGCAGTCATGTCCCCTCTAAACCTACTCTTTCCCAGGCTAAACATACCCAACTCCCTCAGCCTTTCCTCATAAGACTTGGACTCCAACCCTCTCACCATCCTGGTCGCCCTCCTCTGGACCCGCTCAAGTTTATCAACTTCCTTCCAAAAATGTGGTGCCCAAAACTGGACACAGTACTCCAGGTGGGGCCTGACCATAGCAGAATACAGCGGAACTACCACCTCCCGTGATCTGGACACAATGCTTCTGCTAATGCATCCTAAGATTGCATTAGCTTTCTTCACAGCCGCATCACACTGCAGGCTCATGTTTAGCTTGTGATCAGCCATAACACCTAGATCCCTTTCACATGTGCTGCTGTCAAGCCAAGTTCCTCCCATTCTATATCTGTGCCTTTGATTTTTTGTACCTAAGTGTAGGACTTTGCACTTATCTCTATTGAAATTCATTTTATTTGTCTCAGCCCACTGTTCCAGCCTGTGTTCTCCCAGCACTTGCCTACAGCTTTGGGAGCTGATTGGGAAGACACAGAGATGGAGGAGCTCACCCCTTCCATGCCCACCCATTAGCATCAGGGCCAGGCCAGGCAGCTGCAACAACATCAATGGGGCAGGAAAAACCTTCCCCACATCGATATGGCCTGGCAATGCAGAGCTGGAGGTCTGCAACAGCAGCAAAGTGGAGGAAGCAGCCAGGGAAGGTGGGCCAGGTGAGCCCAGGCAGACTGACCTGCTGAGAGCAGCCTCAGGGGACCAGGGAGGGAGCCTTGCCAGCAGACCTAGGACAGGTGGCCAGGTTGACCCAGCTACCATAGGCCAAAGGGTTTGGAGCAGGCCAGGGGCTGGTGTAAAACACACTGGATCCAGAGAAAGGGAAATTAGCTTTAAAAAGGGTTCCAGAAAGGAATAATATGAGACCTTTGTAGCCTCTGTATACCAGAGTGGATTGCAGTAGGGGTATCCCAAAATAAAATTATGAAGAAAGAGAGTGAGTGATTGTGGACACAAACAAATAACTTTATTGTATACAAAATAAAATCATAAAAATGTAAAGAACCCACACTAAACACCTGAGAATTGATTTCCTAAGTGTGTGCATGCACACACACACACACACTCCAACAAGGGGGCACACATGTAAAAGGGAGAAGGGAGGAAGTTTTAGGGAAGGGGCATACAACCTTAAATCCAGGCTTGAGGTCTGGAGAAGTCCAGAGGCAGAGGCAGCTGAGGTCCGAGGTGGCAGAGTATCAAAGAGGAAAAGGAACCTGCAATGAGGCTGCAGGGGTATCTGGGTACTGGGAGGACCTGGAATACTTTCCACCAACTTGAGTAGTCTTTTTAGGTGGAAGGGTCCCGTAGCTAGACACTGGAATCTCCTTTTCCGGGAATCTATCTATCTATCTATCTATCTATCTATCTATCTATCTATCTATCTATCTATCTATCTATCTATCTATCATCTATCTATCATCTATCTATCTATCTATCTATCTATCTATCTATCTATCTATCTATCATCTATCTATCTATCTATCTATCTATCATCTATCTATCTATCTCTATCTATCATCTATCTATCTATCTATCTATCTATCTATCTATCTATCTATCTATCTATCTATCTATCTATCTCTATCTATCTATCTATCTATCTATCTATCTATCTCTCTATCTATCTCTCTATCTATCTCTCTATCTATCTCTCTATCTCTCTATCTCTCTATCTCTCTATCTCTCTATCTCTCTATCTCTCTATCTCTCTATCTCTCTATCTCTCTCTGCTCATACAGCTATAGCCTTAAGCAGACAGTAAAATAGTAAATACAAAACCAGACTGGATGGTTTAAAGGTGACTGCTGTCAAAATTGGGCAGGAGGATTATTAAGGAAATACCTGATATTCCAAGGTGGCTCAATCATTGGTTAGTTTTAGCATATTAAAAAAGAATTGGGAGTGAACGATGGGTTTAAATGGCCTCTTAGTGGCCCATCCTGGGTGAATCAGGCTGTCTTTATCAATGGCTGAATGGGATTAGTGATACTTAAGAGTTGCCCAATAGTCTATAGCTGGAAATGGTTCACATTGCTTGGATGAAGGAGACGTAGTGTGGTGTAGTGGGTAGAATGTCAGGCTACAACTAGTAGATCTGGGTCAAAATTTCCATTCGGAGACAATGCTCAGTATGTAGTCTTAAGCAAATTTTGTTTCCTTTCCTCTGTCACCCGAACCTATCTCCCACGGGTTTGTAGGGACTCTGTCCCTTCCTCCAGCTGAAACCCCCTTGATTACTGGGGTCCTCATATTATTTTGGACTTATTTGTTTTAATAGGCACCCCCTTTTACAGCCAAAGGACCAAGGGACCTGAAACTTGGAGAGTCCCATAAAGGCACCTGGGCATGCCACTGGAAATTCCCAAGGACAGAAGGCTGTGCTGGAAGTATGCAATCTCCTTTAGAGTTCTCAGTAATATTAAGCCTTCTCAATAAGACTTCACTTCATTGTCAATAACAAAAGCCTTTTCAATGCTAGAATATCCTAGCATACTCCAGAGGTGTTTGCCCAGCCGAAAGAAGTTGCTATTTCATTAACCAACACCCAGTTCCTCTATTTCCTCTTTTTCCCCTTACTCAATCAAGTAATTAATTTATGCTCCATCCTGTTTCAGGAGCTCTCTTGACTTACCCAGGCTTTTGTGTCAATGCATATCTGGCTCACTTCAACTGAATTAAAGTATGTTAATCACGCTACTCGCCCAGGCTCTTTGTACCCATGCAGATTGGGCTCACAATAGCCTAATCAAGATGTTTCCCCCACTTTTTCCTGTCAAAGTTTGACAGCTGTTAACTTTAAACCAGCCTGTGAAATTCAAACTTTTTATCTTGACCCAGTCCAAAGCCAGGATGGCCCAAATCTGACCTATCCTGGGGAATCTTCTGTTCATAAAAAGAACAATCCCATGCCATAGCAAATTGTTCCTCAGATCCCTGGTCCAGATCTTAGCTGGTCAGAACTCTGGTTTCCTGCTGAGAACCCCTGCGGCACTCTGCAGGCTCTTTTATTCTTGCTTCACTGGCTCTTCACTCTGCTCCTTGTACCCTAGCTGCGCCTGTCCCTGGACCTCTCCAGACCTCAAGCCCAAGATTTCAGGTTATACGTCCCTCCTCCCTCCTTCCTTTTACAAGTGTACCCTCTCGTTAATGTTTGTGTGTGTGTGCATATATGTAGTTACTTAGGGCCAGTTTGGTGTAGTGGTTAAGACTATGGAGTCTAATCTGGGAGAGCCAGGTTTGATTCCCCACTCCTTCACATACAGCTGCTGGTGTGACCCTGGGTCAGTCATAAGTCCTTTCAGAGCTGTTCTCTCAAGGGCAGTTCTTGAAGAAGGTCTTTCAGCCCCACCTACCTCACAGGGTGTCTGTTGTGGGGAGGGGAAAGGAAAGGGATTGTAAACTGCTCTGAGACTCCTTTGGATAGTGAAAGGTGGGGTATAAATCCAATATCATCTGTCCTCTTCTTGTTCTCAGGTACCCAGTGTACGTTCTTTACATTTTTGTTTTGTATATTTTGTATATGTTTGTTTTGTTTTATTACAATCACTCTCACTCTCTTTCCTCACAATTTTATTTTGGGGTGCCACTACTGAGATCCGCCCTGGTATACACCGGCCAAGGTTCTGTGTTATTCCTTTCTGGAATCCTTTTTAAAGCTCATTTCCCTTTCTCTGGGTCCAGTTTGGGTAACAGGTTGTTGTGAGAATAATAATGAGGAAGGGGGCCATGTATGTCTCCTGAATGCATTAGAGAATGGATAGAATAGAAGTAAAATAAATATATAGATAAAATTAGGACATGCTGAAATCTGCCCCTTCTATCTTTAGAGAAGGGAAAAACTAGCATGAAACAACTGGTGATGAACAGCATTGGTGCTCAGGACGAAAATGAAATCTGCAGACTGCTGCTCTGCCAATTGAAACGGACGAAATCTCTTAACTTTCTGCCCTCAAGCAATTTGAGAAAATCACTGATCTGCTCTTGCTATCCATGAGGGAGGAAGAAGTTGCTGGAAATTTCCCATCTTCAGTGCAACAAGAGGAAAAAAGTTCACCTATAAAGTAACCTCAAAGTATCTCTCAGAGTTTCCAAACTCACATGAGGGGAAAGCACGTACACCGGTTATTCTGCTTCCTCTGGAGCATTTATCTTCATTTCATCTCATTTATATGAAACAAGTTTTGAGAATTGCAGCCTTACACATAATAAATGTATAACCCTCTTCACTTTCAAGTGGCAAGGTCTGTAGGCAAAGAATGAGACATTCTGTGCATGGGAGAAAAAAAAACATAGTGTTGATCATGAGAAAGAGTGAAGAGATTGGTAAACAAATAATGATAAACAGTGTAATGACACAGGCACCGCAAAGAACAAGCACAATCTCATTAGAATGATAAGCAAAGAGCTATTGGAACTGGTTTCCACTTGGGGGGGGTTGGGGGGCTCAGATGTTTATTTTGGGGTGGAAGGTTAATAGGATTTTACTGCATTATATAGCCTTTTAGTCTGCAACTGCCTTGATCCACTATGGAAAGGCAGTACAACATAAATAAAAAACCAGACAAATAGATAAATAGTGGTCCCAGTCACATGGAGAAATAGCTACGCGGATGGGACGGATTAAGGGCAGATCAAACCAGCGCAATCAGATGCCAACATCTGGCAAGCATCGCACACCCGCCCCTAACCCATCCCATCCGTCCGAAAACACAGATCAAAAAGGTACTAGGCAAAATGCAGCACCTAGCTGATGATCCGCAGCAAGGGCACGTGTGAGATCGCCAATGCTTCCGACTCCCGTTGTAAGCGAGGCTCTGCCAAACTGCGCATGCCCACAAATGTGCAGTTGCGTCGGGGAGCAACTGCGTGGCGGCTCGGGGGATCTGTGTGATCCTACTTCCGCGCTTCTTTTTGCCACGCCTCTGAAAAGCTGCACTTCTGCCGTGGCTTTTCACAGTAGTGTGACAGAGGCCAGAGTTTCTTTTATGCTGTTTTTAGACTTTGTATAGGTTATGTTCTATTTGTATTCACTAACACACAAGCAACATTGAAAATGTGAACGGGGCGGGGGGGATGAAGCCAGGAATTGGAAAATAATGCAGAAATATGAAGTTGATAAGACACAGGAGAGAAGCAAAAATCAAAATGGGGGCCCCTCTGAGTGGAATCAGCAGGGATGACAAATTGGATAGCATTCCTGAGCTCCAGCCAGAATCTCTATTCGGATATGCCCAGAACAGCATGTTATCGGGGATCCTTCAGAAGTATGGTTTGCCGCCACCCACAGGGCAAGAAGATGGATTTGATAAGCTTTTGTAATCTTCCATCAATGAATTACGAGAGTGTCAGGCCGACCAACCACAAGATGACCGATGAGAATGCTTTCGGTACTGACATAATGAATGGTAATTATCAGGCAACTGGAATAATATGTGAAGTTATGCTTAGGACTGGTATCTTAGAAAGGGTCAACTCAGAGGGTCAGTTTCATTTATAGATTTCCTAGGGAAACTGGATTTGTGCAGTTTCTACATTTATGCTTCACATGTTCTCTGATCCAGAAATGTGTGTGCAGTCCCATGAAACAACTGCTTGTAGAGAATTCCCTTTACATTTTGAATAGCAGAGAGCTATTCTCTGTGCCCAAAAGAATGGATACAGCATTGTGCCCTCAGCTGTAATGAATGGAGAAACAATGAATGGAGAAGCAGGGTGGTGTTGGTGGTTTCTTTGTTCACACATCACAGACCCAGGTTCATGATTGGGTCAATTCTTGATAGCTATGGTTGTTTATACTAGAGGAAAACAGTCACTTGATGTATTCCTACTAAGACATCATTTTACCAAAGAATAACAGATTTATCATAGCATAGAACTTCATGGCCTACAGACCATCAAATGCATGAAACATTTCTTTGGCTGACAGATGCATATACACACAAATAAGTAAAGGTAAAAGTAAAGGTAAAGGTTTCCCTTGCTCATCGAATCCAACTCTAGGGTTGCGGTGCTCATCTCCGTTTCCAAGCCAAAGAGCCAGCGCTGTCCAAAGACATTTCCGTGGTCATGTGGCCGGCATGATTAAACACCAAGGCGCACGGAATGCTGTTACCTTCCCATCAAAGTGGTACCTATTTATCTACTTGCAATTTCTTGCTTTCGAACTGCTAGGAGCTGGGATCAGAGATGGGAGCTCTCTCTGTCATGTGGCACTAGGATCTCGAATGGCTGAACTACCGAGCTTCCAGTCTGCAGTTCAGCATCTTACCCACTTGAGCTACCATAGCCCCTATACACATAAATACATGGGGATAAATGTAAGTATTGGGAGTCAAGGACAGTAAACTGCATGACATACCATATCAAAGATAAGCATAGCACCTGTTCACAAAATTGGTAATTTTGATAATACTATCTTCTTAGGCTTTTGCAGCGAATTTTTACAAATACAGTGAGAGAGGAAACCATTGTCATGATTGAGGCCGACTGAGGACAGTAATGAAGTGCCTTATACATTCTAATCCAGCAATTTCACACTGGAGTGTTCCTGTTGAAGCTGTTGAGTGATAGCAATTTTCTGATCAGTAGCAGAGATTGAAATGTTCTCCCACGGGTTTCTGAAGGTTGTCGTTTTTATATTATATTTGTGACAGTTGGTTATTTTATGGACAGATTGACATCTTTGCCCTATGTAGACTGCAGACTTCTTGTACGATACACATGTATTGCAGTTTCTTGCCTTTAACCCACTATTTATATGCCAACATAATACGCACTTCACATATCTGAAGAAGTGGGCTGTAGTCCATTGAAGCCTATGCCACAATAGAATATGTTTATCTTTAAATACATTTATCTTGAAGGTACTGAAAGATCCATGCATATCATTTAATGAGGCCCTGATAAGCAGGAGACCCTTATAAACTTAATAAGAAGAATATTGTGATCTCCCAGTATTTTCCCAATGTCCACAGAAAACTCTGACCACTGTTATGAACAGCACACATAATAAAATTCATACTTCAGACCTTTTTTTGTTCTTCCTGAAGAATGTTAATTGGCACTTTCTATGAGACGCTGCAAGGAAACTCTTAGAGGCTGTAATCTTTTTAAAAAGGGCTGAATATTCCTTGCAGTTTCTTCAACTTCATTTTTCATGAGCCACAGCAGGCATACATCTCTGAACCTGAAAATCTAAAAATATATGAGGTTTTTCTTAAGTAGTCAAAGATCTGCTTGTCAGATATGGTTTCTTGACATCTCTGTTCAATTGCTTATAATAATCTGTTTCCAGTGATCAACGGACCGCTCCTGAGGGAAATCTGACTTGATTGTTTTGTTCCAAATGCGGCTCAAGTTGTGTTGCCAAGACTCGTCTTTCTCCTAGCATTTTAATGATTCATTTGTCTGTGGAAAGTCGGAGAGCTTTGTCTGCCGGCAAATAAAACGCAAATGTGTCCCTTTCATTTTTCTAATTAGGTTCTTATTGGGGGGGGGAGGGGTTGTACAATACATAGAGGTGGTGCCTCATATCTCGCAATACCCTGATTAAATATGCTCCAGCAGTAATGTCTTCCCAAATAAGTGTCTTGCAGCCAGATCCTATGTGTGTTTACTCAGAGTTAAGTCCTACACAGTTTAGTGTGGCTTATTCCCAAGGAAGAGCGCATGGAGTTGCAGCTTTAGTTGATCCATTAACTGAAGCACAATTATGAGGCTCAGGAAATCGTGTCTCAGTCAGGAGGACTAGTCTATATTCTTGCACAGACCATCAGTCCATAAAGGTCAGAATTGTCTACTGAGACTGGCAGTGGCTCTACAGGTTCTCAGTCAGAGGTCTTTCATGCCTGATCCTTGTTACTAGAGATGCCAGGGATTGATTGCCGGACCATCTGCATGCCAGATTCTCTACCACTGACACCCCCTGTCTCTGTCTGAAACCCTGGACAGCCATTGCCAGTCAGAACAGATAATGCTAACATTCAGGGCTCTTTTTGGGCAGGAAGGCACAGGAACGGAGTTCTGGCTGGCTTCTGAGTTGGCCACGCCCAGCAGAAACTCATTAGCATAACAGACCACACCGAACAGCAGAAACTCATTAGGATTGGCTACATTAGGGGTGTGTGGCCTAACATGCAAAGAGTTCCTGCTACAAAAAAAGCCCTGGGTTTTGAAAACAAACAAGGTAAACAGAATAAGAAGGAAAAGGTGGGCGTGGCTGGATGACCACATTTCTGGTAACATGGGGGTGTGGCCTGATATGCTAATGAGCTGTGCTGCCAGGGGCATGGCCCAATATGCTAATGAGTTTCTATTGTTGGGTGTGGCCTGTTATGCTAATGAGTTCCTGCTGGGCTTTTTCTACAAAAAAAGCCCTGCTGACATTAATAGACAAATGGTTTGACTCAATATAATGCAGCTTCATGTGTTCCTCATAAGCAAGCACCCCCAACTGAATCTTTATGTCATTTGCAGCAGTGCAGAGGGTTGTTGTTTTTTTTCCTTTTGATTTTGCTTCAGCGGGGAGGGCAGGGTATAAATCCAATACATTCATTAATTAATTTGACAGCAAGATCTGGGACTCCCCTCGTTTATGTCTTTGCCTTCCATAGCAATCAAAGTTTCTCCATCATTTGCTTTGATCTCTTTCTCCCATTATTGGATTATGAAACAGCTCTGTTAGCCGGTAAAGCGTTAGCCTCTGAAAACAGAATTACAGGTAGAACTGATGCATGCAGAGGGGAAAAAACAGGATATTGCAAGGACGCAATCAAACAGTTGCTTCTCCATTCAGCGACCGATCTGAAACTGTGTTGTCATGTTAGATTAGGTAGATTTTTTAGACTGATTGTATAAGAAGCAATTGGAGATGTGTATTTTCCCATGTGAGTGCATATTATTTCCAGGAGGCCTGAAGCAGGTTGTAGCTGACACCTGTTGCCATTGGAGCATGGCTGGCAAGCATTATTTTCATTACAAGCCTCTCTGGGGACAGGATGGCTGCTCCAGTGTCTGCTGGTGTGACATCTAAGTAAACCATTATGAGCACAGTTATATTTCACCTGCAGCTTCACAGATATCATTTAAAATGATCTCGTGCCTATGGAAAACATAGATGTGTTTACTAGAGAAAGCTGCTCATTTTACAAAGGGTGCATCACACAGAGTTGGAAGCCATCAGTCACAAAATACATGCTGCTTAATGTGCTTTGTCTATGTCAAAACCCACCCATAGAGCTGCTGGTGGAGCTCTTAAGGGGTGAACAGAACATATGAACATATGAAACTGCCTTATACTGCATCAGACTATTGGTCCATCAAGGTCAGTATTGTTCACTCAAATTGGCAGCAGTTCTCCAGGTTCTCAGGCAGAGGTCTCTCAAATCATTTGATCCTTTTTTAGCTGGAGATCTCGGGGATTGAACCTAGCACCTTCTTCTTGCCAAGCAGATGTTCTAGCACTGAGCCCCTCCCAAGGGTAGAATGAGGGTGGAAGAAGACAAGTCGAATGCTGAGACTGAACTCCCCCATGGCCTGTCAAGCCCCCCCCTTCCCATGCCCAGCTAAAATAGGGTATAAAGCTACACCAGAGCTCAGCTAGGAAAGTATAAAACTCCTGTAAAGGTGAAAAAGAGAGGAAAGTAATGCAGAGTTTGCATCCATTGACTTCCCATACTGGCTGCTGGTAGAACATTCCCATGGACATCCCATCCGCAGCCAGGTTGCAGATTCCCAGATGAGCTAGACAGGTGATGGAAAGTGCTGTCAAGTCACAGCTTGACTTATGGTGAGCCCGTAGGATTTCAAGGTAAGCGATATTCAGAGGTGGTTTGCCATTGCCTGCCTCTAAGTTATGACCCTGGACTTTCTTTGTGGTCTCCCATCCAAATACTAACCAGGGCTGACCCTGCTTAGCTTCCAAGATCAGGCTAGACTGTGCTATCTAGGTGAGGGTTGAACTGGACTAAAAGAATGAAAGGGCCAGTTTGGTGTAGTGGTCAAGAGCAGTGGACTCTAATCTAGAGAGCAGGGTTTCATTTCCCAGTCCTCCAAGTGCAGCTGCTGGGTGACCTTGGGTCACACAGTTCTCTCACTAATCTGTCAGCTCCATCTACCTCACAGGGTGTCTGTTGTGGGGAGAGGAAAGAAAAGGAGATTGTAAGCCGCTCTGGGACTCTGAGTGAAGGGTGGGGTAGAAATACAATCTCTTCTTCTCTAAATCTACCTCACTGGGGGGGGGAGTGGAATCCAGGAGTCACATGAGTCATGTATGGATTAGGAATGACATTATGTGTGCTTCCAAGTACAGTGAGTTCTCCCCATTGTCCACATGGGGCAAAATCCCCCTGTGAAAGCAGCTCTAGTGACAACTGAATCAAATCCTCATTCAGTGTTCTTCCCTGATTTCTTGATTTTCTTCAGTTATGTTTACTCTGGAGAAATGGGTGGGTTTGTGATAACATTGGAACCAACCAGTCTTCACTGTGCATGGCAAGCTTCTACTGTAGACACTTAGAACATGTTTCTCATGAGATTGATCCTGGAAAGAATGCTGTACATTTGAACAAACAGAAGCCTCAGTGCTCCAGTTATTTTCACTGCATCCTATGTTAACTGCATTGTGAGAAACACCACATTTTAGCTTTGCTGCCCATAATGAGGAACACCACATTTTAGCTTTCCTGGCTATTTAACTAAGGTTGCAGTCACGCGTGCGAGATAATGTGGGGGGGTGGACGAGGCTATTTGCTCCGTAGGAATTTGACCTGCAGTTGTGCGATCACACAGTCCTTGGAAGCTGCAGGGGCAGCCCACCACTGCATGATCAGATGCAACTGTGGGTGAATTGGGTTCCCCCCATTCACGTGTTTCTGGTGCACTTCAATGAGGGATTGAGGATTTGCATCTCTGCACTGAATGCTCCCTATGTAGTGTGTGATGATGCGCATACTGAAATGGGGGGAGGGGGGAACAATGGCATGGAGTCGGGATGGCCTGTTCAGACCATCCTGACGCCATGGGGGCATGCTGGAGTGATCATGCAGGGGAAAGTCCATTCCTGGCCCATAGCAACCCATTTGCTACTGGACTTTCCCTACTCCACTTTTGTGGCGGAGCAAAACAGGTTGTCGACGGGTGCAGGACGCTTCCCAGATGTCTGCATCTGATCATGCCCTTGAAATTTGCCTGGCATTCATGCCTATGGTGTGGCTAATTCTGCATGTGATCGTGACCTAACAAAGGTAAATTCATAGGACTGAAAAGTGTGAACACTTCTGCTGTCAGTGACGGAAGGTGGATAGCCTTCTGAAAACAAATTGGACATAGGAAAGATCAAAGCTGAAAAATTACTGTTGAAGTCAAAGCTAAACAATTAGAACAGTTCTGTGTAATAACAAGCTGTTGATGTTTACACACTGTTTAGAAGTGCTTGACACCAGAATTAATATACCACAGTAGGACAAAGTGTAACAGATCAAAATGCTTTGTGGAGGTTTAAGAATATACCAAGAGCTCTGCCAGATCTGAACAAAATCCATCTAGGCCAGTATCCTGTTTTGTTCTCTCAAAGGTATGCATTTGTTCCCGGTTGTACTGGTACGTCAATGAATAAGCATTATACAGTTGATTTTTATCACATATATAACTTAGTGTACATATATTCAGGTGGGTAGCTGTGGTGGTCAGAAGCAACAGAACAAAGTTTGAGTCCAGTGGCCTCTTTAGGACCAACAACGTTTAATTCTGGGGTACAAATTTTGTGTGCATGCCCAGTATGTACCTGATGAAGTGTCCATGCACACAAAAGCTTATACCCAGAATTAAACTTGGTTGGTTTTAAAGGGGCCACTGGACTCAGACTTTGTTTTAGTGTACATATGGAAGGGAAGGTGGCATGGTATAGCCCGGAAGTCCGGGTCAGTACTTAGATGGGAGACTTCCAAGGAAGGCTCTGAAGAGGAAGGCACTGGCAAATCATCTCTGCTTCTCGCTTGCCTTGAAAGCCCCTGCTGGGGTAGCCATCAGTTGGTTATGATTTGTTGGCCCTTATGGACATACATAGTGTATATATAAAGCTGCTTGCTCAGCAAGGCCAGCTCCTACTGTTGACAGAATAAAGAGGTTCATTTCAATTCTCTCCTGCAGCATATCCCAGTGCCATGGTGATGTTTTTGTCCACCATGTTGCCCAAATCCAGCAGCAGCTTTTCAGAGGTCACAGACGACTGCAGAGCAGCAGCGGAACATGGCAAGATCTGACTCCATGAGAGCCTTCAGTCCACAGTTTGTAGGATCCAGTGCGGTATCAACAGCATGTAAAAAGTGTATTTGTGGAGAACTGATACAAAAGCACCTACAAACACAACCATGGAAGGGCAGAGAACAGAAACCCTTGACAAAAAAAATGTGAATAAATCTTTTTAAAGAAACAGAATAGGGAATTCACTCGTATCTAGTTGGAAGAGGGATAAGAACTCAAGCCTCTCCTTCTGATTTATTTCCCACATAGGCGGGACATGATTTTTAGAAACAAATTGTACAACCTAGAGACATTGTATTTTTATAGGTGTGTTTTCAATCTGCTCTTAAATGGTATAATCTGTATTGACAATTTATGCCAATAAAGGCATAACAAAAAACCTGAACAAAGAAGCAATGGGATAGATCCAGACTAAACTGGCAGTTCCTGCTGATTTCCTCTTCCTGCTGCAGACCTCTCCCCATGCTCCCTCCAGTCTCCTATTCCCTTAAGAGCAGCATTTTGCAGAGGTTGGGGGGGGGGTGTAGCAGGAGGGGGGAGGCAGGAGAATCCCATTCTGCCATTGGAAAATTTAGCCTGAATTCAACTGATCCAGACTAAATTTCCCCATGGCCGATGGAACTTTCCTTCCTCCCCTTCCCCACTGTGGTAGTCCGTGAACTGCTATTCTTAGGGGATGGGGGACCAGGGGAACAATATTGGGGAGACTGCAACGGGAAAGAAGAATCAGTGAAAACTGCCATTTTAGTCTGTATCCAACCTTCTGTGTCCCCCTCTCCTGTCTCCTTCCCCCCAAAAGATGCTGTGTTTACAAGAAGATGCTGAAAAAAGCAGAGAGTTTAACCTTAAACATTTGGGAGAAGGCTGAGGGTGAACCTGGCACAAATCGCACACAATGATATGAGATGTATAGATCACATCGAAAGCTAGTGTGGTGCACTAGCTAGAATACTGGACTAAGTCTGGGAACACTTGGGCAAATCCCTGTTCAGCTATGAAGCTCATTAGCAAACCTTTGGTCAATCAGTCTCTCAACCACATTTATATCACAGGATAAAAATGAGGATTGGAGAACCATGTATATCACCCTCAGCCAGAGAAAGGGCAAAATGAAAATGTAATAGACGGATAGGAGCTGCAAACATTCATCTACCTGGTGATGTGTAATTGGAACAGCAGCTAATGAAACAAGGCAGGAGGTGGGGGAAATCCATTATAATGACATCACATTGCATTATTGTTCATTGCAGGTTCCTGGGGAAGTCTGTGAGTCAGTGCTGCCAAAATGTTTCCCTGGAAAACACTGCTTGCAGGTGACACTGAAACCCTCTTCACATAGCATTTATGTGCATTGAAATCAAAGCACATTGAGGGGGAATGGGAGCTAGTTTGTGAGTATGGAAGCTACACATGTACAAAATGTGTGTGCAGAGATCGATCCCAGGACTCAGTCATGTTAAAAAAGCAGATCATCCAATATGGGGATACAGCTTATGCATGCCCCCTTTGTATGCACATAGAAAACATGGTCACAAGCACGTCCATGCTCTTCATGAGCCAAATTAAACATGTGACCTGGATGGCCCAGGCTAGTCCGATCTCATCAGATCTTGGTAGCTAAGCACCATCAGCTCTAGTCTGCATTTGGATGGGAGGCCATCAAGGAAGTGTAGAGTCAACTATATAGAGGCAGGCAATGGCAACCACCTCCGAATGTCTCTTGCCTTAAAAACCCTACAAGATCCCTGTATGTCTGTTGTGACTCAGTGGCACTTCCCACCACCTGCAGAGAGCTTCTAAAACTTCAGCTCATAGTTTAAGAACCTATAAGACAATTCCGTGTTAAGACTGGCATTTTTTTTAAAAAAAATGTTTCTTGATTCTGAGTCATGGACATAAAACACTAACAGCCATCTAATAATGGAATATATTGATGATTTTAATTTACTTTCAGAGGGTAGGCATGTTGAACTGCAGTTGAACAGCTAGACTCAAGTGCAGAAGCACCTTAGAGAGCAACCTGATTTTCAGCATCTGAACTTTCAAGAGTCAAAGCTCCCTTCGAAGGCATACCCTGAAAATCTGATGCTTTAAAGTTATTTTATTAGATAGAAATTTGTGATAAACACTGATTACATAGTCTTATCCTGGAGAGAGAATGTCTGCATGCATCATGACTTGCTATTGGTCTACTTTAAAATCAAGGATGTTGAATAATACTAAGCATTTGAAGGGGAGAAAAAAAAATGACTAAAACGTAATAGGTCAATCCAAAGAAAGGGAAGCATATTTCATCTGTTGCTCTTCTCAAAATGTCTGGATCGATTCCATCAAGAAGTCTTGCTTATGATGAGTGTTAGGCTGCAAAATTTCTACAAGGAGGGGAAAAGACAGCCAGAGTTTTAAGGGGGGAAAATAATTATTCCTTAAAATAGAAAATTGTGCATCGTAGAATCCTTTATGACAGCTGATTGTCAAATTACAGTGAGGGACAGATGAGTGAAAGCAAGTGAGTTTCTTGGGGAATATTCATAATGAGACAAGCCTTTGTCTCAACTTTTTGAATAATACAAGCAGATTTTTGGCATATGTTCGTGTGTAGCCTTGGAAATGTCCTCATAGCTCTTTAAAAGCACCTGGCAACACAGCAAGTCCCTGTCACAGATTAAGCTTCAAATTCTTTAAAAGGAAGAATATTGCATTGGGATGATTTAGAATTTCTCATCCTTAGCGCTGTGACCTGAAAAGCCCTATCTTTATTTCACTTCTTTAATTGAACTTTTAAAAAAGCGATTTAAAAAAGAAAACACCATTTTCTGTCTCCTTGTGCTACATTTCCCCCAGAGCAGCATAAATATTTTTCAAGGTTATTTGTGCCAATAAATCCTCATCACACATTATTTATATTCTGCACATATTAACAATGAACACTAGTATTACAATATGCATTGTGTTAAAGGGAATCCTATAACACATATACACAATACAAAGGAATCTAAGAAAAACAAGAGAGAAAAATCATGAACTGAAACCATTGACAAAAATAATATACAAAGAAACCAATGGTTTGGATTCGGCTGTTTTTTTTCATTCAAACCTGCCTGTTCCTGCTCCTTAACTGCAGGCCTTCTCTCGCATGGCTTTTTGTCCATGCACACCTTATGTAGCAGTTTTAGGTGGTCAGAGGGGATACCCTGTCCCCATCTCACTTTGTTCCCTCCACTGTTCCTCGGCACAATATGAAAAGCTTGCAGTGGGAGGAAATGGGGAAGTTTCTTTCCTTCGGCATGATTCTACTCCTGCTGCTTAAGATCCCATTCAATAGAGAGAAGGCTTGCTCTTTCCTAGTAGATATCTATCCCTCTATCCGTCTTTATCCCCCTTTTTCTCCAAGGGGATAGCACTGCAGCAAACTAGATACAAAACTTGTCATTACGATGGGATGAGGAAAGATGAAATGCTTTGAAGGATAGAAAACCACGATACAAATTATGATTGTTGTTGTTCCTGAGTGATACCAAACTCCTGGCACTACCGTTTCAGCTGGCTGATGTTTATGATGAGAATTTTGGCAACAAACTGTAATTAACTCGAAAAAGTGAAGACAATTGATTTAATGCGGCGGTACTATCATCTGCGTCCTCCTATTTACAGTTCATTATGGAACAAGCCTTCTGGGGATGTTTTTCTCCTTTCTTAATCCTGTGGCTTCTTCTCATTAACAAGCAAGAAAAAAAGAAACCCTTCTGATGGGAAGAGGCCGCATGAAGCTTGAAGAGACGGGGCCAAAAATAAACAAACAGAGGTTTGTCTAGAAATTTTTGGATAAATGGTTATTGCAAGCAGAACATTTAGAAAGACTCGGAAGTTAAAATAAAACAAAATGATGACGTTATAACTGATCCACCTTGTATCAGGATATGCTTTTAGTTATGGGTCTCTTGGTGGTGGAGGATCTCTGGATGGGTTAGCCCATATTTTTAATTCACTGTAGTCCTATATCTTTGCTTTTGATTGATATTATGAGCCATCTTGAGCATCTGTGTAAAACTGGGATAAAAGTATATTTTAAATGCTATATTCTGGGTCATGTTCTGCACTGAATTTCTGTTTGAACTGGGTCCATGAAAGTCCTGTTCAGCCATGCTGTTACTCCAAGGTGTGGGTATGTCCCCAAATGCCCTCAATATGCTCTTGTACAGGTGAAAAGCAGTAATGGCGTCAAGCTGTCACTGAGAAGATTCTCCCACTCTCTCTTTAATGAATCTTTTACAAGCCCCTATTGGAACTTCAGAGTGTTCCAGAATATAGTTTGAAAAGCACCGATGAAGCCCTCAGATGGCCTTCTACAAGCACTGGAACAGATCTGTCAGCAGTTGAATGTATATGGCTCAGAAAAGGCTAATCGTACTGGAAAGCAGAGTTTGATAACTAAAGGAAGAAAGTAGGGGCCACAGTGGAAAAAGAAAGTTCGCATGGAATAACAATTCAGAGCATGTGGCAAATTCCCAGTTCAGGTTTCAGCTGAATTAAGAACTCACTGCAGAAAAAGAAGAAGAAGAGGAGGAGGAGGAGATTGGATTTATACCCTGCCCTTCACTCGGAGTCTCAGAGTGGCTTACAAACCCCTTTCCCTTTGCCTCCCCACAACAGACACCTTGTGAGGTAGGTGGGGCTGAGAGAGAACTTCCCTTTCAAGGACAGCTCTTTCAGAACTATGGCTTGCCCAAGGTCACCCAGCAGCTGCAAGTGGAGGAGTGGGGAATTAAACCCGGTTCTCCCAGATTAGAGTCCGCACACTTAACCACTATACAAAACTTAGCTGGGGAAGCTGTTCTGCTCCAGCTCATGATGGGTGGTGAACTGCCCTTAACACATACCAACATACAAATAGCCTAACTGGATCACTCCAAGAGGTCATTTGTTCTGCTCCAGCATCTATTTTCCAACAGTGGCCAGCCCAATACCTTCGGAAACCCTTCAAGCAGGATAGGAAGGCAATAGCCCCCACCTACATTCAGTGGTATAGTGTCTATGAAGACAGTGGTGATGGAAACTGTCATCAAGTCACAGTAGACTTATGGTAATCCCAAAGGGGTTTCAAGGCAAATGACATTCAGAGGTGGTTTGCTATTGCATGCCTCTTTATAGTGACCCTGGACTTCCGTAGTAGTCTCCTATCCAAGTACTAACCAGGGCCAACCTGCTTAAGCTTCTGAGATCTGATACTATCCGGCTAGCCTGGGCCATCCACTTTCTTTAAAAAAATGAACAAAGGAGATTTTAAAAGAATCACCGAGCAAATTCTTTGCATCGTATAAAAATAGTGACTTAACTGTTTTCAGTGTGTAGGTCAGGCTGCCCAATTCCCAAAGGCAGGCCAGGACATCTGCTTTACCTGTCAGCAGAATCCCTTTTATTTACAGTCTCACTCCACCTGATCTCAGAGACACATCCCTCTCTAGCCTCTTTCTCAACACCATCTGTAATTTTCTAAACCTTTATTACGCCTCCAATCTTTTTTTTTCTGAATTAAAAAGCCCCAAATGATTGGCTTTATCCTCCTAGGAAAAGAGTGCCAACCTCTTGATAGATTTGGTTGCCCTTGCCTGATCTTCTCCCTCACACGTCTGATAGCACTTCCCATACTATTGCTGCGGCTCGGACAGGTGACACGGTACAAGGTCACATGGAATGACAAAGTCAGAATCAAATTAACTCCCCCAGCTCAGTTCTGCCACTGAACGTGACAATGATGTCCCACTGTGCAAATGTGTAGAAGGACGGTGCATTTTTTAATCTGTAAATGCATTCTCAGGTGCGCTGAACAATATCATCTTGATCTACAGAGGTTGGAAAATAGGGAAGACCTAGAGGGGATGCCTGTTTTGCCTGAGCGGAAGTTCTTTCCAAGATGTTACAAATATATTCTCCCCTTCCATCAGATACGAAGTTTGAAGTCCCTTGCAGCTTTCTCATGCTACTTTAAACTTATGTACTATACTGAGACCTCACACCTGGCTTTTTCTATTTGGAAATCATTCCCTGGGTCTGATGCAGTCAGAGCATTTCTTTATTCTTGCCTATTGTGTCACGACAATATGATTGCTGTCATCTAAGAATCACTTCTCCCAAGAAGAAATAGTGTAGAAAATGTTCAACGTTCTTTCATTCACAAGCCTGGCATGCTACAAAGGAGGCATATCTGTGGCAGCCCAGCAGGAGAAAGGAGTTCATTATCAGGCGGACAAATAAACAGACCTTGCCTTCCACTCAGGAAGTCCACCAAGGAAGGAGTTTAAAATTCCAGAACAATTCACTATCTTAAGGGCAGCTTATGATGGTAACTAAAAGCCCTAAGGATAGGAACAGGGTCATTACCAGGACCCACACAGTGCTGAAATATCATTCCCACCACACCCACATGTGCTTCTTTACTTCCTGACAAGGGTTCCTGAGCCTCTTTACCACTCGGGGCATTCCGTTACAGAAACTGGTAGTCTGCTGGAAAAGAAGAAGAAGAAGAGAAGAGATTGGATTTATACCCCGCCCTTCACTGCCCAAAGGCGTCTCAGAGCGGCTTACAAACTCCTTTCCCTTCCCCTCCCCACAACAGATACCCTGTGAGGTAGGTGGGGCTGAGAGAGCTCTTGACAGAAACTGCTCTTTTTTCAAGAACAGCTCTTATCAGAACTTGCCCAAGGTCATCCAGCCAAGTGCAAGTGGAGGAGTGGGGAATCAAACCCGGTTCTCCCAGATTAGAGTCCGCACGCTTAACCACTACACCAAACTGGCTCCTGCATGGGCAGGGGCACTGGATTAATGAACTAATGTGAGCATTACTTCGGATCCCATTTGGTGGTGGAAAGAGCCATTAAGTCACAGCTGACTTACGACAACCTCATAGGGTTTTCAAGGCAAGAGACTAATAGAGGTGGTTTGCCATTGCTTTCTTCAGCATAACAACCCTGGCCTTACTTGGTGGTCTCCTGTCCAAGTACGAAGCAGGGCTGATCCTTCTTAGCTTCCGAGATCTGAGGAGATCGGGCTATCCTGGCCCATCTAGGTCAGGGCTCATATCATGCTTAGCAACTCATTTTCTGACAAAGGCCACATTTGGGATTCAGCAGAGTATCACCGGATCCACCATATAATTTACTCTCTTATCAGCTTAGGCTCAGGCAAATTAGTCCTTTTCAAGTTCCCCATAATCAATGCTGGTGATGGGGAGCTGCGGTGGCTCAAGTGGTTAAGACGCTGAACTGCAGGCTGTGGAAGGTCAGTAGTTCAGCAGTTCGAGACCCGGGTGCTGCATGACAGGGTGAGCTCCTGTCTCTAGTTCCAGCTCCTGCCAACCTAGCAGTTCGAAAGCAAGAAATTGCAAGTAGATAAATAGGTACCACTTCAGTGGGAAGGTAACAGCGTTCCGTGCCCCTTGGTGTTTAGTCATGCCGGCCACATGACCACGGAAACGTCTTCGGACAGCGCTGGCTCTTTGGCTTTGAAACAGAGATGAGCACCGCAACCCTAGAGTCGGATTCGACTGGCTTTCGAGCAAGGGAACCTTTACCTTTACTTTATAATCAATGCGGCTACTGTCCTCTTGCATCTCAATGGTGTGCTGCCATTTGCCTGTATCTTCACCAGAGACTCATGAACTGATGTGACTTATGGGAATAGTTTGACTGAGCCTCTCTTGAGATTCCTGAAAGGAAGTAGATGGGGTTAAAATCCTTTTGTCTCTCGAGGGAGTGACCATAAATGAAAATATCTACCAAAGCCTTATTGCTAAATAACACAATATAAACAGCAGAGACTTTGAAGTAGAATGGAAACAACCCTTTGTCATCTGAATGAGATTTGGGGCTGTTCCAGATGTTTAGCCTGGGTATGGACAGAGGTTTTTCTAGCAGAGGAGGAAGGTTAGGAACAATGCTTTGCTGGCTGGATGAGATTTGGGGCTTTGCTTCTGCTTCTCCCAGGTATTTAGCCTAGGCAGAAGCTTTCTATCAGGAAAGGCAGGTTAGGAGCATCTCTTTGCCAACTGAATGAGATCTGGGCTAAGCTTCTGCTCCTCCTCTGTTACAGGTATTTAGCCAAGGCAAGTACAGAGGCTTTTCTAGCAGAGGAGAAAGGTTAGGAACATTGCCAGATGAATGAAATGTGAGGCTGAGCTTCTGCTCCTCCTCTGTCCCAGGAATGTAGCCTAGGCACCGTCCAAGGACTTTTCAAACAAGAATTTCCAGAGAGGGCATGGAAGTGTAGGGAGGACATGGAAGTGTAGGGAGGGAAGAAGAAGAGGAGACTGGATTTATACCCCACCCTTCACTACCCAAAGGAGTCTCAGAGTGGCTTACAAACTCCTTTCTCTTCCTCTCCCGAAAGCAGGCACCCTGTGAGGTAGTGGGGCTGAGAGAGCTCTCTCAAGAACTGCCCTTGAGAGAACAGCTCTGAAAGAATTTATGACTGACCCAAGGTCACACCAGCAGCTGCATGTGGAGGAGTGAGGAATCAAACCTGGTTCTCCCAGATTAGAGTCTGCACTCTTATCCACTACACCACACTGGCTCTCTGGAAAGCAACAGACAAGGAACATAATCACATACAACACTGAACATTCAACACTACTCAGCTTCCGGTGACCCGGCAACGCCGCTGGTCGCCGGGGGATGTTTTGCCGCCCTCAGGAAGCCGGGCAGCAACAGATTTCACGACGTTTGGCGTCGTGAAGTGAGCGGGAGGGGAGCCAGCCAGGATTGACAGCCAGGCTCTGCTCCCGCCCGTGGTCAGTTGCTCCGATGTGCTCGGAGCACAGGGAGCAAAGGCTAGGGCCTCTACTGAGGGCCTGGGAGGCGGAGAGCTGACGGCCGGGGCAGAGGGCTGCGGCGGCGGCCAGAACGAAGGGCTGCTGCGGCGGCCAGAGCTGAGGGCCGCATTGGTGGCTGGATCGGGGGGGCGGCGGCAGCTGGAGCAGAGGGCTGCGTCGATGGCCAGAGTGGAGGGCCACCGCGGCGGCCGGAACAGCAGGCGGCGGCGGCGGCCGGAACGGAGGGCTGCGGCGGCGGCCGGAATGGAGGGCCGCGGCGGCGGCTAGAGAGGAGGGCCGCGTCGATGGCCGGAGCGGAGGGCCGCGGCGGCGGCAGTGTCAAGGATGAGGAGGCGGCCCGAGCATGCCAACCCCGCTGCTGGTGGCCAGGGGGGAAAGCCTTGGTAGCGGTTTGGGCCGCGGCCTAAAAAATTGGTGCTTTGGTGGAGGCTGGAGTTTCAGGGCCACAGCAGCGGGTTGGCATGCATGCAAAAATGCGGTCCCCCCCCCCTTTTAGGTAACAGGGGAATATTAGGGAGTGGGGGAGCTGAACCCTTTCGCTGGTGCTGTGAGCATACTGGGACACCATAGTGGGGCAAAGTGGTAAGGTTGCCTCATCCCCAGGTTTTTGTTTTTGTTTTTTTTACGAGCCCCATCTTCTGCCCTCTTTAAAGTAAATATATTAATTATTTAAAATAAATTTAACTCCCATCCCACCAGCGGGTGGAATTAGCGACCATCTTAGGGCTCCCTGGAGTTGCAGTCGTTTGGGCCATTTAACGCTTTCAGGTGGCATGGGCTCACAGACGGGCATGGAGTCATCATCCAGTAAACAGTCTGCAAGTACAATCTGCAAATGTGCAGGAGAGCCAGAAGATGGCAAAAGAAAATAACCCCTCCCAAGAAGGGCACACTTCGGCACCTGGAGGTACGGTTTTTACATTGGGTGCCTATATGCCTTCTGCGCCCATTGGCATTGTTGCCGCCTCTGGAGGTATGGTGCCCTCTACATGGGTAAGGGCAGTTTCTATGGCGGTGGCTTTTTGGGCCTCCTGCAGCCACAAGTTCCAGTTGGGTGACCCTAGATTAGTCACAAGTTATCTCAGAGCCGCTCTCTCGAGGACGGTTCTGGATGAAGCTCACTCGGCACTGACCCTCGCAGGGTGCCTGCTGTGGGATGGGAAGGGATTTTGTGGGTCACTATGAGACTTGGAGTGAGGGCTAGGGTATTCACTCAGTCTCTTCTCTTTTCTTTCTTCCTTCCCCATCTGTGTTGCTTGTAGGATGTGAGAGAGAACTAGTCTCCATACTACCAGACATGGAGGGATTCTGGGATGGGATGTGTCTTAGTGAGAGACCATCTGCTTAGTGTGCAGAGAGTCCCAGATTCAATCTGCGGCAAGCTTCGTTAATAGGTGGGTAGTGGGTGAGGTGATAGACCTCTGCCTAGAACCTGGTTGGCGTTGTCTGCTTTAAGTAAGCAATACTCATTTAGTACACTTCAAAACAGAACAAAGAATTGATTCCATACTTATTGAAGTTGGGATTATGTATTGGAAGCTGGAGAACAGGATTGCTGTTAATTTGACAATTTTACAGGGTTTTTATTCAAAGACTTCTGAGCCCATTCTTCAGATTATACTACTTTGCCCTCATTAGAAGGGTTGTAGTTCTGGTGTGGTGGTTGAGTGCAGTGGACTCTAATCCAGAGACCCAGGTGTGATTCCCTGCCCTTTCACTTGGGGCTGGTTGGTGACCATGTGTCAGTCACAGTTCTCTTGGAGCTGTTCGGGTTTCTCACGGGGCTCCCTCGGCCCCACATAGCTTGTGGGGTGTCTTTGGGGGTAGAGGAGGGGAAGGAGATTGTAAGCCACACTGAGTGAAGTGCAGGGTATAGATCCGGTTCCCTCTTCTTCTCTGAATACTATAGGACTTTTCATGGTGTCTGACTGTAAACTGAATAGAAACAGGATCTGAGGTGGAATGCAGCCTAGGGGAACACCTACTTACTTGTCATGTGTTAGGATTCATAATACCCATTGCAATACATTATTGATGTCATGTTTTTTGTTTTAGCAGGGTTATGGTGTGACTTTCGATCTGATGAGTAATCTGGGAATCTGACACCTGGCACATCGTTACATGTCATTGGTTTGGTCCAATGAGCATTCTTCACAGGTTTCGTAGTGCATTTGTTTTTAGGGGGAAGTCCAGTGAATGGCCAGGGCCTAGATGAGTGCGTTGGTTATGACAGGCTGCGAGGATGCAGTGATGCAGCCACAGCAATAGCGAATGAGGCAGATGACTTCCAGGGCGGTTAAGTGGTACAAGGGTTAAGCAGGACCCATTATTGGACCAGCATGGCTTGGAGGCCAGAGGGCTGTTCTGCCCACGCACTTAGGAGGAATGAAACTACTTCTAGACCTGGCAGTCCAGCATTACTTACATTAGGTAATGGGTTACACTGGAGCCATATTCACCTTATGGTGAGTGTGCATACAGCTTGCACGTGTGTGCATATGGTGAATGGTAATTTCTGTGTGCTTGTCCCAGGTTGTTTTTGTTTGTTTGTTTGTTTTTTAGGATAGGAACCCTGGTATTTTATACCAGGTACTGTGCACTCTTCAGGGTAAGGAATTTTAAATAAATGAATAAATAAATACTAAATAAGTAGACAAAATTGAATTATATAGGTTTTGAAGTGTCACCACATTGTGAATTGGCAACATGGTAATTTTAAAGCCGAACTCACTGGTTGGCCCGGGTGGTTCTTAGTGGTTATTAAAAAGCACTTCACAGACCTAGATGCATTTCAATATGCTTTAGTGGGGCGGTCCCTTGACTTTATAACAAGACGTGCATCCCTATTCAGGTCTGCTTGCAATAGTTGGAATAGTTCTTTAAGGATGCCAAGGCACTGAGACAATTGATCCAGATCTTCTCCAGTGTTGTTTTCATAGTTGGACAAGTCAGTGGGTCAGGGTCTAGATCAGAGATGCTCTCTTCTGGCATAGACTTTAGCTAGTGACACTTCCGGCCTCAGTTTCCTATCTTTCAGGGTGCTGTTTTCCAGAAGATCCAAAGGAAAAGAGTCTTGTCTGTTTAATACATAAAAATGCACAGCTTTAGTTTTCATGGCTTGGAGGTAAATAGCATCACTTGATAATTAACATCCCTTTATAGGGAGGAGGCTTCCTTGGCTACACAGGAATATATATGAGTTAGGTAATTTGATTAGGGCACACGTAAGCCCTATGTGCGTTGGCTCTGCCTTGCAGATCACAACGGCTGTGCAAATGCAAACATTGCTGTGTGGATGTAGTGGAATACTACAGCATTCTGTGAAGGTATTGGGGTAAGGGAGCTTTAGAGGACCAGAGGCAGCCAATTTATCAGGCAGTGAAATAAGGGTCAATTTTTGCAGCCTGGGGTGTTATTGCACTTCAGGTTATTAATTCAGTTACCGCTTTAGGCCTGCAGATGGAACTTTTCTGATCAGGCATCCCCTTTGTAGTGGTAGCACTCGGACTTTGGGCAAGTTGGGCCTTTCCTGGGGTGAAGTTTGGAACTCACTCTTCTCAGTTCAGTGCCACTTCTACTGCGGCTATCCTGGGCTACGGGTTCCTTTTGCCGTGTGGCGGTGTCAGTGGAACTTTGTTTAGATTAAGACTTCTAGTTGGTCACTACTCTCCAGTTTGGGGGTGGCGTTGTGGCTCAGTGAGCTAGTGGCGGGCTTTTGCCTAGCATTCAAACAATGGAATTATAAAGTTTACAGTTATTAATGAGGTTTTTCTTTCAGGTGCTGCTGGCAGCAGGGCAAGTCGAAGAGTCACTGTCTGCGGCCACAGCATGGTCCTTTGGGTCACCCATCGGGCCAGTGGGACACCTTGGCTGTGAAGGCCCTTGTGCTATGAGCTGAGGCTGACCTTGCAATAATAAGAGCAAGATGACACAGCGTGTGGATAGTCTGGTCGACTATTTTGCTTCGCCATGAAGGACACGGCCTTGGTCCTGCAAGTGGAGTCTGATCTTGTGATGATAAGAGCAAGGTGGCCTGCTGTTAGGCTGGCTGGCTATTCTGCTTCGCCATGAAGGACAAGGACATGGTGCTAAGAGTGGAGGCTGACCTTGTAATGATAGGAGCAAGGTGGCCTGGAGTGCAGATAGTCTGGTCGGCTATTCTGCTTCGCCATGAATGACAAAGACATGGTGATACGAGTGGAGATTGACCTTGCTATGATAAGAGTAAGGTGGCCAGGTGTGCAGATAGTCTGGCTGGCTACTCTGCCTTGCCAGGAAGGGCAAGGCCCTGGTGTTACATGTGGAGGCTGACCTTGTGAGGATAGGAACAAGGTGGCCCAGAGTGCAGATATGCGGGCTGACTATGCTGACTCAACATGGAGGGCAAGGCCCTGGTGTTACAAGTGAGCAAGGTGGCCCGGTAGGGTAGATAGTGGGGTCGATTATTCTGCCCCGCCAGATATGGCACAATTGGGGAGACCCCACAATGGCATGAAGCCACCCACCAGAGGAGGAAGGCCTTGGAGGGTAGTTGAGTTCCAGGACCCGTTTGGGGCTGACGGGGTGCACCTATATGACAAGAGCACTGGGTTATTTTTGCAGGACTTGCGGCAAGGGATTAGGTCAGCTTTGGGTTTTAGTGGGGAGCAAAGACCAAAGCAGAGGCTTGATCTTGGCTGTGGCAGGTTGGTGCGAGCAAGAAACCGGAACCGGTGAGCACCTTACGGCATTTTTCCCCATTAGGGAACAGGGGGTCATCAGGAACTGCCTTCGGATTTCTATGGTCCAGGGTGGGGAACGGTGATCACCTCCTCTGGGAACCTCTTAGGGTATGCTCCTCTCTGCAAGTTGGAAGGCTTCAGGGGTAGGCGCTCCTAGGTGGTGACCAGTTTGCTGGGCTGCTGGTCACGAGCCAGACCGATGGCTCAAGACCAGAGCTGGGTGACCCGCCCGAGAAAAGGGCAAGGAGGTTGGTCAACGGAGTGACACCTGCCTTGCCTGTTCCGTGCTCGCTTAGCTGGTCCCTTGCTGCAATGTTATGTTAAATAGTTAATAAAGTGGCCCTTGTTTACTTCCAAACTGTTGTCTGTCTCGTTATTCCGACTAGGGGGACAAATACATACCACCCCATATTTCCATCTTACTCTGTCATATATTCTGATCCATTTTCCTTTTTGACTTTACAATCTAAGGATAGGCTGTAGTGCTGCTTTACGCGGGGCTGCTCTTCAAAAGCATCGGAAAGCTTCTCCTAGTACAGCATAAAACATGGTTCTTTATATAGATGAAAAGCAAATGGGTGGATTGAACATGCTGGAATCTTTTGATGGCATTTCAATACTGCGGACATGCTAAGCATTTTGACCATGTTCCTCTGTAGATGGGAGGGGAAGAAATTATCTTCCCTGACATTCACAGGAAACCAGAGTTTGTTGTTGCACATCGGATTGTGTGCGGTTCTCCTAATACATGAAAAGCTATTTCCCTTACTTTGCTGGTAATTGTGGGTTGGCTGTGCATGGCATACCAATAATGGGCCTTGGTTGTGTTGATCAAAGGCTTAAAAAGAAAAAAAAAAAGGCAATTACAACTCTGAGAGATGACAATTAAAAGTTATTAGGGGTTGTTTCTAAATGAAGTGAGTGACATAATCGTGATACATTATTTAATAATGCAACAATAGTTTTGTTCAGATGGATGCAACATTCTGCTCTGTCTCTTGATCTACAGAATTTTTTTGTGCCCCAAGGCGAGTAAAAGAATAGCTTGAACTTCAGGTTGAAGAGGACAGATTTGATATCTGACTGAACACAATGTACAGGTAGATATTATCTTTCGTTCTTCAGAAACAGGACTGGACTGCCCTAGGTGGTATTTAGGGATGGGCACGAACCGGAAAAATGTGGTTCAGCTCATGATCCATGGCATGTGAGGTTCACGAACATTGAATGTCACAAACTTTTTGATGTTAGATGAACCGGTTTGGCTTGTGAGGTTTGTGATGTGGTAGAATGCCCCCTGTGGTGTGCTAGAGACACCAAACTTGCAGGGATCTCTGGCTGACTGTCCTCTACCTGCCTTCCAAGTTTAATGAGGATTGGATTTATGGGGTCTGAGTTATAGCCCCCCAAAGATGATGACCCTATCCTCCATTGTTTCCATTGGAGGGGACAAAAACAGCAAAAAAGCAAGGGCAATAGAACCCCCACAGAACAGAATCATAGTTCTCGAGAATCTCTGCAGTAGAAACTGAAGATGGGGGGCAATTTTGCAAGTCCAGAAGAACCAGTGCAATGTTCCCAGCAGAATCAGTGCCACTCTGGCAGTGCAAACCCAACGGAACTAAGGTCAAGCCAGGTGTTTTGGGGGAAATGTCAGGCACACTCTGTCTCAGCAGAGAGAAGCAAAGAGGGAGCAAGAGGCCCCTCCAAGATAGGCTCCCGGCACTCAGGCTGCTGTGGGTGGGACATCAAGGCAGGGCACCCTCCAAGAGGGCAAAAGGAAGGCCCAGGAAGCAGTTTCTCATCTTGTTGTTGGTGTGGATGGCCAACTCTTCTTCTTTGTGGAGGACATAGCCTTTTGCCAGCTGCAGTTGCAATGGTCAAGGCTCAGGTCTCCAGAGTGCAGGGCAGAACTATGCTCTTTGCAGCAGACCTCTGGAGCATTCATCAGGACTGTCAGGGCATGGCCCAGGTCCCAGGAGGAGACAGTCCTGCCACCAGGCTACAAAGTGGTTCTGCTCCATGTGCTGGGGATGGATGCAGACCACATGGTACAAAACATGCTGTGTGATACAGAGAAACATGAGGGAGTGGGATGGCCGTGGCAACATCATACGTGGCTACATGGTCATGGACGTTGGTGCCAACATGCTCGCAGAGGTGAACCATGTGCACGAGGGCATTGTCTGCCTGGCACACACACTTTAGTTAGTGCTGAAGGATGCTCTGGGGCTGGGGAGCACTGTCAGGCCCACCTGGGACACTGCCCCCCTTGAGATGCGGTCCTTGATTGAGACCTGCTGCTGCCTGGCTGTCCATTTCAAGCACAGCATCAATTCTGCCCATCTGCTGTGCAAGAGGCAGGGGAGAGGGATGAGGAACTCTACCTATGCCATGATTGTGCATTTCGTGGAGCAGAATAGCATGGCGCAGGATGTCATCTCCTCCATGACCATCCTGCATGGGGAAGAGGAGCTCAGTATCAGCTCCAATGATTAGCTGACCCTCTCCCAAATGGTGTGTGTCCTCAAGACCTTCCAGGACACCACCAATAATCTGTGCACTGATACGGCCAGCCTGGGGCAAATCAATCCCTGATTTGAGGGCTGGACCAGGTGCCGGCCTCCGCACTGGAGCTGGCTCTTCTCCCATCGGTCAGAGCCTTGGCAGAGAGGTTGCAGGTGGTCATCACCACCAGGTTGCATCGTCTCTGCAATAAAGGGGAGTACAGACTGGCCTGTATAAACTGTGACTTCTGGATAAAAGGCAGCATTGATCTTTGAATGCAGACCTCTTGCAATGGAAGTGTGTGAAGACTGCGGAGGCTACAGACAAATAGACATGGAAAGAGGGAACAGCAGGTGGAAGAGGCTGGGGAAGAGGAGGAGCTGCAGCCCAGCACCTCTGCCTCAAAGAGTCAACCAGGGAGAAGCCCCACTACTGGTTATCAGTAGTGAACTGGGAGGTCAGTAGTGGTGGGGATGCCAGGAGTGCAACGGCAGAGGTTTTTGGCAGATGTGATGGTGAGGGAGTACCTTACCAAGTCCCCTGAGACCACCAACGCTGATCCCCTAGAGTCTTGGTCATGCAAGGCTGTCATCTGACCTGAAGTCTCCTGCGTGGACATGTGCCCTGAGTCCACCTAACATCAAAACCCCTGCGGGAGAGAGAAGTTTACAATCAGGAGGGTATAAAATGTGGGTCCTTAGCCAAGGCACTCGGCATGAGCAGGCAGACAGGGTTACTCAGAGCCCTGCATCCACCTAGCATCCAAATCTCATCAGGAAGAGATTTTCACAATCAGGAAGTTAGAAAACATGGATTCTCACCCAGCCAACGTACCCAGTATCTAAGCCCCACCACTCAGCATGAGGAGAGAGAAAGAATGGCTCACATCCCTGAGTCCACCTAACACGCAGTCTCCAGCAGGGAGAGAAGTTCACAATCAGGAGGATATAAAAAAGGAACCCAGTAGCTAAGCCTCTCTGCTTGGAGTGAGCAGAAAGATGGGGCTGCGCAAAGTCCTGAGTCCACCTTACACCCAAACCCCAGTAGGGAAGAGGAGTTCACAATCAGGAGGGAATAAATGAATGTGCTCTGCTACTCAGCTTTTAATAAGTTCCCTGCCTTTCTGTGTAACTGCAATGCAAACAGCTGACAGATGAAAGGATGTGGAACTGAGCTGAGTCTCTCTCTCTCTCTCTCTCTCTCTCTCTCTCTCTCTCTCTCTCTCTCTCTCTCTCTCTCATCATCATCATCATCATCATCATCATCATCATCATCATCATCATCATCATCATCATCATCTTTCTGATCCCATAGAGCAGAATGGAAATTGAGGTCCTGTTAAGCTTTGGAGAACGCCTATTGGTGTCTCCAAGGCTGGAGAATTCCACCCCCCTTGTTGCCTTGGAGTTTTGTAAACAGGTTAATTGAGCAGAGACAGTCTGTCTGGAAATGTATCCATTCACAAACTGCCATGAACCTCTATGGACAGCACCGAAGTGGGAATGTTCACGTTGGGTGCCCTTCCACAAACACTGCTTCATGAACTGCAAACTGGCCAAAATTTGTGTCGAACTTTACTTTGTAAGCTGGTTCATGCTGAGCCTTAGTGTTAGTTCTTTGGGTTCCAGGAGAAGCATCCTTTCTGTCATTGGCAATACTCTCGCCTCACACAAAGGACACGCAAAGAGACTCCCTTGCTCACACGCTGTCTGCTTTCAGGGTCACTAGAATGCTAATATCTAGTCATGTGATTTCTCTAATTGCTGTTCTCTCTCCCTGATAAGGCAGTTTCACTCAGCTGAAAGAGCTATATAGATGTACCTTTCACTTGCTTCAGTGTTGTTGTGAAAGTACTCATAACCCTGAACAGCAGAGAGAAAGACATGCGGGATAACATCTAAAACCAACCTAAATGAATTAAATTGAAAGGGTAGCAGAGAAAATGCTGTACGAAACTGCTGCCTTTCCAGAAAGCCGAACAGAGAATACAAGAATGACCATAAGTGGCCATGAGCAAACTTTTTTTGGGGGGAGTATATTACATCTATTGAGTTCTTCTATTTTTATCCCATTCTTTCTTTCTATGAGAGCTCAGAACAGTATAAATGTTCCCTTCCTACATTTTCCCTGAAACAACCTTGTGAGGTAAGTTTGGCAGAGAAAGAAGGAGTAGTCCAAGGTCATGGTTAAGTGAACTGGGGGGGTGTTCAAATCTAGATTTGGGGGTTCAAACACAGGTTTGCCCCACTGTATTCCATTGTTTTCTCCATCATACAACATTGGCTTCTGTTCTACAGTTCTGTATCAATAGGGTGCATGAGCAAGGGAAGAAGGCACAGTCCTTGAGTTAGCCTACAGGAGAAAATACAGGTCCTTTCCGTTATTTGTGAGAATATAGAGAAGTCACTGTATAATGACATGGAGCCATAGTGCCCCTTGTCCATTCACCAATTTGGAGGAGGCAGAAAATGCAGTCTGAAGCATCGATACGATGACTCTCTTTCTGAGCACTAGAGAACAGGGAACAATAAATGTCTTGACCTGCATTTCAGCAGCCATAGGATACAAGGCATCCATCCAGCACACAGACTATCTTTTCAGCTCTCGATAGAGGACAGTTCTTCAGATCTCCTACCTCTAGTGTTAAATTTCTATCTTGGTGCTCTTTTTGGCAGGAATCCTTCTTCCACTACAAACCCGAGCATAGGCTTAAGGCTTGAAACAGATTCCTGTTGCCAAGTTATAGGATCAAAGGGAGCTCTGTTTCTGGAACAGGGAGGCCACATGCAATTAGTCTTTAAAAGAGACTAATCCTCCTTTGGTATTTTTTCAAAAAAGAATTACTGTTGTTTGATATTGGCAACATGCTAATCATTCCAGTGGGAAATGGAGTTGGTAAACCCAGGTCTTTTTATTTCTGTGAAGTTAGAGAGGAGTGTTGCCTTTTTGTTGCTCTTGTCTTTGATAAAGGCACTTGCCTGCGATGGCTTCCACAGATGAGCGGTAAACGAGGGCTCATCTTTAAATAGACCTTCCTTTTTGCCCCTCGTTTCAATCACCACATCTGCTTGAAATGGGAAGGGATGACAGCTTTCAAGCATGATTAAATACATCTTTTGTGGACCTACCTTGGCTAGATATGGAAGTGTATCTGATTTCCAAGTGTGGAAGGAAAGCGAAGAGCTTTGCAACTAGGAATGAGCTGATAATGGTCTTCTCCCTCCCATTCCTTTTTGATTTCGTATGTTGTTAGCAAACCTCCAGTTTGGTCCTTTTTCTCTCCCCCTCCCAGTGTTGGGACCACCTTCTGTTCTCTCTCTTTGTCTTTGACAGATGTTCAGGCTATTACCACAACAAAGAACAAGAGTCCTAGGTGAGGATCAGGGCCACATCTAATCTCACCAATTTAACTGAAGTAAAATAGGCTTTCTCCAGCAGAAGCCTGTCTAACCCAGCATCTGACCATCAGACCATTAATCAGTGTGTCTTTTTATCCATATAAAGAATGAACATACCATGTTAGTATTTGCCAAAGACCGATACTCTTATCTCAAATTGATTTAATATAGACAATTTGAATTGCCCATCAAAGCTATATGTCTCTTATCATTCCAAAACTGCCCCCTCAACCCTTCCTACATATTTCTTTTGCCTTATTAGAAATAGGGATGCTCAAATGTGTGCCAGCTTTGTTCATGTTCTGTTTGCTGGTAACAAACATGGAGCCAATTTTTGATGGTGTACTTTGATGTAATAGTTAAGAGTGGCAGACTCTAATCTGTTGAACTGGGATTGATTCCTCATTCCTCCACGTACAGCCAGCTAGGTGACCTTGGGTCAGTCACAAGTTCTCTCAGAGCTGTTCTCTCAGAGCTGTTCTCTCAGAGCTGTTCTCTCTGAGCTCTCTTAGCCCCACCTGCCTCACAGGGTGTCTTTTGTGGGAAGAGGAAGGAGGCTGTAAGCCATTTTGAGACTCCGAGTGAAGGATGGGGTATAAATAATCCTCTTTCTCCTCCTCCTCCTCCTCCTCTTCTTCTTCATCTTCATCATTGATGTTTGCTTCAATGTACTCCTTCCTTGTTAGGAAGTTCAATCAGCTTCTTTGTTAGCATACTGCAGTCAGCTTTTTGAGCATGCACATGCTTTTTGCACACAACCCGACTGAGTTCTACTCCCCCCACTTGCTGTACTTCTGCTCCACTTGACAGGCAATTGTTTAAAATAAATCACTCACAAATGCTATAAATCAGTCATAAATAAAAGCTGTTTTTAACAAAGAAAGCTATCACTTAGTGTGCATCTAAGTAGTCCTTGGTGACATTAATGGCTGTCAATCTGTTTGGATCTTCAATAATTTTCTACTTGTGTAGTTTTGAAAAAAAATCTGATGCAAATGTATTTGGCAGGCATTTGAGTCCTTTGGTGCCATACCAAGCAGACCCGGTAATCAGCTCCTATCTGATTGTCACAGATGAGCAAGCTAAATTTGACTGTTGCACACATTCAATGCAACCTTTGCTGCATCCCTAACTGGGAAGTTTCCCAGGACTCTGAACCACCCACTCTTACCGCTCAACAAATCAGGCCAAACACCTGAAATCCTCCTTGCCCTTTCCTCTCTTGCATACCCTGTAAAGGGAAGGTCTTCTGTTTTTGGAACTTGCTATCTGTCCTATAACAAGGGCCAGAATCCTTCCCAAGTTTACTTTTTGGCTGCCTCCAAACCAGTCATGTTTGCATCCATTGATACACTTAACATTTCCCCACTCAATTTTTTTTTAATTGCTTCGGAGTAGCTGAGATCCCTGCCTCTGTGGTCAAATCCATGCTGGTACTTCAAGGGGTAAGTAACCACAGCCCACTTTCTGTGTTTGATCACTTTTTGGAATGCACAGCGGTTGGATGTCTGGAGTTATTGGCTTCTAATATTATGGTGTTATTTTGACAGCTAGAGACTGATCATTCCCCAGCCCACATACTTTTATTATTCCTTCCCACAAACTTTATTTCTGATCTCACTCTGGATTCTCAAAGCTTACAGAGCCATCCTGCTGCTTTAACAAAAAGCTCCTTTATGGTCATCGTGTGGGTCATCAGCCAGACTGGGGATGTTTCCTTTTCATAGAACCTAAACCAGCAGTGCCTTCAGTTTAGGAGTGAGAGCTGGATAGTGCTTCCTTACATTCATTCCACTTAGTGTGAGTGGGGTTAGAGAGCATATGGTGATATGTCCTTTCTTTATAATGCAGCATCTGACCTGGGTGGAAGGTTCAGATTCTTAATGTAGTCTCTCTAGTTGGAAAGCAAAGAAGTGAAAGGACTTGGATTTCTTTCTATGTGTTTCTTCTTTCAAGAGCTTTTTTTAAAAAATCACCTATACTATGTATCATCCAATGAAAAACTCATTCTTGAGGATTTCCTTGTTTTATTAGGAGAAGCTGAAATATCTCCTAGCTGCTTTAATCCTTTATAATGCACGTCATTGTCAGCTGTTAAAGGAGGATAATAAGCACCTTAAAGAAAGATTTATGCAACTGGATTTTTTTTTTCTTTTCAGGGTGATCGCAATTCACTGAGCTATGAGAAATGGCAGACAAGAACACAAAGACATTGCAAGGAGTTTGCATTACCGGGAAGTGGTGACCAGTTGTGTACCTGCCAAAACACTGCACAGAATTAAGCCTAATTGAAGATAATAATGGTGTTGCAATAGCATAGAATCCTTTAGGAATCCTCTTTTCTTAGGTATGGGCCTTTGATCCCATGCTTGAAAGCATTAAGAAGATATTAATTAAAGAAGAGGACTATTTTGTTTCTTAAGAGCTTAAGGCGCAACAAGACCCTTGAGCAAACTCTTGACTCCACCTTGTTTAATTTTGGTAGTGGTATCAACAGGAACTCATATATAGTTGTGTTAACTGTGGGTGTGATCACACTGGCAGTTTGGCATGATATGGCACTGCTTCTAATTGTCCTAGTATAAAACGTTGTGAGGCATACCATTCAGACAGCACACCCTGCTGTGGGTTACCCATGGTCTTGACCGTCCTCTGGTCAAGCATCCACATCACTGCAGCACGCTAGATCTTTGTCCATATGGACTCAGCCACCTCTGTTCTATTTCCCACTTTGCTCTTGTTTGAATTTTGATCTGCTCTCCCTTTCTAGAACCATGGCAAATGTCATCCTATTTGTTCTTACAAACTTGCCTCTGTTGGACACATGCCTGGACCCCACCCCAATCTCTTTTGATTCCCAAGCTGCCACCCTTTCTCTTTGTGAATTGTTAGGATAACAATAGCACTGTTCACACACTATAAAAGATGGAGAGGTTATTTAAAAGGTTAATTTGCTTGGAAAGTCATCCAGTACATAGAGGGGGCTGATTGTGGTTTAGTAAACTAATTGTGGCTTAGAAGTTTCATCTACTTTCTTTTTTGCTTATTCCTTCCTTTGGTGCTTGCTGGATCTGCTGCTGACCAAGAGAGAAGAAGAAGAAGAGATTGGATTTATACCCCGCCCTTCACTACCCAAAGGTGTCTCAGAGTGGCTTACAAACTCCCTTCTCTTCCCCTCCCCACAACAGACACCCTGTGAGGTAGGTGGGCCTGAGAGAGCTCTTGACAGAAACTGCTCTTTTTCAAGAACAGCTCTTATCAGAACTACAGCTTGCCCAAGTTCATCCAGCCAGGTGCAAGTGGAGGAGTGGGGAATCAAACCCGGTTCTCCCAGATTAGAGTCCTCGCACTTAACCACTACACCAAACTGCAGAGAGGTCTGCACTGCACTGTACCTGTTAGTTATTTGTTCTGCCTGCTACAAAGTTAAGTAAAGGTTTCACTTCTTAGAAGAATCTTCAGCTTGGACTCCTTATTTATTTGAAGAACTGCAACATCTATCATAAACAAGGACACTGTCTTTCCTTGAAATGCACTTTTGGCCTGTGCATAGACTAACTGTGTTTGGCACAGAAGTAGACTAGTTCATATCAAACTGCTTGACCCCCACTGCAGTAAATGCTTGTATTACACAACCAAGTCATTAGAGCTCATATATATGTATGTATGTGTGTGTATGGAGGGAGAGAGAGAGAGAGAGAGAGAGAGAGAGAGAGAGAGAGAGAGAGAGAGAGAGAGAGAGAGAGAGAGGTGTCATTATATATGTATATGGGAATCATCACAATTCAGCTGCATGTTGAAGTGGCACAACTTGGGAAGATAACTTTTTGTGTGTGTCAATTCATTTGTTGTGCCACAAGAGATTTGCTTCAGGATGCTGTCTAGTTTGCCCTTGGAGGTGTTCCAAAGGCAATTGACCATTGGCAGTTTCAGGCAAAAAAATAATAAGGAAAGCAGGAAACAAGCTGTCTCTCCTATTAGAATATTTCCCAGCAGAAGCAAGTCTGCATTTCACATTAATGGCCTGATCCTAAACATATTTACTTGGAAACAGGCCCATTGATTTCCATTGGATTTATGTCCAAGTAAAGGGTTCTGTCTTTAACAACCATGGTAAGGTAATAAAGAGATACACTTTCCCCATTAATGTATTGCATTTTCATGAATCTAGACCAGGAACAACAGTGTGTCTTAGTTTTTTGCCCACTATCCAGCATCAAAAGGCACATCAGCTCTGCCCCAATGAAGATCCATGTGTCTGAGGTTCCCTGGCCTTTTGGATTGGATGCTAGGAACAAATAGTCCAGAAGATAAAGGAGAGTGAGGATTATACCATGGGCCATTGTGGTGTTTCAATAATGATGATAATAATTATAACAATAATAAAATCATAAAATGTTGATTGCACAATTCTATTTGTTTTAGAACTGGACATTTGATTGGTGTTCTGCATGATACCCTGCAGTGGAATGAGACATCTAAGAGGATGACAAGGTCAATAAACAGAAGCAGAGCCACGTAAAAAGCATTCCATGACCCTAAATTACTACAGCACCCACCAGTTTGCCCCACAGGAGTAAGCCTAGCCCAAGAAGCACCAGCACAAGATTTGGCTTGGGCCTGGCCGACAGTGGTGCATTCTTGGAGAAGGCAACAAAAGTAGGCTACAGCTCTCACCTTTTCTCATACAGCCACTTTTTGGGAGGAAGCTGAGTCCCAGGGGCACTGCCACTTCCTCAGGGGCTTAACTCAGAGGCAACTAGATCTAGGAGACAGCTGCCAGTGCCTCAGCAGCTTGCTTCTTCAGACCAAGCCAGCATTGTCTCAGATCTGGAAGGCAACACTAGGCTTAGGCAATGCTGGTTGCTTCCTTCTGTTCATCCATTGGACCTAGTCCACCAGTGCCTTGGACTTGTTTGGACCTTGCTGGACATGGCAGGAACCTGGGACAAGGTTCTGCAGATGCTGGCATGGTACAAGTGGAACCCAAATGGCTTGTTGGTATTGTCCCCTAGCCTGGAATCACTTGGTGGTTTGGGCAGAGACACCGCACTGGTCAGAAGGTGAAATAGAAAGGAGGAGAACAAATACATCAAAAAGGAGAAAGAGAAATATAGAGGTCAAAACTAGATTTGGGGATCCCAGAAATAAGGCCTGTCCTAAGAATCCATGGTTAGTATCACAAAGGCTTGGGTCCAACAGAGCAGTTCTGTATAGGGACAATGGCAAGTGGGTAGCAAGCTTGGGTAAGAGCTTAACCGAGTGAGCATGAGGCAAGAGCTGGTGAAGCTGTCACAGGCGTACATAATAAAAACAGCAATACGGAGGGATGAGCAGAGCCAAGGGGATGTGACGGTGGGAATCTTTTACTAACCAGAAATATAGTGACAATTTCAACCTGTGGAACACAACGTTCTTGCCCCTCCTGGCCATCAGGATCCCTTCCTCAGTACTGTTCCTGGAGGACAGGGGACCAAGAAACATCGTTTTGAGGTGGTCTGCAGGCAGGCATCCTTTGTCTTTATTTTATTTATTTATTTATTTATTTGTTTGTTTGTTTGTTTATTTATTTATTTATTTATTTATTTATTTATTTATTATGACACTTATACCCCACCTTCCCTGCAATGCAGGCTCCCACGAACACTCACCCTCAGTTCCACCCAAGGCATCTTTTAACTATCCTGATGTAATCGGAATCAAGGTTGTTATTTTCTGAGCTTGATGTCATCCCCATTGACAGGCTGGTATCCAGAATGGCAATACCTGATTGGCTACTCTGCATAGCAGGCCAATCAGGATACAAGGATTGTACTGGAGGGAAGCAAACTGATTGGACTTTATCTAAGCAATGCTATTGGTTGTTACCACTGATGTAGGCGTGGCTATGCTAGCCCGCACTGTTTAAATAAGAGCCTGTTGCTCTATGTTGTGTTGTCTGTTCTGATCTGTTCTGAGCTGCTGAATCACTACCATTAAAGCTGAATCACTTGTTGGCATGCTGCCTTTAAGTGTCATACTTATCAAAAGGTGATGTTATCACAGCAACACATTTATATGCACAGAGCAAGAATTTTACAACAGAGAATCACTCCCCTCCGCTACTCCATGCAGTGCTGCCTGTGTAATTGACAACCATCCCAAGAACACAACTCTGTGGGGGTCTCCAAGCATCCAGTTCCACTATCTTCTCAAAATTGCCTTGCTGTATGGATGATGTTCATTTTTGTCCTGCCTGCCCATCTGTACATCACTCATTAAAAAATGATAATTGAAAGAGAAATACACCTGATCCATATTTACCTAACCAAAGATGACCTGCTGTCTATGGCACACTGGGCATTTCCATTTATATGCAAAGTAAGAGCGGCAGTAGCTCCTTTCGAAGTAGAGAAGTTCATAAAATATTCCTCTCACTCACTGATGCACACTCAGTTATTAGAAAGAGAAACTACCAGCTCTCCACATGAGAAAAAAATTCCAGTCATTTAAAAAACAACTTACTGCTGCATATTCCACAGCCGCAGTGCCTATCCATCTGAAAAAAGGCTTCTCTGACTATTACAATATAGTGATTATAAGCTGCAAAACATTGTGCTTAAATTCATAACTTTTTCATTAATGGAACGGTTCGGTCTTTAAACCTACATTATAAGGGAACTTTTGCATTTGAATATAGAAGGGGAAAAATAGATCTAAAATGAGTCTGCAAATTTACTTGTTTGTACAAGCTCATTGTTTACTGTCACTCCTTCCATTATTAAAAAACAAACCCTCCATTTTTTGGTGGCTGCATTATCTTCGGGGAAAAAACACCAAGAGAGAACAAATTAAAAAAAAAATGTTTGTAGGCATGCCGTGGCTGCCGCCACCTTGAGATCCTGCCGACATTTCAAATTTAGACAAATGGCTCTATTTTTACTGGGTGATTTTGTAAACCAACTTAAAGTCACACTACTAAAAATCTTCATGGGGCTTCCCGCATCTCCCTAATTTGCACACTGTCAGCATCAAAATGGACAATTTGTTTACAATGCTCTATGATTTTCATGCTGGGGAAATCAGAAACTCCTCAGAAGTTTATAAGGGCTCATCAACAACAACAATAGTCATGGTGGGACAGTGTACTTAATAAATAGATCACCAGCCACTTCCTATCTTTGCCTGGGGAGCTCGGGGAAGGGGTTTGGCTTAGTGATAGAACATTTGCTTTGCATGCAGAATATCCCAGATTCCATTCCAGCCTTCTCCACTTAAAAGGATCATGTAGGAGGTAATGCGAAAGACCTTCAAATGAGACCTTAGAGAGGTGCTGCCTGTCAAAGTAGACAATACTGACCTTGATAAACCAATAAGGCAGAGGCTTCATGAATTCATGTGGAGTGTGTTCCAAAGTGGACTCACAGTATGTTTAAGTTAATGATGAAGCCCAAAAAGCTTGGCCAATATCCCATATGATCTATTTGCGCATCCTAAAACACTCCACAAAGTCACTTGCAATAGGCAGAGACCCTTCTGCACATCTCTACCACACATTAACATTGTGATCATCACTCTGAAAATTGTACTTCCATCCTCATTAATTTTCTCTCACATGTATGTCCACATCGGCATAGTTCTGTATAATGGGCACTGGGCAGGGTTGCCAGTCTCCAGGTGGGGCCTGGGGATCAGGTGCTTTTACAACTGGTCTCCAGCTGACAGAGATTCACTCCCTTGGAGAAAATGGCTGCTTTGAAGGGTGGACTTTATGGCACTGTACCATGCTGAGGCCCCTCCCCTCCTGAAAGCCCATCCTCTCCTGGATCCACCACCAAAGTCTCCAGGTATTTTCCAACCCAGACCTGACAACCCTAGCACTGGGCCTTCCTGGGGCTACTGCAGCACTCTAATGGTGCACCACACACGAAGCTGCCTTATTTCAAGTAAGACCATTGGTCCATATTGTCTACTCTGACTGGCAGCCAATGCTCCTTCTAAGCCGTGGAGTCTTGTGAGCAAGAATCCTCCTTTGTGAGATAGTGGTACTAAGGTTGTGAGCGAGCAATTTGGCTACTGCATAAATTAGTTTGCTCTGGAGCCATCCTTCCTGAGCTAAGACAAAAATGTGTGAGCCGGGGGCTAAATTACTGAAGACAGGAGTAGACTGGAAAGTGAAAATGGCTCTGAAGCAGGTGGAGTGGAGTGGTCTTTCTTGGGTTCAACAGTGGATATGAAGATATGCATTGCTTCCCTGTAAAAAATGGTGGTAGTGGCAGGAAACATCTGGTGACTTAATTACCAATCCTGATGAAGGTTTTGACTGAAGTGGCTCTTGAGGCACTGACAGAGTTGCTGGGGCTTCGCCAAATTAGCTCCTGGCCTCTGTCACCCCTCAAGGGCAGTGGCCTGCCAGGAAATTTCCCTGTAAATTAAATGGTCAGTCTGCCCTGACTGAAGATGTTGGAAATCAAACTGTGGGCCTTCTACACAGAAAGGCTGGTGGCCTACCACCCAGCCTGAACGTCGACAATGTGTAAATCAGGCTCAAGGGCAGGACCCATCCATTGTGGTTTAAAAAAACAAACAAACCCACAAAACATTATGTTCCTAATTTCTGGGACTTCTCTGAACAGGACTTCAGCCCTACATGTCTGCTGAGTACCAAATTCCCCCTTTAAAAAGTTAATCTCAGCTACCAGAAACGATTCCTTGTGCAACATAAAACGCTTCCATTGTTTAGCTGTGTAATTTCACCAGAGAATGTTATTAGTTCCAAAACTGTCAGATTAAGAAACATATTAGCCTGTCAATTTTCAAAGCAATTACACACAGCCATTGCATTCCTAAGCCCCTCACTGATTTTCTTAATGAGTTCAAAGTTCATTAGTGTTCTGTCTTCATTTTCCTTGTAATTAATTCCCAGAGTTATTTGTTTGCCTGCCACACAAATAGTATGGTGTGAACCAAAAGAGAGAGACGATAAAGGAAAGGGAAGGCAGAAATAAATCAAAACCGTATCTCCTCTTCAAATGCATCGGATGAGGGGGGCTCTATCCATGCTGACATAAAATTGTCTGCTAAACCCATAAAGAGTTTCACAAGAATGCTATTTATTTTTGCTTCAGCAGGCTAACTCTGCAACCCCTCTATTGACTCCTGTAGGGATACTTCTGCATTTGGGATACCTCTCCAATTTTTGACAAAGTATGTCAATTATTAATTCTCTCATAGGACATTGGCAATTCAGCTGAAAGGTGATGAACACCTTGATATATTTTGTAGATGGCTTTAAAAGGGGATTAGACAGATTTGTGTAAGATAGGTCTATCAGTGGCTATTAGCCAAGGGCATGCAGAAGGTCCCAAGTTCATTCCTTGCCATCTCCAGTTAAAGTAGAGCAAGGAGTAGGTGATGTGAAGAACCTCTGCCTGAGACCCTGGAAAGCCATTGCCAGACTGAGTAGACAATACTGACTTCGGCAGAACAAATGGTCTGATTCAGTATAAGGCAGCTTCATGCGTTCATGATACAGGATGTTGAACTGGGGGAACCACTAGTTTGTTCCAGCAAGACTCTTCTTATGTTCTTAACAGTTCAATTTTTGAAACAATGTATAAAAGAACAATAGTCCATAAATCTGCCCCACTAGTTTTATCCAAAAGAGCTTTTCACTTGTGTTTCTTTAATACCCTTCTGCCAAAAAAGCTTGGACAAGCATCTTTTGAAACAAGGATGCTGTTCAAATACATGTAAATGATTTTTTAATCCTGTTAAGGAGAACTTTGCATTTCAGCAAATGCCGATTTTACAATGAAAAAAAAATATCAAGTTTAGCAGGACCATACAATATTTGTCATGTGCTCATCATTAATTTATGTGCATTGTGAATTTCAAATAGTTCTCCAGTGTAGAATTCTAGCTGCTGTCTTGAAAAGATAGAGATCACGATCCAAACATGCACAGATGTAAACCTGTCAGATCAGCAAGGATCATGTTGATCAGCCTCCCTGCTCCAAAGACCAAGTAGCTGATCTGCCTTGGAGATGCTAAGAACTTTGCATCAAACATATCATTTTTGACAGCTGTGATCACTGTTGTGTAGCTTGATGCAGCCAAGAAGACAACACAAGGCAAGACTCTTAACACAAGGTTTTATTTGTCTGTCCTTCTTGTAGCTGCTGCTCTGCATTCTCCTCCATCTTTTTATCCTCTTCCTACTCAGTCTTTTCCTTTCAGTACCAAAGGCTGTAGACTACCCAGTCCAGTTGTAATTCCAGGATACCTCCAGGCTTCAACTGGAAGTTGGCAACCCTGTGTGCATATGAAACTATGACTCTCATAGAAATATGCAAACATGCAAGTGTGAACTGCTGTATACCAATAGTCTAAGGTTGCCAACTTTCAGGTGGGGTCTGGAGTTCTCTGGGAATAACAACTGCTCTTCAGACTAAAGAGATCCATTATGCTGGAAGAAATGACAACTCTAGAGGGTGGACTCTAGGGCATCACATCCCTGCTGAGCTCCCTCCTCTCTCCAGACTCCCTCTACCCCCTGATCTTGAGGTATTTCCCAACCTGGAGTCAGTAACCCTATGGCAGCCATTACAGATAAGCACCAAATAGTAGGACTTTTTAAAAATAAAAATACTGTTATGTATTTAAAAGTGACTTTTTGTGTTCTTCTTCATTCTTCATAAACATTGAGAACAAAATGGGGCATGCTGGTGGTGCTTCAGGGGATGAATATGCAGTGGAATTTACATGGAATATTATATGGTGAACAGGTTCAAACTGCTTTGCAAGCAACACAAACTGGCTACTGAATAATTGGCTCCCTGATTACAATGGGCAATGAGGATGTCAGCCAAACTGGTGGGTGCTCAATGATCAATTCCTATCCTATCCTATCCTCTCCATTTTGCATATTTGGGATTCTAGAAGGAAGAAAATGCCATCACCTGTATCACATTTCACTTCATTCTTAAATCAAGATTAGTTTTTACTGGGATAGGATGGTACCCTTTTTGATACATGGAGACGATCCAATTCCACCAGACTAGTTGACATTGCTTCCAAGCATGGTACTCTCAACAAAGCTAAGTTTGATGACAAAATTGATGAACAAATACCATGGTTCCTTTACCTACAGCTGCATAACCTTTGTGATAGTTTAAATATTGGTAATATTTCATTTAACCCACTAATGGAATATGAATACATTCCTCAAAACTACATGAATAGTAATCGTAACCTGATTTTGAGAATTCATCCAATTTTAATTAAAACAGAAAATAAGAATCCTTTGTCTTATCAAAAATGGTGGCAGCTTGATTGTGACTTTGTCAGACAATTGCTGTTCACAGATTTGGTGTTTGAATATTTTTTCTTCTCAGACAATAAGTGTGAGAGTCCATATGTTTAAAATCTTAACTTCTTGGTACTGCATACCACAAAAACTCTCATGTATCACTGCATCATACTCACCTCTTTGATGGAAGAAATGTGGGCAGGTAGGAACATATGCACATTGCTGGAGATAGTATTGGACCAAATAGTCTTAATTACTGCTTATATACTGCCTTCCCCCCCAGAAGTATTGTTTTTGAATTATTGGCAAGATGTCATGGTCCCACAAATTAGGAAAAAAATTATTTCCACCCTTCTAGTAGCAGCAAAATCATCTATAGTCACTACCTGAAAATATTCTGATGCACCTACACTTTCATTATGACACGTAAGATATGGGAGATGTATATAAGGGGGGGGGGATTAATTATCAGGTCAATCAGTATGATTGCCACCCTCCTCTTTCTGACTTGATTGAAGATTGGTCCACTGTCATGGATTATTGGCCGGAGCTTGAAATGGTTCCAGAAAACTTAAAATCTTTACTTTTAATATAATGTTTGTAATGTACATAAGTTACAAGAACTGAACTATGGCATCATTTCTCCTCTATAGATACTGCATTTGAATTATGTGTTACTCTGATATTCCAATTATAATCTTTTGTTAGTTGGTTTATTTTGTGTAAGTTGATTTGTTGTTCTGTGGATATTTATACATTTGTTGATTAGTAATAAGTATAAAATTTCCAATGAGCCCATTTAGGACTATTTAACATCAACAACCACACAGGTCCAATGGATGAATCCGTCTGGAGACTCATGCACAGAGCGATTGTCTGTGTACGTCATTCCCCATCCAGCAGAAGCTGCATCTATGCAGGCGTGGCTCCTATCTAAACTGGGCAACTGTGATAACTATAGTAAAGAGCCCCAAATAATTGGACCAGACAGGTCAGCATAAGTATAAATCTGGTAAGAAGTTTATTACTGGAACAAAAAATGTTAAAATGTATACATTAACCTGCTTTCTGTAAATCAGTGTTGCTCTCTTATTCTTTTGGTAGCAAAAAGCTAGCTGCTTTAGAGATGTTTTCTAGAAAGACTACAAATATATCTAAAAATACAGGTATCAAGGATGTAGTTTCCTTAGCAACAAAGCCCTTTGGTGATCTTTCAAAGCATCCATACCTGTTGAGATTGGAAAGGGGAAGGGTAAAACTACTGCTGTATCTTTGTGTTTCTTTATTTTTTAATCAGGACTTTTTTTTTAAGGTATCAGTATTGCAAGCAATAAACATACAATAATATAATAGATCAATGCTTGCAACAGCTTACTTTTTACAGTACAGCATGTTCTGTAGAAAGATGCCAGTTTTTAACAGGAATAATTATGACAACATGAAACTACTCGTAGGGAATCAAAACATTGGAAAAGGAGACCGGCACCATTCTGCAAACATTTGGGTTAATTGGTACAGTTGTGTGTGGCACAACAGTGTTTTTCATAGGCTAAAAACTGATTCTTTGTTTTAATCTTAGGAAAACAGTGGAGGTGCAGAAAAATAAAAAGTTATACAACATAACTATGTTTATCAAAGACAATAATGTAGTACATAATATATAGGATAGAGAATATTTTCCCTTCCATCCCCTTCATTAGAATTTTTAAGGTATTGTCTATCTCAACAGTTCTTATTTCTGTTGGGGTACAATTGTATATTCATCATTTAGGTTTTAAATTTCAAACTTCATAACTAACTATTTGGACTATAACACTGGTTTCATCATTACTACATATTCAGTATAACATACTTTTGCCACTTCTACATATTCATTAGAACCTTTAATAGATAAGTAGCATATCACAGTGTAAAAGAAAGCCTATCATATATCTGATACAGAGAACCCATTTGTATTTGAGATATTACATTTGTAATAGATTTTAATTTTACTTCTATTTCATAACCATATATTTGTATATGATATTTTATCACATTAAGTTTGTCTAGCATAATACACATAATACACACTCCATCTCTTCTCAGATTTTGTAATAGACCTGTTTCTGAAATAGGTTGATAATTTTGCCATTACTGCATATGCAGCAAGTTTATTTTTCCATTCTTCTAAATGTGGACAGACATCTAGTTTTCATTTTGCTGTGTAAATAGTCATGCTCTTAGCTTCCATTGGGAATTTAAACTTTAATAAATTCTACATTTTTCGATATATTTCTTTCCAATATCTTTTTGCTTTTTTACAAGTCCACCACATATGAAAAAAGTTCCATCTATGTCTTGACGTTTCCAGCATTTTCCTTTGAAGTTTTTATGTGCTTTCTCAATGTCCTTTGGAGTTGTGTACCGTCTGAAAAACATTTTCTACCAATTTTCTCTTAGTGTCTGGCTGACTGTAAATTTGATACTAGTGAGGGGGCATGGTTCTTTTAGACTGATTTTAATATTTGTATATCTGTTGTTTTTAGTGTTTATTTAATAAAATTGTTTTTAAATTGTTTTAATGCCTTAGGTCCTGGAATGCTCAGGAGAAAAGCAGGCATATAAATACACAGGATAAATATCAAAGGTATTCTAATTTTGGCTTTGCATTTATTTTCAATTAGTGTTTCTAAGTTATTTGCACTTCTGAAGTTCAACGTATCTGTTTCATTAAACTGACAAAAGCAGGAAATCCAATGGCCAGTTTAAGCATGGCATATGATGAAGCTGATTTGGCATTCCTCCCTCCCTTCTGCATCTATCTATGCTCCCCTTCCAAACTCTCACCACTGGAAATAGACAGTGGAGTCCAATGTTCCCTCTAAGCTGTGGAATCTTGTGAGCAAAAATTCTACTTTGTGAGCTAATGGCATCAAAGTTGTGAGCGAGCGATTTGGCTACTGTATAAATTAGTTTGCTCTGGAGCCATCCTTCCTGAGCTAAGACAAAAATGTGTGAGCCAGAAGCTAAAAAACTGTGAGCTAGCTCACATTAACTCAGCTTAGAGGGAACACTGGTGGAGTCTCCTATTTTATGTTCATAATTTTGATTGTGCCAGTAGTAAGGAAGGTTCTTCCTTACTACTTCTTGAAAGTTCAGATGCTATGGCATAGCCCACACTAAACCCTGATGATGATGAAATTGATATATTAATGCCAATTCAGGCTGCTGCCCAGCCACGTGATGGGGGAAGAATTTTGTGCTGTTGAAGTGACAGGACTTGGGAACAGAGTGAAATGCCTGGATCCTGTTAGGAAGCAAAGGCAAAGGGCCAATATGCATTTAGCATTTTTACCAAACCCACACTGGAACAGAAAAAGATACAGTTCAAAACCACATTCAACTACCCCAGGCCAACACTGTACTGACTGCAGAGTCACCCCTAATGGCCATAAAACGGCCATAAATCTATGCAGACAACCACAATAAAACCAGAGATCAAATGAAGTGAAAGTAGCATGCAGTCTGGACACTGCCATAAAATGTGACACTCAATCAAAGTGGAAGTGACATGCAATGTAGATGGGGATTTCTGTTCCAGTGTGGGTTTGGTAAGACAGCGGAGCAAATGCTAGATGCAGATCGGGCCAAAGACTCAAATAGAACACAAAGTTTTTTGTGCTTGGTCAACACAATGAAGGTGATATCAGGGGACACAGACAGAGAAAGGTGTGGGGGAGGGGAACAAGAGAAGTTATGGGTTTGGATTGAATGGCTTTTCTCCCTCTTCCATAATAGTAGAACCTGGGGTCATCCACTGAAGCAGAAGAGTTCAGGAGGACAGACAAAAGGAAGTACTTCACAGAGTGCATAGTTAAACCGTGGAACTTGTTGCCATGGGATGTGGTGATGGCTGCCAACCTGGAATACTTTAAAAGCAGAGTGGACAAATTAATGGAGGACTGGGCTGTCAGTGGCTATGAATCATGATGGACATCTACTTCAGTGCCTGAGGCAGTATACCTCTTTAAATCAGTTGGTGGGGAGCACGGGTGGGAGGATGCTGTTGCACTCTTCCTGCTGGTGGGCTTCCTGGGGGCTGCTGGTCATCCACTGTATGAAAACAGAAGGTTGGACTTGATGGGCCTTTGGGCTGATCCAGAATGGCTCTTCTTATGTGAGTAATGTTTGGCGTTTTATTTGATGGAGTAAGTTTTGTGTTTATTGCATATGGATGCATAGTTTCTTACCTAGGCTGTTAGCCCTGCTGCCTCAGTGAGTTGAAGGAAAAGACAGGAGGGCAGTGTTCTGAACCAGAATGACAGGACAAAAGCTGGCAGCTATGATTAGCTGGACTTGGTGCACCATTTGGTTTCGCTTGGTAAAACGAAGGAGTGCAGATGGAGAGGCTGAAAAGTTAGATAACAAGCTGTTACAAAGGATGTCCTTGGAACACACAGCTCCTTAGGTGACTCACCAAATACAGGAGGGGTCACGGCTCAGTGCTATACCACATGCTTTGCATGGGAAAATCTCCTAGTTCAATTGGTGGCATCCCCAGCTGGAAAGTAGTAAATGTAGTAAATCCCTGAGATAGTAGAGATATTAGAGAGCCATTTGGAGTAGACTGTACTGATGTAGATGGATCAATTAGCTAACTCACTATAAAGCGCTATAAAGCAGTTTAATCTACCCGATTTTAAAGTAATCCAGTTGGTGATCCTGGAATGAGATCCCACAGGTCCCTTGTGTGGGTATCAGTGCACTGGGCTCATAAACAGTTCTTGTGCTCGCCTGTAACTAGTTTGTTGTTGGGCTCACCGGTTATGACTTTTTTGCCAGAAGTTAGTTTTCTTTTGAAACACAAGGAATAGATTCTGCTAACCAATGCTGGAGATGCAAAAGTGTCTGAGCAGTTTGATCTACAAACAATATGTGTACAGGGTGTGTTTAGTCTCTTTGAACTCTATGGGCAGCAGTAATGTGTGCTTTCTACTTGTCACTTTTACCCTCAGGGATGGCCTCACACCCGGTTCCCAGTTCCGATCACAGGGTGAGTTCCCACCAGCTCCTTCTCGGTCTCTCCCCTAGTCCTTTGAACCTCCTCACACCCCTGTGCCTTCTGTCCTGCTTCCAGTTCACCCACAAAGCTGGTAGCTCTATCAGCAGTCCTTTTTGCAGTGTGGCCCCAGGGTGCCCTCACCTGCCCTTCTCTACTCCTGGAGCCTCCCCATTCACCCCAGCGGGGTCCTGGCCTGTCCTCTGCCCAGGCCCAATCTAAGCCATTCTCCTCCACTCCTCCTTTCCCAGGTTCAACCTCTTCTGGCATCCTGCGATGATCTTCATGGATTGCCTCCTCCTGAGGCCTCTCATGCATTGCTTCCCTGGGCTCTGCTACCTTCTGGACCCTTGATATAAAATTAATTTTCATAGAATAGTTGTGAGTAGTTTAATTATCTTTTGTTTAATTATGGTTTAATTATGATTGGCACTGCTGGTGATGCCAATCACCCCTCTCATTCCTCTTGCAGTTCCCCCCCCCCAGGCTGACAGGCAGCAGTCAGAGTGGGTGGGGGTGAAACCCATCTTCTCTGACCCGAGGTTAGGACTGTTAAGCAATAGCATAAGCCCAAGAGCCATGAGAAGGCCCGCCTCTGATCCATGACCCATCTTAAGAGACCAGCAGCTATAACTCTATTTAGCAGTAGGAAGAATAGGTTCTTTGCAAGCCTGACCAAATGAGAACAGCTAGGAGCAGTGAGGACAATGAAGAGGAGGAGACTAGTTTTATACCCCACCATTCACTCAGCATCTCAGAGCAGCTTACACTCGCCTTCCCTTCCTCTTCCCACAACAGACACCCTGTGAGGTAGGCGGGACTGAGAGAGCTCTGAAAGAAGTTCTTTTGAGAGAACTGTGATTGACCCAAGGTCACAACAGCAGCTGCATGTGGAGAAGTGGGGGATCAGACCCAGCTCTCCAGATTAGAGTCTGCTGCTCTTAACCACTACACCAAGCAGAAAGTTGCCTACGTCTTTCTCCCTAGGGGAGAGGCTGTGGCTCACCAGCAGAGCATTTGCTTGTAGGGTTGCCAGGTCTGGGATGGAAAATACCTTTGGGGCTGATTCTGGGAGATGGCAGGGTTTGGGGAGGGGAGGAGCCTCAGCATGGTACAATGCCATAGAGTCCACCCTTCAAAGCAGCCATTTTCTCCAGGGGAGCTGATCTCTGTCAGCTCGTAGCATGGATGGGTAAATATAATGCTTTTTTAATTCAGATACTTATATATTTTTTGGTTTTATGGAGATTTTATTAGGATTTAATAAAAGCCTATTAAGTGGTAAGACCTCTCTTTTGTAGGTTAGAGTGTCCTTTTAGCTGATGCTAGCAGACAAGAAACATTCCCCCCCTCATCCTTTAAGTTGTTTGGATGAAATAGCTATCTAGCTGTCTGGTGTTTTTAACAGATTTTGAGTGCAGTATTGCTAGTACAGCAGAAGATGGGTTTTTCAATGTATGTATTTGCCAGAAGTATAGAGTTCATGGTTCTAGTTGTTTGGGGTAAAAACTCTGCAGTGTCTGGGTCAACAAGAGCTTTAATTTCATATCAGAAAACAACACCTTCTGTTTGGGTATGAAGAATCCTTGGATAATATTGATAAGGTTAGGTTAAATAAACATTTAAGATACCATGTAGGCACGCCTTTTCCCATAACAGACCAATGATTAAATGACTACTCATATGATGTTCTGATATTTTGTAACCAATTATGATTTTTGGCTGTTATCTTTCTACTTATGTCATCCTATGTCACTTGGGGTATAAAATCTTATGTACTTCCTGATATTGCTTAGAAAGCAGTCAATTTTTGATAGACTGGCTTGACCTGTTTTCAATTGTTTAATTGCAATTAAAAAATCAATGAACATTCCTCCTCATTTTGACTTCTCTTTTTGGCTGGAATCTATTTGTACAACAAATTTGGCACCCGAACAGGGACTCTACTGCTGGTGACTCGGATTTTTGCTGCTGGAGCAGCAGGCCAGATACTATAAGGAAAGGTGCACCTGGCTGATTTCAGCTAACCTTGTTGCCTCAGGTTCGTTTGTGGGAGCGGCAGTCCTGAGCCCTGGTTTGTGCACAGAGCACAGACCTGAAGTCCAATGACATAGAATCAGTAAGCCGGCTAAAGGTACCTCTTTGGGTACATCAATAAATCCTTTGTCAGTCTTCCTTAATTGGGGAGCAGGGGTGTGAGGAGGAGAAGATGATGGCAACAATGATGAATTTAGGGCCCTCAGGAGGCATTTTGCCCCAGATCCTTCAAATCTTCAAGGAGACTGTGCCATGCCATTTAACCTTTGCCTAGTTGCCTTGTTGTTCAACTTGATTTCCATGCATGTTATCTCTTTTCTTGGAGTCTGTTCCTGTTTAAGGACAGGACTCTTAAAGGACAAACTGGTAGATGAAGTATTTGGACAGATATTTCCTGAGCTGCCAATCACATTATTTGCATGTAGAAATCCCCACGTTTTGTCTCTGACATCTTCAGGTGGACATAATGAAATAAAGCCTATTGTAAACAGTCCCATACTAGAGGACATATTTTCCCACCTAACCCAGCTCAAAGAGTACAAAGGTAGACAAAAATACCCCAAATGTATGGATTCCATTATGAAAAGCTTCTATATTCCACATGTCGAAATAGTTACTCATCTCTAATAACTGCTGAAGAGATAACCCTCCATATGGAGATTCAAATCGCTTTATAATTAAAGATTTTGATAAATGCTAATGATATCTCAGTGAACAATTGAGAAAATTAGCTGCAATTCAATGAAATGCTCGAGGGGCACAGCACAAAAGCGGCTAAATAAAAACGGAACAAAGATCATGCCACTGTTGAGTGATGAAATGTTTCAAAATCTTCCAAACTATTTTAAGAAATTAAAAATAAATAGTCATTCAAACTTCCCTGGAGCCCACACGTGCTCGTGGACTGGTATGTTTGATGCTATTCCTCCTTCAAGTCTCTGCTTGATTTGATGATGGCAGAGATGGGGAAATGAACAGACCTATACTTGCAGAGTTGCATTCCACCTGGTTTGTTGCAAAAGCGGGACTGAAAGAAACAGTAACTAACTATTGGCCTACCAGTAGTAGAGGCAGAACAAATTTACAGACAGAAACACAGCAAGAGGCATTGTTACGTGTTGTTTACATAAGATGTTGCTGAACAATTGCTGAAAGGGTTTTAAGAAGAAAGGAAACAATTATTTTAAAATATTGCTATTGACTTTCCTTCACAGCTCAATGCCATTTCTGATAATAAATCAACAAAATATCACATATCCGTTGAATGAATACCATTAAAGCAATGCCACCCCCCCCAAGCTAAAATAGTCATGAGAATTTACATGCAACCAAACCTTGGTTGGCCATTGACTATATGCTTAACAGGGAGCTGCAGCCATCTTCACCTCGCTGAGAAATTACAATTTAAAACAATAAAGCCATAAAATAGCATGCAAACAAGTTAGTTCTGATGTCAATCAGATTATTTAAAATTCAGCAGTACCCCAATATTGGGATCCAGGCCACTGGAGGGGAGATAGCCACCCAACATCACATAAAGTGAAAGCCAAGACAAATGTGGACATTCCTCCTTGGGCAAAACTTTAGATGCATTTTGAGGAAAGCTAAAAGAGTCGCAAAAAAGATATTATGAGAAAGGAACCTTGTGCCCCTCTAGTCTTTGAATGTTTCTCAAATAAGAAATGTTCAGACACTGAGAATTCCATTCTCTTTGAAGAAGAAGAAGAGAAGAGAAGAGATTGGATTTATATCCCACCCGTCACTCTCAGGCTGCGTTCAGACGGATCTTTTGATCCGCCATAGGAACGACTCCTAGCGGATCAAAAATGCATGACCAGACATAAACATCTGGGAAATATTCCGGTCCCGTAGACATCCCGTTCTGCTGTGCCTCCAATCCCGATTTAAAAAGAAGCAGTTTCTATGTAGCGTTTTCGCTTACCCACGCGACAACTGCAGACTTTCTTCCGTCTGGTCACTCCATTAGCGCGCGATGCTCCCGTCGGCTCGGTCTGACGTCAGACCTAGCCGACAGGGGCATGATTTTTTAAAAAATGAAACCCTATGTGCGCTTTAACGAGGAAACACATTCAGTGATAAGCGCTACGAGAAATGCAATATTCATGCTTATTTATTTTAGGGACAAGATGTTACCGCGATGGGAGATGGAGGGGGGAAGGACTGTTCTAACTTGCGAAATAGTCCCTCCATTGATCATGATGGCAATGACAAGGGGAGGACCGGGACTTATTCTTTCCATCCCGGGTAAATTAGTGGAGGAGAGGTAAACTTCGAGTGCGGGTAACGTGCAGAGAACGCATGCAGATGAATTCGCTTTTCCACCTTTTCGCATGCATGGAAATCAAGTTCGCCAACCGTTTCTTGGACAGTCATGACCAGAGGGATATTGTCAGGATATTATGTAAAAACTGGTCTGTGCCCAGAGGAGCGCTGGTCTATGCGGCAGCAGAAGGAAAAAAAAAGTCCCAGCGTGTTGATACACAGTGGCCACTACAGGATGTCCGGACTTCCCTCCCTCTACCCAACACTTTGCAGAAATGGCGGAAGTGAGAGGCAGGTCCTGGCGCAGAGAGGAGATCCTAGATCTCTTTGCTGTGTGGGGTGCTGAGAAGGTTCAGGAGTCCTTGAAGGAGAACTATAGGAACCTGGACATATATGGGGATATTTCAAGGGGGATGGCCAAGAAGGGACACCACCGTTCTGCATTAGAGTGCAGAACTAAAACCAAGGCTTTACGCCTTGAGTACAAGCACGTCCTGGCACACAATGGGAAAAGTGGGAATGATAGAATCACATGCCCATTCTACACGCAACTGAGAGCCATCCTCAAGGATGACCCAACTGTGAGAAGTAGGAGGATGAGCCAAAGTCTTTGTAGGCAGTTTGCAGCGAGGGCTGAAGAGGCAAGAATCATGGCCAATGCAAGCACCCAGGGCACCCTGAATCTGTTCCCCTTGGACAAGGAGACTACTGCAGACAGAGCACAGAGAAAAGGTGATCTTCCAGGGAAATGTTTGGGGAGGAGGGTTGTGCGAGAAGGAACTATGTGTTGCTGTGGTATGAGGGAAAATGACCCAAAAATTTATGGGGGAGGTGGTGGGCCCCCCGCCCACCCAAGCAGGGCACACAGCAATGCTTGTATTGCTCCACAAGCCGAACTATGCCACTGCGCTTCGTCTTGTTTTGAATCCACCCCCCACCCCCGTCTGTAATCTGTGGGAAACTGCCAGGAGGGCACCAACAAAGCGTGGACAATTTGAAAAATGTTCCTACCAAGCATCGTAGACTTGCGAACAATACTTTAACCTGGTGAGCTGCTGGCAGTTAATCTGATGAAGGTTGATCTGGCCACTGCCTGGAGCACCGTGCTCTGGAGCCACTGTTCCAGAGGTGAGAAGGCAACGTGTTAACCAGTGTCTGTAAACATCATAATCTGACTTGCTGTACCTTTGGCCATGGGGGACACTGGACATGGCGCCATCACCCCTGTGGACACACCTGGCGGCGTTTCCTGCAAAAGATGTTGGGCCTTCGTGATGCAGAAGCTAAAAGCAGCCTGCCATGTGTCCACCACAGATATACTTCGATGTCCTGAATGGAACCGTTACTGTTCTTTAAGGCACTTCATTTATTCAAAGCGTGGTCTTCACCACACCATATACGTAAACTTTAAGTCCTGCAAGTCCACCTAACCATGCTGCTCACTCTGTTTATGCATTTGCGAGTAATACAATGTCGCACACAGGCCTAGATTACAGAGTTCGCCCGTTTTGAGCGTAATGTCCACACATCGCGCCATCTAAACGTGGTTTGATCAACCTTGCAATGTGAGTTAGTAACCCACCTTTGCTTCATCTACAGCAGGGGAAGTTTGTGAAGAGCAGGAGATCCAGACAGAAAACGTAGAACTGGAGGTGGATGACTCAGATGCGACTCAAGTGGACTTGGTGGATGAGCCTGGTGAGTGATGTTTCTGGGACACATGCCAATGCACAGTGGAAATCTACTGGGGTGCCGATGTCAGGAACTCAAAGTTAGTTTACTGAGATTCACACCGTGGACGTGATTACAGAGCCGTCCTTTGTTGAACACACTGCTTTATTTTTCTCCACTGCTTGCAGATGTGGAAACCATGGCGGCCTCACCTGATGGAAATCCTGCACTGATGGTTTCGGTTTCGGCGTCGCGAATGGCGGCCGCTTCTCGGGACGCTCCCGGAGGCGGTTAGCCCATGCGCAGTTAGGGGGGGTCTTCGCATGTGCGAAAGACCCTAGTGAGCCTTAGGTAAAGGCTCCGAACCGGGGGCGCTTGGGGAGTAGCCTCTTTGCCGGCAGACAGCCGGGAAATTGAGGCTTTCTCCCCGCCCCAATCGGCCCCGCTGTGGCGTGCCCGTAATGGGACTTAGCGGCGCCACCGAATTCCAGGAGTGAAGACAGCGCTATGGTTTAAAATAAAAAGAAGAAGTGGCATCGAATCGTGAGTTGAAGATCTATTTTGAAGCGTAAATCGGAGCCCCCCTGCATGCGTATAAGCGTTGGGAGGAGGGAGGAGTTCCCACCCCCTTTGAGAAGCAAGATCTATAAAGGGAGCACGAAGGGGGGCTGAGAGAAGAAAAAGTGTTGGTGAAAGTACCGTTGGGGTTGCATGGAAAATTTTGATCATCTTAGCTTCCTGGGGGATGCGGCACGAACTTTTTAAAAGTAAACAAAAAAACAAAATGTCGATACTGGAAAAAGTCCTGCAGACACCGGAAGAGAAGAGAGGAGGGACTTCCGGTCCAGACAGCCCCCCCAAGAGCTTGCTGTCAATCAACAGGAAAAGGAGATGCTGTGCCCCCTGCTGGAACAATTGCAGAAAATCAACGAAACTCTGTCTAAAATGGATAGTGTTCTCATCAGTCGACAGAAACAGATATCGGAAACAACTAGAAAGATGATGGAGATTGAACAGAAATCAAATTTGATTCTAGGTTTCCAGGGCGTTAAAGAAGAAGAGAAAGAAGATCTCGGATTTACCTTGACAAATGTCTTGGCACCCCTAACTGGCAGTGAAGCGATAAAATTAAAAGAAGAGGTGGATGAGGCTCCCAAAGCCTATTCCGCTTTTATAAAAGAGAATACTCTGCCAGTAGAAGGGGATGTTGAGCATAGCAAGCGACAAACTGGAGATCTAATTTCATCCGAAGAGTTTATGGAGCCCAGGAAGCTTGAAAGCCAGAAGTTTAAGGAAAAAGAGAAAAGAAAGAAGAAGGATTTCATCTTTAAAATACAGAAACTTCTGAAGAGACACGCCAGCAGGGAGGAAGATGCAGTATTCCAAATTGGGACAAGCGAAGAAGACAGCAGCCCAGGGGAAAGTGGTGATGGAACGGAAGACTTCAAAGTTAAAATGGACTCAATCCTTAACTGGAAGAGATTTAAAAAGAAGATATTTTGAGGACTGTTCGTGTAACATCTGGAAGGAGCTGTTTAATTACTAACCCCAATGGACTTTACTAACTGCATTAACAGAGTGATTTTGGACTTCGCAATAGTTAAAAAGAAGATCTTCTAACCATGATAGATGCCAAAACTGGTATTGGTTACTAACCTAAACTAACCCTCACTAACAGGAAAAATTTCACTCCATCTTTTTCTTTCTCCATCTGTCTACCCTTCCTGTTTCTTATAAAAAGAATAAAATTCTCTCTTTTTTAAGAGAGTTTTACAAAAAAAAAAAAGGAAATCCTGCACTGATGAATGAGCGAGATCCAGACAGTGAGTGCATCGCAATCTCAGAACCACGTCTGCTACTGCTATCTTCTTAACGACTAGACAGTGGGCCACAGACACACCCCATTTTATTAATGTCAGAGTCTAGAGGTGTGCATTACTGATGCCCCATCTTAAATTTGGAGTCTGAACCCTAAATTTCTCTGGGAACCCAGACAATGTTATAGTTAATAGTGAAACATTTAGCCATGACAACAAGGACAGTGAACATTGATTGCCCACCACACATCACGGTGACTCTCAGTCCTGTTCCCCCACCACCAACAACAGGGTGGAAACAGTGTTCAGGGATTCATAGCACAAGAGGGGCTGTCATAGTGGGAGTAGTGGAGGGATGGTGGGTGAGTGAGGAACAAGAAATGGATGGCAAAGTGAGGTGGAGGAAGGATATTGGCTTGCCAATTTCAGCTTTTCCAGTTCAGAAACATCCCTTTCATAGAGACCTGTAGTGTTATAGGTGTCCTTGAAAATAGTGTGTGGGGTTACCAGGTCTAATCCTACCCGCAACATCTACTCATGGGCAAGCATGGTCATCTGTTTGGGTACGTGGACTGGTGATGGCTCGCGAGAAAGCTCTCCCGATGGAGATGGATGCGATGTTGATCCATCACGGAGCCAACAGGTGTCCAACAATAGGCAGCCACCATTAGTCAACCAACGTGGACGTATACTCTGAATTGCACATACCCAAAGGATGATGTTTTTCTGTCTTTTGATTTTTCTCTCACCCTCACAGCCATTCCTCCAGGTTCCGCCATGGTGGATCTCTCTCCATCATCGCGCATGGCTCTGAAAAAGGCACGCCAGAAGCGTGTGTCTGCATTGAACCGTGTGGGGGATTTAATGATGTGCCAGTCCACAAGAGACCACCGGGAAATGATGAACCGTGGAGATAGACAGCATGCGGAGCTCCTGGCGGAGATGCGTGCGGCCCGGGAGGAGGACAGGAATCAAAGCCTGGCCATGTGTTCCCTGCTTCGTGATACCATGTCGGCCATCGTTGGAATGGCCACATCGGTAACACGTGCCCAGACGGGGACACATCCACCGCCTCAACAGCCCATGTTCGAAAATCCTCAACACAACCTTGCCACGGGAGTTATAATTTCAGCAGACATTATAGACACCTCTGAGTTTGAAAAAGCCGGTGGAGTGGAGATCCATGTGCCCATGTTCCCCATTGGTGAACCCGATGGAGAACAGGGGCCTCCACCTACCATTCCCATCCCTCCAAGTACAGTTACAGGTCCTCCTGTCCAGGAAACACGCCCTAAACGTGTTAGGAAGAAAAAGGAGGTATACTCCCCAGGTGACCAATGAGTGCATTAGGAGCCCGGGATGGCTAAGACAGGTCTGTTTTGGTGTCATACAGTTAGATCCTGTGCCCCAAAGTAGGAAGACAGGACCACAGTTCCAGTTAAATGTTATGCACACCCATGTTGGTGTATGCGACAGGCACTTTTGGCTTCCCGATGCATGCTACTTGAACCCTGTGTGTACAATGGTGTCAGTTCTTCATGTCATTAATAAAGTTTAGTTTTCTGAGCACTTTTTTATTTGTATCCCTGGATCATTGGCTCACTCTTCTCTTAACGCAGGAGTAGGGCAAGACGCATTAAGACAAGTTTTTGGATTAGTACTTTGCCCTTCACAAACCAAGGGAGTCCCAGGGTTGGATTCAAACTTCTTTCCCCTCTCCTCCCCACAGTAACCACCCCCTGATGAAGATGGGGCCAAGCTAACTCTGACACAGGCTGCTCTTTTTCAGGAACAGGTGTGCCAGAGCTTGTGACTGACTCAAGTTCCCTGTTGTGGGTTCAATTTGGGGAGCATGGAATCCAAAACGGGCCTCCCAGTTTGGAGTCCACAAACGTGGCCACACCACACCACATGGACCCGCGTATTGGCTAATGAGCCATCACAGCAATTGAGGTCTCATAGCAATTGTGGATGATCCATGGTGCTTTTCAAACACAGTATCTGTGATGCCTCCTTTTTTTTAAAAAAAAAAAGATTTTCCCCACGTCTGCAAACACCTAGGATCACCCAAGAGTGATGGGACTTAAACAGGGCCCTGCCCGTTTATATGGCGGACCCTAAATTGGCAGACCGTGCTGTTGACCGTCTCTCATTAAAAGACAAATTCAAAAACTTCGTGTCCGGTCTTCCTGAACACCCATGGTCATATAGGCGGTATTTCCCACAGTGATCCCTTATTACCAAGATGGACTTCCCCTTGTAATGTGACGGCTATTGTTCCCCTCCGAATTTTTTGAGCATTTGTGAACATGGCCTGTAGTGTTGCTGGAGTCCACATCCCTACAGCCCTCCAGGTGCTGCACACGTTATTCCAAACAGCTATCTTGTCCTTGTCCCTCAACGAGAATGCCACAGTCATGCATGATCAAGCTTAATAGGAGAATAAGCATGCACGTGGACCATCTCTCATCCACCTGAAGTCAACAGGAGGAAGTGTCGTGTTGCGAACCACTGTGTGTGCACATCAAGTCAGAAGGAGGACGGAACAGGTAAATGTTTATTTTTTTTAACTAACACAGGTACACAAACATCACTGGTAAATTGCAGAGCATCTGGGACAGGTAAACATTGGTATTCCAAGCATCATTTAACAAAACAATCACACACTCCCACCACAATCACCAAGTTACAGGCAGATCGGTCATCGAGCCATCGATACCCACTTATCTTCGGCGGCGGTTCAGCCAAACGCACAGGGCTTCACGCACAGCCTGCCCATCTCTTTTCTGCCTCACATTCTCAACAACGGGAGCAGTTGGTGGCCCTGGAAGAGGTGCTGCGTGTGTATCTCCGTGGTCATACTCCACCGTATGCTCGCGTTCCTCACAAATGTTATGTAGGATTGCGCAGGCGCAGATCACACAATTTATGTTCTCATCCCGTACTGGGAGAGTGGCACCCAAGCATCGCCACCTGGCTTTTAAACGGCCAAAAGCACGCTCAATGACATTACGCGCAAGGCCATGTAGGCGATTGAAGCGTGCCTGCTGGTGATTAAGTGTGCCAGTGTAAGGTGTGACAAGCCATCTGTGTGTCGGGTAAGCGGCATCAGCCACAATAAGTGGGGGTATCTGCACACCTTCAATTGTCACCGTGGGGTTTCCTGGAACCCATACTCCCGCATCCATCGCGTCGATAATGTGTGAGCGATGGAGAACATGGGCATCGTGGTCTCTTCCCACGCTTCCCATGGCCACATCCACAAAACGTCCGCAGTGGTCCATGGTGGCCTGAAGTAAAACAGAGCAGAAGTCCTTTCTGTTAATGAATGCTGAAGATAGTCCAGCAGGGGCCCTCATGGCGATGTGACAGCCATCCATGGCCCCAACACAATGGGGAAATCCTAGGGCGGAGAATCCTCGCATCACCTTCAGAGAAAGAGAAATGTTTGGCACTGTGTCAATGTCTGGGTCATACACATTGAAGGAAGCACACACGTAGAATGTGTCCCCCACTGCTCAACCAAGGGCATACCTTTTCACATTCCCAGATTTCCCTTGTACATGGGGTAACACATTATGACTTCATGGCCACATTTCTAGGCAAAGATTGGAGAGACATGCTGACGTTATCTGAAACATGAGGTTGAAGGTTAGATCTCACCCTCTCTCTGCAATTCAACTGGTGGACACACACCACTGTCCTGTCCTATAAGTCTAACTGTAAGCAGGTTGAAGACTACCTCCTCACCCAAGTTTGAAAGCATCATTTGGACTTGCACTGAAATCAGCTTTGACAATGATAATAATCTGATGTTATAGCGGTACCATTTACAGGGGCATGTGTTTGCGCATGAGAACAGGCATTCACAAACTTAACAAAGTATCGTGCACTCACACCTGCGGGTGACCCAAGAGGAAAGGACCACTGTGCAGATTTGTGTGATTGCAATCGGAAATGCACATGTATCAGTTTCTGGAGTGTTTACTTCCTGCCGGTGCATGTGCAGGACGTATGGAATGCAATTACCCTTGTGTGAACCGTGGATGCCACGGTATTGCAGCCAATATGCTTAATACAGAGAATGTATGTGGCTGTGTGGCCATCTTCCACAGCAGTGAACGTTTCCTTCTCAGAGCCCGTTTCAAGATCTTCAGAATATTAAAACCCAGATATCTCAATCCTTGTCGAACCATTCCTCGCTGCTTGCCAAGGTGTGCTTGATCAAACAGAGGGACTTAAGACAATGTGGAGTGTGAGTCAGTTTAACCATTCTTTGTCTACTGCCTGAGGTGATGGTGTGTCCTTACAAGGAGTCCCTGTGGTATCCTCCACAACTATCAGCCATATGGTGTAAATGGCCTACCATGATCTATACGGGAAAGTGATGGTGGAGCAAAATGCTCCATCTTCTACTGTAATCTCCCTCGTGTTCTGGTGTTGGAAGTTCTGGTTGGACATACCCATGTCTTCTATCTCTACTCTTTCCCATTAATATGAAGAAGGAGGAGGGGTGAGGTGTAACTACAGAAGCCCCGAAGAGCACGGGTAACGTTATGAAGCACATGTTGGTTTTTAAGACTTAAGCCAGCATCCTTCTCATTGGTCCCGCTTCTCTCTCACAGGCCAAACCCGTGATAGAAAAAAAGAAAGTTGCCTCCTCCTTCTTTGGGTGTTCGGTTCTAGGTGGTGGTAAGTTCCAGGGGGGGGGATATCCAGGGCAGTCGAAGCATCAAGGCAGAGAGCGGTGGTGTGCACGGAGGGAAAGAATTAAACTGGGCAATCTTTACATGGCATCCGCCTCCAAATGCCGTGTGGCGATTTTTTCGACCAGGTAGACATACCTCTGCCACCATGTCAATAGACATGGTATCTTGGATAATGAGCTATGTGCATGTGCACACTCAACACTAACCTGAGCAGTTGGTCCTGGACGAATCACACTGCTAAGCAGTTCCATCTCCAAGGCAAGACACACCTCGATCACTATCTCGGCAACAGTAGACCTTGCCAATCCAAACTGCTGGCCAAGCAATTGGTAACTCATGGTGTTGGCAAGCCACCAGATTGCTATGGCCACTCTCTCATCCACGGGAATGGAACAGCGCATGTTTGTGTCTTGATGCTCCAAGTGTGGCCGCAGGACATCGACTAGCCAGAACAGTGTTGCCCTAGTCATCCGAAAATGTTCCAGCCACTGTTCATCCTCCCAGATCAAGGCAACGTAGGTGTTCCACCACTTGTTTGAACGTGGGTAGACCCACCATCGTCGTGGGGCACCCTCCTGTGCAAGGTGAAGGAAGCCTGTGCTCAGGTGTGAGCGCCTCATCATCATGACTCTTGAATGAGCACCACGGATGGCCATGTGCCGTAGATAGGCGGCACGCCTGTGTCGATTACTGGCCATCCGACGGCAGTGTTGCCTCAGCAGCAAGAGGCAAATGTTCATGCTCAGGAGAACAGCTATAATCATGTTCTCCATGGCTGCCCAGTTTCAGATCAGCTGATAAGACACTGGTGTGGGTTGGGATTATACAGCAGGGTCTGATAAAGAACCACTGTGGGCAAATATACTGGCCTGCAAAAACTTTCTCGACTCGCGCTTTGATTCAACAACGACGCGCAGCCCTGCCTGTGCGCATGCGCAAAACTTTGCTGAAAACCCTCCGTGATCGCCTCAGTTCTCCAAGGAGGCGCAGCCTTGCCTATGCGCATGTACAAAACTTTTTTAAAAGATCCTCGGTGAGTGCCATGCAGACAAGTCACGGCGGGAACAACGCGCGGTGAGGCTATTTCACGGGGGCGTCTGGTCGTGCTAGGCTGGATTAAAAAAATCGGGATAAAATTTTAGGAGGGCTCATGGCGGGATTGACTGGCCGTCTGAATGCAGCCTCAGAGTGGCTTACAAACTCCTTTTCCTTCCCCTCCTCACAACAGACACCCTGTGAAGTAGGTGGGGCTGAAAGAGCTCTTTCCAGAATTGTCCTTGAGAGAACAGTGCTGAGAGAACTGTGGCTTACCCAAGGTCATCCAGCAGCTGCAAGTGGAGGAGTAGGGAATCAAACCCAGCTCTCCCAGATTAGAGCCCGTGCACTTAACCAGTACACCAAACTGGCTCTCTTTGGTGATGGTGTCAGAAGCCAGGCGTTCTCACAGTGAAGCATATGAACAACAGAGTTCAAAAAAGAAGAAGAAAGTTCTTGGAAGGTGACAGTAGCAAGTGTTAAAACTGATCACTACTGAAGCCACCAGCAGGCTTATGGCCACGTGTTTGGGTGAATCATTTCAGTGCAGTCCTCTGCAGCATTATTCCAGTCTAATGCCATTAAAGCCAATGAACTTAGATCAGAGTAATTCTGCATAGAATTGTGTTGTTAGTGTAACAACACCTCCTTCCACAGTGATTTTCTGGACACTACTGTGAGAACAAGATTAAAACATCACCACTTTCCCTGCATTAATCAAGGTACTTTTATTGGAGCAAGAAACAAATATCTGGATTATTTTCCCTAGCATATTATTTTTATTTTTCCTAGCATATTACTTCTGTATGTGACCATCCTTATGAAGGCTCAAAAAATCTTCCAGTGAAAGCTGCACAAAGAAGACTTGGCAATGACAGAAAACCAGCACCCACTTCTATCTCCATATGTGAACAATCATTTATGTACTCCTGTCCTGCATGGTCCAGTGAGTAAACTGGCCTGCTAAACTACAGTTTAAAAGAATACTGATCATCTTCACACATGAAGACATAAAGCTGCTTTATACTGAATCAGACTAACATAGCTCTTCCACACTCCCATTTTTATCACTTGCATGTCCCTATTGTTTCTCCCCCAAAAGAAAAAAAAATGAAGCAATAGAGACACACAAGCAAGGAAAATGAGAATATGGAAGAGCCCCCAGTCAATTAAGACAGGTAGGCATTGTCTACTCTGACTGGCTTATGCAGAGATCTTTCCCCTCACAGACTACTTCCTTCTTTTAACTGGAGAAGCTGGGTGTTGCAGATGTTCCATGCAGATGTTCTCCTACTGAGAAACCTTCACCGAACCTCTTAGATTCATATGCTGAAACCACAAATGCAACTCTTTACATTTCTATGCAAATCTTGACATTTCCATCAGGCCATTAATCTATTTAAATGGTTTTGCCATAGGACTTTTACATGGACAGCACTGCAAAACAATACAAAACAAGTCTGATCCAATGCATGGAAGTGAGTTCAGTGGATCTTAATCCTTAGTGGATCTTAATCCTTAGCATGCCCAGGATTGCAGCTCTGATGGTATTATCACAAGTTGAGACATCATGAATCAAAATGAAATTTCAATTCAGTTATTTTGTCTTATGAAGCTTATTTATGCAAATGGATATTGACTGATGATGCTTCAAACATTGCCAAGCTCATTACTTGATTGAAGCAGTGAAGCTTTTAAATGGTCTGAGTTGTTCTGAATTGGTACATTGTATCTGCAGAGGTCTTTTTTCCTCTTCTTGCTCTGTTTGCTGTAGATATATGCACCATCCTACTAAATTAGTGAGATAGATATTCCATAAAGGATAAGACTTCATGCAACACACTGTTGACAGGAACAAGAAACATCCATCTGTAAACATTAAAGTTCTCAGAATGACATAGGCTCTGGTCACATGGGCCAGATAAAGCGGGGAGGAGGCGTGGCTATTAGTGCCATCGCAATTTGCGCTGCTGCAACGTGATCAGACACAATGGCAGCAAACCACATTGTTTTCATTGGCATGTGGTTCTGGCAGTGCTGCAACGGGGCAAAAGGGGTGCACTGGGGCAATCAGATGGAGACAGTCTGTCTGTGGCCTGTGGCAAACCGTTTGCTAGTAGCTCGTGGGTGGTACTTTTTAGATCTGGATCTTCGGCGGTAAGCTACGCGCTGAGGACAGGTGGATGACGCTTTCCAGATGTTTCCGTATGATTGTGCCCATTTACTCTGCCCAGTAGTCATGCCTCTCCTGAAGCTAATTTGCTGTGTGACCAGGACCATTCATTTGCAAAATCTAAAGGAACAGGAGAGGAGCATCCCAGCAACTTTAATGGAGCTGACCTTTGGTCAGGTTTCCTTTATTGAGTACTCTAAACATTGGATCCAGAATTAACTGGCAGTCTCCACTGATTTGTCCTTCCTGCTGCAGCCCCCCATGACACTCCTTTCTACTTTCATAATTGGTTAGTGGTTTAATGGCATCTAGAGTGATATAGCATCCCCAGACTTGATCCTCAGGTTATGAACTACAAACCAAGAGCCCTTTGAATCTCACCCTTTGGCTTGCACCTCTGCATAGGAAGAGCCTTACAATTCATAGGCCCACAGCCCCCACCTCCCAGCAGCAACAGCAGATGGTGTGGCCTGCAATCAGCCCCAGGCAAAAAGACCTTGTTCAATGAGCAACAGACCAGACAAAAGACCCAAAGGGACCCAGACAAAACCACCATTCTCCAGCAGGCTATAAGCACCCACTCAACTTCAAATTTTGTCCTCTCTCAAAGCAACCTCAGTTAATGCTCCCCAGTAGGTTAGCAGTTTAGGAAAGACAAAAAAAAAAAAAACAACCCTCACCATCCCAGCAACACTCTTGTGTTTTCTTTCTCCCAGCCCAGCTGGCTCAGGTCCTACAAAGACTGGTATTGGGGGTGGTACTATTTAATTTGTTAGGGATTATTAGGAAGGGATTGAAAATAAAATGGCCAATATCATAATGCCCCTGTACAGATCTATGGCACAGCCTCATTTAATAGTGTCTCAGTTTTAAACTAATCTTTTGGCATATATCGTATACAATTTCTATTGGTTGTTATTTTATTTTATACATTCTTATACATTTTATGTACTTTTTAGCCTTTTTCATAACAGTGTGTTTCTGCTGATTTACTGGCTTGATACCATAATGATCTATCTAGCTATGTAGCTATCTATTACAGTTCTAGTCACTGTATCTCAAAGAAGACATCACAGAGCTGTAAAAAAGTACAAAAGTGGGCAATCAAGATAATTAGGGTGTTGGAGCACCTTCCCTGTGAGGAGAGTCTGAAGAGTCTGGGACTTCTCAGTTTAGGAAACAGATGACCTGGGGGGGGGCATGATAGAGGTTTATAAAATTATGTTTGGGGTAGAAAGAGTAGAAAGAGAGAACCTTTTGTCACTCTCCCCAAATACTAGAGCTTGAGGACTTTTCTATCAAAGAAGAAGAAGAAGAAGAAGAAGAAGAAGAAGAAGAAGAAGAAGAAGAAGAAGAAGAAGAAGAAGAAGAAGAAGAAGAAGAAGAAGAAGAAGAAGAAGAAGAAGAAGAAGAAGAAGAAGAAGAAGAAATTGGATTTATACCCCACCCTTCACTATCCGAAGGAGTCTCAGAGCAGTTTACAATCCCTTTTCCTTCCCTACCCCACAGCAAACACCCTGTGTAGTAGGCGGGGCTGAGAGAGCTCTCTCAAGAACTGCCCTTGAGATAACAGCTCTGAGAGAACTTATGACCAAGGCCACACCAACAGCTGCATGTGAAGGAGTGAGGAACAAACCTGGTTCTCCCAGATTAGAGTCTGCACTCCTAACCACTACTCCAAACTGGCCCACTACACCAAACTGGCCCACTACACCAAACTTATACCAGTAAGCTTTATAACAACCCTGTAAGTTATTTTACCACAGTACTTATAAGATGGAGCTTACATTGTTAGGGTAGAATAATATATTACCAGAAAGGGATCAGCCCTGGTTGATACTTCCTTCTTCCTGTATCTTGATGCCACAGTTCTGGATTGGATCCTCTCTACAACTTTCACCTGTGCAAGGGGTGTGTGAGATTTTTCACAAATTCCCTAGTTTGATGTCAGGCCACTAATACCCCCTCCCCCATCCTTAAAGCAGCATTGGAGGGGAGGGGGCATTTCAGACTGTGGCAGGTAAAGAGTGCACTTTCATTGATCAAAATCCTTCCCGTAGGTGGGATCCAAGCCTCTGTGTGCTTTCTTGCCAGCGGCAGCCAATGATGGGTAGAAAAGAGCAATGCAATTATATCAGGGCAAGGAGCATATTGTACTCCCTGCAGAGGGAAAGGGAAGGATGAAGCTGCTGTTCCTGTGATGTGAAGCTTTGTGCAGAGTGGCTTGTCTGAACACATTACAGAGACTTCATCGCTGAGGCAAATTTTGAAACGGGATGTCCAGCTCACATATTTAGCTGCTTTTCAAAGATAAGCTGGGAGTTATTTTCTCCATGGGATTCCACCTTTTTCTGTAAAAAAAAAGAAAAGCACACACAGGTAAACTGCCTCCAAGTTGAAATCCTTTTTTAGAAACTACAGCACCGCACAGATCATAAGAAACTTGGAGCAATGTCCAGATGTTTGAAGGAGCCGCAATCCCATCCAAGTTAATAATACAGTTAAATCACGGTTTCAGATATTCCAAGCGACTTGCAGTGGCAATTCAGCTGATTCAAAGGCATTGCAATATCGTACATTTGTGCTGGGGTGAGATGTTTTTGAATTGGGGTTAGAAGTCACTACTTGAGAGCATTTTTACTGTCAGTATATAAAAGGATCCGTATCTAAAATTAAAAAAAAAAAAATAGACCTGACTCCTGCGAAGGGAGAGAGTCTAATATTGGTTCTCAGTGAATACTGCCTGCTGAAAGGAATTGTTGTGTTGCTGATTACTTGATAATGAATGAGCTTTGCTAAAATATTGGAGTTTAGATTGCAACATCCATGATTCTCCGTTTGGCATCACAAAGAGTTTGCTTACTGATGGAGTGATATGCAAGCAGAATTCTGATCTCTTCATTATCAACAGAGGGCACACACATTCCATTTGCCATCCGCTCGGAGGAGGCAGAGAAAGAGCAGTCAAATGCAAATGCACACCTTTTAAAAAGGTATCTTTACACATCCAAATAAAGCAATCCCTTGTGGCTGTACTGGGGTTGCAGTGAAGTCCTTTGCCCTTGCATAGACTTGACTTTATTGAAAGGTCTACTGCAAGGAAAAAAAACAAACCAATAAAAGTTTGGGCTAGTATATAACGCTGTAGTCTGTATCCTGTGAATTGCGACATGGGAACATGCAAAATTTGTTGCTGTTGTAAGTTGTACTGGCTGCCTATGATCTCCAGGCCCAAGACAGGGTGCTGCTGTTGATTGTTGACCCATAATGGTTTACATGATCTAGGTTTGCCAGGCAGTGCTTGGAAACTGGAGAGAGGGTTGTGGGGGGTGGAAAGCATCCCAGGAGAAAAATAAAAATAAGGCCTCACCTACTTACATGATATTCTTACCACAGAGTTTCCAGCAATTCCCAGAGCTACCCTTTGTCACTGCTGGGAAGCTCTAGGAATCACCAGGAACTCTAAGATAAGAATTTAAATGGATTACTTTTCACCATTAAAAAGGGATTAGACAGATTCATGGAGGATAGTCTATCAGTGGCTACTAGCCATAGTGACTAAAGGGAACCTCCACACTCAGAGGCAGTAAACTTCTGAATCCCAGTGCCAGGCAGCAACATCAGGGAAGGCCTCAGCCTCTCTGCCTTGTTTTTTGAACCTCCAGAGGAAATGGTTGGTCACTGTGTGAGACAAGACATTGGATCAGATGGACCACTGGCCTGATCCAGCAAGGTTCTTCTTATTGTCTTCAGCTTGCTAGGTGACCTCATACCAGCCACCCTTTCTCTCAGCCTAACCTAACTCACAGTGTGTTTGCTGTGGGGACAAAATGGAGAATTATGTTTTAAGTCAGTTTGGGTTCCAAATAGAGAGAAAAGTACAGTATGACTATTTAAATAATATTGGTCAAACCAGTTCCTGCTTCTGTTACCACCTATCTGTTCCAACACCAACTTCTATCATTAGAAGCAGGACCCTTATACATATGGCCCTGAGCTAGGGTTGGAAAATAACTGGAGACTTTGGGGTGGATTCAGGAGAGGGTGGGGTTTGGGGAGGGGAGGGGAGGGGTCTCAGCATGATACAGGGGAGCTGATCTCTGTCAGCCAGAGATCAGTTCTAAAAGTGAGGGATCTCCAGGCCCCACCTGGAGGCTGGCAACCCTACCCTGAGCCTGTAGGTGACCTCCCTTTGAAGATGAAGGATTCTTGAAAAATTATTTAGAAGATTTGTACACTTCACCTCTCACCTGACACAACGAAGGCCCAAAGCAGAAAATAACAGCAGATATGATACAAAAACAGCCATCTTCCAAAACTGTTAACATACACCAACCCAACAGGTAAGCCAGGGCCCACATCAATAAATTTTAAAATCTCTTTATGATCACATTGAAATGTATCAAGGGTAAGTGCCTATCTGACTAATTCTGGAAACTGGGTAGTGACTGAAACATCCCAAGCTGTATTGGATCATATTCTCAAGAATGACAAGATGGCAAGGAGGACCTGTTATGAGAAGACAAATGCTTCAGGGGGGTGTATCTGGTGTAGGGTTGCCAGCTCGAGGTTGGGAGTGACCTCAGTGGGTATAGTGTCATACACAGAGTCTACTCTTCAAAGCTGCCATTTTCTCCAAGGGAACTGTGGTGTGGAGATCTGTTGTAATCCTGGGATATATCCAGGTGCCACCTGTAGGCTGGCAACCCTAAATGAGAGAAGTATTACTCTGTAAAATGTAACAAATCCAATTCATGCCCTCAGTTCTTAATTTTTTACATTTTTTTTGTGAGTATTGTATGTGTGTGCGTGCGTGCTTGGGAACCTGGAAGTCATGGTGATTTCTGGTGACCCCTAATGGGGTTTGGATGTTTCAGAGAGGTGGCTATGATATTACATGCCTCTGCATCCCAGCACTGGTATTCTGTTCCTTGGAGGTCACCCTTCCAAGTACTTGCCAGGCTCGTGCCCTCAGTTCTTGATTGGCTATTAGTAAGTGAATCTTCTTCCTATTGTCTCTTTCTTAATTCCTGAGTCCTTTTCTACCCACTGGGTGATCTCCTTTCCCTCCTTTTTTCCTTGACATCAACAGGAAAAAAAAAATGTTTTTAACCTATGATTTATTCCAGAGCAGTGCTTTTATTTCACAAATTGCCAACAAGACTGAGTCTATGCTGGTAGTGTTATATCAAATGAAGTAACCTTTTCTTTTTCCAAAAAAGCAAATGTTACAGAGGCAAAATTCTAGGTTCAAAGGATTTCTTTGTCTCTTTTGCAATTCAGTCTTACTCCCTAGAAGGATTTATACATAAGTAGTACTTGGACATGAGACAGAATTATACAATGAAATACTATACAACAAGAACTGAAGTACTCTTTTAGAATTCTGGGGAGGTAGAGGCTCATGACCAAAGGGTCACCTCAGTAGCACTGAGGTTGCTTCTTCATGGCTTCTTTCCAGACTGGCCTGGGCATTTGTTTCTGTATTCATCGAAATGTTCAGGATACCACAGGATGGCTGACGCTGTCCCCAGCATTCATGTGTTCAGGAGTAAGTCCTTCTAAAGGTACAACTGTATACACATAGGGTCATGCACTTGATCAGGAACAAAGAGCAGGGTCTCACCAGATTCACCAAACTTAGCAGTCATGGGATAAGAGCAGGAATAAATGGACAGTTCTCACAATGGAGGGGAGTAAACAGTGAAGTCCCACAAGGATCAGTATTTGGGCCAGTGCTTTTTAATCTATTCATAAATGATCTGGAACTAGGGGTGAGTAGTGCAGTGGCCAAGTTTGCAGATGATACAAAATTATTCAGGATGGTGAAAACCAAGGCTGACTGTAAAGAGCTCCAAGAAGACTTCCACAAACTGGGTGAGTGGGCGACAATGTGGAAAATAAAGTTTGATGTTGGTAAGTATAAGGTGATACAGATTGGGACAAAAATCCCAACTTCAAATTCATGGGGTCTGAATTTACTGAGACTGAGAGGGGAAAAGATCTTGGGATCATAGTGGATAGCTCAATGAAAATGTCCACCCAGTGTGCTGCAGCAGTGAAAAAGGCAAACTCTATTATGAATCATTAGGAAAGGTAATGAGAATAAAACAACCAATATTGTAATGCCTCTCTATGGGACTTTTAAGTTTAGAAAAGCGATGAATAAGGAGGACATGACAGAGGTTTATAAAATTATGCAAAGGGTGAAAAGAGTTGGCAAAGAGAATTTTTTCTCCCTCTCACAAAATACTAGGACTCAAGGTCATCCAGTGAAGCTGGTGGGCAGTAGATTCAGGACAGACAAAAGGAAATTCTTCTTTACACAGAGAGTGATTAAAATGTGGAATTCACTGTCAGAGGATGTAATGATGGCCACAGGATTAAACAGCATTAAAAGGGGATTAGATAAATCCATTGGTCTGATCCAGCAGGGCTCATCTTATGTTCTTATGTCTTAATTGCACAAAGGTTATAATGATTCCCTCCATTCCTTCTATTTTTTTTCTTGACTGATCTGTCCCTTTTCTTGTTCTTTATTTCACTGTCTGTCCCACCCAGTTACTTAAATGTTTATAGATATATGCTTATTCAGCCTAGGCAAATGAGGAACTGACAAAAATCCTTTGTTTTTATATGTCAGATTATGGCATGAGAGTGATGTATAGTAATTCAAAATAAATCTACTGTGTTGTTTAACTGTTATGGGGGAGAATGGTCAGGCAGGTGTCAGGATTAAATTTAGCAGGTGAACAGGCAACAGGAATGAGGTAATTTATGAATATATGTAACAGTTAGTTTCCCATAATAAAGTAACTGTTTGGTTATACAGACTGGTCTTAAAACTGATGGAAGAGATCACTTGTATTTCACTTCATAGATAAACAGCCTCTTTGTAATAAGATTACTTAAGTTTGTGAAGGCAGGAACACACACACAGGTTCCAATTTCCTTTATTAAACACTTGAAAGGGATTACCCCCTTCCCCAGGAACTATTTACCTCAGGGAAGGACCACTGGTCCCCCTTGCCTAATTCAGGATCCTCTCTCAATCCTTCACTCTTCTCAACTGAAATTCGCTGTTCTAACTGCCACTCACAACTGTCATTCTAAACTGTCACTCTCAACTGTCATTCTAAACTGCCACTCTTAACTGCCACTCTCTCAATCTCAACTGGAGAGTTCCATTTGAACCCCCTGTCAATCAAGGTTCTCAGTCCAGGGGCTAACACATTAACCATTCACTGTCCATTACAGAGGCACGTATAATAATGGTATTGTATGTTTATAGGAATTTACTGTGGATGTTTCGCATGGACATCCGGTCAAGGCCAGTAGCTGCAATTCCAGAACTCTCTACATGTAGATGAATGATTGAGAAGGATGATAATGAATGGGGTCAATTTTTCTCTTTCACAGTCAAGTGTTACTCCCTGCTGTGTATTATGAGATGATACAGGGTGGAACCCAACCAGCTTTTCCACTGGTGAAAAAGAGAGGAAGAGATCCATTTTGACCACCAAAAAGCTATGCTGGAGAATGTAAAGAAGCCTGAGACAACAGCTATAGTAAGGAAGGGAATTAGGTGAGGTTGAGTGAAAAAAACTGGCTGGATACAATCCATAATCCTTGAAGGGCAATCCCAAAAATGAGTTTGTTCTGAAAAGTTGTTTTCACGAATCCGATCATGGATTCTATCAAAAATAACATGCACAGAATGGTTACGTTGAGCTTTTGAGGTGTTTTTTTTTCTTTTTACATTTGAATGATATTAATAGCTTTAATATCCTTTAAGTGTGTCTTTATACTTCTTCCTCTCTCAGCATCCCACTGAAATAGGTAATTATTATTTGAGTTTTGTAGATGACTAACCTTGCTTACTAGCACAGCCATTACACTTAGAATATACAAAAGTATGGTTACCACAATCACTCCTATTCCTATCCTTACTCTTCAGAGAAACCAAAGGATCAAAATTCCTTCACCATGCCACACTTGGGCATTAAGCTAGAATTGTTATTATTTTATTTATTTATTTACTCGATTTATACCCCGCCTTCCTCGTGTAGTAGGCTCAGGGTGGCTTACAATAGGTTAAAATACGTTAAAACACAGATGCATTGAAACAATGCAATAACATAGTATGCAACAAATGATATAATTACATATAAGTACATATAAAAAGATAAAATGCTGATGGCGGTAGTGTCCCATAGCTTCCCATTATGACCTTAGCAACTTCAAAAAGATATTTTCCAGTATTAACAAAACAAGTAATATTAAAAGAAGTGAGATATAACAGATAAAGCTTTTCATGACAATGTGCAATTGGTTTCCTTTGCCATATTTTCTTCCATTCTTATATGCAAAATTTTAAGTTGTTTTCTTTTCTCTCCAATTGCCCTCTTTGAAATTTAAAAAATGTTGAGAGTCCTCTAAGCACAATGGGTGCATTTTTCAGGTCTTCAAGTATATGTCATGCATAAAAGATAAAAGCGGTTTTCTCAGCAAAAGCCTTTCCTCTAGCTTGTACTTTATATTTTGCCAAGGAACACATGTGGACATAGCTAGATCTCCAACTCAGAATTAATGTTACGAAGCCAATAGCCTCATAACACTCAGTTCTCCAATCAATCACAGATTGCATCTGTATAGATGGTAGGAACAGCTCACTTTTTGACTAATACTGTTTATTTGTCCAAGAATTTGGAACCAAAGGTGTGTTCACAGGACCTTTTTCTCCCTGAGAAATGTCACTGATTGATTGATTGATTGATTGATTTAGTATATGTGTTGCTGAAACAAGCATATATACTGATTGATTGATTGATCTACTTATTTAGGGAATTTCTATGCCTCCTCTCCAAGGCCAGCTCAATGAGGCTTACAAGTAAAAACACCATAGAATCATCATAAGCTATCACTATAAACCAAGCGAAGCAAAGGTAATAAAAAGGATAAAGATATACATAAAGTAGACCAGAAGCAGTCCATAAAACAGCTAAAAAAACCTCTAAGTTTTAAGTCCAGGTAGAAATAAATGTTTTGGCTTGGTGCCTAAAAAGACAAAATGGTGGACAGCAGGTCAGTCTCAAGGAGGATTCCAAATGCAGAAAAATCTGTGGGGTGAATCCTGCCATTATCCTACCACTCCACTGGGCAACACTGATGTGTTTATTTTTTATTAATGAAAATATTTATACTCCACCTTTTCCTTGGGCTCAAGTTCAAAGCCTTCTTGCTTTGGAGGACAAGCCACTTAACCTGGAAGAAACTTCCTTAGGCTGGAAAACGCCTCTTCAGGGGGATTGGTTGGATGCACTCCACTGTCTCTAACTGCCACCCACCTCACTTTGGAGGAGCAGAGGTTGGAAGGCAAATCTTAACAGGAATGCTGGACAGTGTGGGTAGAGGTGGCCCTTTAGAAACTCTAGCTCCTAGCCATTTAGGGTCTTAAAGGCAGCAAATGAACATCATTCAGTACAGGGGTGATACAATCCCTGTAACCAACCCCCCAGTCTCCATATTTTGGATCAATCAAAGTTTCTAGACCATTTTCAAAGGGAGCCCCATGTGAAGTGCATTATAGTAATCTAACCCATATGCAATCAGCATATGGGTCACCATGGCCAGATGATGCTTTTTGATTAATGTCATCATTGCTAATGTTGCAGGTGAAGCTGATAAAAGGTGCTACATACCACAGGGAAAGCCTCCAGTTGCTCTAATCTAGCAGCACCGAGTTACAAAACTGTTCCCTCAGGGGAAGGGCGACCTCCTCTAGGACTGGCTGACTCTACAATCCTCAAACAGCTTCTCACAAAACAACAGCAGCTCCATCTTACCTGGATCAAGTTTCAGTTTATAAGTCTTCCCCCCATCCATTCTATTAAAGCATTTGACACTCTCCAAATGGTCAGCCATGATATAGTCATTATAAGCGTTCATTGAAAGATGATATGGGTTCAGTAATAAAATCCAAAAGCTTAGACCAACTACCTGTGCCCACCAGATGGTGCAGAACCACTTCAAATTAAATCTACATGTTAATTTAATCGAATTTAAATCTATATAGCACATCTTGGTTTGATAGATGTCCACAATACATAAAAATGAACAGTTCCTGCTACTACAAATAGTCAATAGTAGCATATTTAGAGGAGTTTCAAGATGACCAATGGTTCCCTTTTTAATCCTTTATTTTCTCACCCATTTTAGTTCTTAATTTTTCACAACTGACTTTGTAGATTTGTTCGTAATGTGTATGCATGTTGTTCAGTTTTTATTTGAAAAGTTATGCGGTACTTACCTTGTGCATCACTAACACAAATAACAAACAACACAAAAATGCATTAATTAATTTACGGGGGGGGAGTGGAATTGATGTGAATAATCACAATAGAGAAGTACATATTCAAGCTGCACAAGAAATGAAACTGAAAAGCCCTCATCATTTCCAGAGCATGGCTAAAAGCCATGTGAGGAATGTTCCTAAAAAGGTTTTTGTTATAGGAGAACTATGGGTAGAAATTACCTAGACTCTCTTGTGGAATGGGCAGTGGACAGTATAAGTAGCAGCCTTATGGCAAAAAAAAAAAAAAGTTGACAAAAACATCTTGGATGAATACCCTGTCCTCTTGAGTTAGCATACTGTGACACTGAAGGGGCACAAGACAGAACTGGATGAACCTATGCAAGCAAGGACCGCATCACCTACTGCCAGGATTTCTTTTTAAAGGAGTGATCATCATAGATCTGTCCTCTCAAACTGATTGAGCCTGCCCATCCAATCTGGATAACAGTAGGTTTCATGTGAAATGTATCTTTTTGTATGTCACTGTGCACCTTATCTGATTTCCAGGGTGGGACCAGGGAGAATTCAGTCTTGACCTGGGGACTTGGCAATTTTCACTTGCATCACTGCAATCTAGGGTCCCCCTTTAGAAGACCCTGGGGGCAGGGCATGGAGAAAAAAAGACATTCTCCATGTGTCGCTGTCACTTCTGGTTAAAACATAGAGATTAGTGAAATCCTAGAGCATTGTGGATGTTATTTCCAGGGTTTTGTCAAATGGATGTCAACAATATCACCCTTCCATTTCCCTGCTGCTGCTGATTCAAGCGGAGGGAGGGGGTATCATTTATTTTATTGACTTTATTTATATCCAGCCTTTCACCCCAATGGGGACCCAAAGTGGCTTGTATTGTTCTCCTCTCCTTCATTTTATCATCTCAACAGCCCTGTGAGGTAGGTTAGACTGAGTGTGTGTGATTGGCTCAAGGTCACCCAGCAAGTTGGCAATCCTATTGCAACCCCAGGGGCGGGAGAGGCTTTTGTCTGAGCTGCTGTATTTGTCTTGTCACAACTGTTGCTTTGACATCAGGAAGTGACTTAGGGAAAAGGCACACCAAGGATCCTTTAAAACGGGACCCTCCTTAAGAGGCCTTGGAGATTTTGGGAACCCTATTTCATCCTGTGATAAATATCTAGCCACATCTGAACATAAGGCTAAAGGCAACAATCACTAAACCCTGTCAAGAACTTTGCCTCACATCATTCTCTTCCTAGTCAAACTGGGTGTCACTATTCTGACAAAGTACCACACCTGCGACACTGTCCACTAGTCACTGGATTGTTTTGATGATGGGTAATTTTAATGTAGGTCTATGATTGGAGCCAGCCAGTTTTTTCACTCAATCTCACCTAATTTCCCTCTTTACCTTCTCACCACAGCTCCCATCCCACATGGTTTTTGTCCGCTAAGGTCCCATGATCCCCAGCATAGCAATTGAAAGGGAATCCTTCTTCTTTTTTCACCAGAAGAAACTTGGTTAGATATAACCCTCAGCCTCACAAAACATTTTGTATATTCCTTCCTTCCTTCCTTCCTTCCTTCCTTCCTTCCTTCCTTCCTTCCTTCCTTCCTTCCTTCCTTCCTCCCTCCCTCCCTCCCTCCCTCCCTCCCTCCCTCCCTCCCTCCCTCCCTGCACAAACACATTTCTGCCCAAAGTAAGCTTCCTTACCATGCTTTTGGGGGTGGGGGAGAAAAGCTAATTCTTTTAAAATGACTTAGGCTGCGATCATATGCACAATTAGACCCACCATAGGCACGAATGCCAGGCAGATTTAAAGGGCACAATCAGACAACAACATCCGGGAAGCACCCCACAGCCATCGGCAACCCGTTCTGCTCCACTGCAGAAGCAGAGTTAAAAGACACCGGGGAAAGTCCAGTAGTAAACAGGTTGCGATGGGCCACGGATGGAGTTTCCCATGTCTGATTGCTCCAGCACTCTCTCATGACATTGGGATGGTCTGATCAGGTCATCCCAACTCCATGCCATTGTTTTTTCCCCCTTTTCAGTATGTGCATCATCACAAACTCCACAGGGAGCCCTCAGTGCGGAGATGCGATTCATCGATTCCCCATTTAAGTGCATCGGAAACAAACAGCAAAAACAACAACAACAACAACCACCCGACTCACCCGCGGTTGCATCTGATCACACACTGACAGACTGTGCCCGCAGCTTCAAAGAGAGGTGTGATCACGCAACTGCAGGTCAAATTCCTCCAGAGGAAATAGCCTCGCTTCCCCCTCCCTGGTTTCTTTCTGGCGCGTGTGACCGCAACCTTAAACACATATTAAGTTTCAGCAGTTTATACTTCATGATGGTGACAGCTACGGTGCTATACACGTTCAAGTGATTAATAGAACTACAGGCTGTTAAATGATACAAACAAGCAGAGATGGAGTGTTTCTACAATGCAAAACATCAGTAACATACATAAAATATGTTTCCAATAATAGAATCCGATTAATTGTCCTGACTTGAAAATTGTACAATTGTATCTCAACTGTACATTCATCAAAGTTCTTTCGTATACTACTGGAACAAACTTCATATGGGAGGAAAGTTTGGTAGATATTCCTTCTGCCTACACAATAAAATAAAATCTTGCTTGAGAATACCCTTGTTAAACAATGCAAGTAAAAAATGACCTTGTAAAATCATCTTACTCAGTTACCCATGTTAAATCATCCTGCAGAACATAATTCTGAATTATAATTGGCATTGCTTTGTAACTTGTGGTATCCTAAAAAACAAGTTCTTAGAAACAAATCTGTGGTTTGGTGAATTTGGCAGGTAGGTGATTGGTCCAGCTAGCTAGACAGTACTGACAAAATGGCAGCCACAAGTCTCTGGAATTATTTCACACTGCATATTATTTTTTTAAAGCACAGAGATGTGAAGCTATAGCACCAAAGGATGATGATGAATAAAGCCGGTAAGGAATTTACTATGGAAAATTGAATCACCAGTTTTGGAAGCAAGTTAAATATTAGAATGGTCTTCTTCCTGGTTTTTGGGGTATAGTAGATGCCCTGACCTAGATATCCCAGAAAACCCTTATATCATCAAATTTCAGAAACTAAGCAGGGTCCACTCTGGTTAGTATTTGGATGGGAGACCACCAAGGAGGTCCAGGGTCACTATGAAGAGGCAGGTGATGGAAAGCCACCTCTGTTAATCTCTTACCTTGAAAACATTATGGTGTCGCTGTAAATCACCTGCAACTTGACTGCACTTCACCCCACCAGTGGACCCAATGATGAGAAATGGTGATCACATCATTTTTCAGTGTTAAAAGGAAGAATACCAAGAATGTTGATGCAAACTTGATCACCAGCCTAGTCTTACCTTCTTCCAAATTCTCACATGTGCACGAGCCAAGAACCTTCACTGGATTACTTTGATGTTCCTCTCTGATGTCCAACTCAAATGTCATGCTGTGCAGCTTTGTAGCTGAGCTGTAGATATTTGGGGTACAGGGTAATGGGTTAATTGTGCCTTAAAGGATAACTTTCATCTACTTTGAAATGCAATATGCAGCTGCATTAGAACCTGTGCAGTAGGATGTATCATTTAAGTAATACAGGAAGTATATCAGATTTTTTTTTTGCTCCTCTGAGTCAGCAGCATTTGTTGTGATCACAAGACTGACTGCAAGATTCATTGTCTAGGTTCATGGCTAGTCCATGTGCCATTGTGTGAAGAACTTTTCTGAGCAACCAAAAGACAATGAACCAATAACTTTTAAAATCCCTGAGTGTTAAAGCACTAAGTCTCAATTTTAAAAATTCATTTTTTTTTAATTTTTAACAACATGCCTTTTGAATTGAAGCAAGTGGCACCGCCCAGCATATTATGGAGAAGGAAGGATGGAATTTATCAGGGCAAGAGGAACAGCTGTAGTCTAGACTCTAGTATTCTTGAGCAACCTGAAAAGTGCTTTATTTTAATCCAACAATTTTGTAAGAATTCTTCCTCCAAAATCATGTCATAAATATGCAAAATGTGACAGATGCCAGGGTTCAAGAATTTATATAAATATTCATCAACTTATGGAATCATCAGCTACCCACAGAGAACATTTCCATCTGAATGGAAAAAATCAAAACATTATGTGTACATGCTTAAAATATGTCAGTCACAATTGGAAAAGTAATTCTCTGTGGACATTAAAATATTAATCCTTTTAAAAAGAATTTGATTTTTTGCTCAATTATTAAATAAGCAGAAGCTACTTACAATGTGTGGATGGATTTATATCCATTGGTTTACTAAACAAAGGCCCCGGTCACACGGAGCATTTGCACTGCTGAAGGCATGGTAGCCCTGCAGAGTTTCCGGGCTCGATCACACCAGCACATCTGGGAGGTGTAGTACTCCTATGGGCAACGTGTGGCTTCCTGCCGAAGATGTGGAGTAAAAATCTATCAAGGAAGGAGCACTAGTTTCTGGAAAATGCGGGGCAAAGGTGGGCATCTGATTGCGGGAGCGCCAGTATCCCGTGGCATCTGGCGCCTGCCCATGTCCCGGAGCAAACTGGATGTTGTAAGTTTCCATAGGATGCGCACCAACACCAAACAGTGCATGCATGCAAACAAGGCACCAATGGCAACCCACCCCCCAACGGCGCATGCACACATACAAGCAGTGTGGCTTGTGTGATTGCGCTACGCTGCTTTTTTGCTATGCTTCAGCATCGCAGTGTGATTGGTGCTAACAGCCGGAGCGTGACAACTCAGGGGACCATGTGATCAGGCTACCCCGCTTTATTTTACTCTGGGGTGAACAGCCACGCATCCCCCCCTGCATTTTCTGACCCATATGACCAGGGCCAAACTCACCCTGCCTCGCCATCTACAATAGAACTCATTGAGGTACTTTAGTGATGCCAGCAACCTGTAGGTTACAAAAACTTCCTCCATAGAAGAGGCTGTCCAGATACTCAACCACCTTCACCTTTTTGGGTTTAATTCTGTGTAAGGGAGAAAGAAAGAAAGAAAGAAAGAAAGAAAGAAAGAAAGAAAGAAAGAAAGAAAGAAAGAAAGAAAGAAAGAAAGAAAGAAAGAAAGAAAGAAAGAAAGAAAGAAAGAAAGAAAGAAAGAAAGAAAGAAAGAGAGGGAGGGAGGGAGGGAGGGAGGGAGGGAGGGAGGGAAGGAAGGAAGGAAGGAAGGAAGGAAGGAAGGAAGGAAGGAAGGAAGGAAGGAAGGAAGGAAGGAAGGAAGGAGAGAGAGAGAGAGAGAGAGAGAGAGGGAGGGAGGGAGGGAAAGAGAGAGAGAGAGAGAGAGAGAGAGAGAGAGAGAGAGAGAAAGAAAGAAAGAAAGAAAGAAAGAAAGAAAGAAAGAAAGAAAGAAAGAAAGAAAGAAAGAAAGAAAGAAAGAAAGAAAGAAAGAAAGAAAGAAAGAAAGAAATTATGTGTAATTAGAGAATAGATATGACAAAGCTACAAATGCAGGAGTGTCACTTTACCAGGTTACTCAGCTTACAAAGGTAAACAGAGCCACATGGCAAGTTTAGAAGAAAAATAACTTTTCTCTTTATTTGAGAAGAACACTTTAGATAGGAAAGAGCAGAGACTAATAGATTACTAATTTACTAGCTAAAGGATGGAGGCAGATGGCAAGAGGCTCATTTGCCTCATGGTGCCAAGAGAGGACTGCATGTCCCTCTCTTGGTGCCTGCAGGTAGGGAGCAAGTCTTCAGAGTGAGAGAGAAGCAGGAAAGGGAAACTGGTCCCTGAGATCACAATCTGCATATCAAAGAGGGCAGTGGCAGAAGAGTAGATACAGGGAGAAAGGCCAGTGTGCCTGTCTAGCTATCTAGTCTCTCTTGCCATTCAGTCTGGAGGTCTGAGACAGGGGACATTGCATCTGGAACTTCCAACAAAATCATCCCCCTTCAGACTTCACTGAAATGACAGCAGCTCAACAAGTGGCTATGGATGGCTCACAGACTAGCAAACTGGCAAAAGCTTATTCCTGGCTGGTCTAAATCCAGGGATGTCATTGTGTCCACCTCTCTGTTTCAAATAAAACAATGGGCACTATTGGAATACCTAGGTAGGCACCCAGCCAGTAGTTCAGTTAGGTACAGTTAAGCCTCTTGCTGAATGATCTGGCCAGTAAATGACTAAGGTATTAAAAGACATAATCCCCTCCCAACTCCCAGCATTGACAGATTTGGCTGGTTTCCTCCTCACATTCTTCCCAGTAGTGGCAAATAGATCCTCTCAAATGTCAAACACTGCCCATTTCAGCGGTTTACCAATGGCTCACAAAACAGTATTCTTTTTAAAGACAATCTTTCCTTCTAGAATTGTTTTTAACTTTTGTAACCACAGATCATTTTAAATTCAGGTCAGAAAAATTATATGGAAAATTTAATGCCTTGTGTTCCCTGCATTTAATAATATCTGTTTGACCTCCAGCGATGAAATATAACCTTGTCATTATTACATGGAGATTAACCTACTGGAAAAAAAAATAATAAAAAAGGAATAGAAGCAAGACGAGCTACTCGGCTTTTTGAATACTTTTGTCTTAGCAGATCAGAACATTACAGATGTTCTAAAAATATAGAAGGTGATAGATTGATAATATTCTGTCGCATTAATGAACAACCAACATAAAGATCTATCCATTGCTTTTTTTCATTACGAATCTTGATTGCCAGCCATTTACAGCAGGAAACTCATCTCTGCATCCTTTCAGTATCACTGCAATACGGAAAGGATATATTTTCCTAAGAGCATTTAAACCAATTCTACCTTCTCACACTAACAGCAAGCCAGAAGATGGCAAAGAAAATGTTAAGGTTTCTCGTCAACATAAGCAGGGCTGGCTCCAAAGTTTTGCAGGCCCTGGGGGACAGCTTAAATGGGGCCTTCCTTGCCTGTTGGAAATGCCCCTCCCTCCTTTCCCCCACATCACCCTTCCCTTTCAGTTCCACTCTTCTTGCTCTAACCACATTCTTCATAGTTAAGGAGGCTGGAAACAGGCTGGCAGGAGGCAGCAACCTGATTCCCCCGGGGTTCATCTTCAGTGGAGATGGGAGGATGGAGCAGGGTGAAGCAGGTTACCGGCACCTCTCACCAGCCTGCTCCAGCCTTCTTGCAGTGTTTTTTCTTCTGAAGACGGGGAAGGGATTGCAGGGTTCTTGGTAAGTGTGGTGGAATTTTAGCCTAGACTGGGCCATTTGTGTATAGTAGTCTGGATTAGCCTACACTTCACTGTTGGGTTTTCTCCCACAAGGCTCTGCAAACCAGCTCCAGCTATATTCTTCTTGCTAAGTGTACAGGCTTTCTAAGAGCTCTTACCCTGCATTTGCCCTTTTCCCTAAAAGCATTGCTTACATTCTTAGAGATATCGGTGGCAGGCTCCAAACTCCAGACATATATGGATTAGATGTATGGGAGGCGCCATATCTGTCTGGATCTTTTTGACATCGCTGCCAATAAAATACATCTGGGAAAAAGTTCATACTAGCAAAAAAATCATATGATCAACTTAAGATGGGTTGGAGCTTTGTCGAGTCTGGTACATTCTTGATTGACATCTCCATTAGTTCCTATAGACTGGAAATAGTATAAAGCTTCTGGCTTTGTTCTGAGTTGCTTGGCCAACACCCCACCTGTGTCGATATGCCAGTCTTGGTCTTGCAGCCCAGGAATATTCCTTGTTCTTTCTAAAGTGTACACTATATCGTTTATTAGAATTTTCTATATGTTACTGAGTATTGATATTGAATATATGTTACTGAGTATTACTGGTGTATGGTTTTAAGAATTAATAAATAGCTTTCATCCAGAGCAACTGTTATTTCTGTGTTTCTCTTCCTCGGGAGGCCTGAGTTCTCTAGCCAGCCTCCATCCACCCATAGGAAAGCACCCTAATGGGGTTGAAGACCCGAAGCAGGAGCCCAGACCCCTAAAATTCCTCAACAGTAACTTACTCCCTATCAAAAATGGTGGTGCCCATTGTTGGTGGCAACAACAATACAGTTTGGTGCACTGAGCAGTCATAAGATTTTGGTCCTGCATATTGACTGTAAGATAAGCAAAATTGATATATTTTACACAGCCTGTCTGTGCATCGTGCACTCCTGCAATTTTCCAGTTTCATAACGAAATGTCTCTGCATCTTATATCTTAAATCCAGCTCTAGGACATTCCCTCACTTCTCATCTTTGTGGTAGTTTCTCTTTTGGGTGTTAAGAATGATTCTTCAGAAAGCCCAAATGCATAAGATTTGTCCTTCAGCCAGCACAAAGAGTCATAGTGAGGAAGCTGGCATTCTGCAAGTCTTGATGTATTTTCACATTCCTTGTTATAAGTATGCTCCAGAATTTAATATAAATATATTGCTTTCTTGCAACCTGAATCAGTGATCACAAACTTAAAAAAAAATGCTAATGTTTCTCAATTACTCCAAGTGAGCCCCTAAATGGGCAATCCACCTTCTTTGAGAGTGTGTGTCAGAAAGATACTTGTCCATTTCCAGCTTTAAACAGGGAGAGACAAAGATAACCAGAGAGACAGAGAGGGGGAGAAGGAATGTCTGGGTCAACCATAAGGACGTTCAGACAGATATGAAATGCCTGATTCAGATAGGGAGGACCATGGTGCACGGGGAGAAGGACTAAAGCCTTCCTATTGTGCCATTTTCTTGGCCTGAAATGGGTGGGGGGTGCCATTAGCCCCACTGGGGAAACCTGTGTATCCCGTCAGTACATGCAAAGCCCAGAACAGGATAAAATAAGAAATGAATTCTTGTTTTAAACTATATATAAGCCCAGTTGGGTACCAATATTAGCAGAAAAGTGGTGTATAAATGGTATAAAAAACATAAATACTATTAATATCTCTAATCTATCTTGATCATTACAAATCAAAACCTTAGGCTTTTACTTGCTCAACATTTCTCATTCCCACACTTGTTGGACTTAATACTCAGTTTCCAGAATCATTCCAGTAAACTAAAAACCTTGCTTATTTTTGGATATTTGCATTAATCATAATAAAAGTATAACACTACTGCATCTCTGGGACTTTTTTCTGAGGATCATCAGAGCAACCTGCATTTTCTAAACCATGTAGTGCTGCCCCCAAAGCTTCTTATGCAGAAGTAGGGAGCTAAACAAATGGCATCTAGAGAGGGCACAAGGCAACAGAATGAATTCATGGATCATCAGGAATATGATGTCAACTCTATGCCAGGGGTGTATCAGAATTTTATCAACTGACTTCTTCTTTCATGGATCACACAAAGATCTTTATAAATGGCATTTCAAAGTCACTTACATTTTAATAAGCTTTCATTGTCAAAATTATAGTATTGATTTCTGTTAGATTTCATAGTAATACCGAGATGATTAGGAGGTTGGAGCACCCTCCTTATGAGGAAAGTCTGAACAGTCTGGGGCTTTTCGATTTAGAAAAGAGATGACTATGGGGGGAACATGATAGAGGTTTACATAATTATACATGGGGTAGAGATAGTTGACAAAGGGAAATTTTTCTTCCTCTCCCAAAAGACTAGAGGGCATCCAATGAGGCTGGTGGGCAGTAGGTTCAGGGTGAACAAAAAGAAATACTTTACACAGAGAGAGGCTGAGTTCAGACTGACAGTTTGCAGCGGGAGCAAAAAAGCCCCAGAATAAATGGTTCCAGGTTTTCCCGGTCACATAGGGCTGACAGACGCAGGAGCATACCGGGAGGAGGCGCGCGGGAGCATTCAGACTGCTGGCCCGGAGGTGTGGCTGTAAACAGATCTTTCCTCTATGAGTGTATGGGTGCATATGCACTCATGTGCATAAGCGCATCCGGCCGATTTGGGGTGGACCCTGTTGTGCCGGCACCACATTGGGTGGTAGAGCAGAGCACAGCCAATCTGATCACTGCTGCCTTATGCACAGAAACACCTGGCACACACTATAGAAGCAGCTTGCTCCCGGCTTTTCGGCTTCGCATTCACACTTCCAGGAAGCGGAATAACGCAGGATAAAGGCGCTCTCCAAGATTTGCTACCACTTTTGTCAGGTATCTTTTTAATGTGGGAGTGAAGCGGAACAGTACGGGTTGCTTACGGGTGGGGAATGCCAGGCAGATGTGCCTGTGTGAACGCCCCCTTTAATCCGCTTGGGAAACATGGCTGAAAAGTGGCTATAGCGGGGCAAATTGCCAGTCTGAACTCAGCCCTAGTGATTAAAATGTGGAAGTCACTGCCAAAGGATATAGTGATGGCCGCAGGAATAAACAGCTTTAAAAAGGGATTAGATAGATTCATGAAGGATAAGTCTATCAATGACTACTAGCCATGGTGACTGAGAGAAACCACCACATTCAGAGGCACTAAACCTCTGAATCCTAGAGCCAGGAAGCAACATCAGTGGGAAGCCTCAGCCTCTATGACCTGTTGTTGGCCATCCAGAGGAATTAGTTGGCCACTGTGTGAGACTAGATGGACTGTTGGTTTGATCCAGCAGGGCTCTTCTTATGTTCCTATAAATTCTTATTTTCCTAATACGAATAACTATTATTTGTGCCTAAAATCACAAGGAATGGGTTTCTAGTCCACTTGATCTGTAAGACATGTTGTAGTATCATACAGACCTTCTCATCCAACCCCCTGCTCAATGTAGGATCAGCCTAACGCATCCCGGAGAAGTGTTCATCTAGCTGCTGCCTGAATACTGCCAGCACCATTCCACCCATAATTCAAACCCATTATTGTGAGTCCTGCAACATACAGAAAGGATACAAAGAATTGGGGGGGGACAGACACATTAAAAATGAATGCATGCTAATGACCTCGTTCACTGGTAAAACACCCCACAAAAAGAATCTTGACATGACCATACATATAATCATATCAGAGTTGCTTGGGTGGGGGGGTAGGCAGTGTAACATAATACTGTGGTGGAAGCAGAAAAAAATATTAATGAACTGAAGGAAGTAAAGCCATGGTAAACACTGCACAATGAACACAGAAGCAAAAAGCAGGATAATAGAGGTTTATTAATGGATTGACTTCTCTTACAAAACGGAACAACCCGTACAATCCTACTACATTGTACTTCTCTGCAAGTGACCTGGAATTCCAAAATCCAATAGAAAGTCAGATAAGAATGTGAGAATCACCCTTATCTCCAAGCCTATGTTATATGATTCATCACTGATGGAAAAGTCTGCATGTACTATAGTAACAATTGCAGCATAAGGAATATTTATGGTACTTCATGTCATTCAGTAGAGTAGAAACTGGTGAAGGATCTGTAAGTAACAGGTCCAGAGATATTCATTACTGTCATCTGGAAAGGTCTGTGTAGGTAGCACTGTAGAGATCAGTATTAAGCCCATTCTTATTTCATCACCTCTGTAATGATCTGTAAAATTGTTTGAATAGCATTTTAACTAAATTCACAGATGATGGTAAATTGGGAGATGAAGCATACACCACTGGGAGATGAGACCAAGCATGACAGAATTTAGCAGGATTAGACATATAAGTGATATTCGGCTTGAAAACTGTCAAGAAATTTCAACAAACCTCATATGCAATCTAAGCTATCCAACATCCAGTTTGGAATGTGCAGAAATGTGATGGGTCTTATTGAAACTCACATTGCTTCCCTGGAAATTTCCCAGATGTTTCACCTGAGCAGAAACAACCAAAGCCAGTGGCACCTGCATCCAAAAAAGAACAAAACCCTATAAAACATTCATAACAAAAATATGTTGTTAGAAGCAACATAGGAAGATACCTTATCCTAAGATCATCATGCACGTATGTTAAGTGCTGTCAAGTCACTTCTGATTTCTGGTGACCCAATGAATTAATGTCCTTCAAAATGTCCTGTTGGTACTGTCTTTGCTTAGGTCTTGCAGACTGAGGGTCATGGCTTCCTCAATTGAGTCCATCCATCTGGGACCACTGGTTCAATACAAACACTGAGAGCCAGTTTGGATGTAGTGGTTACGAGCATGGACTGTAATCTGGGAAAACTGGATTTGATTCCCCACTCCTCCACATGCAGCTGCTGGCTCGACCTTGGGTCACTCACAGTTCTTTCAAAGCTGTTCTCTCATGAGCAGTCCTCAAAAGAGCTCTCTCAGCCCCATCTACCTCACAGGTTGTCAGTTGTGGGGATAGGAAGGGGAAGGAGATTGTAAACTGCTCTGAGACTCCTTTGGGTAGTGAAGGGTGGGGTATAAATCCAATCTCTTCTTCCTCCTTCTTCTCCTTCATATGACATGGAGAGGTCTTTGCCAGCCTAGTGAGCTGATACCCTTTTATGGTGCAGCCCTAAATTGGACGTAAATCCTTCTAAGTCTGTAGAAGTCAATGGGTTTAGAAAGTTGTAACCTTGCTTAGGATTTTAGTATTAAATAGAGACATCAGGGATTTAGCATGGACAGCTTGTGCATAACCATTGATCTCTAGATACCATCTCTTTATAAGGCAGTGTAAGCTTGCTGCAATAATTCTGATTCCTAAGCTGAGAGACTCCCAAAATGCTTTCTAATGGGGTTCATTGATGTGTTTACCTGGACCTTGGTTCCTTGACTGCTCTAATGTAATGGAACTGATGTTGTATTGACAGTGGAGACCAGGCATCAACTTTTGTAGATACAATTACATGATATGTGTGTTTACATGCACTTTGTACTTGGGAAATTGATCACAGCTCTCAGCTTGAAAGCTCAAATGCAGCTTTGATCCTTTTGTCACATATAAGCCAGACTCTATACATGGAAGAGGGAGAGGGACAGACAGACAGAGGCACATATGCCCACCCATGTACACAAATGTCATTAAGTCCCATATACCTTATGGCAACCCCAGAAAGGTGCTTTCAAGGCAAGTGAGAATCAGGGGTGGTTTGCCATTGCCTTCCTCTCCTTGATGGTCTCCTGTCCAAGTACTGACCCTACTTAGCTTCTGAGATCTGACAAGATTAGGCTATATCATGCTGCCTTCCCTCCCCCAGAATATTATATGTTTATTTTATTCAACATATTCCACACCATTCCAGACCAAGCAGGGGTCAGGGTGGCTTCCACCAACTAAACATGCAAAATACAACAGAATTCAACATTTTACAATTTTAAAATTGACATTATTTCAACTTAAAACCTAACACTTTGTTTACTACATCAGATGGTGGACACCTGGGGGGCAGCCAGCACAGGGAAAGGGGGGAAGGGGAGGCCTGCTGATCTCTCTAGCCTTCACTGTCCTCAGCAATATGCCTGGTGGAACATCTCAGTCTTGCAGGCCCTGCAGAACTGAGCCCTGCAGAATATACTACATACTACTTTCAGGGTTTGTTTGTGTGTTTTTTTTCTCCCATAGATGGGCTTTTCATTCATACATACAACCTGGGCGACATTTGTTTACATACATTATATTTGTTGAAAATCCCTACTGTTTACAAAGGCCACCTACATATGGCAAGCAGAAGTTTCTCAGAGGACCTGTCATTTTTTTCTGCCAGCCACGTAAATGATGGTGAATCATTTTACAACAGCATGAACCACAATGCAGTCAAACTTTCCCAGCTGTCAAACTCTTCTACAGACACATGAAAATGTCACTACCTCAAGATCTTGGTATTTGAATAGGAACTCAGCTGCTGTATCCCCTTTTTAAAAATCAGAAAAAAAGATCACTGGTGTAGATCAGCTTGAAAGCTCAAGGCTTTGTTAAAGAGATAAAATCACAACCTGTCAGAAATGATGCACCATCGACTGGGACTACGGAAGCAAAAAAAGCTGCATGCTTTACCTTCAGATTGCAGTACTTATTTGTATTTAAAGTAATGCTTGATTCTTTTTTAAAAAGCTTACAAGCAACATTTCTAGTTCTGAAAATGTTCCATTGACTTTGAGTCCATTTTGAATCCCTCACACATATATGAAGCTGCCTTATATTGAATCAGACCATTGGTCCATCAGGGTCCCTATGGAAAGCCCGATGAGCCAATGGAGTGACTGGAGAGCCGCTGCCAGTCACTCAGTCTGACTGTGGCTGCCCAGGGTCTCAGACAAGAGATGCCCAGGATTGAATCTGAAACCTTCTACATGCCAAACAGATGTGCTACCACTGAGCCACAGCCCTTCCTTCCCCCCATATTCTATTATGTATCAAAGGTGGGCTTACGTTATTGGCTTGTTTTAATGATTTGTTGTTTCTATGTTTCTTGTACTCCATCTTTCTGCATTACATCTCTGAGGATACCAGTCACAGCTGCTGGCGAAATGTCAGGTACTACAATGCCAAGACCACACCCATACAGCCGAGAAAAATCTACAACAACTAATGTTTCTATACTGATAATTTATCATTATATTAATTGTAAGTGTCTTTGAGCAGGACTCTGAAATCTCCTAAACAATCTCCTCTATTCTTCTGTATGAAAACTTCTGGAAAGTTAACCACTGCTTCTATATATACCACTCCCTATTACCAGCCTCCTCTCACTTCTATGAAATGTACAGCAAGCTGTAAGAGTCTCAGTCCTGCCTGATCGTGTGTCTTGGAAGAGTTCCTTCGGGCTTCATAAGAATTAGGAAATGTTCTATGATGTACCAGCCTTTGATCCTTTAATGGAACAAACCTTCTGACATCCTTGGAAGAAGAAGTCTTAATATTTGTAATAGCCATAGCAGTCACCCTTGGACTCGGATTGATTCAACCTCACATAAAACCATCTTATATAAGTGCTGAAACTTCAATAATATTGGCAATTCCCCCCACATAATCTATCACCTCTTTCCATCTATCACTTTCTTTCTAACTGTGTCCTTCTCCCAAGGAGCTCTGGGTAATATACAGGGTGTCCAGTCACTCCTCCAGTTTATTTATTTCAGGCAGTTTTGTCCAGCATTCTTGGTCTGAAAAACTTCCCATGGCACCTGACAACAATAAAAAAACCCACCGTATTAAGATCTAGCAGCATACAATTGTTGTCCCCTCAGCTGCTCAATGAAAGGGGAACTGTTCTCCATTCCCTGACAGCCAGTTTGGTGTAGTGGTTAGGAGCACGGACTCTAATCTGGGAGAAGTGGGTTTGATTCCCCACTCCTCTACATGCAGCTGCTGGTGTGACCTTCAGAGTTATTCTCTCAGGAGCAGTCCTCAAAAGAGGGTATCTTACAGGGTGTCTGTTGTGGGGAGGGGAAGGGAAAGGAGATTGTAAACCACTCTGAAACTCCTTTTGGATAGTGAAGGGTGGGGTATAAATCCAATCTCTTCTTCTCTCTCTTCTTTTCCCTCCCTGCAGAAAGCTTTCAGAGATAAAAGGGCAGGTGACCGCCAAGCAGCCTGATGGAAGAAGCCTTGTTTCCTCTCCCTCAGCCTCCTAACAACTCCTCAAGTTGGTTAGGGTGAGAGTGAACAACTGGTTGAAAATCACCCAAAGGGCTTCAAGGCCGAGTGGGCATTTGGGCCAAATCACACCTGTCCTAGTCTGACAGTGCATTCCTTACATCCTCCAAAGCACGTTAACGTCAATGAATTTAGAAGGGCATAACTCTGCTTAGCTTTGCAATGCAGTACTCTTCCCACTACACTGCAGTGGTCCAACACACTTGGCTCAATATAGTGGGATCTCTTTAGTCCTCAAAACACAGCTAGAAAGCACATCACTATTGTTATCCTTGCAATACAGATAGGGAGAGGGATCAGGATGTGGCATTGTGGCTTGCCTATACCTCCCTTCCAACCAAATTCCTCACACATGCAAAATTTGAACCCTGGGCCTTTCTGCTTCACAGTTCAAACATCATTCTGCAGCAACTTTTTTCCCTATCAAAAACAGCTCAGGTGGCAATGCAACTAATTTCCAGAGACTTTGTGTCATATACCACCCTCCAGGGCTTTGTTTGTAGAAAAAGCCCAGCAGGAACTCATTAGCATAATAGGCCACACCCAACAGCCGAAACTCAGCACATTAGGTCACACCTTGACAGCACAGCTTATTAGCATATTGGGCCACACCCCTGTGTTACCAGAAGTGTGGACATCCAGCCACACCCACCTTTTGGTTCTTATTCTGTTTACCTTCTTTGTTGTCAAAACCCTGGGCTTTTTTTGGAGCAGGAACTCCTTTGCACGCTAGGCCACACACTCCTAATGTAGCCAGTCCTAATGAGTTTCTGCTGGGCGTGGCCAACTCGGGAGCCAGCCGGAACTCTGTTCCTGTGCGTTCCTGCCCAAAAATAGCCCTGCCACCCTCTTATTTTGGGAGATGAGGTGTTTATTACTTCTAGCTTGTATCTGAAATAAGCAAAGAAGTGCTTGTTAGGCTTCATTATTATACTTGTTAGAACTGTGATGCAATCTGATCCCTAGTGATTACTGACTTGTTCCTCCACATCCCTGCTTCAATCAAACAAAGTCTGAGTTATTGCTGGTCTTAAAGTTGCCACTGGAGTCAAACTTTGTTCCACTGCTTTGGACCATCCATCTCTATACAAGTTTATGGAGTGACTTGATATCTATCTCTAGTTTTTTGTCTATGTCCTTGTTCTCTCCTTGTCTCATTCTCTCAATGGGGATGGAAAAGGAGAGCTAACAATGGAAGGAGCATCCAATTTGTATTTGGCACAGAGGCAGTTTATGTGGCTGTCATATTCTAGACCAAATGAAGTTTTTAGACCATTTTCAAAGGCAGCTCATTATAGTCCTGTAACTTGGATGTGAATAGGACATGGATCACTGTAGTCAGAACCATCATAGCTGACAAATCAGTCAGAACTGATAAAAGGAGTTAATGCGCCATGGACGAGACCTGAGCCTCAAACCATAGGCCAGGCTCCAGTAGCACCCCCACCACACGCAAACTATGAACCTGGTCCTTCAAGGAGAGTGCCTCCAGGACGGGCTGACTCCACAGTCCCTCAGCAGCTTCTCCACTGGCCAATGGCACCTCAGTCCTATTTGGACTGAGCTTCAGCTTATTGGCCCTCATCTAGCCCACTGTTTTCTCCGGACATGTGTTCAGGCTGTCCACAACTGGCTTAGCTGAGAAGGTGAAATAGAGCTGTGTGTCATCTGCATATCTGTGACACCTCACTCCAAATCTCTGGGTGACCTCTCCTACTGCTGTCATGTATGTGTTAAATAGCATGGAGGACAAGATTGAGCCCCGCAGGACCCTGCAGCATAAATGCCACGGGACTGAGCAACAGTCTCCCAGCACCACCTGCTGAAATCAGTTAGGTAAGAATGAAGACATTGGAGCATGGTATACCCCACTCCAATGTTAGCCAACCCTTCCAGAAAGACACTGTGGTTGATGGTAGTGAAAGCTACTGAGATGTCCTGAAGAAAAAGCAGGGATGCACTTCCCCTGTCACTCTCCCAGCAAAGATTATCAATCAGGGAGAACAATGTCTACAAGGAGAAAAATCTGCATATTTATTTTTTTTAAAAGCAATGGCTCTTTTTTTGTTTTGCAAACTTTATTTCCTTTACCATCAATGCATCTCTGTGGAAATCACCAGTAATAACTTTTGCCATCACCAGAAAATATGCCTATTTTACTACTTTGCTCCCCTTTGTACTTGCTTTTTTATATTTTGAGCAGCTCACTTTTCTGTGTTGGTTTAGTAGATTTGTTTGCGCCACATACAGATCTTGTATGGTTTTCATACATCATTTTAAAATAGTCATACACTGTATATCACTGATGATATTAAATGTATGCAAACTGGATAATGCTGCTTTATCAGTGTACAGATAATATTGAAAATGTGTGTGTGTGGACAGACAGACAGATAGATATGGGAAAGGGGTGCAAGGAAACAGAAAACAGGACAAAACTGAAGAATCATGAGTTCAATTAGCACACTACAGAGAAGCAAAATCGAAACAGGGAGTTTCAAATTGAAACAGCAGGTATGACAAATTTGAAATCATTCCTAGTAAAAGAAGCTCCTCTACTCTTTGAGTAAGCAAACCCACTCCTTCTCCAGGGCTCCAGGATTTACTTAATACAGACAAAAAAAACCAAATACAAATACAGAGTGGGAATCAGGTCTGCTACTTTAAAACTGGGATATGGGTGTGGTTTTCCAACCACGCAGCACTTAAAACCATATTGCCCCAGCTAAAGTAGAAAAGGTTACAGGATAATGTGGAAGAGGGCTTCTTTCATACATACTCCACCCTAGCTAGTGCCTTATGTGGTATCTCAGATGCTAAGCAGGGTCAGCCCTGGTTAGTACTTGGATGGGAGACCACCAAGGAACTTGAGGGTTGCTATGCAGAGGAAGGCATCTTCCTCTTGCCTTGAAAATACTAAGGGGGGGTCATCTCCGCAAGTTGGCTGCAACTGGATAGCACTTTCCACTACTACCAAAGGGGCAGCATATTTGAGGGGTTCTGTCGGATACACACGTGGCCAAGCGAAGGGCCAAAACTTCATTCCTAAAGACAATAGCCTAAACAGATCCTAGCTTGCACCTATCAGAAGGCTAGAATCCAAGAAGAGACCTATGGGACGAAAGTACACTGTAAATATCCTATCACGGGTGTGGGTGTGTGTTTGGGTGTTGTGTGACTTAGGAATATAAGCCGGTCTGCGAGCTGGCTAAAGCATCTCAAGATCTGACTGTGAGCAATAAAGTATGAGCTGAAATCACTCTCCGATGCATCCGTCTCAGTACTTTATAGGTTCACTTCCAGCCTGGAACGGGACAGGGGAAGCAAGGGTGTACACAGCAGACTGGGAAGGGGTCGGGTCTCCAAGTGCCCTCAGGAGATGACACTGGACTCCATGCAACTTTCCACTTACTTTATTACCAAGGTAAGATCAGGTGATTTCGTCCTACTCAGGGGAGTTGTGTCATTCGCTGCTCCGTCCACCTTGACCTCTGTCCTGCCCCACACATGCTGAGCTCTCCTTCTCTTCTACCACCTCCTAGCTCCTTTGCACAACCACCTTTAAATCCCACTCAGTAACTTCCATTGTCCCAGACACCAGGGGTGAGGTCCTCTGCCCTTCCTCCGGTGCCACACCCACCACCTGCCGCTGACTCTAGCACCCAGCTGCACCCAAAATTGTGAGCTTCTGGATATACCCTTCCTATCAGTTTGGCCCTTGTGTAGCTCTTGTTGCTGTGCCCAGTGCCAGCCTGCTAGCCCCATGAACCTCCTCATCTGTCACAACATCGCTGTTCCTCCATCACACACATTCGGTCACTTAAAGCATGCACTGTGCACAATGGCCTGATTTGATAACTTTCCCTTTTGTGGGTGGGTGGGGGGTGGATTGTGAGAATCAGGCTATCCTGCACAGAGCTGCTGAGAGCCAGCTTGGTCCCCCAGGAAAAAGTTAAATAGTCCCCCCTTGTTCCCCGGCTGCTGACAGTGCTGTGTTTGCAGTGTGTGTACTCTGGCCTTCCCGGACATGCCAGCTCTGCCACACCATTTATTACTTTAAAGAAACCTTTAAAATCCAAATGTTACACCTTCCCTCCGTGCCCCTGATCCAAAACAGCAACAACAAAATTAAAACAAATCATTTGGCTTCCTTTTACTGTGAACAGAGTAATACTCGTGTTCATTAGGTAGAAACATTAAAGGGAAAAGGACAGGATTATTAAAGTACCGATTTTACTTCACATAATCCATATTTACTACTGTGCAAAAGAAGAACGGGCAGCTTTTCTTACCTCTTTTCAGTCCAGTTGTTCCTGCCAAAAAAGCCCTCCTCTTCTGTTTAGTAAAGATTCTGAATATTCTCTTACTATCAGCCCTGAGGATTCGCTCTCTGAAAAGTACTGAGACTTACTAGTGATTTCAGCTCTCACATACTTTATTAGATGAAGAACAAGACAACTGAGCCGGCTCGCAGGCCAGCTTTTATTCCCAAGTGACCCACACCCCAAACACACACACACCCGGTGATTCGCTATTTACATTGATTGGATTAACTCCTGCTCCTCCATTGGAGGAGTCAGGATCCACTAGTCCATTGTCCTTCGGGCGAGCTCAGGCCCTTCGCCTGGCCACATGGTGGACCGGTTAGAACCAGTCCAAGCACATGGCTGTCCAGAGCCCATGTTCTCCTGTGGATACATTACACTCTCTATCATCTACTCTGGGCCCGGTCACACTGACGTTTTGATCGGGGTTTGCTGCTGTTCCCTCGTGCATGTCAGTTTCACATTCACATGCGCCAATCCGCTTCCCGCCCCGAAGCAGGCTCACTTGCGCAATGCTGCTGGGTTTTCCTGACCCCTGGAAAATCAGGTGTTTTCCTGGCACTTGCGGTCTGAATGCACGATTTCGCCCATCTGGACACCCCATCTTTCGCAATGATTGCGATTAGGGCCGTCTGACTGCTCTTTGTGCGTTTTTTTTTAAAAAGCTTCCGGTTTGAGCGCTTGAGCAAACATGCGCTTAATAAATCCATTTAACATTTAATAATGGATTTATTAAGTGCATGTTTAGTCAAGCGCTCAAACTGGAAGCTTTTTTTTTAAAAAAAACAGCACAAAGTTGGCCCTGAGGCGGGAATGAGAGGCGGGGGCTCCGGCAGCCTGGATGGGGCCGGCAAGGAGGATGGCGGAGACAGCAGACACAGCAGAGCCTGTTTTCGTGGGGCAATGGTGGTAGCAGTGGTGGCGGCACCCCCCCCAAAGTGGCGGCAGAAGCAGCAACCGCCCGAGCCTCCCCCGTGGCCAGCAGGATCGCCTGGAGGGATGGCGCAGCAGCAGGCGAGTGGGTGCTGTAAGGGAGGGGCTGGCTGCATCTAGTCAGCCCAATGTGAAGAAAAATGTTCCCGATTTAAACAAAGCGCAATTACCTTTGCAGTGTTACCAGGGCCTCAGTTTGCACAGCCTGTGCTTCTCAGTATTCCTCTCTTTGGCCTTGTGTCTAATTTTGTAATTTTATAGTTACACACAGACATATATGTTTACCGATACAGGATACACTTCTAGATCAAACTTCTACTCTCAGAGTTCACGTTTGCTTTAACTAAGTCTAAAGCAAGATGTATTTTAAAACCACAAATATAAATTATGTCATATGTTTAAGCTACAGTATTGTTTGCTTTGTATAAACTGAAATGAAGGCATCCACTATTCCACATTTATAACCTCTAGTACAGATTAATACAGATTGCAATGCATGTAAAGGGTGTGTGTGAAGGGGGGGAATCACCCTTTTGCTTCTTTGGGTCTTGGGAAATATTGACTTGACACCCCGTTATTCGTAGTATCATCTGGGTGCAGTCACACGTGCCAGATAACTTGGGGGGAAAGCAAGGCTTTTTGTGCCATATCAATTTGACCTGCCACAGTGTGATCAGATGCAGTGACGGGTGAATCAGGCTTTTCCCTCTGCCGCATGTTTCCAGATGTGCTCCAATGAGGGATCAGTGACGCAATGGGAGTGCACCAGAGTGATCACACAGGGAAGTCTGTCTTGCGGCCCATCGCAAACCCATTTGCTACTGCCCTTTCCCCGGTATTTTTTTACTCCACATCTTTGGCAGAGAAAAACAGTTTGGCGATGGGTGCGGGATGCTTGCCAGATGTTCTCATTTGATCGCACCCGAGAAATCCACCCATCATTCGTGCATATCGTGTGGCTACTTCTGCGTGTGAACAGGACTTGAGAGATTTTCTGTTCTACTATCATTTAAGTTTTAACTCCCCAGCCAGGATAGGAATGAGGCTGGGAGGGGAGGGCAAATGCAGAAGAATTAGATCTGGGGAAGTGAGAAACATAGGCATACCAGGTAAATTGATGGGCTTAATGACATCTCATGATTGGCAAATGTTTGCTTCAGTCTCATAGTTTTAAAAGTTTGTAACCATGGAGATATTTCTTTTAAAAAATCACTACTAAAAAGGGTAGCAAATGGCACCAAACCAGGAGGTTGGAACACATGTCTCTTCATTCTGCTCTGCCTTGCCTGACCCTAGCAGCTGCACTGCAGTACTAAAAGTAAAATAAACTGGAAAGCATTTGTGGTATATAGGATGATTGTAGCCTCACTGGCCCCTCAAGCTGACAAACTCCTGGGAATTTTGTAGCCATAGTCCCCCCCTGCCAGTGGTCCTGATCATGTATGCAAACCTCAGCATTGAGTACCCACCTCATCCATGGCATGTTTAATAAATGGGCCTGGGAGTGACTGGATTGGATCCAACCAGCTTTTCCAACAGTGAAAAGGGGAGAAGGGGATCCCTTTTGACCACCAATAACGCTATGCTGAGACTCATGGGTCCTGTATGGGATGAGATCTGTAGTAATTAGGAAAATTAAGTGAGGCTGAGTGGGAAAAAAAAACTTGTTGGACCCTGCCTACCCACAATTCTCATACCCCATCACAAAATGGAGAAGCAGTCTGATGACTTTATTTATTTAGTCACAACATTAGGAACCAGTTTGGTGTAGTGGTTAAGAGCACAGACTCTAATCTGGGAGAATCAGGTTTGATTCCCCACTCCTCCACATGTGGCTGCTAGTGTGACCTTGGGTCAGTCACAAGTTCTCTCAGAGCTGTTCTCTCAAGAGCAGTTCTTGAAAGAGCTCTCTCAGCCTCACCTACCATATAGGGTGTCTGTTGTGGGGACGGAAAGGAGAATGTAAGCCGCTCTGAGACTCCGAGTGACGGATGGGGTAAAATCTAATTTCTTCTTCTCTTCTCCTCTTCTTAATATCTGCCAAGTCAGCATGCCCAAATTGGCTCTGTGGGTTGGGTCTGGCTGCACTGAAAAAACATTGTGTTTGAACTGCTAGATGAACACTATATCTAAAATTGATCTGCAATATTTTATTCATACTAGTGGTTGCTCTGCTCATATGTGATCTGGATTTTGCCTGTAACAGACAGATTTTTCCCCCTAGGAACTGAAAAGTAGTGTAAAATATGCTTCCTTTTTAAAGAAAATGCACTACCTGTGATTTTATGTTTTAACACAATAATAACACAGGATATGTATCCTTACAAAATTAGGTATTAATTAGACAAGTTATTAAGTTGATAATAAATACCTGCATTGCATATCCTCTCCTGTGCAACTAATGTCAGCCCACATTGTCTCAGATGCATTTTGCTGTTGGGAATCAACATAAGTTTCAATGAAAGAAGTGGATCTGCTGGGTTCCATTTCCTTATTTTTAAGTGTAGGCATCCTTAATTATCTTCCACAAAAAATCTATATTTCAAAGTGCAGTAGACCACTTATAGTAAAGCTGCCTTATATGTGTTTATCATTCATCTGTCAGAGTCAATATTGTGTATTCTGATTGGCAGCAGCTTTTCAGGGCCTCAGGTGGAAGTCTTTCATATCCCCTACTACCTGATCTTTTTGAAGTGACAATGTCAGGGACTGAACCCAGGATCCTCTGCAGCCAAAGCAGATATTGTACCGCAGCTACTACCACGGTTGCCCTACCGAAACCATAAAGACCAAGCGAACAATCATTCTTCACTCCTACTGTTTCCCTGTTTTATTTTGTTTCTGAGTTCAGCGATTTAACACAGATTAATTATTCCTCTTCTATTTTCTTTTTATGGCGTGACTCTGTCCTTGTTGACACTAATGTTTTCCTCCATGGTTGGTCCCTTCCCTGTAGGGTACAACATTTCACTCTTATGCTTAAACAGCAACAAAAAAATGCCACGTGTTGTCATGAGGTCAAGAGAGCAAACCTACCACAATAGTATCGATCACCTTTGTGAAAACTGTTGTTGCTACAGCCGCTGACTCTGAAGTCATCCTTTTTTGGCGTATTCTTTTATATCTAATCCATACTGCAGTAGAAGACATTACACCACAGACAGAAATACATCTCTAATTAGACAGCCTGGGTGGATAAGCAGCGTGTTTCCTGAACACAGTAAAAGTCCAGCAGCTACAAAGTCAAAAACAAGGTCAGCCTATATGTTTAGCATTGTTTGACTCTGCAAGCATTAATCGTATAAAGTCCTGTGAGATAATTTCCAGAGAACACTGTCTGCTTTTTGTTCTCCCTAATTTCAACTGTAATAATGTACGGGTTGGAAAATAATTGGTGAGGGAGGAAACTTTTTATTTTTCATGTTGTAAACAAAAAAAAAATTGTCTTTTGACCTCTGACATACAGGCTCCTTGAAGAGTCTACGGCTTGAGGTAGGTGGTCCCATTTCAAATCCAGTTCCTCTTCCTTTCTCTTGCTTCCTCATACTAAATTTGCTCTGAGAGATAATTAGGGCTGTCAACTGCCTGGAGGGAAAAAAGCCCTGTCCCTTAAATAGAGGCTCAATGGCTGATGGAAGCTAAACAGGGTCAGACCTCATAAGAATCTGAATGGAAGACCATGGATAAAAGACAGCAATGGCGGAACTTAGGCTGCCGTTTTGAAGGCAATGCTAAGCTCTGCTTTTCCATAGATTGACTGTATGCAGAGCTTTCACATCTACCTGCAAGGGATGTGTCATGTTCCCCTTTAAGGCAGAGCAAAGAAGGTTTTGTCTTTGCTGAGCCTTAAAAAGAGACACCCCAGATGAGAGCCTCACGAGCCATACTTGGAAAGAGCACAGCATCATTCAAAAGCTCCCCAATAAAGTGTGGCTATGCCGTGTTCCATCCAGGGAAGCATCCTGATGCGGAAGCAGCCAGAGTATCTAACACAACTGACTGCTTGAGAGCAATCCTAAATAGATTTATTCAGAAGTTAGTGCCATTTTATTCAATGGGGTTTACTCCCATGAAGGATTGCAGCCTCATACGTGCATGTCATGTTCAGTAATTCTCAAAGTGATATTATTCCCTACCTGATGCTAGGCAGGGATCTGAATACAACCTTATTGGTTGCTAAATTCCTATCACATTTTCATTCCTTCTTTTAATTATTGCTCAAGATCTATTGATCAGAGGAGCTCCGAAAAGGAAAGGAAAGGAAAGGAAAGGAAAGGAAAGGAAAGGAAAGGAAAGGAAAGGAAAGGAAAGGAAAGGAAAGGAAAGGAAAGGAAAGGAAAGGAAAGGAAAGGAAAGGAAGGTAAAGTGCCATCAAGTCACAGACAATTTCTGACAACATAGGGTTTTCAAAGCAAGAGATGATCAGAGGTAGTTTGCCATTGCCTTCCTCTACATAGCAGCTCTGGAATTCCTTGATGGCCTCCCATCCAAATACTAATCTGGGCTGGCCCTGCTATGCTTCCAAGATCTGAGAGACTGAGCTAGCCTGGGCCATCTAGGTAATGGCAGCCTCACATGGCAGAACCCAATCACTGCTATGTGACCCATAGAGGAGAGTAGGTATGTTTCAGAATTTCTCATTTTTGTTTCATCAACTCAGATTCCAACTTTACATCTCCCTTTTGAGACTGAAAGCCAGGGTTCTTTCCTTTCATATTGTTTCCTCATACCAAGTTCCTTTCTTGTACAGTTCTCAGCATCATTTGTGCACCACCAAACCAGCATTCAGCATGGTATGGTGGTTGGAGTGTTTGACAAGGATCTGGGAGACCCAGTTTAGAATCCCTGCTCCAGGGCTCTTTTCACAGCAGGAACTCCTTTGCATATTAGGTGACACACCCCTGATGTAGCCAATCCTCCAAGAGCTTACAGAGCTCTTCTTACAGGGGCTACTTTGCATATTAGGCGACACACCCCTAATGTAGCCAATCCTCCAAGAGCTTACAGAGCTCTTCTTACGGGGGCTACTGTAAGCTCTTGGAGGATTGGCTACATTAGGGGTGTGTCGCCTAATATGCAAAGGAGTACCTGCTATAAAGAGAGCCCTGCCCTGCCATGTAAATTCACTGGGTGACTTTGAGCTAGTCACATCCTCTCAACATAATCTATCACACAGAGTTGTTTTGAGGAAAAATGGATGAGTGGAGAATGATAAGACACTTAGAGTTCCCACTGGGGAGAAAGGTGGCATATAAAATAAGCAAATAAATACATATATAAATAATGTACATATGAATCCTGTGTAAATAGTGTATAGTAACATCAACAATGTGGACATAGTACTAAAAAAAGCAATCTATAAAACTAAGAGTGAAAACCAAAGAATCAAAAATGAATCCTAATTTTAAAAGGGAGACAGAGATGTTCAACAATCACCCTCAAAAGTCTCATCTTTCCTCGAGGGCTTTGAACCAATCCTTGTGATTTAGGCTTGCAAATCTAAATGATTGTCAGCCAATCAGAGCCCGTGAAGCTCCACTTTCTGAGAAGGGGTGAGCCAACCTCAACTTAAGAAGGTGGATTTTTTTTTTCTTCAGACAGGGATTTCATGGCTCTGGAAAAGAGAGTCAGCTTAGCCAGGCTTTTATTTGGCTTTTAGTTAGGGTTTTAGTTCAGCTTAGGGAAGAAAGCTTTTTAGTGTGACAAATAAGTATTCTGTTAAGGGTCTGTCATTCCTAACTTAGTGTTCAGGTTTTGTGGAAAGGAACTCTTGTGTGGTAAAAGAGCAGCCTTGAACCTGCTAAAGTAACTTCTCTGGAATCAAATTTACCTTCAATTTTACCTTTCACTTTACTTGCGGTTCAGTTACAAAGTAGTTACTCTCATTGGGGGAAAGTCTGTAACCTTTGGGGGGTGAAGTTGAGAGCCACTTTTATTTTACATATTGAACCCATCCTCACATGACATTTACTTTATTAAATATTTTATTTTTGTTAAATAAACTTTTGTCATTCATCTCCATCTGTGTCTTTTCTGTCTAGTCAAATCCAGGAAAAGTAATCATTTTTATTTACCTCACAAATTATTACAGCCTTTGTCTAGCAGGTTCCCAAATGAGAGACTTTTAAGGAGCACATAGCTTACATGCTCCCAATTGTTGGATCAAAGTTTGTGTCCCCACTGCAATCATGTAAAATTATCACTCGCTGGTATCTGACTCCCCGGAAACTCGCGCTCTCCTCACCAACTTCCTCACCACTCTGCTGGAGGAATTGTGGTACCATTGGATCCTACGCCCATTGTTGGTGGGAATGCCCAATCATTACCTCTTTTTGGCATGAAGTTCTTGGACAAATCAAAATCATTACTGGATATGATGTACCATTAAAACCAGAAATACTATTTCTTAACATCTGGCAAGATCTCCAAATCCCGACAACTCAAAAAGACCTTATAGTGAGCTTAATAGTTGCAGCACGATCCTGCATTGCCTCCAGATGGAAGTCCCATCTAGCCCCCACAATTGAACTCTGGTTCTCAAAAGTCTGGGACCTTTTTATAATAGAGAAAATTGCGGACCATATCAGATGCATCGATCAGTTTCCTAAGAAAACTTCCTTTTATGAGAAATGGTTTCCTTTTTTCGAATTGATCACCGAAAAGGACATTCAACCACATAAACAAATTTACCTTAAATTACTCTACACTTAAATAAACAAGTTCCTCAGTTACCTTACACCTGCAATATGCTGGTTACATACACTAGGCTACATTTCACATCACACAGAGTCAACCTAGGACAACTTTGAGTTAGCAATACTTTGACAGACTGTTTGTGCACAAAAAAGTTAATGTTTTATGTTCTCTAAAAAAGTTGTATTTTTGCTTATCAACCCCTGCTGTTCTAGTAAGAACCTTTTTTGATGTTTGAAACATTGACAACCATTGTTATATGTAATCTTCTGGTTTTTAATGAATAATGAAAAATTAATAAAAAGTTAATGATTAAAAAAAAAGGTGGTGTCCCCCTTCTTATATGATTGTGGCTGGTTGGGCTGTAAAGAATCTATAGGAGAGGTTCACCAGGTCCATTGGACCAGCAGCAGGGGGATGGGGTGAACTTACCTGGAGCAGGGAGGGAAGAAGCCAGAAATGCCATGTGTTTATGTCACCCAGAAGTGACATAGGCATGCTGGGGACATTGGGGTGATGCGCTAGTTTGTGGGCAAAACCTCTATGGCAGAATTAGCTTCTCCCATAGAGTTTTGCCCAAAAAACAGTGTCACCCCTATGTCACTGGTGTGTCTATGTCACTTCTGGGTGACACAGGCACATCACATTTATTTTCGGCTTCTTGCCTGTTTGGGGGGTAATTGAGGAGTGGAGAGGGGACCCAAAACCAGGGGACCCCTGCCCACATTGGGGGTCTGTCATCCCTAGGTCAGAATGGGGGACTGGACAATCTTCAGTCCAGAAGGCAGGTGCTTCAGAGTTTCCCCCACCTCATACCCCCCTGAGTTGTAATAGGGAACATTCATTCACCACTGTTGGAGAGTGGACTTTAAGGGGCTGTGTTCTAGCTTGTAGCCTTGTGCTCCTATGGCTCTCTGAAGTTCTTACTGTAGCTGTTGGCAACATGGAGGACAGGGGAGGGCAGGCTTTATGCTTCTAGGAGTAGTTCACTAGCTACCCCCCCCACAAGACTTGGGAGCTGCTATTTACAAAATGATGTCTTTATGAGTAGAACCAGTCTCAAAATGGTGGCTTGTACAATAATTACAATGATTCAGAGCAGATCAGGAGTACTCTAGTAGTGAAGCCTTTCCTTTGTTGTTTTCCCAAAGCAACCCTCCCCCACCCGCCCACCCCCACAGTAACTTGTCCTGCAGGGGGAATTATACTGTTACCTCTGTGTTTAATCTGGAAGAAGAATATTGCTGCTTTGTTGTGGAGACAAAGAATCAATAGCATTCTCCATTCCCATCCAGAGCATGTGAAGACGGAGGAGGAAGAGAGGTAGATGGGGAAAGGTGCTTGTTAGTTCCCATCCTGAGCAAAGGTATGTGTGTGTGTTATTGTTTTTTTTCCATCATAAGGAAGAAAAAGAGGAAAGAAACTGCTTTGATAGATTTAAAGGAAAGGATAACAAAATGGTTATAGCAGTTCAGTGGTGGAATGAGAGCTACTTTTGCTTGGAGAGTGGGTGGTCACTCTCAAGTGATCTTCCGCCCATCCCTGCTTGAACTGCTTGCTCTGTAGGTCTGAATTGCAAAGTACAGGGTTCAGGTTTCTTCCTAGGTCTTTTTCCATATTAGGGACATGGTCTGCTTTACTGCACATGGAATCACCATTTCCCATGGCATACAGGAGCTCTTGACATTAGCTACTTAGATTGAATGTCTAAGCTGCTACTTGAGCCTGGAGACATGGTGAAATATCAGTCAGATGCATGCAGTCCTAATATTCCCTTCCTGCCTTACAAAGTCCATCCACACAGACATACTCTGCTCTAATTGTATTTTCTCCAAGGAAAGCACACTGCTAATATAATCATCCAGTATTCACAATACTTTAATTTCCCACTTATTAGTGGATATATAAATGTTAAAATATGCCATGGCTATTTCTCATGTTAGCAAGTCTTACATTAGGAGTGCTGCAGGGCTTTCAGCAACTGGTGAAAAATGGACTGAGCCCTTTGTTAGCAGCAACAAGGTACACTCATTTAAAATGCAATACAATATTTTTGTTCTCACTTACAATTTATCGTGCATTAATCTGATTTGAGTCTAGCCATTTTCCCTCTCGCATTTTGATTTGCAAGTTTCAGCTTGACCTCCTATATCAAATTGCCTGCCAATTTCATGTTGCCAATGTAATGACTCCCCTCCGTATCACCACCATGGTTGTTTTTAAATATTTTGGGGGGAAGTGTTCTAATCCTTATTAATTTATGCTGTTGTGGTTTGGTCCATGATTTATAACAAACATTAATAATAGCAAGCTGAAAATAAATGTATTTGGAGCCACAACTCCTATTTAACAAATGATAGTTTCTGTCTTTTTTCTTTTTTAAGAAAAAAATAAGAAGTAAAATTGTGGGAAATTATGAATACTGCCAGTAAGAACAGGTAATGTATTTCCTTACCTGAAATCATGATAATTATTCTCTTTTTGGAATAAAAAAAATGTCCTTTGCATTTTGTAGAAGTAAAGTACCACAGGCTAAGCATTTCTTCAATTTAAGCGTCTCTTCCTCCTACAGGAAAAAAAACAAAACACTTGAGTTGGATAAAAGTTTCTTAGGCTGGAGGCAAGTCACAACTATCATCTTTCTCATGATTGAATGACATGGTGCACTTCTGCATTCTGTAGAGATCTCCAGACATCTACTAAAAATGTTGCTGGCTTATTTCTTTAAGGCTCTCTTGAAATTCTTCAAATGTTTTACCTGAACAGACCCCAACATTTAGTTAAATTTAATAAAAACTTTATTTAGGGCTTTAATAATACTCATACAAAAACACTGCTGTATTATAGACAGTTCAGTTCAGTTGACATGCTGAATTGTTGAATATTCTTCTCTACATGAAAGCATTTTTTTATATATATATATATATATATATATGTCTATATAATAATGCTGTTTTAAACATTCCATGTGCTCCCCTTGGCTGCACAATGCCCTACCTCAGCCATTGGCCCATCAGCCGCCACTCAAGAGTACTCACGTGCCATTGGCCAGGTGCTGGGTCTGTTCCTCTTCCCCGCCCACTCCCCCTTCAGCCACACTTCCCTGTCAGAATTCCTGGCAAATTGCTTTGTCTCTTGAAGCAGGCACTTCTACTGCTTGCATCCTGTGTGAGAGTAACTTTTCTCTCAGTGGCTGTTGGTAGGTGTAATGAAATGGCAGTTACCTGTGTTTGTAAGATGGCTGCTGTCTGTGGTTGTTTGTTTAAAATGTTCCACCATAAGATTTAATTGAGCTGTAGTTCCAGAGAGGGGCCTGTAGGAGTATCACTCACTGGGTTGAATGGGGCTTCCTCATCTGCTGGACTACAGTTCCCAGCTGCCCCAAGCCAGAAAAGGGTCGGAAAACAGGGACTGTCCCAACGCACGGGGCGGCATCAGAATAGACTGCATCCCATCCAGGGAGGAAGCCTTCTTCATCCTACAGGAGGTTAGGAAAGGCTCCTGCTGCCTGTGCTGACCAGGCTGTCCAGGCCACACACCAGAGGCATGGGGGAATCCTTGGAGGCAGCAGAAATTCAGCCACTCCACAGTCAGCTGGACTGGGGAATGAATGGAAGTTTCCCTGTTCTCTTGGGCCAGATAGAGAGAAGCTAGAGCAGAGAGCTAGAGGCCAGTGTGTAGGGAAAGAGGATGGTGTTTAACTCCTGTGGATTTATGCCCTGTTGGTTCATAATGTGTGCTTACTCCTACAGTATCTGTGCGCCCCATAACTGTGTAAATAGTTAGATAAATTCTTTTATTTGGACTAATAATCTGTATTGTGCTCTAACCACATAGTCTCCCCCGCTCTGCACAATAACAAAGGGAGGAGTAGCCCAAGGAGGCAAGGAAAGGCCATCTACAAATACAGAGATTCAGCCAGAGGGGTCTCACTGCCCCTCTAAAAAAGCAGTGACAATTCAGTGAGTCATGGAAGTGAATTTAAGGAGTGAGATACACGCATAGGACGAGGGTGGGAGGCAAACAGCTGAGTGGTAAACTGGAGTCCATTTCGCCATGGTAGGCAACCAAGCTTGGTTCAAACAAAGGAAGGAAACCCTTTGCAGACCTTTGTGAGGAACTCATTGGGGCCAGTTCTGAGTCTAGGGTTGCCAGCTCCAGGTAGGGAGATTCCTCGAGATTTTCTGGAAGAGTCTATGGAAGCCAGGGTTTGGAGAGGGGAGAGGTCTCAGCTGAACAGAATGCCATACAGCCCACCTTCTAAAGCAGTTATTTTCCTGGCAGGGCGGAGAGATCTGTTGTCTGGAGTTCAGTTGTGATACCTGGCTCCACCTGGAGGTTGGCTGCCCTAGGCGTAGCAGTCAGTGTTTCAGAGAAGTTTCTGCTAGATTCAGGTTCTTGCTGTAGAAGCTGAGTGGGTGATTTTGGACCAGTCGCAGACTTTCAGCCTAACCAACCTCACAGGGTTGTTGTGCAAGTCAAAAGGGGGAGAGGAGAATGATGTAAGCTGCTTTGGTCCCCATTGCAGAGAAAGACTACTTTTCTTACTGGGAAACCATTGTTGCCAATCTCCAGGTGAGGGCTGGAGATCACTAAGAATTACAACTGCTCTCCAGATGGCAGAGATCAGTTCCCCTGGAGAAAATGGTAGACTCTGTGGCAGTCAGGGCTTCAGAGCATGGAAAATGGTGGACTCTGGCAGTCAGGGCTTCAGAGCGTGGGAGAGGCTGCAGGGGTGTGTGTGGGGGGGAATGGAAAGCTGAAGAGAGAGGGGAAAATAAAGGTAGGTTGATGATTGGCTGGGAAGGAGATAGGATTGCCAACTCCAGGTGGGAAATTTCTGGAGATTTGAGGGATGGAACCTGGAGAGGGTGAGGTTTGAGGAGGGGCGGGACCTCAGACAGGTATAATGTCATAGACTCCACCCTCCCAACCAACCATTCCCTTCTGGGGAAACACTGTTCCCAATCTCAGGAGTGGAAATCACTCAGAATTATAACTGATCTCCAGGAGGGAGGGGGGAGGAGATGGAAAGCTGACATCAGAGGGGCAGATAATAGCAGGTTGATATTTGGCTGGGAAGGAGATAGGGTTGCCAACTCCAGGTTGGGAAATTCATGGAGATTTGGAGGGTGTAGCCTGGAGAGGGTGAGGTTTGAGGAGGGGTGGGACCTCAGGCAGGTACAATGCCATATACTCCACCGTCCAAACCAGCCATTCCCTCCTGGGTAACAATTGTTGCCAATCTCCAGGTGAGGGCTGGAGATCACTCAAGATTACAACTGCTCTTCAGATAGCAGAGATCAGTTCCTCTGAAGAAAATGATGGACTCTATGTCATTATACCCTGCTGAGGTAACCACAGCACATTGACGCTGAGTGCCCAAGGCCTTGGCACTCTCCCAGAGCCTCTTTCTAGATCTTGTTGTATTTATTTCCACAATGGGCCTTATTCTTAGTATATATATAATTTTAGAAAACGAAGAGATAGTATAGAGGGGATACAAAAGGGGGGGAAGGGATTATCCTTCTCTATTATATAAAAGAGTAGTGGTCTGGCAAGGTTCTATGCGCGACAAAATCAGTTGGCTGCATGACCTGCCACTCAAAACCTCTGCCAATTTCTGGGTGGCCCTGTGGCCTCAGTCCCTCCCACACAGCTGGCAGCCAGCCTGTTATGCTCAGTTCACACACAGCTGCTGAAGACGATGGATGCCCCATGGCCAGGATGCTTGCGAAACTGAGGATGACCATAGCAGTGCCGCAACACTCATTCGCAGCCACAGCAGGAGCCAGCCGAGCTGCCAGAGGAGGAAACTGCCACCCACCCTCTCACCCTTGGTGTCCTCTCGGCCGATGTCCAGGCCCAACAATCCGGTGGTATCTCCCCCCGCCTTCTGAGGCTCTGTGCCACCTTTCCAGACCCTGCACCACCTTTCCCTGCTCGCCCGCTGCAGCAGGTGGGTGGGGAAAGGCCCACTGAGGACCCCACGCCACCTTTCCCCACTCGCCCACTGTGGCGGATGGGTGGGGAAAGTCCCACTGAGGACCCTGTGCCACCTTTCCCCACTCACCCACCATGGAGGGCAGGTAGGGAAAGTCCCACTGAGGACCCTGTGCCATCTTTCCCTGCTCACCCACCATGGCGGGCAGGTGGGGAAAGTCCCACTGAGGACCCTGTGCCACCTTCCCCTGCTTGCCCACTGCAGTGGCCAGCCAGGGAAAGGCCTACTGAGGACCCCACGTCAGCTGGGTAAGACCTGGAGGACCCCCTTTCCCTCGCCCTCCATCCCTCTGTCTCTTCCCCACAGCTCTTGCTCTTTTCTCTCTCCCTCTTTCCCTTCCTCCCTTTGCCTTCTATCCCTCCCTCCCCTTTTCTCTTCTTTCCTTCTTTCCTTCTTTCCTTCTTTCCTTCTTTCCTTCTTTCCTTCTTTCCTTCTTTCCTTCTTTCCTTCTTTCCTTCCTTCCTTCCTTCCTTCCTTCCTTCCTTCCTCACTCTGTCTTTGCATTCTTCCCCTCCCCTCCTTCCTTCTTCCCCATCTCTTTGCATTCCTACCCTCCCTCCCTACTTCCCCTCTCTTTCTTTTCCTCCTTCCCTCTCTCTTTGCATTATTTTCCTCCCTCCCTCTTTCTCCCTTCCTTACATCCCATGTCTTTGAATTCTTCCCCTCCCTCTTTCATCCTCTTCCCCTCCCTCCCTCTTTCTTTTTCTCTCTCTGTCTCCTTCCTTCCTTCCTTCCTTCCTTCCTTCCTTCCTTCCTTCCTTCCTTCCTTCCTTCCTTCCTTCCTTCCTTCCTTCCTTCCTTCCTTCCCTCCCTCCCTCCCTCCCTCCCTCCCTCCCTCCCTCCTTCCTTCCTTTCTTCTAGATCTTGTCATATTGTGTCTACAACAGGCCTTATTGCTAGTATAACATAACTGTGTATCTCAAAGATGATTATATATAACAAATTGTTTAAAACAGGATGTTGTTGTTATTCAGTCGCACAGTCAAGTCCGACTCTTCGCGACCCCATGGACCAGACTATGCCAGGCCCTCCTGTCCTCCACTGTCCGCTGACGTTTGCTCAATTTCATGTTCGTTGCATCGATGACACTGTCTAACCATCTCATCCTTTGCTGTCCCCTTCTTCTTTGACCTTCAATCTTTCCCAGCATCAGGGTCTTCTCCAGTGAATGCTCCCTTCTCATTTGGTGGCCAAAGTATTTGAGCTTCAGCTTCAGGATCTGGCCTTCCAGGGAACAGTCAGGGTTGATTTCTTTTAGGATGGAATGATTTGATCTCCTCGCAGTCCAAGGGACTCTCAAGAGTCTTCTCCAGCACCATAGTTCAAAAGAATCTATTCTTCGGCGCTCGGCCTTCCTTATAGTCCAACTCTCGCAGCCATATATTACTACAGGGAATACCATTGCTTTGACCATGCGGACTTTTGTTGGCAAGGTGATGTCTCTGCTTTTTATCATGCTGTTTAGGTTTGCCATCGCTTTCCTCCCAAGGAGCAGGCGTCTTTTAATTTCATGGCTGCAGTCACCATCTGCAGTGATCTGGGATCCTAGGAACGTGAAGTCTGTCACTACTTCTACGACTTCCCCTTCTATTTGCCAAGGAGTAATGGGGCCAGATGCCATGATCTTCGTTTTTTTGATGTTGAGCTTCAAGCCCACTTTTGCGCTCTCCTCTTTCACCCTGAGTAAGAGGCTCTTTAGGTCCTCTTTACTTTCTGCCATCAGAGTGGTATCGTCTGCATATCTGAGGTTATTGATCTTTTCCCCAGCAATCTTAACTCCCGCATGTGATTCATCCAGGCCAGCATTTCGCATGATGTACTCGGCATATAAATTAAATAAGCAAGGTGACAATATACATCCTTGTCGTACTCCTTTTCCTATGCTAAACCAATCAGTTGTTCCATATCCGGTTCTAACTGTTGCTTCTTGACCCTTATACAGGTTTCTCAGGAGACATGTGAGGTGGTCTGGTACTCCCATCTCTTTAAGAACCTGCCATAATTTATTGTGATCCACACAATCAAAGGCTTTAGCATAGTCAATGAAGCAGAAGTAGATGTTTTTCTGGTATTCTCTTGCTTTCTCCATAATCCAGCGAATGTTGGCAATTTGATCTCTAGTTCCTCTACCTCTTCGAAACCCAGCTTGTACTTCTGGCAGTTCTCTATCCATGTACTGTTGGAGCCTAGCTTGTAGGATTTTGAGCATGACCTTGCTAGCGTGTGAAATGAGTGCAATTGTGCGATAGTTTGAACATTCCTTGACATTGCCCTTCTTTGGGATTGGAATATACACTGACCTTTTCCAATCCTGTGGCCACTGTTGTGTTTTCCAAATTTGTTGGCAAATTGAGTGCAGCACTTTAACAGCATCTTCTTTTAAGACTTTGAATAACTCAGCTGGGATACCATCACCTCCACTAGCTTTGTTGTTAGTAATGCTTTCTAAGGCCCATTTAACTTCGCTTTCCAAAATGTCTGGCTCGAGGTCAGGGATTATACCATCATGGTTGTCAAGGACATTGAGGGCCTTCTTGTATAGTTCTTCTGTGTATTCTTGCCATCTTTTCCTAATCTCTTCTGCTTCTGTTAGGTCCCTACCATTTTTGTCCTTTATCATGACCAGCTTTGCATGGAACGTTCCCTTGATTTCTCCAATTTTCTTGAAGAGATCTCTAGTCCTTCCCAATCTATTGTTTTCCTCTATTACTTTGCATTGTTCATTCAGGAAAGCTTTCTTATCTCTCCTTGCTGTTCTCTGGAAATCTGCATTCAGTTGGGCAAATCTTTCCTTTACACCGTTGCCTTTAGCTTTTCTTCTTTCCTCTGCTATGTGTAAAGCCTCATCAGACAGCCACTTTGCTTTTTTGCATTTCTTTTTCTTTGGGATGGCAGCGATTGCTGCCTCCTTTACAATGTCACGGACCTCTGTCCATAGTTCTTCAGGCACTCTGTCTATCAAATCTAGTCCCTTAAACCTATTCTTCACCTCTACTGTATATTCATCGGGGATGCGATCTAGGTCAAATCTGAATGGCCTTGTGGTTTTCCCAACGTTCTTCAATTTAAGTCTGAATTTTGCAATGAGTAGCTCATGATCTGAGCCACAGTCAGCTCCAGGTCTTGTTTTTACTGACTGGATAGAGCTTCTCCATCTTTGACTGCAAATTATATAGTCAATCTGATTTTGGTGTTGCCCATCTGGTGATGTCCATGTGTAGAGATGCCTCTTAGGTTGTTGGAAAAGGGTGTTTGCTATGACCACCGTGTTCTCTTGACAAAACTCTGTTAGCCTTTGCCCTGCTTCATTTTGTTCTCCAAGGCCAAACTTGTCTGTTATTCCGGTTACCTTTTGATTTCCTACTTTAGCATTCCAGTCCCCTGTGATGATGAGGACATCATTTTTTGGTGTTAGTTCTATGAGCTGTTGTAGGTCTTCATAGAACTGGTCCACTTCAGCCTCTTCTGCAGCAGTGGTTGGGGCATAGACTTGGATTACTGTGATATTGAATGGTTTGCCTTGAATTCGGACCGAGATCATTCTGTCATTTTTGAGATTGTATCCCAATACTGCCTTTCTCACTCTCTTGTTGACTATAAAGACCACACCATTTTTTCTACGGGATTCCTGGCCACAGTAGTAGATATAATGGTCTTCTGAGTTAAATTCGCCCATTCCTATCCACTTTAGTTCACTGACTCCCAAGATGTCAATGTTCATTCTTGCCATCTCATTTTTGACCACATCAAGCTTACCTTGATTCATAGACCTTACATTCCAGGTTCCTATGCAGTATTGTTCTTTGCAGCATCGAACTTTCCTTTCACCGTCAGACACATCCACAACTGAGCGTCCTTTCGGCTTTGGCCCAGCCGCTTCACTCTTTCTGGGGTTACTCGTACTTGCCCTCTGCTCTTCCCCAGTAGCATATTGGACACCTTCCGACCTGAGGGGCTCATCTTCCGGCATCATATCTTTTAGCCTTTTGTCACTGTCCATGGGGTTTTCTTGGCAAAGATACTGGAGTGGGTTGCCATTTCCTTCTCCAGGGGATCACGCTTGGTCTGAGTTCTCTGCTGTGGCCTGTCCGTCCTGGGTGGCCCTCCACGGCATAGCCCACAGCCTCATCGAACCACGCAAGCCCCTCGCCACGACAAGGCAGTGATCCATGAGGGAGTTAAAACAGGATATATTTCTCCAAAACACCCCTTTCATTATAATTTTTAGGACACTGTCTATAAAATACAATTATGCTTACTTCTGTTGGGGTACATTTATATTCAACATTTTGAATTCTATCATTACTACATACTCAGTATTACTTTTAACAAAGCATACATTGAAAGCAATATTGTTCATGATAAAGTTTAGTTCTGTAGCCATATGCACAGATGTATGCTTTGGAGAAACATTTTAAAATCTGAACATATTAGCTACAGCATTGGATACACTGTTTCTTTAGTCATACAAATGGCAAGGCTGCAAGAGTTTACAGGTTTTTTTTTAAAGTACTAATGGTTGAGCACACTCACTTTGCACACATTCCTGTAGCTCAGTGTGCTTACATATTTTCTGATGAGTTATGCCTGCCACAAACAGACAACCATGGCTTTCATTGCAAATAGCACAGGGATTTACTTCATTTATACCCTGCCTTCCTCCCCAGTGCTGATCCAAAGAAGTTTACATCATTCCCCTCTCCTCCAAAGACCAAAGGTCTGAGCTGCAGTCCCCCAGCACCACCTTCTGAAACCTACCCTCCAGGTAGAACCAGAACCCTTGCAAACAGTGCCTCCCCATCTCAGTCCAGCTAGGCCAGAAAGCTACCATGATCAAAGGAATTTAAAGTCTCTGAACTGTCTAGTTGCCAGCCAAGTGCTGGCAACTGGTAAGAGGTTCAGCGGGTAGGGAAATACAAATACTTGTTGCTCTCATGGGGCAAATGTCAGTTCTGGCTCAGTTCTGGAAGTGACATCATTATGTTGGGGTAATGCTCTAGGATTCCAGTATATCTTTATGATTTTATCATAACAGTTCAGTGGAACCCTAGAACATTGCCCCAATGTGATGATGTCACTTCTGGGTTCTCACTGGAAATGATGTCATGCTGTTGAAGCAACAGCATTTTCATTACCACCACCCTCCTGAGTGACAGCAGCAATCTGGAGCTGCCAGCCAGAGATCTCCGACTATATCAGAAAACCTAGCAGCCCTATTTGTGGCTGAGGTGTCATCAGAGGGGAAAGAAACTTTCTCTTCAGGTACAGAAAAGCTTCCACTAAAAATGAAAGTAAAACTTGGCTGCTGCAAAGGTCTTAAAGGCATAGCGCAGCAAAATGATTTGCTTTGAAAGGCACAGAACAATTAAAAACTGGCCTCTCTCCTATTTCTATATTTTGTGGGGAAAGGTCATCTGACAGCTGGCCAGAAGGGATGGAATATGGCCATGGGAAGTTTGTAATCCAGGGGGTTCTGCCAAAGCGGACAGTCTTACATAAAGGATCTTCTTATTTTCATATAGTACTATCTCATTCTGTAGGCTTGCCCTCCTACCCCAAAGACTGATCTCTAATTCCTTCCCAGTTCTGACAAACACTTACCACATTATTGGTGTGGGATTATTAGGGCATCTGGGGGCCATTCCAGCCATAGCAAGTCGTCTTCTTGCTTCTATCACTCATCAGCAAAGAAAGATGGTACATTCCATTGGACAAATTTGGCTTTAAAATATCAAGAACAAGATTTTTTTATGGAAACGTTTTAATCAGGACTGGGGGGCAAAGGAAATCTATTTGTTTTGGATGCAAGTTAAATATTAAAAAAAAAATACACTGAAACATGATCATGCTCGTAACTAATCATGATGATTCTGTTGTCTTTAAAACAATGGGGCAAGCAATCAGACCCAAGATTGTGTTCACAACCGTGCAGTCCTAATCAGAGCTACTCCCTAAAAGCCCATTAATGTCAAAGGATTTAGAAGTTTTTAACTCTGTTTAGGATGGCACGGTGAGTCATACAGATCTTCAGAGACAAAGTCGTAAGTGAACAATATGAAGCAATTGTAATGCATTTTCATTCCTCAATAACATTCCAATTAAAACTTCTTAATTAGGATAACAAATTGGCTCTTTTGATTTGGTTATCATTTGTTCTTTTTCGATTTCAATCACACATTGGATGGTGATTGCTTCTCTGAGTTCCCCCTGTTCCCAAAGGATCAGAAATAGTATACAGAAATGGAATATAAATTGAATTACTTCAACAGTGCCACAAGGGCAGCATTTTAGTTTTCCCTGGAAGAGTGACTGGAAACAATTCACATTCATTGGAGAAAGAGTGACCCTTACAGACTCCATGGGATGGGGCCTAAGCTAGCTTGCTGTCTCATGGCCTAAGCTTTTGCTTCCACCTGTAGAGTTCTTTACCTGCATAGGCTCACCAGATCCTCCACTGTGGTGGAAGACCTCCCCCTTCAACTTGCTGTCCTTGCCGCCACCACTCAGCAGCGGGGGGAAATGGGTGAGGACAATGCAGAGTTATTTCCCCCATCCCTACCTCTTTCCCCTTCTGCCAGTTGCATGCCAATGGCTGGCAATCCTATTCCAACATGAGCTCTGTTTCTTGGTCATAGTAAAGTGTGATGGGATATTGAGAATCAGCTTATTTTACTGCCTTTCCTTTCTTTCCCACAGCCTCATTTACCCACAATGCCTTTTCTATCCCTTGCCTGCTTACCTACATTTCTCACATCCTGGTGGTGCTCCCTTCTTCTTTTCTCGCAGCTGTTGTCTGTTTAAGGGGTTGCTAAGCAATCCCCAAAATATAGTTCAGATGCCAGTAATATGAGGTTTGGGGAATTTAAAAAGATTCCCTTGCTTTTTTAAAAATATTTTTGGATTCTTCTGCAAACCTGAGGTTCCTCCAGGCCTGTAGAGAGGCCTCCCCTCTCATATATAGCTCTAGTGTGTGAATTTTCAAATCTGCATTATGGGACCATGTTCAGAATTAGATATATAGATACTAATCATTATGATGTGTTACAGAGAAGGAAATGCCTGTATGTGTGCTTCCCACTTGCATAGCTATCTTTTGAAGCCAGTTGAAATCCGTGTTATATAATATAAACAGCCGCAGAGACCGAAAATGATACCTGTATATCGTAATCCACACGATTCAATTTCCTGGTCATGCAACAGTGTGACAAAGAGATGGATCCGAGACTGACTTTGATCTGATGTGATTATAATGTTCAAAATAATGTTAATAAGATGTGGTCATCTTAATTGAAATCCCCCCCTTTATGGCAAATAGGTTAGTTTGCAGAGGATACATTTAGAATTCACTAATAGCTACCTTTTTCATTATATGATAAAGTACATGAGGGTGTTCAGCAAATGACCAACCTCACAAAGATGAATGCAAAATTTCACTGCTGCACTTCACTCTATTTATCTAGCCTCACCTTTGTGAGAAAACAAGGCTTTACTGACCTCTATACTGTCTAAACAGACATTAATGAATTGAGTGTTTTAATATGGAACATATAATTTATCACGTTAATAAGAAAGCTTAGTGGGGCTTGAAATTGGCAAATGCTAAGTTGCAAATTGTATCCAAGTTGTAAAGAGGCCCTGCTCTAATGACAATGCAGATCAGAGCTATATGTTTTCCATCACAAAACTATCAACTAGACAGAAACTACATATTTTAACATTCCCCACCCACCCAGAGTGCCCAATGTGAAGGGCATTTGCAAAATCACCATCCTTCAGTTTACTGGAAAACAAGTAGACACTTGGCTTTGTTTGTTAATAGTGAGTGCCATTCATTCAGAGTGCCAACTGCCATTGTCTCTTGTAGCATGCTTGTTCAGTTTTCAGACTGTAATCAAAATATCCATCAGCAGCTTCCTTCACCATGAGAGCTATGGGGTTGCTTTCCAAGAGCAGGATTGCCTTCTACATCAGAGTTCTGAAAAAGTACTATGCCTTTTCAGAACACTTAGGGGGGACAGGAGTTTTAGGGACAAAACAGATTCTATCTAGCCCTCAAAGGCTAGGGCACAAATAAAAACTTGTTTGTGTTAAAATGCCACAAGTCTCCTGTGTATTTTTGCTGCAACAGAATAGTGTAACTAATATTAACAATATTATATAACAAGGAATTCAACAGAGATTGAAGACACATTCAAATAAGGTACAGTTTTGAATCCATTTTACAAGTGTTTGCTGCAAGAGCTGTCTCTGTGTGGCTAGCCCCTCCTTCTGTCTCTTAAAGTTTTGATATGCATTTTCTTAAGGCTTAGGCAATTTGGCCAATATCAAAAATATGATATCCCCCATCTGCTGCACAAATGCCTGCCAGATTCAAAATCCCCTATGTGTAACTGAGGATTGTCAAGTACCTTCTGGTAACCGGCAGGGTAATGGGGAGTACTTACCAGGAGAGGGAGGGAGGCCCAGGCAACTTTGCCAGCAATGTGGCAATGTTACTTCATGTGCTCACAGGAAGTGCCATCATTATGCTACAATGTCATGGCAATGCTCTGGTATTTGGGCAAAAACTCCATGGTAAAATGGTTTCTACCACAGAGTTTTTGCCCAAATCCCAGAGTGTTGCCTGGATGTCACCAGTGATTATGTCACTTCCTGTGCACACTGGAACTGATGTTGCCAAGTCACTTGTGATGTTGCTTGTGCCTTCCTCTTTCTCCTAGTAAGTCCACCTGCCAGCCAGCTGATTGGTGGGGGGATCCCTGCCTCAACTGGAGGGGGGGCTGACAACCCTACTGTAACTAGAAAAAAACTCTGAGCTCCAGGTATGTTGCTAGAGCAGTTGGGAAATATAGTTCTGTTTGAAGTAGTAGGTGTCAGGTGCCCAGCCATGGGTTAATTGGGTGATGCATGTGTGTGAAGGAATATGCTTTGCCTTGATGCTGTAATGTCTCTGCAGCCTCCCTTATCTTCACCTGGCCTTGACAGCTTAGTCTGCTAGGCGTGAAGCGCCCCAATCTCCCACGTGCCTCTGAACCGTTATATTTTTCCTGTTTGCCCATTGGTTCCCAGGTGTCAGAGGGGTCTGTATGAATCCCCTATAATTGCAATAGCCATTTTGTATCTTACATTCCTGACACTAATGTTATCCACTGCTTCACTTGGCCCTGATCAAAATAAAACTTTGCCTGTTTAAGGACCTGCTGTTGAACTGAGTTATTGGAGTGCCTGACAGTAGGAGGTAGAGGCATTCAGCTCTTGAATCTATGTGATGCAGATTACTTCCTATACTGAAGCAGTAGCTGCTTGTGGCTTAGCTTTGGAGGGTCATTTTATTATAGTCACAAGTCACCCTTATTCCTCTGAAGTAATCTGTTTGCAAGCAGACTGACAGGGATCAGTTTTTAATTATACAGAACTGCCAGCCTTATTTTCAAGTGAGCCCTTGGAGTATTCCCTCCTTAATTCACACAGTGTATATTTTTAATTCCTAGGAATCCACTCCCCCAAGCCTTCTGCTGGCAAAGGCTCTTCAGTTTTTGAGGGGGTTGAAACTTCACCTTCTAAAACCTGCCCATCCCACCACTGACTCACAGATATGAGTGGGTTTGCCTGGAGATCTCCCGGAATTACAACTCATTCTCAGATGACAGATATCAGTTCCTCTGGAGAAAATGGCTGCTTTGAAGGAGGGGTTCTATGGCCTCATACTAAGGTTGCCAACTCTGGGTTGGGAAATAACTGGGGATTTGGGGGGTAGAGCCTGAGGAAAGCAGGATTTAGGAAAGGGAGGGATTTGAATGGGGTATAGTGGCATAGGGTCCACCATCCAAAGTGGCCATTTTCTCCAGATGAATGGAGATCAGTTGTAATTCTAGATCTCCAGCTACCACCAGGAACCTGGCAACCCTACATCATACCCCGCTGTGGTCTCTCTCCTTCCCAGACCCTGCCCTCTCTAGTTAGTAAGAGAATATGCAGATAAGTGAAGTGGGGGGGAGGTGTTGGTTTACTTTCACTTCTAAATCTATCCACCCCACCAGGAAAAAAGAGGCAGTTCTGGTGATTTATGTGTTCTTACCAAGGAATAAAGTCCATTGAGTTCAATGGAAATTACTTCCAAGTAAACATCAGGTGATAGTTGAAAACCTAAGCACAGTATACTCACCAGGAAAGTGACAACTTTGGGAACACCTTAAAAACAATGGGTTTCTGTCGAAGAAACCAGGGCTGGACTGGAATTGCCAAAGAATCCCAGAGAAACAGCCATGGGCAGTCCTTCCCTTCCAGACCTGGGCCACCTCCCCCAGTCCATCCTCTTGGCTGATCTCTCTCTCTCTCTTTGCAGATGCCTCTGATTAGGGTTGCTGTAAAAGTTGCCACTTGCCAGCTCCAGGTTGGGAAATACCTGGAGATTTGGGGATGGAGCCTGAAGAGAGAGGGTTTGGGGGAGGGGTGGGTCTTCAATGGGGTATAATGCCATAGAACCCACCCTCCAAAGCAGCCATTTTCTCCAGGGGAACTGAACTCTGTCACCTGGAGATAGGGTTGCCAGATCCTACCTGGCTGGCAGCGGGGGACTCCCGGACCCTCTCCAGGATGTTCTGCTGAGTGCACAAAGTCTGCAAAGCACAATGACATCACCCAGAAGTGATGTTATCATGTCACCAATGTTGGGGATGACACTCTAGTTTTTGGGCAAAACTCTATGAGGTTTTTTTTGTCTTCAAAACAATAGAGTTTGCCCAAAAACTAGTGTCACCCCCTGATGGTGATGACAACCTGATAATATCACTTCTGGGTGATATCATTGCATTGGGAATGTCCCATAGTGATGTCCCTGTTTGGGGATGGGGTTTCAACCATCAGCCAGGTGGCCAGTGGCAGATCCAAGCCCCTAAAAGTGGGGAACCCCCACTGGGACCTGGGGGCTAAGAAACCTACCTGAAGATCAGTTAGGAATCCCAGGAGATTTCTGGCCACCACCTGAAGGTTGGCAACCCTAGCTGCTTGGAATAAGTTAGGAGTCAGGCAAACTCCTAGTAATTGTTGCCAATGCCCGCCAATGTTCATCTTGTCAGCAGATAGAAGCAGGCTGGTAAAACGTGTGCGGGGGTAATGTGTAATGACACCACTTCCGGCATGACCCAGAAGGGCCAGCATTGCAGGAGGATGACACTCTAGCACTTGCCCAGAAACTCCATAGAGTTTTGAGGTGAGTGCTAGAGCATTACCCTGGTGCAATGCTGGAGCTTCTAGGTCATACTAGAAGCAACATCACTGCGTAGCAATGAAGTTAACCCCCCACAGTAATTACCTATCTCCCCCCATCTACCACCAGATGACAGGCCTTGCATGGCAACTCTAGTTAGGAGGAGGTGTCACTGGCTGTCCATGGTACTGACCTACTGGGAATTTCCCCAGTTCAATTGCTCATCTGCCCCTTGTGCCATTGCTTAATGGATGCAGTGGGCTGGCTGGCCTAGAGCACTGAATACCCTTGGGCTGGCCCTAATCAGGTAGAGTTAGAATGTGACAATCTGAAGCAGGGCTTTAGTGTGGTGGCTCCAAGGATTCATAATAAGCTGTGTTTAAATATGAAGCCCTACTTCTGGCTGTTGCCTGTACAAGCTGTAAAGTAGTAGTAGTAGTAGTAGCAGCAGCAGCAGCCATTTGATAATTCTTATCCTTTTTGTTGCTTAGGTTAACCTTTTTAAATATTGCACAGGACATTGTACTTTGGAAAAGCAGCCAATGCATCTCTTAAATATACAAACAATTAAATATACAAACAAACAATTGACTTCAATTGTGAGTTTAATCTGGTTTTGCTTGTTTGTTCTCTTTGTTTAGAATTTCTATCCCACTATACCCTCTGAGTTAAGAGCTAGTTACAACAAAGATGAGAAGAAAACTTTACACAGATTGGATCTAGGGTCTAGTCACTACCCCGACCCAAATGCCAACATATCACAGAGTAGAATAAAACTTAACAAATCCCCCTGGATATTTAATAACTCACAGATGTTCTATAGAATGTCATCAAGTCATCTATTGCTGTGAAATGGAGAAAAGCAGGATCTCTCTGAAGTCACACTTCTTCCTTGGATTGCTATAATCTGATAAACCCAGACTATTTAATCCAAATATCCTCTGTTTTTTGCCATCAAGTCACAGCTGACTTATGGTGACCCCCATAGGGTTTTCAAGGAAAGAAACATTCAGAGGTAGTTTGCCTTTGCCTGCCTCTGAGAAGCAACCCTGGAATTGCATAGTGGTCTCTAGGGTTGCCAGGTCCTTCCTGGCAACTGGTGTGGGATGTGGAGGGGACTTATCAGGAGCAGCAGGGAGGCCCATCCAATTTACAGTGATGTGTCTACATCACTAGCCACGTGACCAGGATGTGACACTTCACTTCCTGGAGCCTGGGGCAATATTTTGGGCAAAAACTCTATGTTAAATGTGACTTCTACTATAGAGTTTTTGCCCAAATACCAGAGCGTTGCCCCCAATGTACCAGAAGTCATAGAGTCACTTCCAGATCATGTGGGATGCATGTAGATGTCTTGCTGCACCTTTCCCTCTTTTTTTGGATAAGCTCCCTCCCACCTGCCAGCTGATCAGTGGTGGTGAGCTGGGGACTGGAACTGGGGATTCCCTGCCTTCACCGGGTGCGGGGGGAGTTTGGCAACCCTAGTGGTCTCTCATCCTAGTGGTCTCTCATCCAAATGCTGACCAGGGCCAACCCTATCCCAACAACACCCAGACATATTGTCTGGATAAATACAATGCAGTTGCAAAAAAAAAAAAAAAAGTTGATTTATGTGTGGAACGGTGTTTTATCCCCTATATATTTTATATTTACAGTGGTGGGTATAATGTGGCTGTATTTTGGGAACACTGTTTACTAATGAACAGGTGATAATATCCTAGAAGGAAAATGTTGTGGAGCCTGTAACATACCCATTCAGCCAGTTTGGTGTAGTGGTTAAGTGTGCGGACTCTTATCTGGGAGAACCGGGTTTGATTCCCCACTCCTCCACTTGCACCTGCTGATGTGACCTTGGGTCAGACACAAGCTCTGGCGCAGCTGTTCTCTCAAGGACAGTTTGTGTTAAGAGTTCTCTCAGCCCCACCTACCTCACAGGGTGTCTGTTGTGAGGAGGGGAAGGGAAAGGAGTTTGTAAGCCGCTCTGAGACGCCTTTGGGCAGTGAAGGGCGGGGTATAAATCCAAACTCTTCTTCTTCTTCTTCTCTAAAAGTGCAGCTGCAGAGGCAGTCCATCCCAGACAGCTGGTCAACAGCTTTAAGACAGGTAAAGTTAAAGCATACTTGAGTTAGAAAGGTGCATTGGCTAGTGTGCCACATTTGAGTTGACTGTGGGCAGTCTAAGTTGAAATCCCCACTCAGCCATGAAGCTCCCTAGGGGGTGATGAACAAATAATTTCCTTTCAGCCCAGCTCACATTACAGGATGGCTGTGAGGATCACACAAGATAAAGTTGCACTGCAATTTGTAAGACACCTGGGCCTTGGGGAGAAAGTGGGAAATAAAACTCAGTCATCCAGTTAATCAGTTGGCTCACCACAATGGCCTAATGGGACCATGCCATTTTTTTTTTCCGTAAGAGTGCCTCGTTGCAAAGTAAATCCACATTTCTGTTCTTTAAATACAGTTGTAGACACTGGGTTGGATCTAGCCGGTTTTTTTCACTCAGTCTCACCTAATTCCCTCCTTATTATTCCCCTCATGGTTTTTGTTCATGCAGATCCCGTACCCCTCAGCATTGCCTATTTTGTGGTCTCCTTCCTCACTTTCTGGCTAACAGAAAAGCTGGATGGATTCAATCCATTGCTTATAACTTGTTGCCCTTGTTGACTTTATCTGGTATGTCATTTGCCAGGCATGGGACAAATGTGCTATGCTGCAATGACAGTCCATGGTGTATCATTAGGAACGTTAGTGTGGTGGCTTCACGTGCCATTTTGTCCTTCCCTAGAGTGCATTTTGTCCTTCCCATTTGAACTACAAACTATGGTTTCTTCTCTTCCTTCTAAATCAGGATTTAACCAGATTTATGAACCCAGTTTGATAAGGCAGAGAACAAACCACTGTTAAGACTCTGGTTTGTTAGGAAAGCCTTTTAATTTTCAAGTGAAGTGAGAAAGAAGATGGAGGCAAACGACAGTGTCAAGCCTGATCATTACCCAGGCTTGTTCCCATGACAACAAACCATGAGTTGTCATTTCACTAGAAACTTGCTTGCGTGTTTATGGCCTGATCAAAAACATTCACATCCTCCATGAAATAACTGATAAAAAATGCATAAGGAAGGGATGACAAACATAAGAACATAAGAACATAAGAGAAGCCAATTGTGAATCGGGCCAATGGCCCATCTAGTCCAACACTCTGTCACACAGCGGCCAAAAAAACAATGAAGTTAAAGAATGGAATGACCTGTCCATTACACAGGGGGGAAAATAGTGTTACAAGTTGATACAAGTCCTAATGTAAGAATGGCATTGAATTCTTATTTTTTTCATATTTCTGCATTAAACACCTTGATCATAGCATTCTTGCATTAAATCCAGGTCTGATGCTTCATAAGGATTTAGCAGGAGGTAAAAATGAATTTGCTTTGGAAGGAATTATATAATAGAGGGCTAGTTTCTCTTTAATTTAAATAAACCTAGAAAGCTTAATCCATTGTAAAACCTACACCGTTCCTCCTGTAATCCTCTCACCCATGCTTACTTATTCTTCAGCTTAAACTTTATACCTTATACCTCCTTGGAAGAAGCAACCCGGCCCCAAGAGTCAAACTAACCTAGAAATGAAAATGCAAGGAAAAGCTAATATATGCATATTAGGTGATTGTATGCACATTGTAAGCACTGCCTGGAGCAACTGTTGCTTAGATTTCCAGATGCAGTATTGATTCAAGCCGCATCTCTCTCTAGCAATTTATCAACACTAAATTATTCTAAACATCACACTATTTTTAACAAGGATAAATTTAAAAACATTCTTTCTATCTAAGCCACAACCAGGAAAAAAAAAAACGTTCGAATTTAGGCACTATTCTCTACCACATTTAAAATAGATATATGTCAGAAACAAATTGAAGGCTCTTAACACAAACACACACGATGTGTTAGGGACTGTACCTAAAAAAGAATGCGCTCCCTAATTTAAATGAATGAATACAATGTAATAATTTAATGTGGAAATGGTTACATGGACTTTAGCCACACTACAATTCACATTTGGTCACTCTTTTTAAAATGAAAATAATTTTAATTAAAAGACTTCTGCATCCTAGCCAAGAATGTATTTGGCAATGATTTAAGCACCTACATGGACATGGAGAATATAAATAAGTTTAAGACAGCTGAGACTACTCAGTTATTCATGAGTATTTTTAATGGTTATCAAGGAAGACTGCCTTTTTCAACAATACTTCAGGACTTCTTAGCCTATGCACTTACGTCACCATGACTTACAATCACCAGAATTCACCTGGGCTGATTCCACACCAAGGTTTCTCCACATTTCAACCACCTGTTTCCATGTTTCCATAAGACATCATCAACTATTCATGTACAGACTGTCAACAACTTATTCTTTCCATTTTGGGCAGGATGCTATCCACACGGGGGCTGCAGTCACACTGGAAGCTTGGCGCAATCTGGCAGTGCCTCTATTTGTGGTGGGTTAAACCATTGTGGGAAGGGGTGACCACAGAGCACACCCAGAAGCGGCCTCACTGTGTGCTTGCCCCATGGTCGACTTTTCAGGTTATTGTTGCGGGGTAACCACGGAGTGGGTAGTCAGGTGGCTTCTTTTTTTATTTGTCTTTTGCATATGGACATAACTGCTTATTCAAAGCATTGCTCCCATTTTGACAGCTGGAGAAGGCTGCTTCCCCCTTTGAAAAAGACTCATATTTTCAGTTAACCCCTTCCCCACCCTGTGTGCTGGAAAGCTGTAGGCAGCGGAACTGGCATGAAAAAAGATAAAGAAGGCTTCTCAGCCTGCCCTTCCTCCCCCCCTCACCTCAGAGGACAGCTGAAAGCTTGCTGGTGTGCACATCACTGACTGACAAAAAAAAAAAAAAAAAAAACCCAAAGAGCAAAAATGGAACAGAGCTATCAGACTTCCCAACCAGGTTGAACTCACACCAGGGGAGTTCAGACATCTGGAAATGTGGGGTAAAAGAGCTGATATCCGTAGACCCTGGACTTTCCCTGGTGTGTGAATACTCTGCTTCCAAAGTGGGGCAGAGCAGGGTGGTGATGACTGGGGCATGGAGGGCAGATGTTGCTGTCTGATTGGTCTCTTTAACTCCGCAAAGGTACTGCAACAATATCAGCACAAACTGCTCATGTGACCATAGCCAGGTAGTTTCTTCTGTCAGAAAGGGAAGCAGCACAATTGCAGGACATTTACAATGAGCTAAATTTGCCATCAGGTGACAGCTCAGTTATGGGGACCTCTCATGGGGTTTCCAAGGCAAGAGACATTCAGAGGTGGTTTGCCTCTGCATATCAACCTTGGACTAACCAGGGCTGATTTGCTTGGCTTCCAAGATCTGATGAAGTTGGGCCAGCTTGGGCCATCCAGGGCAGGGAAGCTAGTCCATTACTTGCCAATTATTCTTTTCATTTGTTGATGACCTCAAGGGGACACCCCCAGTCAATTAGCAATAATTGAAGAGATTTGCCTGACAGGGGAGGGGATTGTTGGAACAACTTTGCAAATACATTTTTTCAGGACTCTTTTTATAGCAGGAACTTCTTTGCATATTAGGTGACACACCCTAATGTAGCCAATCCTCCAAGAGTTTACAGAGCTCTTCTTACAGGGGCAACTGTAAGCTCTTGGAGGATTGGCTACATTAGGGGTGTGTTGCCTAATATGCAAAGGAGTTCCTGATACAAAAAGAGCCTTGTATTTTTTTTTTTTTAAAAAAAGGTCTGTTAAAGGTACTGTGTTATTTCTTTGCAGCACTGTGTTACCCAGGTGCCTCAAAAATAAATAAATAAACAAGTTAGGCAGAGACTTCTGAGGTCCCCAAGGGAGAGCTTCAACACACATCAGGATCCCATTCACAATACAGCCCCTGATTGGCTGGCATTACCTACCTGACTGAATCCAGAAAGGAGAGAAAAGCATCAGTCAGAGGACAAATTATGAAGTTAAACAAAGGGTGATTCTGCATCTGGTTTATAATCCACTCTCTCTCTCTCTGCTGTGGAAGCGGTTTCATTTTTGCTCGGGATATATGATTGCATTCTGCATCTAATCCACAGTTGTTGTTTTAAAAAGATAAAATGAGACAGCAAAAGGACAGAGGACTGCCACCTGGTAGATATCTAAGCAAATTCATTAGCGGTGAGAAAAAACAGAGGTGGGGTGAAGGGGGAAACATCAAAGGAATCCACAACAAGTAGTCTGCATATTGTTCACAGTGAATTGGTGGCAGGGAGGAGCAAATGGTCTGGGGCAAAACCACATCCAAATAACCCGGGGAGATGCCATTGTGAGCACAGAGTCACCACTAGATGGCAATAAAATGATGTGGAAGCTCAAAAGTGAACCAATGCACAAGGAGACCGAGAGCCGAGTGAAATTTGTGTTCCGACATGGGTTTCGAGACACAACCGCAGGAGACAAGTGCAGAATCTCCCAAAGATACCAAACAGGATGAAGAAAAGGTGAATATCTGCACATATTTTAGATAAATGTTGCTGAATTTTCCATTTTCAGCCTGAAAGATTGAAAGCAGAAAATATTCAGCGCAGCCTGCAAGTAAGCTTAGGCAACCACAAGACAAAGTTTTCAGAAAGTGGTGTTTCAGTTCTCCAATTTGCTCTGCGTGGAGCTGATAAACCTCATACACTCCATTTAACTGAGACAGAATTGTAATGAAATGGAGCCACTCTACCAGATGTAAGAGCTATGAAAGAAGGGAAGCTGGGGGGGAAAGAGTTTCTTCCTTAGCCAAAAGATCACGCTTCAATAAACAAGTTAGTCTCTAAGGCGTCATAGAATTTTGATGTCTTTCACATCCATACACCCAGCAAATAGCCTAATCAGAATATATTGTTTAAGTTATGATTTTTAAGTTAAGGCCTCTGTCATAATTTCCCCCATCCACTTAATATAGCCTTAGGGAAGTCCTCCTGTTTTCTCAATTGCAATATATATCACATAGCCCCGTTTCTTAACTGCTGAACTGTTCTATTGACAAGTCAACTGTCTTTTGAGCTGATGTGACCCTTCACCTAAGTATTTGTGTAAGAATTTTCTGCTTTGGTTTGTGAATGCTGGGTTTACAATCTGTGAATACTCAGAGGTTAAGCTCAAACTGTCTTTACAAGTAGATTCAGGTGTATAGCTGTGTTGGTCTGGAGCAATAGAAAAAAGTTCGAGTTCAATGGAACCTTTAAGACCAACAAAGTTTAATTCAGAAAAGCTGATACCCAGAATTAAACTTTGTTGGTCTTAAAGGTGCCACTGGACTCATACTTTGTCTTCACAAGTAGTCTGTCCAAAAGAAAGAGTTACCCTCTCCCAATTCGTTCTGAGTTCCAAGCCACAAAGTTTGGTGTAATAAAGACCTTCCAGCCTCAAGGTGACCAAATCAATTCCCTTTAGATTTATTTGTTTTCTGCTCACGCCTCTGTACCAAGTTCTCATAGGTCTCATAATAACAATTTTCCAGCAGTCGTTATACCTTTGGTGATATAAAAATAAAATCAGAGACTTTAAGTCTAACTTGATATCAACACTGTTATCATTTCTCTCTCTCTGATTTTAAGAGCCACTGCTGCATATAATGTATCTCCTACAGCAGCTCTCTTCGCCCAAACTTTTGACCGTTGCTTGTTGGTCAAGGATATGATTTTTTTTTTCCTTCCAAACTTCCTCCTAGAAATGCAGTGAATAATCAAGACTATCTAGCTTATTCCTGCTGCAAATACACCTTCAGAGTTTAGGGCTATAATGTAAAACCTGTAAAACTTGTTAAAAGTTTAAATAATATTTCAGTCAACAAACTACCCTCCTTTCTCCCACGATTATCTTTTGACATTAAAATGCTTGCTTGAACAAAAAGATCTTAATGCAGAAAAGTACTCAGCACTCTGGTGGGAACTCAAAAGGCCTACATCAGTCTCCCCTTACAAATGTATCCGTACAACAGCTACCCTTTAATTTAGGTTCATCTGAGAGAGAATAATTGGCCCAAGGCCACCCAGTGAGCTTCCATGGTAGAACACAGGGATTCAAACCCAGGTCTTGCAGATCATAGTTGGGCAATATATGATACTGGCTCATAAAAACAAAGCAAAAGTAATTTCATTTCATGGAAAGGAACCTTAAAAGCTACAGGAATCACATAAAATGACATGCCTTTGGGGGATTGTTGTACACTGTTTTTCCCCTGATGTAACTACACTAACTTTTTATTGACACTAGGATTTATAGAATAGAATTCATGGAGGCTAGGATTTTCTAAAAAGAACAAGGGCTTCAGACACTCATATTTCATGTTTTTTAGGATGTAGAAAGAAATACAGGGATCTTAAAGGATATTAATGGACTGATAGGTCAACACAGACGCAAGTCTGGAAAATATTACATTTTTGGGGAGAGTAGCAATCCTTAGAAGTACAATCTACAATATAAGGCAAGTGCCATTTGGTAGGAATCCTAGACTATAATGTTTGACTCATATGAGTTAACATATGGAATTATAGTATTTGCCTATTCTTCCAGGGCAATCTGACGTGCTAATTAACCAGATTTCTCTCTGATAAATATAAACACAGATGTCATTGTTTTGTTATGGCCTCTTAAAAGTATAACATTGCTTGATGAAGATCTTAGGCATCTGAACAAGTTCAAGGTGTTAACTAGTCAAATTAATAACTTCCCCTTTTGATGGTTCTCACATTCTTATGAAAATTGGAGAAAGGGCTAGAATATGAATCTAAGCTTGATAAAGATGATCAGAGAGAGTCAGTTTAAGGCATGTTGATCTTGGTATATAAGTACACTTATTTGGAAGCATCAAATCAAACAGGATTTACTTCTTGGAAAACTGATGTAGGCCAATAGTGCAATTTTTGCTTTCTTGTCCTCCTTTTTTCCTCTTTGTTCATGTAACACTTCCTCCCTGCCAACTCTGGTTTGCAACTAAAGAGCAAATTTTTTTCTCCCTGGCCCATTCCAGTGTCAGAGTTGTGCTAGTTGTGTGCCAGTATGGCTCCACACAAACTTATTGTAGTATCCTCATAAACTGAAACTATGGCTTGCCATTGGTTTGCAAACTGTGGTTACAAAGAAACCATGCATGCATCAAACAGGGTGTGCACTGTTGCAACTGTAACATGGTTAATGCTGGGAAGCAAGAGGTGGAAAATGTTTCTTCTGAGAGAGAAGAAGGGAAAGATAATGGGGCACAAATTCTTGTGGCTGGATCCCGATTTTTATGCAGAATGTGGCTTACAGGGAAATAGAGTCATGTGAGAGGGAGCTGGGGAGGAGCTGTGGCTCATTGTAGACTGCAGAGTATCTGCCTGGCATGCAGAAGGTCCCAGGTTCAGCCCCCAGAATCTCCAGTTAAAACAGCCTAGTAGTAGATGATGTGAAAGACCTCTCTATGGGACAGACCTTGGAGAGCTGCAGCCAGTCTGAGTAGAAAGTGCTGACCTGGATGGACTGATAGTCTGATTCAGTATAAGGCAGCCTCAAAGAAATGCGGGTGTGTGTGGAGTTGGGATAATAAGAATGATGTGGTGAAGTCTTTTGATTATTTCCTTTCCTTTGCTGCCAAATTTGTATTATGGAGCTACTATTAAAAAAGCCCATTGTAAACTCAATACAATGAGCTCCAGCAAGACCCCGGGGTCGAGGGCTCATGATGTGGAGCTGCTGGATGTCAGCCTCACCGTCCTTGTTGGCCAGCCTCTCCCCCCCGTGTTGCTGGCTTCAGCAAGCCAGCCGGAAAAGCCCCGGGGAGCTTTTAAAATGGTTTTACCATATAGCTATTTAAATGTCTCCCTGCACCCTCCCGGGTCCTTTCTAGTTCGCCTGCCATGACGGGCCAGCTAGGAAGGGCATGGGGGGGGGCTCTGTTGGGCTTCTTTGGCTGGCCCACTTCAGCGAACCAGCAGAAGCCCCAGGGAGCCATTTAAATGTCTCCCTGTGCCCACCCAGGTCCTTCCTAGCTTGCCTCGGCAGGCAAGCTAGGAAGGGTGCGGGGGGTGCTCTATTGGACTATGTTCTCTCCTGAGGACCCTGCGAGTGACAGATCAGGGATACAATTCATTTGGGAGTGTGTGGAAGGTTCAGGAGAGTCCATGACCAAAACAGTCCATGGCCAAAACAGAATTATATCTAAGGAGGATGATCTTCCCTCAGAGGCAAGATTTTCCCTCTGTTTTTCTTTCCCTTTACTGATTGAGCTGCCCTAGTAATGTGTTTTCTTCTTTGTTGAAGAACTCTGGCTGTCCCACCCTGACACAGTATGATATTTTGACTGTTGGCTTCAGCCCAGGACCTGAGGGAAGGATCAGGAACTGACTTTATCTTAAACAACTTAAATAGCACTTGAGGCATTTTGAAATTCAAAAATAATTAAATATTTTATTTAACATAGAGGGGAAAGGTCAGGTGAAATCAGGGGTAAAATTTCTGGGGTAACTCAATATAAATAACTCTGAGGTAAAATCAGTACATGCACAAACTTTAGTTCTTATGTTTCAGGCTGAGAGTTTCTTAAGTTTTTCACAGTGACTTAAATCCTTATGTTGAGAGGCTTTTGTTGCTGTGCTTTCCCCATACACTTTGGTACACTTTCTTTGAGTATTCTTTAACTCTTTTGGTTTCCAGAAATCTGGTACACTATTTCTGGTACCCAAACCCCTTCTCTTGTTACACCATTACTTGTCTTCAGTTTTTAACTGACTCTTGTTTCTACAGGTATTTATTTATTTATTTATTTATTTATTTCATTAGATTTTACCCCACCCTCCCAGCAAAGCTGGCTCAGGGTAGTTTCTAACCACACCAGACCAGGGATCTCTCCACTCTTCAGAACTAACTCCCTGTTTTCCTCTCGCTATCCCCTTTCCTTGGCCCAAATGGCAGTCTTCATCTACTTCCCAAACTTCCTTGTCAACTTTCCCCCAGTTGTCCTGTTTGTGTTAAACTGGTCTCAGCTAAGGCTGAAATCAGTCTGAATCCTCCTCAGCATCCAGTTCAGAAGTCTTTTTCTGCTCAGCTGATGCTAACCAATCAGATTGTTTGTAGCAGCCTGTCACTTAAAGCTCTCTGTTTCTGTGAGGAATTAACCCTTCACAGTCCTTTAGCTGTTTGCACAGCACTTCCAAGCTTCTTAAAAGTGCAGCCCCTCAAGGATTTGCATATTTGAGTGACATCAGTAATGACAGTGAGCAAGATGTTCAAACTCACTTTTCTTTCCCCAAGTTATAATGATTGTGGTCTCACTGCTGCAGGAGCACAGTTAAAATTTATGACAGTTTAGACAGCTAAAGTAGTGAAAGAGTGTGCTTAATAACTTTGACCTATAGAATCTACTGAAACACCAAATCTGCATTAATATTCTTGGGGTGAGAGGAGAAGGATTGTTGAGACTGGCTGCAGCCTTCCGACAACTTACTCAAGAATAGGCTCATTGAAGACTTTGACACTCTTTCAAAGTGAGTGACAGGAACAGTAGACAGAGTAATTGAGGAGAACTTGGGAAGGTTTTTTTGCCCAAAGTGAGTCTTATGATAAAAAAAAGTTTAAGAAAAACAAAATGTATAGTCTTCCATACATAGAATTGGCTGCATGGAAATCTGCAAATTATGCATGGGAAATAATTTTGTATCTCATGGGGAAAAACAAGCCTTATACTCTGTACATTGGAGATGCAGATGTATGTCATTCCATGTATGAATGCTGAGGTACATTTGTGGTGGCCAATGTCCTGTGTGTATGTCTTAAGTGCTATCAAGTCACTTCCAATTTATGGTGATCCCATGAATTAATGACCTCCCAAATGTCCTATCATTAACAACTTTGATCAAGTCTTGCAAATTGAGGGCCATCAATTCCTTTATTGAGTCAATGTTTTAAAGATCTGTTTCTCTAAAGTAAGAGCCATGTGGTAGTTAAAATATCAGGTTAGGATCTGAGAGTCTCAGGTTTAAGTTGTCACTCTGCTGTAGAAGCTTGGATCTCGGACCAGTCGCTCTGTCTGTCAGTCTACCCTGGTAAATTGTTCCTTACCCATGTTGAACCTGGTGTTTGGGGTTGGGGCATTTAGTGGCCACTCACCTGTGCTTCAGACTGCAGACCATTTACTTTGCCCCCAAATGGAATGAGAGATATAAAGACAGAAGCGTGTTTCCATCTGTAGTTTACCTCTTCATCATTACTCATTGATAATTCTGGATTGTATGAAATTGTGATTCTAGAGTAGAACATAGCTCAGGGAGGAGAAAGAGGAGAAGCAAAAGCAGAAGAGGAAGAGTAGTAGTTTTTTATACCCCGCCCTTCACTACATGAAGGAGTCTCAGAGCAGCTTACAATCACCTTCCCTTCCTCTCCCCACAACAGACACCTTGTGAGGTAGATGGGGCTGAGATAGTTCTGAGAGAGCTATAACGGACCCAAGGCTACATGTGGCGTCATGAAGGATAAGTTTAGAGGATACATCATGCTCCTGGGAACAGGAAATACTGGTGACTCCTGGAGATTTGTGGATGGAGCCTAGGTAGGGCAGGGACCTCAGTGGGGTACAATACCATAGAGCCAACCCTCCAAAGCATCCGTTTTCTCCAGGGAAGCTGATCTTTGTAGTTTGGAAAAGAACTGTAATTCTGGGGGATCCCTAGGTCCCACCTGGAGGCTGGCATCCTTAGCTGGAGCACATAAATCCCCTCTACCAACAGCAGAGATTTACTTAACTGGAATAAGTCTTTTTCCCATGTAGAAGTGGTGTGTGATACCAGAGTGTGGTTCCTTGTGCCATAGGAAGTCTCTTCAAAACCCCTAGCATTCATATAGCTAAATCAAACTGTTACCTCCTTGCAATCACCCTCTAGTTTGGTATTAGTATTTGGCTATTAGAAATGGGGAATAATGTCTTGCCTAAGGCCAGCTACAAAGACCATTCCTGAGGCGAAATCTGACACAGAAATTTCCTATTCCTGGCAGAGTTTCTTAGTCAATATGCCTCACTAGATCTTTATTTTCTCATTGACATGCAAATTTAATACAATGGCTGATCTAAAATGGCTGATCTAAAACATACTGTATTATCATAGAGGATGAGGTTTTATATCCCCCCAGTGGCTTCTTGAATCAGATGAGAGATTTTACTTTGCACTTGCCATTAAATTTTGTCTCAAACTACAGAAATGTGAAAAAATAGGCCAAGCTTAAATGTACTTGTCATTGTGATCTGTGAATCAGAATAAAATATGGCTATCACTGAATGAATCCCCAAATTCTAGGTTGCACACCTTGTGAAATATTGGCTTCCTTCGTATATACCTGGAATACATAATTTGGGGGTACTTGTCACTTGAGATGGCTTCAGTTCTCCAATCTTCAGCACCAAAGCCTTCAAAGGCACGGGGAGCCTTAATTGACTGACAACAAATATTGAACTGTTTAGTTGCTGAAGTGTCTGAATACTCCAGTGAATAAACGTTAAAGTGCCAAATTCAATATATCTGCTTTGCGAGCACTGAGAAAACAAACTTCGAAAAAATCGGAAGGTGTGCAGCTTTGAATCTGAAATTGCAAATCTTGCTTGATTGGACTTATGAAATACTTCTTAAAACACTCCTTGATACTAGGCTGTTGCTGCTCTCCTCTCCCCAAATTATCATCACAGTATATTTTGTAGTCATCATCATTCTCACATTCACAAGTAAAAATTAATATAACACATGACAGATATAAGCTTACACTGAATGTTTTTTTTGTGCCCATTTGCATTGTAATCAACAGCTCAGTCCTACAGATTACATTACTTTAGATAATAATATATAAAAGGCAGTGTGAAGGTAGAGTTGCCAACCTCTTGGTGGAGCCTGGAGATCTTCTTGAATTACAACTGCTCTTTGGCCTACAGAGATCTGTTCCCCTGGAGAAAATGGCTTCTTTGGAGAGCAGACGCTCCAGCATTACACTCCGCTGAGTTCCCTCCCTTCCCCAAACTCCATCACCCCCGGGCTTCGCCCACATATCTTCAAGAATTTTCTAAGCTGGAGCTGGCAATCCAATGTGAGGGTATGGTGCATTGGGGACCTCCTCTTGCTCTGCAGAGTGCCAAAGCCCAGAGAAGAGGGTTTGGCACCATCCAGCATCCTCCTTCTCTTCTTTGGATCTCCGCCTTTGCTTTCAGAAGCAGTAGCCACTTTCCCCCTCAGCTTATAGTGTGGGCCTTTTTAAGGCTAGCACTAGATCAGCACAGGCACTCTGGGCATTTTTGATCCATCACAGGGAAGAGCTCCCTCGCATGGTTTGAGGTGGGTGTGGTCCAGTAAGAAAGGATGCTCCATCCCCTAAAATCTAGGCCAGTGCAGTTTGCACTGAGGCAGCTCCAGCCCCCATAACACCTGACGTGCAGGGAGAAAGATGACCCCACCTACTAGACGGCTGGGTCAAATGTGCCAAGACACTGATCACCCCATCAGGAGGACTGTAGACAGACCAGCATCATCTTGCCCAGATATCCATGCTTTCAACACAGTGTGGGCCTGCAGCAGCTCAGTAAGCAGGTGGCTGACCTCCTCCTTCAAGGACTGGTAGATCTGCAGTCAGCATGTTGGGACTCAAGACAGGTAGTTTAAATGCCCCAGAACTGGAGCAGAAAACATGTCTTTGGACTTGTCCCCATCTCTCACAAGACTGCTATCACTGGCTCTATTTATCCTCCAGCTCTGGAAAAACAAAACAAAACAAAACCCAAACTTCATTCCACGCTGATTAGTGTGAGGGGGAAAGGGGTTTTACACAGATGAAACTGTTAAGCTATGTTATACCAAGACACAGCCTTGGTCTGTCAAGGTCAGTGCTGTCTGTGACTGGGTAGTGGCTTGCCAGGGCCTCAGGCAGAGTTCTTTCACATCACCTATTGCCTGGTCCTTTCAACTGGAGATGCTGGGAACTGAACCTGGGATCTTCTGCATAAAAAGTATATCCTCCAGAGTAAAATGTACGCTGAATAAAAAGTGCATGCTCTACCACTAAGCTGTGGTCACTCCTTGAAAAAGTCAGGCAGGGAAGATACTAAGCATTCTTGCTATTTGACCACCTCCAATACTGTGGCAACTGCACTGGTTGTCAACTGGTTTGTGGATCAAATTCAAGGTGCTGGTTTTAACCTTTAAAGCCCTAAATGGTATGAGACCATCATACCTGAAGGACCACCTCTCCCACTACAATCCACCACTTTGCCTGCATTCTTTATCATGAAGTCTTTTGGTGGTGCTTGGCCCTCAAGTGGCTTGCCTCTCCTCTAACAAGGCAAGGGCCTTCTGCGGTGGAATGCTTTATCAAGAGGACACATGTGCCCTGCAGGACCTTGTTAGCTTTCACAGAAATTGCAAGACAGAGCTCTTCCAACAGACTTTTAATTAGTTGTTTTGTACTGTGATGGACAGTAAATGGTAAATACTTTAACCCAGCCTGAGAACCTTGAGTGACAGGGGATTCAAATGAAATTCTTCAGCTGAGAGAGTCACTTAGGAGTGGCAGTTGAGGGCTGACTGGGAGAGGATCAAGAAGGATCCTGAGTTAGGGAATTGTGAAGCTTAGCCCATCCTTAACAAGTCTAATGTAAATGGGTCCTAGAAGACAGAGTTGATCTCTAGTAAGTGGATAAAGAAGGAAACTGGAATTTGTGTGATTGTTCCTGCCTTCACCAACTTTATCTCATTCCCGTTGCCTGACAGTGGCGCCTCTGTGTCAGCCATCTGAACGCTCCCATGCGCCTCCTCCCGGTATGCTCCCGCAGCAGTCCAGGCTGTGTGAATGGGAAACCCCGGAACTGTGACTGGCTCCCGCTTCAAATTGCCAATCTGAACTCAGCCACTGTGAGGGAGGGCAAAATTGCCATATGCATGTCTTGTGTTTTTTCCACGGATCATTTTATTGTTGAGTTGTTGTTTGCAGTCATGTTCAAGAAAAGCTTTATATAACTGGTTTTAAGTTGTGATATATATTATTTTTATTGCTTTTAAGACTGTTTATTGAATTGTATTTTACATTGATGTAAGCCACCCTGAGCCTTGCTTGTCGAGGTAGTGATGAGGTATACATCTGAAACATAAGTAAAAATCTATAGAAAACATGACTTGTATGAAAATGACCCATGTAGGGTTTATTCATATATAGCCCCACCATTTGCAAGAGCAAAAAGACAAATTCAACTCTACATATTATAATGGCAAGTCACATAGAGGCACGAATCTGATTCTGTTTGAAAGCATGCCAGATTCCGCTAGCAGCCCCCCACACTTCTGCAGGTGACCATGGGTGGGTTGCTAAGCATCCAGGCCAAAGATGCCAATTAGGAGTATGACAGTTAGTGGCAGAATCTGAAGGATTCTCTTGTGAATTAAAAATTATCATATATATTTTTCTGGAAAGCAAAAAAAAAAAAAAAAAAAGGCTTTGTTTCTCTTTGGTGAAGCTGTACTGAAACCAGGAGAAGTGAAAGGAAGCAGACATTAATTTGTCACTGGTTGTCTCTGGGATATACACGCAAGCCCAGCGAGCGATGCAAAAAAGGGGGTTGTTTTTAAGAATGGGAAGAATCAGTGCTGTGTTATGATCTGTCTCTGTTGACAAATGGAAGCCACATCAGTAAAGACATTGCTCCGACTTCATTAAAATAGAAACCCATAGGACAAAAAAAAAACAAAAACATAAAACCGGCTGGAATTATCCAAAGCTGGGAAATATATACGGCCATAAACGCAACGCAAGTGGTGAGGCAGTAAAACTGTCTCCATCTACACTACAGTTAAATAGCGCTGACAGCAAATCCAGCAGAGCCATGCAGACAAGAACCGCTACCATAAAGAGATGGATCAGGGATTTAGAGGGCAAGGAACCTGCCTGGAGTAGAAGGGTCATGTATCAGACGCTGCCAATGCTGAGTCTGCAGAAAGCACAGCGAGGGTGGGCAGCGAAGGCAAATGGCAAGGAACTGGGGAAGACAGAGAGAGAGAGCAGACAGTCTAAAGAAATTCCTCCTTGGTAAAGAAAGGTGGAAAGGTAGTGTATCTTTCTAAATGAAAGAAAAAAGGTGATAAATGTATAACCTAGATGCCCCAAATCCAGTGTGGCAGATGTATGTGGAAGCTCTTGCTGCACATTGAGTCCTTTGCCGTAGCATGGATGCATCACTCATTTCCCTCTGTATTAAGATGTCATTGAAAATGTACTACATATTGTCACAGGGTTCATACACATGGGGGTCAAATGACAAATCTGGATTGGTGTAGGTAAGTACTGTTCAACACCCAGAAGGCAGCCAAGGAAGCACATGTTTACCTAGTAAGTGCAAGATGCCTTTCAAGATATTTTCAAAATGACGGGAGCACTCTCATCATGTTTTATTGTTACCTGATGCCCAGCACACAATCCTGCCACTTAAGTTCTCAGTAAATGCTAATGGAGAAAAAGTTGAAAGCTGTGTGCTGCTTGGTAGAGCAGCTGGACCAGACACTGTGTTCTAGGGCAGTGAAAATCCCAGATGCCTTCTAAAGATAGGAACCTACAGAAAGAGAAGCCAGAGCTTAGAGATTCCCCAAGCAAAAGAGGAACCAAGCTCAGTTTTGGAATTTTAAAGAACTTGTTATGAAACTTCCACCCAACTAGAAGAAGAGGCTAAGAGAACAATCCTAAGCAATCTACTGGAATCCTGTTCAGGTCTATTTGTTTGGGGCTTACTCCCAGGTAAGCATTGTTAGGATGGCATTGTAAGGCACTGCAAGAGCACTTTCCCAAGTGTAAGCCTCATTGGATAAAAGACTTATTTCTGAGTGAACCTAAAGAGAGTTCCACCTTCCTAAATCCATTAAAGTCAATGGCTTAGGAGAGTTTAAATCTGTTTGGGATTGTTTTGTGATAAAGCTAATTTGTTAAGATGGTCCACAAAAGTTCAAGCCCAATGCACTAGTGAGTTTATAAAGATTTTCGATGAAATAAATGAGGTGAATTTATTGAATCAGTTGCTGGGTTGGAGAAGGTCATAAATATTATTGACCCTTCTTCTGCATATGTCATGAACTGCTAGCCTGACACCAACAATTCTGACATCTGTAGCAGGGAAGTCACAGACCTCCATGGCCTTCACATCAGTAGCTACTAACTAGTTAAGCTGGAAAGGGAAGTTTTACATTCCAGCTCAAGTGCTATAGAATATAGTCCCCATGTTATGATAGACCCAGATCACATTACTTCCCATCACAAGAGGACTTGTTGATTCTCTCAGTAGTCTCAGACAGCTTCTGCAGTGCCATTTCTTCTCTCCCACACAGAGGATTTCTGCTCCACAAGATGGCTCTTGTTATACTGTAGCAGCTGCTACCATACAGTAAGCACAGTGGAAGTATTTGGATGCCTCAAACCTTACCATGACATTCGTTCAGGGAGTTGGGTCATTTCCACTATCACTTACCTCTTATAAATAGTATGGAGATATCCTCTTCACTACCAGAAAGCTGTAAAATGGACAGCTTATATACTCTGTAACATACTGGACTGCAGACATTGGACAAAATATGGATCTATCATCTTGGGGATCTGTTCTGTTTGAGGTTTGATCTTAATGTGACTTCCTAGATTGGTAAAACACACTCTGACCAATGTTCCCTCTAAGCTGTGGAGTCTTGTGAGCAAAAATTCTACTTTGTGAGCTGGCATTAAAGTTGTGAGCGAGCAATTTGACTACTGCATAAATTAGTCTACTCTGGAGCCATCCTACCTGAGCTAAGACAAAAATGTGTGAGCTGGAGGCTAAAAAGCTGTGAGCTAGCTCACACTAACTCAGCTTAGAGGGAACATTGACTCTGACCCTCCCCCTTTCCCAATTCAGAATTCTTCACAACTCTTGTGAATAGATTTGTTAGACCAAACAGCTGTTCCAGCATCAAGCAAGTATTACATTTGTGAGCCATTTTTAGTTCCCCTGATTCTTCCAGCCAGACTAGCGGTCATGGAATTCAGCTAGCAGAGTCACCACAGCACAGCTATAAATAGCCATGGATGTCACTTCCTGACAGGCCATCCAAAATAAGCTGTAGAACTTAATTCTCACTGCCTGACAGCTTGTGGAATCATTTACACCTGTGTAAAGTGAGTGCAAAATGAGTGTCAGATGCTCCCCTGTCTAATTTGCTTCTCCCTGACCCTTTATTTTCCTCAGCCTATTCATCCTCAAGCTGCCACATGAGAGGATAGCTACAGAGAATACGTGTTTCCTCAGAGGTGCCTGTATATCTGTCATGGGTTGACTGCTACTGTAATCAATCCAGCTCCCCATTCCAGTAGCTTTGTGTTTAATAATCTATCCCTCCCAAAGTGTGCTCCCTTGCCACTGATAATATGAAGTAATTTGTCTCCACAGTAATGTAACAAGGGCTGATCAGCATGGACACTCATCTGTAGGGCAGCCATATTGAGGCAACAGTTAAGACGAAATGCGACAAAACTGTTATTAATTTGAACATTAAGTCTACTGGGCGTGTCATGGTCTCTGTTTTTGCTTTCTTCTTGACAGACAACTGACCTTGCTTATTCATGTGCTATAGGATAATCAATAATTCAATCTCCAGAGTTAATATTTCACTTTGATATCTGCTATCCATAGCTCTTTATTCATCAGTCTAGGACAGCAAACATGGATTCCTCATGAATTTTCTAGAAATAAATGCTGCCTCTAGTGCTATAAGAGCTTGTTCAAACGTTATATTACTCACAGGGGATATTGTATCATGATAACATTATACCTCCAGACACTTCTCTGTTTAATATGGAAGTTTTAATTTTTTCATCAGTCATCTATAAAGAAATTTACACTGTGCAAACAAATTACCAAAACAACAACAACAACAAAAACCACCCTAACCTGTCCTATTCAGGTCTAGTGTGTGATTCCTTTAGATCAAAACATCATGGGGCTGCTGACCAAAGCGTCTCTTTCTGGTTGAATCACAGTGCTGAAAAACTCATGTTATGCACATCGGTGTAAAATGCAATCAGACAAAAAGTCATGAATAAGGTTGCCAGGTGTCTGCTATTGACCTGGATAGGCTGGTATTTCCCTTGGCTGTCCAGGAAAACAACTGGGGGAAAATACTGGACATTTAAATGTTAGGGGCTTTTAAAAGCTTCCCCCCACCCCGAGCAGTCAGTGAAAATACTGAACTGTCCAGGTCAACTGGCAGCCTTACTGAGCCCAAAGAGTAAAACATGCTGTTTGGGCTTAGAGGAGGCAATACCAAGGCAGCCCAAGCCCAAAGCAGCCACCGCTTCCGCTTTGTGCTTGGGCTGGATGTCCTGCCAGGGCAAACATCATGTTTTGCGCTGTTTGCTCTGGGAGGAAGCAGCTCTGAACACAAAACAGTAGCTACAGCTGCCTCTTAGCACTGAGGATGAGTGCTTTTGCCCGGGTAAATAGCTTGCTTCATGCTATTTGCCCTGAGGGGAGGGGATGGAGCTTTGGTGTATCTGATATTTTAAATATATAACATTCCTGCTCATGAGAAGAGCTGTAACTCAGTGGTGGAAGGTTTGCTTCTAATGCACAGGATCCCAGGTTTGACTACCAGTATATCTTGTTAATGGATCAGGTACGAGGTGATATGAAAGACCTCTGCTTAAGACCCTGGAGGGTCACTGCAAGTCAGAACAAACAGCACTGGGCTAGATGGACCATTGGCAGAAGTAGGGTTGCTAAGTGCAGACCTGGAAACTCTGGGAGAGTTTTAAGGGCAGAGCATGGGGGGAAATATGGCAGCAATGTGTCGTCATCATATTTGTCTGGAATCTGGAAGTGACATCACCAGCACTCTAGGATTTCACCCAGTCCCTATGGTAAAAACCACAGCAATCAGGAAGTTTCATAGAGTGTCACTGACATCACTTCTAGGTTCCAGCTGAAAGTGGTGTTGACACATAGCCAACACCCCCCTTCATTTGAGCACTGACAGAAGAATCAGTGGATGTTTGCCACTGATAGTGAACAAATGGCAACCCTAGGTTTAAGTCAGTGTAAGCCAGATTCATGTGTAGTCAGGGATTAGCATCTTTGTGGTAAATTTCCTACTTCAGGATATATCTTTCTTTGGTTACTTTTTACCTCTTCTCCCTTTTTTTTTTTTTTTTTGCCTGACTTGTGATGAACTGCAGATTGTAGCTGGGGTGGTGGCACAGACTGCAGTCTAATCCCCAGTGGATGTAATAACCATACCACCTCATATTATATGTTTAGCTCGAAAAATTTTAACCACTAGTTTCTGTTGGTAGTTTTCACAATATGCTATGCTGATGCTCCGATTTCATGAAGTAGTGAACTGAAATCCTGTTTATAATGAGTCTGCTTAAATTCTGCTAAGTCAGTAAGATTTAGGGTTGCCAGCCTCTAGGTGAGGCCTGGAGTGCCATTTCTTCCACTTTTACAACTGATCTCCTGCTGACACGGATGGCCCCCCCCCGAGACAATGGCTACTTTGAAGGGTGGAGTCTATGGCATTGTACCATGCTGAGGCCCCTCCCCAGACCCCATCCTCTCCTGGATCCACCCCCAAAGTCTCCAGGTATTTTCCAACCCAGACCTGGCAACCCTAGTAAGATTTAAGCCATCAAACTCGCACAAGACTATCACCTCGAGGTAAAAGATTGCTTTCCATGTGCAGAGAACAAAACATGAAAGATGCATATACTAGCAACTGAGAAGGTGAGTTAATTCAGCCTGCTCTTCTAGCCTTTCCCATCCCCTTTTCTAAGGGCAGCCTTACACTGAGGCCCAGCTGAACGGGAACTTTAAGAACAGCTCAAGAAGAAGGGAATGGTTAGGAGACTGACTTTACTCTCTGCTCTGCAGGGCAAAAATCTGGATGCCTACTCCCCTGGATTTTCCCACCTCACTTGGAACTTACTTATGTTCATGGCAGCCATACCATGCATATGCAATGTTTTGGATACTGCATACCTCCACTCTAATGGTTAGAATTAGGGCCTCCAATTGATATTGGCCTGGTGGGTTTGGAAGTGCCTGGAGATGTGGGGGGCAAAACTGGGGAGGCCAGAGTTTGATGCCCTAGAGTCCACCCTCTGAAGCTGCCATTTTAGCCAGCTTGGTGGCCTTTATGTCGGTAAAATTTTGTAAAATAAATAAAGACAAATAGTTTCCTCTGGAGAACTGATCCTCTGTAGTCTGGAGATCAGTTGTAATTCCAAGAGAACTCCAGGCCCCATATGGAATTTGGCAACCCTTACTGAGGTGTCACATGCTCCATGTGTGGAAACCATCTGAAGCACCCTACTTAATTGAATTTAATCGCTGCCAGCATCTTGTATTGTATTATTTTAATTGCTGTGTTTTAACTGTGTATGTTTCACTTGTATTTTATGTTACTTGGAAGCCTCCCTGAGCCTGACTTGTGGGGAGGGTGGGGTATAAATTTGACAATAAAATAAATAAAAAATAAAATAAATGTATGGAAGGATTGCATAAGGACTGCACTTGCTGACATCACAGTTATCAACTTATTTGGGGGATGCTAGAAACTGGCACAGTTATACATTTGTGGTGTAATTGCTGTTGCCAAATCTGATCTTTCCTAATAGTGCTATCAAAAATGGTTTGAAATAGAAAAGAGGCATGAAATGCAATTTTACACCCTATCTGTGTTGCAAAGTGTATTTGACAAATCTATCTGTTTGTCCAAAGGGGAGTTAAATATGCATTTGGCAGGGCTTCTTCTAAGCCAATAATCAACATTTGGAAAGGATTTAGGTGATGCTGTCACACAGCAAGGCCCTGGCCTTCAGTGTTTTTATGCATTAGTCTAATCGCTGAATCATGGCATGCCATTTATTTTCAACGGGCCAGTCTCATCAAAACAAAATGAATAACAGTGGCATTAGAACTATTGACAAACGATTTTAAGGTGACTTTGTCTCCACGTCTCTGCATGTACTGAAGCAATCAAAATGTTGCTCTGTGATTGCTTACCCTATGAATTTCTGCATCTGCTTAAGACAATTTGATCTATGTTTCCTCACAAGGAAGCCGATAAGTTTTACTCCCTAGTACACTGGCCTAGGATTGCAGCCATAAAGGCCAATCTTATGCATTCTTGGATGAGTTCACCCTTTCCTTAACTTCCTTCCTTACCCTTGACATATGTGGAAGGTGACATAATTGTGGGTAGAGCACTGCTTCACAACCAGAACTCAATGGGAAGCCAGTTTCCATATGCCCAATTTGCATATATGAATCAGACATTCTAATTATGCACCAAACATCAGCAGCATTTCACATCAAGTTGAGGCTTTGGAGGAAAGGACAACAAAGGTGTTTTTGATCTGACCATTCCTACCATCAGAAAGGAAAGATTTCACACCAGGTGTGCCCCCCTCCAAAGGACAACTTACATTTCTTGATAATGAGACAAGGGGATCTCTCAGCCTGCCCCCATTTTTCCACTTGAAGACTGACATTATTCCCAGAGGCTAAAAGAACGACTTGCCACATTCCAGCTGTCTCTGTTTACCAAGGACGGACCTATATTCTGTTATCTTTCCCTCACTCTCTGTTGGTGCCATCCAGCGGGGCCCAGCCTGGTGGTGGCCAGTACTACTCAATTAGGACTGAACCAGTGGCTGCACCCACTGCACAATTGGGCCAGACTTTTCCCAGGGAGAGGCTGCCAGGAGAGGGAAGGAGGGGTGGTTGAAGACAGGGACTCAGATAAAGGCAGATTGACTGGTGAGTGGAAAAGAGAAAAGGAAGCAGGAAAAAAGGGAGAGGCTCTGGAGACTGTCAGGAAAGGGAAGAGAAAATAGTAGGTGGATACAGTGAGAAATGAGGTAACCCTCTCAAGTCCATATAGGTCCCTTGCTTATATTTATTTATCCTAATTGTCTAGTGATGCTATATAAGTCCTGAACAATTGCCCAGCTGCTATAATTAAATACCTAAACATGAGAACAAGTTGAAACTGAATCTTGAAGGCAGAGCTAATACTGGATGGGAAGGGTGAGGTCTTGAAGGACATTGTGTTTCCCAGATCTGATGGTGTTAGGCTGATCCTTGCCGAATTAAGTAAGGGCCTAGGGAATATACTGGAGCCAGCATTATTGCTGTTAGGATTACCAGATCCTCTGGTGAAGGCAGGGGTCCCCTACTCCCAGGCCCCACCTCCCCACTGCTGATCAGCTGGCCAGTGGGGGGGAACTCATTCAGAAAAATAGAGAGATCCAGCAGTACTACCCACATGACATCAGGGGTGACACTCTTGTTATTTGGGCAAAAACTCTATGGTAGAAGACAAATTCACCAAGTTTTTGCCCAAATACAAAGTGTATCACAAAGTGTATAGCGGGACCACAAAGTGGGCAGTGATATAGAGATGTCACTATACAAAGGCTGGTGAGGCCACATGGATCCATGCCACATTAACCTTGAGGCTGGACTATTGTTATGCACTCTTCATAACCTTGATGTCTGACCTTGAATTCAGCATAGAAACTCTAGCTGGTAAAGAGCGCCTCGGCTTGGTTACAATCTGTAGTCTTTCCACTGGTTACTGATGTGTCACCAGATTCTTTCTAAAGGTGCTGCCCTGCAAATGGTAAGACTGACAGCTGTCCATGTACTTGCATTACCTACTGTGGTTCCCATCTTGTAGAATGGCCTGCCCGAGGAAGTTGGGAAGGCTTCCACATTCCTGTCATTCTGCTGATTGTATAAAGTGGAAATGTTCAGGAAGGCATTTTTATAAAGGGAGTAAGGCTGCGGTGTAACAAAGAAATTGAATTTTCTATTACTTGTCTCCATCATCAACCAAAAGGGAGACTGCAACCAAGAAATCAAAAGGAGATTGAGACTGGGAAGGGCAGCCATGAAGGAGCCAGGACTTTTTTCCTAGGGGAATGCACCGGAACATAGTTCTGGAACCTCTTCAACAAAATTATTTTTAAAATGCTTAAAAGTTCTTGAGTTTGTAGTACACAGATTAAAAACTTCATTTCCCTCTTGAAAGATCCAGCACCTCTTTTTCCAGGGGAAAAAAAAAACCTGGAAGGAACTACAAAAGATTCTTAAGTGTAGGGATGTGTCGTAGGTGACTAAGATCAAGTTAATTCATGCCACAGTGTTCTCTATTACTGTGTATGGGTGTGAAAGTTGGGCAATGAAGAAAGTTGACAGGAAGAAAGTAGATTATTTTGAAATGTGGTGTTGCAGGAGAGTCTTATGTGGACTGCCAAAAAGACAAATCAGTGGATTCTTGACCATATCAAGACTGAACTCTCCCTAGAAGCCAAAATGACTAAACTGAGGTTATCGTACTTTGGTCACATTATGCAAAGACAAGTGTCACTAGGAAAGACAGTTACACCAGGAAAAGTTGAAGGCAGCAGGAAAAGAGGAAGACCCAACATGAGATGGATTGACTCCATCAAGGAGACCACAGTCCTCAGTTTGCAAGACCTCAGTAAGGCTTTTAACAATAGGATGTTCTGGAGTTCATTGAGTCCCCATAAGTTGGAAATGACCTGAAAGCACTTCTCACACAAACACACAGGGCTGCAGTGCAATGGAATGGCTGAGGGGGATTTTTTAAAAAATAAAGGGCATAGGATTTCCCTGACCTGGGTAGCCCAGGCCCCAGACAAGTCTGATCTCGCCAGATCTTGGATACTAAGCAGGGTTGACTGTGGATAGTACTTGGATGGGAGACTTCCTTGGAATACCAAGTTGGGAAGACACGGGCAGGCTTTATTCAGCTACCTCTCTGAATACCCTCCAGGCCCCCAGTAGGGGTCAGTCACCAGAGACTGACATGACTTCCAGGTGCAGAAATTAACATACACACAAAATACAAAAAACACCTAAAATAATTAAAAAATAAAGGGCATAGGATAGTAGTCTATTCTACTGTTTATTGTATTATTGTCTTGCTGTTATGGCATTGTCTTATACTTTTGCATGAAATTGCCTAATGGTCAGATTAGAATGGATAAAAGGAAGTACTTCTTCACCCAAAGAGTGATTAACACATGGAATTCACTGCCACAGGACGTGGTGGCAGCTACAAGCATGGATGGCTTCAAGAAGGAGTTAAATAAGCATATGGAGCAGAAGTCCATCAGTGGCTCTTAGCCACAAGGTATAGATAGGAACTCTCAGGCTGGGGCAAGTGTAACTGTGTATTCTTGGTGCTTGGGGGTGGGGGGGGCAACAGTGGGAAGGCTTCTAGTGTCCTGGCCCCACTGCTGGACCTCCTGTTGGCACCTGGTATTTTTGGCCACTGTGTGACAGAGTGTTGGACTAGATGGGCCATTGGTCTGATCCAACATTGGCTTCTCTTATGTTCTTATGTTCATTTCCTGCATTTTTGGCAATCTTAGCTATGAAGTAAATGATATAGAAGTTCCCTCCTTTGCCTATCTCATTATTAATATTACATTTAATTGTTAGCTCAGTTGTGCTGCCTCCTTCTTCCAAGGAGATGGAAGTGTAAAGGAGTCTTTCCATCTACTGGCCAAGCTCTCAGCTCATTTCCCTGGACCTCTTTTGCTAGTCAAGTGGGTCTGCTGAGATCCAACCACTTCCAACAGCAAACTGATGCAAACTGTTGTAGAAGACTAAATCATATTTGTATAGCATGCATCCTGGAAAATATCGCTGTTTGCTACATATGTATTATGTCAGAAAGCAGCATCTTTTTGCTATCAAAGGATGCCCCCAAATCATAACCCTTTACTGATTGTCAGATCAGCCAAATTCCCTTTTGAGCTATTACTAATAGTGTCTCTGATTACAATGCATTCTTGATCAGCCTCCAGCCACATGGCTTGTGTCTCTGTTTAGACAGCATTACATGCATCTCAGCTACAACCCTGACTCTCGACTATAAAGGAGATATCAAAGGGAAACTTCACAGGCCTTAATATCTGAAGCAGAGCCAGAGAGAGATAATTCATATTATTCATGAACTCCCAGAGCACGTTTGGAAAAAGATTGGGGTGTAGATCAGAAGGAAAGTGCCTTCTGTCACTTGCCGGATAACTCTACTAAGGAGACAGTAGAGAGTGCACCAAGTTAACTTGAATAGCTTGCATGCTTGGGGAAATTATCTGAAATCAACTGATGACCTGCTCTTTCCATTCTGATCAGATTTGCTATTTGCTAAATATTCTAGTAGGATTATAAGGAATGATGAGAATGTGGAGAAGGGACATTACAATCAGTTTGGCAGGGTTGTAGATTGTATTCGTTTTAAAGAGTATGGAAGGGAACATATATACATACAGCTCCCAATCCAGTACAGTATAATAAAGAGCTAAACAGCTTGAGCCTCTTTAGCCTTTTATATATGTCTGGGTACTTCAAGGCTAGACCTGCATAACCTGTGACCCTGAAAGCCCATTACAATTCTCTAGCTAGGTACAATCGCCTTCCAGAATCGCAATAAATCTCCTGGGTTTTTTGCTGCATGCCTGGAATTGCAAGAAACTGTGGATTGTCAAGAATCTTGATAGGCTAATAAAGATGGCTAAGAAGCGTTAATGCACTTTGATGTCCACTGAAATCAGTAAGATTAGAAGGATGTAAACTGTGCTTGGATTGCAATGTCAGTTTGGTAAGTCACATATTTATTTCTTTGTGCTGCCCCAGCTGGGTGCCAGTTAGGTTGGGAATAAACATTCAGGACCTGCTGAAATGCCTAACTGCCTGGTCCCATTTGTAAGATAGGGTGCTGACCCTCTCTTTTCCATTAGTTGGTTGACAGCTCAGAGAATACAAGATGGAAATGTACTGATGGGGCTTTATGTGTCAGAGGCCTTTGGGAAAATCAGAGTAACCCTGAGTGCACATCCCAAGTAGACCATGGAACATGCATTCTGCCAAAGTTGTATGGAGCGGAACCAATTGGTTTCTTCCCACCACTAGTTCAGACTTCTGTGGCTGTGATGCAATGAACAGATTGTGAAGTAGAACAACCCACCCTTTTTAATACCTGTGTAGAAATGGTTGCTTGGACTGCATTATGGACCCCCTCATAGGCCTCACCTGAAGCAACACCATCTTTGCCGCCCAAATGCTACACTGGATTCATTCTTGATGTGGAATGGGATTAAAGAAACTGACAGCTTGCACAGTTAACTGAGATCTGTCATATGTATTCCATTGCATTGTTCCTCAGTTCAAAATGTCTCAAGCTTTCAGAAGACAGCTTTCCAATTTGTGAGTTTATACTGCTGTCACATACCAGTGACAAGAAACCACAAACTCTCTCCCATTACGGCAATTAGAAGGTAACCATGTGCCATGCTGTCAAACTTTTTTGATCAATAGATTATCAAATTACTATAATCTTTCAGGGTCAACCACAGTTGGGCAATTTTTATTCTGAGGATAAGGAAGGTGCTTAGGAGAGAAAGAAGATGTGAGAAAAAAGGATATAGGGAATCAGCTGAAGCAGACTGTTATATAACGGAAATCCACAAAAATTACAAGAGAAATTAATTCCTTGGATACTTGGAGAATGAAGTTAAAAATGAAATGTGTAATGAGAGTCTGATCTTAAGCTTTGTTCTGCACATAGCAGCAGATGCTATAATTGAACCCAGTGTTCATAGCCCCCATTGCCACTATTAGCAACTGTGGATGAGTACAGATGACTAGTGACCAAACACCATCCTGGTGTAGGGATGCCTAAGAACTTTGCACCAAACATGCTCATCAGGCAAACATACTTTTTTGACAGTCATGAATACACACAAACAATAAAATCACAAGGCAATTTATATGGCAATATAAGTGATCCAGAATAAAATGGAAAGCTTTACAAGATAGAAAGGAAAGGGGAGGAATGAATGTTCTTAACTGGTATATATATTACCAAGTGGCCATCCTAGTTTGGATAAAAGAATGGCTTACTCTGGAAAATGTTAGAATTTTGACGTTGGAAGGTCATGATTTGTACATGGGGTGGCACGCGTATATTTGGTATGGAAAAGATAAAATACACTCAAATTTTGAAAGACATATGTTAAGAGGAGCTTTGAACAAAATATGGATTAATATAAAAGAAAGATGGTATAGGAAAACACCAAGATGGGTTTCTCCTTTGGAAGCCTTTATCGCTCCATCATTAATAACAATGAGCAAGAAAGAAAGCTATCAAACCTTGTTAAGTAGTAATAACAAACTAAAAACAGAAGAAAAATTACAAAATGAAAACAATTTATCATGGTGGGAACAAATAATGTTGCAAGATAGATTTTAAAAAGACATGTTAAGAGGTTTTGAAGACCAAAATAATGAACTAGACAAGAGTTGGTTGTCATCAAATTATAAATTGATACAGAAGTTATATGGGTTCCTATTGGACGACTTTAAACAGGATGAAGCAATTAAAACAGTTATGATTACATGGATGAAGGATTTGGGTGGGAAAACAGAAACTGAGCAATGGAACAAAATCTGGAAATCTGCCAAGTATATGAGAGTTATTGCGTACAAGGAAAATGAATATAAAATGTTCTATAGGTGGTATTGGTCCCCGGATAAATTAGCTAAATGTTATCTGGGCTATTCCAGCCAGTGTTGGAAATGTAAAGCTAATGTGGGGACCTTCTACCACATGTGGTGGAATTGTAGCAAGATATAAGGATATTGGAGAATGGTACAGAGAATGATCCAAGAAATTTTGGTAAAAAACTCAGCACTAAAACCAGAGATATATTTGTTAAATATGATGCCGAATGAATACATTCTACAGGAAGCATACATATTAACTTATATAGTAACTGCTGCCTGGTTATTATTGGTTAAAAATTGGAAATCAGACATAATACCCTCCAGAGAAGATGTAATACTTAAAGTGCTAGAGTTAGCACAATTGGACGATCTGAGTGTGATGGTGCAAAATAAAAAATAAAAGGTACATACTAAGAGGTGGTTAAGGGTGTATAAATGGATAGAAAATTTAATGAATGTGTAAGACTCTACTATTTATGTAAGATGTACAGTTGCAATGTAATTTACCTGTAAAAAACTGAAAATAAAAGTAAAAAAAAAAAATGAATACACCCAAACAGAGTCTTGAATCTCTGCATCTCACTGCCCTCCATCTGAAACTGCATTCCCAAAAATTTCTGCTGGTGCACAGGATTTTCGGTTGCTTTCATTTCTTTTCAGTCTGTGGTACATTAGTAAAAAAGCAGGAAGAACCATGATATTTGCAATGAATATGGGAAACAATGCTGGTCAAAGGGAATGCTAAGAGAAACAGACTGCACATATGGAAATAGTGAATAAAATGTAGAGCAGATAGGAAGGAAGGAAGGAAGGAAGGAAGGAAGGAAGGAAGGAAGGAAGGAAGGAAGGAAGGAAGGAAGGAAGGAAGGAAGGAAGGAAGGAAGGAAGGAAGGAAGGAAGGAAGGAAGGAAGGAAGGAAGGAAGGGCAAACAGACAGACTAGGGATATGCAATATCAATAATTCTCAGGAACAAAGAAACATATTTTTAAAAACTTTCCATCAAGGTGAGGCATAGGGCTGGAGAGAGTCTACACAGGAGCTGCTGGCCAATGTTTCATCTGCTTCTTCATTTTATAGGGCCTGCTATTAACTGAAATTGGAAGCTCATAACCTCAAGAAATCCAGTGCTACGAGGAAAGACAGGGTTGAAGAGCGATTTTTGCTGTGTTAATAAGAGCCAGTGTGGTGTAGCTGTGAAGAGTTTTTTGACTAGGACTTCCAGCCTTTCTCTACCATGAACCTGAATGATCTTGGGCCAGTCCCTTTCTTTTAGCTCAGCTTGCTTCACAGCTTTCATGTGAGGAAAAACTTCAACAGAAGAGAATCTCTCCCTGAATTCCTGGGCCCAAGAGCAGAATAGAAATGGAATAAGGCTGGAACCAGAATGGGGAGTAGGGTTACCAAGCTCTAGGTGGGGCTTTGAGATCTTCTGGAATTACAACTGATCTCCAGCCAGCATAGATTAGTTCTGAAAAGTACTGGGTTCACTGCATGGAGAGGTGGACTATGACATGCTGAGCAATACTGGTTTATTGGATACACACACAAGACAAGAGCTGATCGGTAGCAGCCAACTATATACACACACACCAGACATACCCACAGTCCCATTGAGGGGTTTGAATCTCTGCCAAACTCCCTATTGGTGGGCTAAAAGGTGGATTAGGATCCTTGGCCCCTATTGTGTTAGGAGCCAAGCTCAGGGACTCAGGCCGTAGACCCCAAGTGGCAGTCCATGGACACAACACCCCACCCCCCCATAGTTCAAAAACAGCCTATGTTACATAGTCCTGCAAATAAGCTGGTGGCCGATGTTCTTGCAGTGACCGCCAGGGTGTCAGAACGGGGGTATCTGGAATCAGTACTGGATCCTCCGCCTGGTTGCTTGGGGGTGTTGGTGGTGACTCTTCCTCTGGCTCCGACACGGTGGGTGGCACGACTTCTCATGGAGACTCGACTGAAGGCTGTGGCTGTTCCCTCTTTCCTGCAGCTGGGGTTGTGCTGTCTAGCTCCTTGGGCCTCCCTGACTTCTCATCTCACAGTGGAAGTTGGTGCCATCTTAGCTGGTCCATGTGTTTTTGTAAGAACTGGTCAACCTCCATGGACACCTCGTATGAAACTGGACCTGTTGGTTGGATGATTCTGCCAGCTAGCCACAGGGGCCCCTCCCGAAGTTCCTAATGAAGACGGGGTCTTTCTGGAAGAACCCCCAGGGAGCTTCCTTCTGCTTGGTCAGCTTCCTCAACTCTGGTGCCCGGTTGAGATGTAGCCAGTCCAGCAGAATGGTGGGCCGCCTGCCCATTAGGAGCTCAGCTGGTCAATGGCCAGTGATGGGGTTGGGAGTGGTCAGTTGGGTCAGGAGGAAGTGAACCAACCGGAATTCCCAGTCCCCTTCCGTAATCTGGCAGAGGGCTTCTTTGGCGGTCCTCATCATTCGCTCTGCCTGTCCATTGGAGGCTGGGTGGAAAGGAGCCAACTGAATGTGCCGGATTAGATTTCTCTGGAGGAACACCTGGAAGTCCTCTGACGTGAAAACCACCCCGTTGTCAGAGACGATAGTGTCCAGCAGTCCATGCATCATGAAGATCTGGCACAGCGCACAGATGATGGCTTTTGTGGATGTCATGGAGACTGGGCTGATCTCCAGCCATTTGGAGTAAGAGTCCACGGTGACTAGAAAAAGCAGTCCTTAAAAAGGACCAGTGAAATCAATGTGCAGCCGGGACCATGACTTGTGAGTTGACTCCCAGGACTGGGTAGGTGCACTAGGTGGATTTAGGCACACCACCTGGCAGATCTGGCCCCCCCGCACTCAGGCTTCCACTTCCCCGTCGATCCCTGGCCACCAGACATAACTCCTAGCCAGGACTTTCATCTGGACGATTCCCAGGTGGGTTTCGTGTAGCACTGTGAGGACGCACTGCCTTAGGGCATTGGGGACGATGACTCTGTCTCCCGAGAGAAGGCACCCCTTGTGTGCCGACAATTTGTCTTTCCGGGTTGTGAAGACTGTAAACTCTGGGCCCACAGGGGTCACGGGCCAACCCATCACCACCAAGCCTAAAACCCAAGAGATGACGTGGTCTTGTGCCGAGTGGCTGGTGACATCCACAGCCTGCAGAGGGGGGTCAGGAAGGTCTTCGATGAGGAGGACCTGGTCGGCAGGGACCAGGTCAGCCTCGACATCTGGGAGAGGCAGCCTACTGAGGGCATCGGTGTGCCCCATTGCCTTCCCTGGCCGGTGTTCCAGGCGATATTGGTAGCCCTTGAGGAACAGGAACCAATGGAGGACCTGGGGGAGAGGACTTGCGGGGTCTGCTTGTTGGCAGCAAAAAGTCCAAGGAGCGGCTGATGATCCATCACGATGGTGACAGGATGCCCATACAAGAAGTCATGGAACTTCTTGACTGCTGCAACGATCGCCAGGCCCTCGCGGTCAATTTGAGCATAGTTTCTCTTGGCAGCAGACAACGTCTGGGAGTAGTAGGCCATGGGAACCTCCCTGCCATCTGGAAGCATGTGGCCCAACACAGCACCCACCCCATACCGGGAGGCATCGCAGGCGAGCACCACCGGCAGGGACTCATCAAAATGCGCCAGCACGTCATTGGAGATCAGAAGCACCTTGACTCCCCGGAAAGCCGTGGCCTCACGGGGGCACCAGGACCAAGGTGTGTGTTTGTCCACTAAATGGTGCAGGGACTCTGTGACCGCCACCTTGTGTGGGAGGAAGGCATGGTAAAAGTTGAGGAGGCCAAGAAATGCCTGAATTTCGGCCTTCAATGTGGGCAGAGGGGCCTCCACAATCACCTTGACTTTGCCTCTTGCTCGGTGAAGGCCTTCCACGTTGACTGTGAAACCCAAAAAATCCACCTCAGGAACTCCTAGAAGGCATCTCTCCCTCTTCACCTTGAGCCCGGCCTCGTTGAAACGATGGAGGATGGCATGCAGGTGAGCGGCAAAGTCCTCTGGCATGGCCGCGGTGATCAGGACATCATCAAAAAATGGTGTCACTCCAGGGATTCCTTTTAAAAGAGAGTCCATGAGGTGCTAGAAGATCCCTAGGGCCACGCTTACACCAAATTGCAGTCTCTTCACTTTGAACACCCCCCGGTGCGTGACTATCATCTGGGTAGTGGCTATGGCCTTGTCTACAGGCAACTGTTGGTGTGCCTAGGCCAAGTCCAATCTGCCAAATATCTTTGCCCCTGCTAACATGGCCAACACGTGGCTAACTACTGGGACTGGGCACGTGTGGTCCTGGAGTGCTTTATTCAGGGTACACTTCTAGTTCACACAGATGCAGATGTCCCCATACTGCTTCATGGGTGTGACAGTGGGAGTTTCCCAAGCTGCATGTGAGACCAGTTCTGGGACCCCCTGAGCCACTAGGTGGTCCAGTTCTGCATCGATTTTTGGCCACAGAGCAAACGGGGTGCTGTGGAATCTCATGTGGATGGGGGCTACTGTGGGGTCAAGCTGCAGAGACACCGGAGGGCCCTTGTAACATCCCAATGCCCCATCAAAACCAGCCGGAAATTCCCCACACACATCACTAAAATCCCGTGGGGTACAGTCCTTTACCCCCTCAATGGTGATCCCCAATGGCTTGAACCATGCTCGCTCCAGGAGGCTGATCAGGTTCCCTTCAACCACTATTAAGTCCAGGTACCCATCAAAACCCCGGTACCACACTTGAAAAGCCCCCACCCCCTGAATTGGGACCTTGTTTCTTTGGAAGTCCACCAGGTTTACGTGCAAGGGCCTCAAGCGGGGACCCCCATTAGGATACAGTCTGTGAAGCATTTCTACCAATATGATGGATGTGGCTGACCCTGAGTCAACTTCCATGGGGCCTGGGGACCCTTTGATCTCAACCTTAACCTGGAATTTGGGGGTACCACCTGGCTGGGGGGGGAGGTGTAGTACCTGGACTGCCTGTTGGCATGTGAGGAGGCAGATTTCTTCCATGGACGTGTTGGCCTCGGAGTGCGCGGTGGCTTGGCGGCGTTGGGACGGCTGTGAATTCAGAGCCCTGATCCCTTTGGATTGACATGCTCATGCAATGTGGCCTGAGCACCCATAGCTTCTGCATGTTGCATCCCTGAAGTGGCATGTCTTCCTCTCGTGTGGGTCACCGCAGCTGGCACACTCCAGTCTTGTGGTGTCCTCTCCTCGGGGGGCTTGCGGCTGCGGCCCAGGCTCCCTTCGCCAGTGGGACTGTTGGGTCTGATGAACCTACTTGGCATCGGGGTCGACTACCCCGGTCCTGACTTGGTGGGCGGAGGTGGCCGATGGGTGTGATCTCTCCCATGTGGTGGCTGTGGTGAGCGTGGAAGAGAGGGTGCATTTCTCCATCTCCATGATCTGGCGCCAAAGCTTCTCCTCGTGGAGGCCGTAGATGAAGTGGTCTTGGAGAGTTGTGTCTAATTGCATTCCAAACTCATACTCGGAGGTGAGGTGGCAGAGGTCTGCCAAGAAGTTGGTGGCTGCCTCCCGGGGCTGTTGATTCTGTCAGTGGAAAGCCACTTGGCATACCATCTCCAAGGGCTGGGGAGTGAAATGGTCTTGCAGCACCTTCACTATTTCCTCAAACGTCACCTCTTCCAGCATCTTTGGGGTCAGCAGATGTTGCACCAGGTTCACAATGGAGGGGCTGCATGACCCAAGGAGAAGGCATTTCTTCCTCTCCTCATCTGTCACCTGGTGGAAAGTCAGGACGGACTTGAGCCCGGTGACCCACACTCCCCATTGATGTGGACGGGACTGGTCGAATGGCAGGACCAGCCCTGTTCCTGAAGTGACTGCCATTGTGCTGATCGCCTGAGGCAGGGGAGCGGCTTGCCCATCGTCATTGCTCATCTGCAACAGCAGCGCCGGATCTCCCATGGTGCCTCGTCAGCCCGGCTCGCTCAGTGGAATCCCAGCTTCATTGCCAATGAAAAGTAATGGGTTTGCTGCGTGGAGAGGCAGACTACGACATGCTGAACAATACTGGTTTATTGGATACACACACAAGAGAAGAACTGACCGGCAGCGTCCAACTATATACACACACCACAGACACACCCACAGTCCCATTGGGGGGGTTGAATCTCCTGCCAAATTCTCTATTGGTGGACTAAAAGGTGGACTAGGATCCTTGGCCCCTATTGTGTTAGGAGCCAAGTCCAGGGACTCAGGCCACAGACCCCTAGTGGTGGTTCACAGACACAACAAGTTCCCCTGGAGAAACTTGCTGCTTTGGAAGGTGGACTCCATGGCATTCTACCCTAATGAGTTCCCTCCCCTTCCCTGAACTCCACCCTCCTGATGCTCCACCTCCAATATCTCCAGTTATTTTCCAACCTTCAGTTGGCAACCCTAATGGGGAGGGCAATATTACTGTGGTCTTTCTCATGATTCTTGAGATGATGATGTGGTCTTACTATGATTCCATGTTGTTCCTGTGTTGTTCTACATTACTATTAGTGGAATTGTAGAAGAGCAACAATAATCAGGCTATAGTTCCCCCTGATCAGGTACAAAATGTGTAAAGATTCTCTTCACCAGTCCACAGAGAAATAAAGTTTATTGGCACGTCATGTCGTGGCATGTACTGTGCAGTGTGTTACAAGGCCAGTGTTACGATCCAGGCAGGGTGAGGTACAATTAACAACCCTTCAGAAGTTCAATAAACCTGTTAATGCCAATATCCTAGTTCAATGTTGATTTATTGCTACCATTTGGATTTTGTTCATCAGACACCAAATTACCTTGTCCCATTGTTGGTAGCTTTTGAACAACACTGCACGAAGCAACCTTCATGGCATCTGACATATAGTTGTATCAACATTTTGTGTAGTATTTTACCAATATATGCTTGTGTGTCAATAAAATCTCGCATGAAGAAAGTCTTGATGAATGATCTCATCCAGGTTACCTTTTTGCAGCATTCCATCAGTGTGTGTGTGCATCAGTAACATCAAGGAAGGCATAGGTCTGAAGGAACTGATGGAGTGAATTCCAGTCCTCAGTCTGGGAATGAATTGAGAAATTATCTTAATTCTATCAGAACTAAAGAAGAGTGGAAGGCAATGAAGAGAGAAATTCTAGAGCAATTAAGGAACATAACATGGGAAATTCAATTGCCATGACTGATATACATTGGTAACAATTATACAAAGGAGCCGAATTTCATTACAGTCTTCAACAATGGGGTTGCAGTCACTCTTTTTCTCGGTACCCAGTTATTAAACAAGCACAACTTTTTAAAGATTTCACAAGAATTCAGGACAAATGAATTTCCATTTTAAAACAATGTGGGAACACTAATTCAAGGTTACTTAAGAAAAGTACAATACAGGGTTTGAGATTGTCTAAAAACAATAGGAGCTCATTCTCATATGTAAAGAAAATCATTTATCATTTTGGGGGGAGCCTGTTCTAAGGAGCACCATTTGGTAAGAACTCTGTGGGAAGCAAAGAGACATAATGCAGCTATTGTAGAGTAATTCTGAATAGTGATTAATGAAGGTTGCCCACAAGAGTATTTCACTCTCACTTGTCACATTTCTTCTTCCATTCTCTGAAGACAATAAAAGCATGCCAGGCTATGTCAGGTTACGTTCTTCAATTTCTGTTAAAGAAGTACATAATGTACATAAGAAGTTAATGTACATTATCAAATGTACATAAGAAGTTATATCTTTAGATGTTTTAGGCCTTGTGTAAGGGTATAAGATTTTGTTTGTTTCATCCCAGAGGCTCACTTCCAGTGTTGCATATTCAGAATGGGGTTGCCAGGTCCCTCCTAGCAGCTTGGAGATGGAAGGGGATTTATCAAGAGTGATAGGAACGCTCAGCTGACGTTGAAGCAAAGTGTCTACCTCACTTTCCGACATTACCTGTGAGTCATCACACCAGTGACATCAGGGTGACACTCTACTATTTGGGCAAAAACTCAATGGTGAATTCTTGCCCAAATACCAGAGCGTTGCCCCAACATCTCCAACATGATGACGTCACTTCCGGGTCATGTCAGAAGTAATGTAGACACATCACTGCAATGTCACCTGGGCCTCGCTCTTTTTCTGGGTAAGTCCCCTTGCTGGCCAGCTGATCAATGCTGGGGCGGTGGGGCTTGGTGGTGGAGACCTCTGCCTCCATTGAGGGGTCTGGCAACCCTAATATATAAAGAGTGTAGGAGGGAAGGTAGCATGGTATAGCCCAATCTCATCAGATCTTAGAAATTAAGCAGAGTTGGTAGGAAGAAACGTTGGCTTTTATACCCCACTTTTCTCTACCTCAAGTAGTCTCAAAGCAGCTTATAATTCCCTTCCCTTCCTCTCCTCACAACAGACATCTTGTAAGGTAGATGAGGCTGAGAGGCTTCATGTGGAGAAATGGGGAATCACACCCAATACTCCAGATTAGAGTCCCCTGCTCTTAATTACTACACCATGCTGGGTCCCTAAACTGTCAAGGAAGACTCTGCTGATGAAGTCAATGACAAACTGCTTCTGCTTCTCCCTTGCCTTGAAAGCCCCTTGGTAGGTTTGTCATAAGTCAGTTATGACTTGACAGCATGTACATACCCAGGGCTATTTTTGGGCAGGAACGCACAGGAATGGAGTTCCAACTGGCTCCTGAGTTGGCCATGCCCAGCAGGAATTTATTAGCATAACAGGCCACACCCAACAGCAGAAACTCATTAGGATTGGCTACCTTAGGGGTGTGTGGCCTAACATGCAAAAGAGTTCCTGCTCCAAAAAAAGCCCTGGGTTTTGACAAAAACAAGGTAAACAGAATAAGAAGCAAAAGGTGGGTGTGGCTGAATGACCACACTTCTGGTAACACGGGGTGTGTGGCCTAATATGCTAATGAGCTGTGCTGTCAGGGGTGTGGCCTAATATGCTAATGAGTTTCTGCTGTTGGGTGTGGCCTATTATGTTAATGAGTTCCTGCTGGGCTTTATCTACAAAAAAAGCCCTGTACATACCTATGTATGTACAAGCAAGAAACCCTCAAGGACTTACAGTGGGGGTCTCATTTCCCCTTCCCTCACTATTTCCTCTTTCTCTTTCCTGAAAGCCCTCATAGTGTGTCCCCTTTTCCTGCTTCCTTCTCTCCTTCCTATCCACCAGCCAGCCTACCTTTATTTTCACCCCTATCTTCACCTTTCCCTCTTTCCCTCCCCTTGGCAGCATTGTTCAGGCTGTAGAAATATTCATCTTGCCTGCTCATGGCTCCACTCTCTAGATTTAAATATCTTCAGATCTGGCCAGGTTGAGAATTAGATATACTATTGTATGTGCTGTTGAAAAGCATTTTACCTTTCTCTGCTGGCTTTTCTGTCTTGCTCTATGTGACTGATTTTGATATCAAAGCTGATGGAGAAATCCAAATGGGCCATAGAGCATCTTTTTCCTGTGTGTCTTGCTGTATGTAAAGCCAGCTGTGTGGTATATGAAGGGTAGATTCTAGTCCTACTTCTTACTTTAGTTTCACTTTACTGCTGATTGGCTTGTTGCTAGACAGAAGGTGAGTTTTCCCTTATTCCCACATTCCTCTTGGTGAGATGCAAATCACTGATTCTTGTTTCTCACCTGAGTGATCCTCCCACCATCAGTTATTGGAGAGATATTATTTTATTAAGTGTTCTTCTATTGGTCTCCTAGCATCTGTGTTCTTTTTTACCTTGCAAAAGCTGTTCTTCAGGGCATCGTTCCCCTCCCTGAAGAGGTCTTGGGCTCTCTGTGGGGGGTTTCTGTCAGGTGATGGGGCTAGAAGGGTCATTGGTCCTCACTTCCCTTTGTCTTCACCTGCCAAAAGGGAATGAGGTTTTAGGACAGCAGTCAAGCTCACAGCTGCAGAGCTCTCAGGTGTAGGATAGTTACATCACTCCTACTGGGCCTTCCTGAAGAGGTGCAGTATTTTCTTTGTTCCTCCCCTTGTTGTATTCTCTGTATCATTTGGGGCAAGATTACATCAGGAAGGTGTGCCAACATCAACAGGCATCAGTAAATCTCATCAGGATTTTCATCCATGCAGTACTTTTCAACGTGCCATGATGTTATAGCAGCAACAGGAATGGTTTGTGTCTATCTTTCCAGTACTCCACATATAATCCAACTACACTAAATGTAAAAAAGGTCATGGCACAAACACATACAGACACACAAAAGCCAGTTTGGTGTAGTGGTTAGGAGCACGGACTCTAATCTGGGAGAACTGAGTTTGATTCTCTACTCCTCCACATGCAGCTGCTGGTGTGACCTTGGATCAGTCATAAATTCTTTCAGAGCTATTCTGTCAGGAGCAGTTCTCAAAAGAGCTTGCTCAGCCCCACCTACCTCACAGGGTGTCTGTTGCAGGGAGGGGAAGGGAAAGGAGATTGGAAGCCACTCTGAGACTCCTTTGGGTAGTGAAAAGTGGGGTATAAATCCAACTTTTCTTCTCCTTCTTCTGGAAAACTTCATATAGCATGACATGCTTCCACACATCTTGGTAAGTGCACATAATTCATATTCTCAATAGCTAGCCTAAGCTGTACTTCTTATTAGAGTGGCATTTAAAAAAAAAATTGCCAGTGTCTGAAATCTAGGTCATTATCTAGTAATAACATGGGTCTTCCATCTTGCTACGTAACAAGGACTGATTTACAACAAGGTAGACTCCTATCACACACACAATTAGCCATGTGATAAGGACGAATGCCGGGTGAATTTAACGGGCATTATTGTGTAACCAGAGAGACTGTGCACGTGGCCACATATTTATTTATTTATTTATTTATTTATTTAGCTTATATACCGCTCAAGCCCCGAGGGGTCTCAGAGCGGTTTACACGGTATATATAATCCTTCCCTAACTAGGGCCATAATCGATGGGGGAGGGACATCCTACCGGCACCCTGAGCAGGGCTTCCCATTCTCTTCCGGCGGGGCTCCAGGCGTCCGCCTTGCAGCCTCGATGTACTCAGTCCCTTGGCGAAGATCTTCCTGGCCAGGAGACTTCCGCGGCAGGCCTCTTCCCGATGCGCAGGAAGGGCCCAAGCTTTGCTCCAAAAGACAATAGCCAGAATGGATCCTAGCGCACACCAATTGGACGTCTAGAATCCGAGAGGGACCTATGGGACTCGAATGCATTGTAAATAGTGTATCACAGGAGTGGGTGTGTGTTGGCTATGGTTTGGCTACAGGGGTATAAACTGGCTTCTGGGCCTGGTATCTTATCACAAGATCTGCCTGTAACTAAATAAAGTATGAGCTGAAATCACTCTTCAATGCATCAGCCTCAATACTTTATACTGGCAACGAAGGTGGGATCCCGATGAGCGAGCCTGACTCTTCATCCAGCACAGCACTGAGCATCACTCCCATGGAAGCCACCGCACCCTGCATCGCTCCCAAGCAGCACCGCAATGCGCACCGCTCCCCAGGACACCGCTCCCTGCTTTGCTCAAGAATTGTGGCTGTCACTCCGGGACACCTCGAGGTCTTCAACCCCACATACCCTGAGTTCTGGGAATCGTGGGTAGACCAGCTCACCAGCTTCTTCACCTACCATGAGGTCACCAATGCCAACAAGTAATGGGGCCTACACCTCAGCACTTGTGGAGTGACCACCATTCGTCTGGTCAAGGGCCTCCTGGTGCCCAAGACGCTAACTGAAAATATCTACAACGAGATCATTGTGAAGTCCTACGTGCCTAAGCCCACCATGATGGCCAAGCACATGGACTTCCAAGCGCGCCTCCAGAAGCCCAGCGAAACAGCTTCCACATTCATGGCCGAACTCCATCAACAAATGATGGACTGTGAGTTCACAAAAATGGAAGAAAACATCCTGACACAATTTGTCTGGGGTCTGTGGGACTCTGCTGCAAGCTGGTAGGCACTGCCGACCTCAAGATAGATGGAGCCCTCCAGATGGCCACCGCGTTCGAGGGCTCATACAACGACCGTCCGCCATCTTTATCTTCAACACACCACATAGTCCCAGCTGCGGCATCCGGCAATTTGGATGAAGATGAGGTATGACAGGTTCACCAACCCAGCCATCAGACTCACCAACCCCAGGCTGGGGCCCTCGCACATTGGGGAAAACCAGCATCCCAAGCACCCTGTGCTAGCTGCAGTGACTTACAGGGCAGCTTGACTAGCGCAAAAGGGGAAATGGACTGATGCAGTGGGGAAATGGAGATCAGCTGTAATTCTGGGAGAGGCCCTGGTGACCAGAGACAAGCACCATGGTACTCACAGGCATGAAATTGGGAATCGGTAGTTTAAAATGCCAGGTCATTCAACAAGACAATAAGAACAGAATCCTCCCTTGAAGTCAGTGGCCCAATAAATGGGTTATGATGCAGACCCAAAGTTCTGAAAATACTCCTGGTTCCAGGGTTCATCCTCACAATCAGTTTTACTATCCCATCAGAAGAAGAAGAAGTTGGTCTTAGCAAAAAAGAAATCCAACATAAGACAAGATCTTTAAGGAATAGAAAGATGTGGGAATCTGCCCAGGAAAAGTTGAAATGATGGGATACTTTAAATGTAGCCCGATCTGTGTTGTATGCGGGGCAAACTGCATTTGAACATGGAAATAAATCGGGAAAGTTACTAGCGAAACTGTTGCAGGGGGAAAGTGAAGGTTTTAAGGCACTTAGAGTGAGAACTGACTCCAGCGGGTATACAAAAACCAATGAGCAGACCTTAAGTGAATTTTAAAACTTTTGTTCTAATTTATAGCAAGCAGATAATCCTAATGAAGAAAAAAAAAAAAAATAGGATATTTATAGAAAGAAAAAGAAGCTGACCATGTCAGACCTTTAAACATAGTACTGTTTCTCAATGTTGATGTAGTCTCTTTCATGTGCGAGGCCTGGAATAACTGCCACAAACAGGCCTGAATGCAATTCAGAATCCTACCATTTCATATTTTATGCTGGGTAGAATGGTTCTGCCCTGATCTGGACCACCCAGGCTAGCCCGATCTCGTCAGATCTCAGAAGCTAAGTAGGGTTGCCCTTGATTAGTATGTGAATGGGAGCCCACCAAGGAATTTCAGGTTTGCTATGGAGTGGAAGGCAATGGCAAACCACCTCTGTTAGCCTCTTGCCCTGAAAACCCTATGGGTAATAACATGCTCACCTAAGGCAGCCCTACTGAGTATTTTACCATCAGAGTTTTCAAAGAAAAGGAAACATGCCATTAAAAACCTGCTGGTTGCAGCTAGACAACTGTTGGCATAGGCTTGGAAGCAACCGTACCTACCTGACATGGATGTAAAGATTTGTAAGATATGGCATGTGGTCCTGGTGGATAAAATTAACAGCATGTAGAAAGATCCGTCAAGGTAAAATTGACTCTCAGGAGAGTCTTGTTGAGACTTGTCTTCCATTCATCAAGTACTGGAATAGCTACAAATCCAAAGAGCAGGCTAAGGAAGAACCCACAACTAGGGGTTTTAGCATATATAAATATAGTGCTAATGATGGTTTCCCTTATAAGCAGCAGTTTTGATAGCAGCCCTTGCTTTCATCTGAGTGTGATTGAATTTTGGATTGTATTTGATCATATTTTTCTGCTCTGCAGGATTATTTTGTATATTAATGAGACGTAAATATGTATGTGTCATGCATTATGATATGGAATGTATGAGAATGTGATATGAATCTGTAATAAAAATTATTTTTTTGCAACCCCCCCCCCCCAAACCTTTATGGGGTTGCCATAAATTGGCTGTGACTTGGTGGCACTTTAAACACACATGGGGGTGGGGGGGTGATTCTGCATTGACTTTTCCCTCCATTGTTTTAGCAAACCCAGCATGGAACAGCAATTCCCCTATGCATTGCAGGCTGCTGTACTTTCTTTGATCACTGGATTTCCTTACCCTCTACACTGCATGCTGCTTTCACTTTTTTGTTCATCCGGTTTTATGGTACCTTCTGCATAGATTTATGGCCATTCAGAGGTGACTTTGCAGTCAGTATGGCACTTCCATGTGGTATTTGAATGTGGTTTTGAGCTGCACCTTTTACTCAGTGTTGAGAAAATGTGGAGTGAATGCCAGATGCCGAATCGCCCAGAGAGAGAATGGTTTTTGCTGGAATTAAGTAGGAGGGAGCCACAGTGAAGCAACTCCCATACACCTGGGACTATATTAGAACGGGCTTTGAGTTAGCACTAGCCCTGCTGAGCATTCATTCTGACAGAGATGTCTCAGTGCTGCCTTTTAAAAGGTGTTTAGCATTGACAGAGGGCCCAATAGAAGATGACTGGCTATTGTGGTTCCCACATTATCCATTTTAGAAATCGTACTCCCAGCAGTCTTTGCACTAAAAAGTAATCCAGGGTTTCCAAACATGACCCCAATGGTCATGGGAATTGCTAATGTGAAATCAATTAGAATTAACAGAAAATTAACCTTCCTTCCATCTTAATAAAAGAGCTAGTTCATACTGTTATTGCCCTAAAGCTGTGATTAGGAGCAAGTTTTATATGAGGCTGGTTTTGATTAAACTGTCATCCTTAATGCATACACTTTAACATAATCTGCCCTAAGAGAAGAGAGATTCACGGTGGGAACAGCCAGGGCCGTGCTACATTTAATTGGTGCCTCTTCGTTAAGCGGAGTTAACTTCGCTTGGTCACAGTTAACACCAGCTGGCATCATGTTTTATTTTCTGCGTTGCATCCTTTCCCCCCACAGACATTCTGATGCAAAAGAAAAGAAGAAGAAGAAGAAAAACAAAAAAGGGGATGAGAAACATACAAAATGTTTATTCTCAGTGCACTGGCAATGTGCTGTAAAACAAAAGCGAAATCATGCATAATTGCAGGGACAGGGAAGGGATGAAAGGTAATGTCCCAAAGTCTTTGAAGGACACCATTTTGTCACTCTAAAGTAAGCTCTGCAGCACCAGCAGCAGCTCCTCAAAAGCTCTAGATAAGCAGATGCTTCATGCGTTTATCCTGCCAAGAAGGTACAAAGTCCCCTCTTCCATTTGTGTCTCCTGCTCCATGAAAGGCTTTTGGCTCTTCTGGCACCATACTTGGGAAGACATTGGCGCCCATCCTTTCCCACTGAATGACACAAAAGATTTATTGGCTCAGCTTTCTGCTAACTGGAGACACCTTGCTCCATGCTAATCTCACCAGCTATCCACTACTACAGAGACTGGCTCCCCATTTTCTGGTTAGCATCCCTCCAGTTTCCAGCCCAACAGCTACTGAGTTCCACTTGATGTATTCTGACAGAACCACTAGACCTTTGCAGAATGTTGATAATGTCCTTTGTGACAAATCCCTCCACCTCGATGTTCTGGAGATGTAACAGTAAGGACAAAATCTTTAGAACGAATTCTAATTCTCCAATATTACCATTTTGCTAGAAAAGGGCATTGCTGAGAAGAAGTTCTCAAGGTGGAACCAGCTTAGGGGTTAGCAGATGCTCTTTTATTTCATCTTGCCCTGAAATCTGATACTCTAGAGTAAAGTAAGATTTAATTGAACTGTGGCCATTAGAGAGGAACAGCTATTTGTATACAGTGCCAGGATAAAAGGACAGCATCTCATAAATTGTACTTTGGCTACAAATCTATGCATAAACACATCCACCCACATCTTTCATAAATACATCCTGCGGAATTAGTTGGATAAGGTTACACAAAGATACCCTAAGATTTCTTTTTTTCTTTTTTTTATATAACAGCAGCTTCCAACTTGGTTCTGTAGCCTAAAGAAACCATTCAGGCACAGAGAAGCATTACTCATTAATATCACCCAGGTTGTTTAGAAAGAAATCCAAATGACTCTGAAATGCAACGGATACTATTCTTCAAATGCACCCAACTGGAAAAAATCCTAATATTCATGCTAATAGAATTCTGTTATTCAATTCAGTTTTTGAGACACTCTGTGGCTGAAGGGGAAAAAAAATATAACACTGATAATTCACACTGATAATGCAGGAAGAACAAATGTGGACAGGCAATATCCCAAAATTAATCTCGTTGTTGTTGTATTAGGTTTGGATTTTTTTTTTTTTGTAATAAGTCAAATTAGTGTATTATAATAGTGATCACTGAGTCTTCTGCTCAGTGTGTGACTTCATGCCCTGGTTCACCTCCCCTTTTGAAATAGCTTGTAAAAGAGCAAATGGAATGTTTGCTGATTTAAAATGGTTCTTAGAGGCAAAAATGTGATCAAAAATTCCATTTCACACAGAAAGCTAGAGGTTTACTTATAATTATTCAGGGAACTGACAATATGCATTTTCAATGGCGTAAATGCCGTTCCAGTTTCGAATGTAGTCAGAACCTTTAAAAGGGCCTCCTTACATATTTTATCATAGGCAGAAGCACAAATAAAAAAAGTATTCAAACAAGTGCACAGGCATTCTAGAGCCCTAACACAGTGGGAATAGCCATGTAGTATAGATGGGTGACTGAGAACTGTGGATCCAACCAGCTTTTCCACTGGTGAAAATGGGAGGAACGAGTCCCCTTTGACTGCCACAAAGGCTATGCTGGGAATCATGGGAGCTACATGAACAAAAGCAATGTGGCATGGGGGCAGCAGTAAGGAAAGGAGACAGAATTAAAATGTTGGTTCCATTCAATTTTATTCCTGGTTGCTTATATGCCTTCAGGTAAAAAAATAAAACTTTGTAATGCACCCAAATTGTGCATCCAAGAAAAAGGGTTCTCTGAAATGCTAGCTTTGTTTATGTCATAAACTTATATTCATGAATGTGATACCACACACCTGCAATCTAAAATGGAACAGCCCAGCCAAACCCCTACCACATGACTGTTCTGAACACAGACCTTGGATCTAAGTAGGGTTGCAAACTCTGGATTGGGTAAACACTGGAGATTTGGGGGTGGAGCCTGAGGATGGCAGGGTTTGTGGAGGGGAGGGACTCCAGTGGGGTATAATGCCACAGAGTCCACTCTCCCAAGAAGCCATTTTCTCTGGGGGAACTAATCTCTAGAGCCTGGAGTGCATTTGTTATTTCAGGAGATCTTCAGGTCCTATCTAGAAGTTGACAGACCTGGATCAAAATACTGGCAAAGTCGTTCAGTTAGGGAAATACGGTGAATAGTGATTCATAATATGTTATAATTTTGATGATCAAAAATTTGACTGCCACACCAGGTATATAAATAATACACATTTAGATCATGTTATACTACTAACCCAGCAAACTTGATTTTTTAAAGATTTTCCAATTTATTTTGGGTTTGGGCCACAGTCTGACTTACCTATTGAGCTATGTGTTCATCCTCTCCTGGATGAGAATGCATCTCATACCATAAGGCAAGCTGTTGCCAGATACTTCCATTTTGTCTATGACCCCATATCTTAGTGTCAGGACTAGTTTGTCTCCTCTTCAGTTCTACATTAGGCCAGTAGAGAGGCAACTACTGTCAGCCATTTTCTTCCAACATAAATTACCTCATATATTTGTGAGAATAAAATGAATGAGTAAAGAAATAGGTATACTACTTTGAACTCCTTGGAGGAAGGGAAGGGAAAAGTAAGATAGATTGTTTGTTGGTGAGAGAATGTTTCTTTTTTACACTTGTGCTACTTTAGTGTAGATCTGCACTTGAATTGGAAAGGGGCTATATTCTTACAGCCCAATGGGTCTAAATTAAAGGATGCTTGCATGGCAAACAAGTTAAGTCAAGGAAGCCATAAAAGGCCATAATGCTTATTTCAAAAAGGGGAAATTTCTCTGCAGTGGACAGAGGGAATTAGATAAACATATGGAGCTGAGGTCCACCAGTGGCTATTAGCCACAAGGTATAGATAGGAACTCTCAGGCTGGCAGTGGGAGGGCTTCTAGTGTCCTGGCCCCACTGATGGACCTCCTGATGTCATCTGGTGACAGAGTGTTGGACTGGATGGGCCATTGGCCTGATCCAACATTGGCTTCTCATATTCTTACGAAAGGAGCAGAACAACATTCTGGCAGAACAAAAGTTAATTGACAATAAGGCAAGCAAAAATAGAATTTGAGGAGTGAATGGCCAAAAATATAAAGCCAAACAATATGCATTTCTTCAAATATAACAGGAGCAGAATACCAGCTAGGGAGGCGCTTGGACCTTTGGATGACAAAGGAATAAGAGAATTGCTTAAGGAAGAAGGTGAGATGGTAGAGAAATTGAATGAATTGTTTGCATCTGTTTTCACTGTGGAAAACATGGGGCACACACCCACACTGGAGCCAGTGTTTTTGTAAAGCATGTCTGAGGAGCTTAGTCAAATCGAGGTGACAAGAGATGAAGTTCTAGGACTCCTAGACAAATTGAAAACTGATAAGTCTGCAGGGTTATTGTTGAACTGCTGACAAGAATATGTAACTTGTTAAATCAGCTCTTTGCCAGATGACTTCAAAATATCAATTGTCACCACTATTTTTAAAAGGGGACTGGGTCATTCAAGAAATTACAAGCCAAACACTCTAACATGTGTTCCAAGTAAATTAGTAGAGACTGTTATTAAAGACAAAATTATTAAGCACATTGAGGAACAATGTCTGATGAGGGAAAATCAACATGGCTTCTGCAAAGGGAAGTCCTGCCTCTCCAGCCTCTTGGAGTTCTTTGAGCAGGTTATTAAGCATGTGGATAAGGGTGGCATGGTAGACATCATATACTTGGACTTTCAAAAGGCTTTTCACAAGGTACCTCACCAAAGATTCCTGAGTAAAATTAGCAATCATGGGATAATCCTTTTATGGATTAAAAATTAGTTAAATGACAGAAAACAGAGAGTAGGAATAAACTGACAATTCTCATAATGGATGGAGGTGAGCTGCAAGGTTCCACAAGGATTAGTATTGGGACATGTGCTATTTAATTCATTTATAAATTATATAGAATTAAGGGTGAGCAGTTCAGTATCCAACTTTGCAGATGATACCAAATTATTCTGGGTGGTGAAAACCAAGGTGGATTGTGAAGAGCTGTAGGAGGATCTCTCTAACTTGGGTGAGTAGGCAACAAAGTGGGAAATGAAGTTCAACACAGGTTAATGTAAGGTGATCCATACTGGAACAAAAAAAAAAAAATCCTTATTTTCAATATCTGCTGGTGGAGGTCTGAACTGGCTGAGGCTAAGTCTGAAGGAGATCATGGGGTTGTTGTAGAGAGCTCAGTGAAAGTGTTGACATAGTATGCAGCAGCAGCAGGAATGAAAAAGGCAAACTGTGTTAGGAATTTATTTTGAATGGGTTTGAAGAGAAAATGACCAATTTTGTAGTGTCCTTGTATAAAGCTACAGCGCAGCCTAATTTGGAATATTGTGTGTGCAGTTCTGGTCTCCATATCGCAAAAGGGATATTGCAGATCTGGAAAAGATACAAAGCAGGGTAACCAAGATGACTGGGGATTGGAGCACCTTTCCTTAGGAAATGCTGGAGAGCCTGGAATTTTTCAGTCTGGATGGGGAGGAGGGGAAGAAAGCTAAGGGGAGACATGACAGAAATTTATAAAATTATGCTGGAAGTGGAGAAAGTGGGTACAAGGGGCTTTCCCTCCATCTTCCATAATACTAGAACTCAGGGGCATCTAATGAAATTGTTAGGAAATAGGCTCCAAACAGACAAAAGAAAATACCTGTTTACTCAACAAGTATTTCAGCTGTGGAATTCACTGCCAGGAGAGGTAGTAATGAGCTCAGGTATATTTAAAAGGGGGATAGACAGATTCATGGAAGAGAAAACTATTAACAGCTACTGGCTATAGTGAATACCAATGCTGGGAGGAAGCAGCAAGGGAGGACCTTGGCCTCTATACCCTGTTTGTCCTCCAGGGCAACAGGTGGACTACTACACTAAATAGACTAAATGGACCACTAGTCTGATCCAGCAAGATCTTCTTATATTCTTGTGTCTGGGTATATGTGTCTTCCAGTCTAAATATGGTAACAAGGTTGCCCTTGGAGAACACAGAGATTAGTTAAGAATATGGAAAATATCTGTCTTGAGGAAAATTTCAGAAACTGGTGAAGAATATGGAATACACCAGCCATTCTTCACGGAATATATCAGCATTTAAAGATATGTTCTGACTTTGAAGCTTCATGTTATGGGTTGTTGGATTGTTTTAAAGGCCCCACATTTTCCTAACTAGTTGAGGTTATCTGAAGGACCAGATTTTATACCCCAAGAGATTGCTACTAAAAGAGAGGTTGTGGCTTAGTGGTAGAGTAAATGCTCAACATACAAAAGGTCCCAGTTTCGGTCCCTGCTGTCTCCAGGATCAGGAACTGGAAAAGGCTTTTCTCTGCCTAAGGCTCTCAAGAGTTAATGAAGTCAAAGTTCACAATGGGTCCGGTCACATGAAGAATTTGCTGCAGAAGAGCCATGAATGCTGGGTGGATTCTACGGGCGTGATCATATGGGAACATCTGGCAAGTGTCGTGCGCCCGTCAGCAACCCGTAGCGTCCCGTTGAAGATCCAGAGTTTAAAAGTACCTGGGAAAGTCTGCTATCAACCGGTTGCGATGGGCTGCAGATGGACACTCTCCGTGTGATCACTCCAGCGCACTCCTCTTGCAGCTCTCCTTCCTGGTTGGAGCGCACCGGAAACACGCACCAATGGAAACAATGCTGGTTCACCGTTGTTGCATCTGATCACATTGGGGCGTGTCAAATTGCGACGGCGCAAATAGCACCCCTTCCCCTCCCCTCTGCGTTATCTGGCACCTGTGACCAGAGCCAATGCTGAGAAAATAGAGCAGTGGTCTGACTCCACATAGAGTAGCATCATATACGTGTGTTTCACAGGGCCTGTAAGGCAGAGATGTTCCACCAGGCATTTGGTTGAGAACAGTGGCAGTTCCCATTTGTCTGGCACTCCTGTTTCTTGCCTCCCCCCACCCAAGATAGTGGCATAACCTGAAGTTTGCAAGTGCCATCTAATTATTGTATCTAATTTTATTTTTTATTGTTTTAACCATGAATTTATGAATGTGATTCTGCTGTTGTACACCACCTTGAGTCCTGTCCTACAGGGGAAGGAAGTCTAGAAGTTTAATTTTATCTATATCTATCTATCTATCTCCCATTAGTTGAGTTCATAGTCAGAATCCCTACTCCAAGTTTTCCAGCTTCACAGGTTATGCAAGTTTATTAGGGGATATAACATGGAAACTCCTAATGTAGAATACATTATTTAATAATTTCGTGTTTACTTTCCTACCTTTTAAACATCAACTTCATTTCTCTTTGGCTTTTGATAAGTAGTATGAAAACAACTACTTCTGTTACTGTCCTGCGTTTTCTTGAGATAGATTGCTTTAATTTATTGTCTCATTACATTCTCCAAGTCACCCTTGCAGTAGAAAATGGGGTGTAAATGTTTCAAATAAATAAATGACTAGCTGACATATGCTGCAGTTGTCCTGTTTCTGAACTAGCCAGCGCTGTTACTCACACAAGAACACATGAAACTGTGACACTGCACTCTACTGAGTCAGATCATTGGTCTGTTGAGGTCAGTATTGTTTACTCTGGCTGGCCGAAACTCTCCAGATTCTCTGGCAGGTGTTTTCACATGACCTACCACCTGATCTTTTTAACTGGAAATGCCAGGGATTGAACCTGGGAACTTCTGCATAGAAAACAGATGCTCTACCTCTGAGCCACAGCCAAGAAGATAATAGGATAACAGTCAGCAGCTGAAAAATGAATTAGGCAAAAGCTGTCCTCAAGCATCAGTATTTAGGGAAACAGTTAAGGAGACAGGCAATGTCATGGAGAGCAGGTATAGTCCACTCAGTGACCGAGCTATCCAAGATGAAGCACAGGCTAGTCTGAAGGAAGGATTAATTAGCAAAAATCAGAGTCCACCAGCTGAGTCTTGTACAACTTGATGACCTCACCCTTGCTGTTGCCTCCATAGAGACCTTGACTCTGTTGAGATTCAGAGTTTTGCTCCATTCCCCACAGTAGTACTAGGTAAATGTATATCTTGGGTTGACCAATCTGAGTTTCTCCCATTGGTGTAGATTTCTGTTCAGGCTTGACATCTTCTTCTCTTCTGGGGGTAATGTGGAGAATCTGGAGGCAGATAGATCCAGTTGTGAGTGGTTTTCTGCTTCTTTCCCTGGAAAGAGTTTGCTATTCTGTGGTAGGACTGGGGTTCTGGGAACTCTGTAATACACAGAACCTTGTGTATGCCATGGGCTGTGGGCTCTTCTGAAGAGACTCCACCATACTTCAGTGGTGGCCAGGGCATGTCTTCACAACTATCTTTTCACCAGGGAGAACTTCCTGTTGAACTCAGTAGGACTGCAGTGTTAAGCATCCATTTTCTTATTTGTATGTTTATTTCCTGCCTCATCAGCAAAAAAGCTCTTGAGGCTGCTTCAGTACAAAGCTAAAAACATCCTAGTGATCAGAGGTAGAACAAGACCAAAAAAGGGACTTTGTTCAAACTCATGCACACATGTACGTGTGCGCGCACACACAGAAGAATGAAAAGTCAGTGGATCACAAAAATGTTCATGCTGTCCTCTGATTTTTCTGTTGTACCTGAAATGACAAAAGGGAACAAAATCAAACTATCTAATGTGCTTCCAGCACCTGAGCACTTGAATGAATGCACTGATTAATGTTGCTGCTTAAACAAAGGTTAATTTGTTGATAAAGACAAATTGGACTCTCCCCTTTCATTTTTTTTTTTGTGTGATGAGATCGAGATGTGGGATTTGCTATTTTATTTTTGGCTTTAGCTGGTTATTTCTTTTAGCTATTATTGTAAGCCACCTTGAACCATGAAGAGAGGCATGATATAGATATTTTAATAAATAAATGAAGTCTAGGTGATGCAGGCCACAAGGAAACTTCTGTTTTCACATGGTGTTTTTTTTTGTCTGTAAGACTTAGCAAACATTGAGCTGGCCACCTTGGGAACCCTCTTCATGTTTTCCCATGATCTTTCTATCCTGTGACAATTAAAATATTGGTATTATCTTCCTGGAAGCTTTCATTATCCACTGGTTTACCTAATGGTGAGCCTGGTCCTCAGGATCAAAAACTCTACACAATAGCACCCAGTACACTCAGATATTTTCCAACATGCCTGGGTGGGGGGAACAACTCACAGGTTTGCAGACAAATCTGAACACTTTTGACAAGGCCAGGTTAACCCCCCCAGTTGAAGAAAAATCAAGATTTTGCATTGTCATCTTCGGGGCTGCCTGCATTGGTAGGGCTGGGGGACAATAGACTGATGAGAGGCAGCAACCACTGCTGCCATGACCACTAGGAGGGAAAGAAGAAGCCTGCTGGGGGGAGGTGGCTGCTGAGCACCATCAGTGTTTGGATTATGTGGTAGTGATGCCAGCCCGTAGCTCATGGGCACAGGGGGTTTAGCATTTCATCATAGCACCAACACCATTATGTCACTTCCAGTGTGACCTATAAGTGAAGTCACTCTAGCATTCAACGAGCATTCTGTGAGCATGCTGGTAGTGACATCATGGCATCAGTGCAAAGCCAATGTCCCCTCCCCATTTTTCCTGGCATTTCCCACCTCTGCCCAGCTGAATAGTGGCAGGCCAAGCTGCGGGCAGAGGGGTGTTGTCTCCTTATTGTGTGGAGTGTAAGGGAATAGAGACATAAACAAAGATAATGAAACTGCTGTAGATCTGTTAACGAGTATGACTCTGCATACAGGTCTTTGACATCTGATTTAGTGTAATCCTAGGTAAGAATGCTTGAACACAAGCTGGTCTGGCTTATATCCTGTACACCAGTTGTGAACAGGAAGCCAATTTTGACAGACTGTTTGCCACCCTGCTCATAGCTGTTCAGCAAGTTTGTTTCCACCATATTCCTCTCCCTAACACTGTTGTGCCACAGCTGAATTGGTTTCTGCTCCCAACCCTTACTGTACTCCTGCTTTGCTCAGCAGGCAGTTGCTTAAATAGGTTGGCTCCGCCCCATTGGAGGAATATTTTTAGGTTTTTTTTTTAAATAGCAATTGCTGATGCTGTAATGCACATAGATTTTTTAGCCATCTCAAAGGGGTACGTTTCCCCTTATAATTCTGCAACAAAAAGGATAGAGACTTTTTTAAAAAAAAAATAAATAAATCAAAACTGAGTATTCAGACAACTGGGTAGATCATGGCAGCACAAGATCTATCCTATTCTCTGAATTCACAGTTCTGGTTTTTGTTCAGCCACTAGCCTTTTTTTCAGATATATTAAGGGAAAAATGCATATCTTATGTCTTTGCAACAAAAAGGGCTAGAGGCTTACTTAAAAAAAAAGATAGGAATCCAAATAAACTAGTCAATTATCTGGACAATAAAGAAAGCTGACAGGAAGGAAGCTGATTCATTTGAAATGGAGTGTTGGAAGATTGCCGTGGATTGCCAAAAAAGACAAATAAGTGGGTTCTAGATCAAATCAAGCCTGAACTCTCCCTAGAAGCTAAACTGAGGGTATTGTACTTTGGTCAGATTATGAGAAGACAAAAGTCACTGGAAAAGGCAAAAAATGCTAGGAAAAGTTGAAGGCAGCAAGAAAAGAGGGAGACCCGACATGAGACGGATTGGAAGCCACGGCCCTCAGTTTGCAAGACCTGAGCAAAGCTGTTAAGGACAGGACTTTCTGGAGGCCATGCATTCATTCATAGGGTCACCTTAAATCAGAAGTGACTTGGCAGCACTTAACACACACCCAGTAGATCATGGCAACAGAATGTTAGAACATTAGATCACGATAGCAACTGCTGATTTAAAAATCACTCGGGGGCACCTATTGACATTTAAATCAGTCACAATTGATGTAAATCATTGATTTACATCAATTGTGACTGATTTAAAAGTCAACAGGTGCCCCCAAGTGATTTTTAAATCAACAGTTGCTATCATGATTTTTTTTAAAAAAATCTTATGTTAATCTAAATAGTCCTTAGTGAGATTAATGCCTGTCTGTCTGACTGACTGTGTTTTGCCACATGCACATATATGTGGGGTGGGGGATGCCAACCTGTTTGGCAGATGTTAATTCTGTGTGAACCAAACAGCCCTGGTGACCAGCTCACCACTGATCATCACAGTCAAATTAGGTAAATTCAACAATTTAACATGTTCAACGTGAACTCTGCTGTACCCCTAATCATAGGGGCTTAGACTGGACGAACTTAACATCAGGTTGTGCTACATTTGGCTGCCGCACTGTGACTTTTACCATTCACATAAATGTCTACTAACACTAACGGACAATAAACGATGGAAGGAGAAGACTTATGTAATACCACAGCAACCACTTCTGTGAGGAGCAGGGGCTAGGAAGCAGGAACCGCAATGGGGAAGACATCCGATCTTCCAAAGGAGGTTGTGATCCATGGTGCAATTCAAACTGGAGTACTTAGATTTAAGCTGATTTAATTCTCCTAGTTTCCCTTCAGGCTAACACAGTTTCAACCCAAATAGGTGTAACTCAGTGAGACTGAGAGTCAGATTTCTAGCAGGCTCCAGTACAATGAGATGTCTGGGTGATCAGTCATCCTGGTATTTTCAAAAGAGCATGTGGGAAATTAGCTGTGAAATGCAAGCTATCTTCAGCATGAGAGATATAACTGAACACCTGCTTGTTGTTCTCAGGCTAGAGAAATTCTGAGCTAGAGAACAAAGAAAAGATACATTTGGGTGAAGGATGCCATTTAGAATCAAGTTTTTGCTTCTTTTTTAAAATGGGTGCAGAGAGGACAAACAGTTTAAAAGGCATATTCGCCTTCCACCCCCAAAAAATGTTGAGGTTTACAGAAGGTGCTGGGGGAAAAGTTCATTCCCAAACCAGAGTAGGCAGGGAGGGCATTTCCACCCACCCTCTTTAGGAATGAAGCACAAGGATTCAACTGGATGGAGGAAACATGGAAGAGTGGATTCTTCTTGTGGCTGCCAGCAGCAGCCATTCACTGCAGTATTCATCCATTCATTGAATCATAGAGTTGGAAGGGACCTCCAGGGTCATCTAGTCCAACTCCTGCACAATGCAGGAAATTCATAAATACCTCCCCTTCCATACCTGCAGTGACCACTGTTCCGTACCCAGAAGATAACAAAAAACCTCCAAGATCCCTGGCCAAACTGCCCTGGAGAAAAATTGCTTCCTGACCCCAAAGTGGCAATCAGCATTTCCCTGGGTTTGTAAGAAAGGGCCACAAGGACTAGGCATTGAGGCAGCCCTTCCTGCCCTCTCTCTCAAGATCTACCTAAGTTCACACAATCAGCATTGCTGTTAAATGGCCATCTAGCCTCTGTTAGAAAACTTCCAAAGAAGGAGAGCTCACCACCTCCCAAGGAAGCCTGTTCCATTGAGGAACTGCTCCGTCATGAAGTTCTTTCTAATGTTTAGCCAAAAACTCTTTTGATTTAATTTCAACCTGTTGGTTCTGGTCCAACCTTCTGGAGCAACAGAGAACAACTCCTCACCATCCTCTATGTGACAGCCCTTCAAGCACTTGAAGATGGTTATCATATCATCTCTCAGTCAGCTCCTCTCCAGGTGAGAGAGAGAGAGAGGGAGGGAGGGAAGAGAGAGAGAGAGAGAGAGAGAGAGAGAGAGAGAGAGAGAGAGAGAGAGAGAGAGAGAGAAGGAACAACCTCACCTAACTCCAACCATGGACTCAGAAATAAATGCCAGGTAGGGTGAGGGATGGTGATGTAACCAGTTCCCACCAGGTGTCTGAGGTCCAGCGATGGTGGCTTCTCCAACTTTCCTATCCTGGAACCCTCCCATCCTCCTCTTGCCCCGCAGAACCCAGGCAAACACATCACACCCAGTCGTCTAGCCTGTCAAGATCATTCTGTATCTTGACTCTGTCTTCTATTATATTTGCTACCACTCCCAATTTAGTATAATCTGCAAATGTAATAAGCATTCCCTCTATCCAAATCACTGATAAAGATGTTGAACATTTATACTTCCCTTACCCTGTTATGTAGGCAAGCAGGTTACAGAGGAGCCACACAGCCATGGGGGAGGGGCACAAACACCAGCCTTGCATTGGCTGTTGGTACCTTTTTCTGTTTGCTTCTCATTACTGAAATTGGGAGACAATCATTTAAACAGCCCTGCTCACTTGACTGGTTAGGTACAAACTAGGGGAGTCTATTCGGTGTAAACCTTAAATAAATTTAAAGAGGTGTCTTTAAATGCCTTCTCCAAGCTGGCCCCCACCTCCACGGTGGTGCAACTTGCCAAATGAACTCAGGCATTTAAAGGGTCTTCCTTCTCTTCTTTCTGCTGGCCATGGTCCCCATAGGGTATAATGGAGCCAAATAAATTCAGTAATCCCATCTCCCCTCCAAATCCCAATATTGATGTGATTCTGGAATACTGGGAAATACCAACATTTTTCGGGTTCAGTGTACCCAAACCTGAAAAATACCATTTTTTTTTTTTTTGGTGCACATCCCTAGTATAAACTAGAGTAGCCAATAGATCCAGATGGTCAGCCATCTTGGTCTGAAGCCATAGAACAAATTTAGAATCCAGTGGCACCTTTAAGACCAACAAAGGTTTATTCAAGGTCTGTGCTTTCGTGAGCATGCACACTTTATCCAATATTTGATAAAGTGTGCATACCTTGAATAAATCTTAAAGATGCCACTGGATTCTAAATTTGTTCCAGAGTAGCTAATAACAGTACAGTGTGCTGCTTAAGTGCTGACTAGCAAAGGTGGGGCTTGGCAGCATCACTTGAACCTTAATGCTGAGTGGCATGGGGAAATGAAGTTAAGCTCAGGCACATCTTGGCACATGCTTGTGTACAGGCAAAGAGAAGTAAGGCATAGTAATAGGTCTTGGGTTGGAAGGAACCAGGGTGTAAATGCCTGTTAGCTGGTAGCCATGGACTGCCCATTGAATTTCTGCTTTTTGGAATAATAAACAATGATAAACATTAGCAAATGCTAGCAACTAGTTATGGAAAAGGCATTCCCATGATACACACCTGAAGGTTGCCTCACTAATGCAATACCTTTCCCAGTACACAGGCCACATGTCCTAATCAACAGTCTGAGAACAAACATACACAAATTATTTGTGAACCAATTTAACTAAAAGTGAGCTCTTTGCAGTGTTTGAGGAGGGTTTCCTGTATCTAGTTGAGTGTATTATCCCAATCCCAATCCCCGAAGCTCCTTCATTTTTTTAACTATCATTCAGAGAATGTTTGAAGACAACTACCCATGTCTGTTCCGTTAGCCTCAGCACAAACTATGCATGTTCCAAGGGTGTGATGTTACTACCCATGTCACAGTAGCCATTCATATGGGTGAAAGATTCTTGGGCATCCTCAGACTGCTGAGGGAGAAACCATAACAGCTGCTCATGCCTATCAGAAAATATCTAAATTGGGATGTGTGTCTCTGAATGTGGAGCCATGAAGCAGGACCATCAGTCCAGTCCCCCAGTGTAAGGAAGGATTGGTTGGAGATGACTGCATGATCAGCCATGTCCTTGTGGTTGTGATCTTCACATTCATAAACACACAGAGGCTGCATGGTACAGAGGCACAACAAAGTGTCCTTGCCCTGGTATGGATGGCCAAGTCAGCCTGACCTAAGTAAGGTCAGACCTGATTAGTATTTGGATGAGAGACCACCAAGGAAGTCCAGGGTTGCTACACAGAAGCAGGCAACAGGAAACCAAACCACCTCTGCTTATATCTTACCATGAAAGCCTTATGGGGTCACTGGAAGTCAGCTCTGACCTAAATATAGCAACTGGCAATCCGTACTTTCATTGCTGCTGAACTGATAAATGCTGCTTGTGCCTTTAAAGCTCTCATTGCATACTGGAGAGAAGAAGGTGACGGTGATACTGACTGATGTAAGATGCATATTATGTCTCCTGTCAAAAAAAATTTAAGCATATTCACTTTGGTGAGAAGCTAAAGAAAGAAAAGCTTAATGCAATCAAGATGAACAAGCACATTCTTAATAGCCTGTAAGGTATTCAGTGCTTTCCCTGAGATAATCCCATCATTATCACTGTCAGCTTATTAGCCCAGGCAGTATGCTAACTGGCTTCTTCATGGTCATTGCTGACAAATATGAGATGTGATGCTTAGGGATAATGGCTGGAGTTCTTACTACACCCCAAGAAAGAAGAGTACACTAGTCAATAAAGGATGACAACAGAGATACCATAAAAGTTTTGATCAAAGAGGTTTGATAGGAAGAACTATTTTTCTTCACTGACCTTTTATTCCTACTCCTCAAACGCAGGGACAAATTCATCTTACCACATCCCAAGGGAGTTGGCTAAACTCCCCAGCTAATGTCCGTGCAATTGTAAGTGACTTTACCTATTAGATGTGGCGATTACACAGGAACAAGTGAGATCAGATAAAAATGATAGTCCAGACAGAGACATCTGATGCTGTCTGATCATTTAATGGGTAAGTGGAATGGAAGCAGGAGAGATGGCTGTGTTGTCAATAAGAGAGAGCAGTTCTATTTTTTAAAAAAGATTGTAGTTTGAGTTTTAGCTATCTCTGTGCAGCTGAATGGGGGGAACATCAGTCTCCGAGTATTCCCTGAGGAATGGAGATTTTATCAGAAGCTTGTTATCTCAGTCATAACTTTCTCTCTTCCGGCAATTCAAGGACCTCAGTATTTGAAAATCTACAAGAAGTCATCGCTTAATGAGAGTATATCCCTCTGAAATCCATATCACAAACTTATTCAATTAAGACAAGTCCAAAGAGACAAGTGATGTCCTCGATTTATATGCACAATACAGTTAAGCAACAGGCAATACCGAAGCTCAGTGTTCAAGATTACTGGCTTCAAATATAACATCATATTGGATTTTTTTCATTTCTCTCCTTCCTTCTATGAGCATGGATCGGGAGAACTCTGTGTTTGTCATAAATGTACGTATCGAGTCTAATCATGATGCTGTAATATTCAAAGGAAATAGTCTAATCCTTTTGATAGTGGTCCGTATTGGAAACACAAAATGTTTTTTTGAATTTGCACATCAGCCTTTACTCCTCTAATATATCCATTTTCAAGGCAGAGAGCATACTGTATCGCATTTTTTATTTGACCTGATACAGGTTGTGGTTCCAGATGAGTAACTGTGTTAGCCTGTAGCAGCAATATAAGGCAGGTGACAAACCAAATTTATTCCAGCATAAGCATTCATGGGTCAGAATTCACTTCATTAGATGCATGGAGTGTACAAACATAAGGCCAGTGAATTTACATTAAAGGTTGCAAACAACAGAAACATGGGGCAGTTGAAGGAGAAATCAATCCAATCAGAGTGGGTGAGAACCACGCCAGAGGACACCTGTGTCAGGGTATGCACACAACATAAATATAATCAGGCATGGTTCCAAAGGGATCTTTTTGCCCGGGTACACATACAGCAAGGCTTAGTACACCTCCAAACATAGTGAACCAGGGGATACCTTTATTATCCTAACCCAGGAGTCCCCAGTCTATCTGACTCTACAGTCACATTTGGAATTCGGATAGTGTTGTGAGGGAGCCACAAAATGGCTGCTGCAGGAGGCTTGGCCAGCCACCAAATGCCGCAACTTACCTTTGGTCACATAGTGAAGAGATCTTTGTGTTGTAGGGGCAGCTATTGCCAAAGTAATGTTTTTAAAATCTGCACACCCAATCAAATCTCCAACTGCCAATCAGAAGCCTTGCTGGGCAAAAGCCCCATATGGTCCTGCTCACTTTCTAAAAAACATCTGGCAGGCATCATGAAAGGTGTTGGCGGATGATGTGGTACCCACGGGCACTATGTTGGGATCTGCTGTCCTAGCCAAAGATACAGAGTAGCAAAGAAAGGGAAACAGTATCTTTGAAGTCAAGACCAGTTCTAATGAAGTAAAACATGGATATCAGTTTTAAGCACCTAAAAATTAAAACAGTAAGAATTTACTTGTGGCAATCTAATGAATGGCATTCAGTTACAAATTTCACTCAGTTACCAATCCTTTAGTGTCCAGAAGGCCCATAGCCAGTGTTAGCCGAACTGCTTATCTACGCAGTAGGCGGACTAACTTATTTGAGGTCTGGCCAATGTATACAGAGAAAGCGAACTTCGTACCAAGAACTCTTTTCCCCAAAGAGAACACTTGACAAGGTTTCTTAAGTAAAATCAAGATTCTCTTTACTGAATATCTTTTAAATGTACAGGCATACAAAAAACAGATTCACACACACATACACTCAAGTTCCTTTAGTTACAGTAGAAATGGAAATACAATATTTGGGGTTTTAAACTAGAAGTATTTAGGAGGGGAAAAGCATAATACTGATCTGATCCTGTAGACTCGACCTTCAAGTGAAGAATAAGGATTGTTTCTAACTAAGGACAACTTTACTTTTACTTAACACTGTTGGAACCTGCCAACACATGTAAGGGCTCCTTGGCTGCAGTCCAAGAAAGCACATAGAAGTTATCTTAAGTTACTTAGCTAGCTAGAGAAGACAGATGGGCAAAGAGAAGGAGAGAGAGCTCCTTGCTCTGAACAAAAGATTACACCTCGTTTTATCAGCTAGCATTGGGGCTGGCTTGGGGTGCCTCTGGTCCATCCCATCCCTATACCTATTGGCTAAAGGATATGGGGGTACCCTCCTACTAAGGTGGGACAATACTGAAAGTCTACACCTTTCTACAAGGGAGCGTTTGGTCAAGGTGCAAAGATAGGTTGGCATGGAAACCTTTGAGAATGCAGATGACTCTGGCTTGGTCCAGGTGACAGTCTTCACACATGCAAATGACAAGCATCCTGTGGGTTACATGCGAGGTAGAGATTCCTCAATGGTGGAAAGGCTGTTGTTTTTAACATCCTTCTGGAGAACCATAATGGAGATGCTAATGGAGATGCCTCTTGTTCCCAATGTCTTATGGGTAGAGAGATATGCAAGGTGTGTGTCTGTGACTTCATTTGCATGAAAGTACAAGCTGTGTGTTACCTTCCTTACACAGACAGTCACATTAACCCAAGGCATACATTACTCCCAATGCAAAGACGCTTGCTGGCACCATTCCTGGTGTGTATGCAGGTCAGAAAATAACAAATAAAAGCATTTTCAAAGTTCATCTCCTAACACCAGGATTTTTTAAGTCAGGGGGCATTTAAATTTCTCAGGGGGCACTGGCTAATCAATTTAATCCAGGGGAGAAGGCTGTGATGTCCTGGGCTGGATGGGAAGTCAGGGGGCCTTGCCAGCAAGTCAGGAGGCCTAGCCCCAAGATGCCCCACTGTAGCTATGGGGCTGGTGTCCAGTAAGTTACCCCAAAATTGTGTTCCTTCCATACGGATACTCTAGAGAAATACCTCCTGGTATAGGAGAAGGTATGTGGAAGGATAAAAGAGGGAAGGAGTTCCTAGACAGAAGTGAGAAGATGGAGAAAGTCAGATGGTAAAATCAACTGGTAGGCAGTTGGAAATGGAGCTGGGGCTATGAAGTAGGGAAGGGTGGAAGGACATGAAAATAAGTTTCCAGGGGTAGAGGAAGAGCAGAGTGGGAAATGTAACACACTCTGTCTGCCCTGAAGAGAAGATGTTGTCTTTTGCTGTTGGTAAAAGAAAATACGATGAGGAAAACTGACTCAAAATGGTAGGCCCAGGGGAGCCCCTCTGATTCCTTTCTCTCTGACTATTGCTAGGAGATGGCAACAAGGTGAAGGCAGGATCCTTCATTGGATGACTTGAATGGATGATGAATTAGAGCTGGAAGGGGCCAGGGCCCATTGTGGGATACCCTGATTGATTTGCATCCTAGAAGAAGAAGAACAACAAGAGATTGGATTTATACCCCGCCCTTCATTACCCAAAGGTGTCTCAGAGCGGCTTACAAACTCCTTTCCCTTCCCCTCCCCACAACAGACACCCTTGTGAGGTAAGTGGGGCTGAGAGAGCTCTTAAGAGAAACTGCTCTTTTTCAAGAACAGCTCTTATCAGAACTACAGCTTGCCCAAGGTCATCCAGCCAGGTGCAAGTGGAGGAGTGGGGAATCAAACCTGGTTCTCCCAGATTAGAGTCCTCGCACTTAACCACTACACCAAACTGGCTCTCTAGATAGGATTATCCCAGGTCTGGAGATGGGATTATCCTGCCTGATTATTATGTTTCCATTGTAAAGGACATTTTTGAGTGGATTGAAATGCCTAGTTATTGTCTTGCAAACAATGATCATTGTTAAGTATGGAACTCAACAACGTTTTGATTTCAGCAAGTGATTTCAGCTTTATTCGTAACAGCAAACACCAACTCAGAACACATCAACAAACAAGTGGAGCACAGCTCCCTTTTTAAACTCTCCCGGGCTTTCAAAGCCACTTCCTGGAACATGTTAAAGACCAATCATAACACAGGGATAAAGGCCAATCAGGACTGTTCCCTCTTTGATACATTTACACACAGTGATTGGATATTTACAGAGGTTTCTCAGAAACCAACCAATGGTAATGCGACAGATGAAGAGCCACATTTAGAATCAAGCTTAACATTGCAAGTAATAGGATGGATTCACACTTGAAGACATAACAATCATTAATCGTGGCATGGGTGTGAGGTGCCTCGAGAAGTGATCACAATGTGGGAGGTGGGTGCATTAAAAAAACAAGTAATGTTTGCTTGCACGATTACCCGAGGTTACTGTCTCCTACCTGTGATAGGGAAAATAGTGTTTAAGATTTCTTAATTGGGATTTACTAATTTGATATTTCTGTGTGCCACTGTGTGCCCATAAACTAGCTAGTCTTGAGATCAGTTCTTGAAATCACTTCAGAAATAGATGTCTCTGACAGCACAGGTCCCAAAATGCTGGTAATTTAATGAATGCATCCAACTATGCAGGTATAAAGAAAGAATGAAGTGCAAGCCATTCCATGCTTGACGGGTGGATCATTATAATGACCCAGCCATGACACAAGGGCTGTGCGCTTCATCAAGAAGATTTAGCTTGCAAACTGTTCAAGTGTACAAGTGGCCACATATTGCAACTTATTTTTTACTTATTATCAAGGCATGACCTTGCCATGTAGTACAAGCAACAATTGTGCAGGCAAAAACTGGTCAGTCTGCCTGGAGTTTGAGACCACTTTCAGCAGAAAATATTAAGGCAATTCAATCAGAAGCTCAGCTGGCATGTAAGGAAGGATCATGTTCAAAGGCCCTGCTTTGGGTGCCACCACCAGCTGAGGCTAGACTAGGGTTGCCAGCTCCAGGTTGGGAAATACTTGGAGATTTTGGGGGTGGAGCCTGGGGAGGGCAGGGTTTGGGGAGGGGAGGGACTTCACTGGGGAATAATGCCACAGAGTCCACCTTCCAAAGTGGCCATTTTCTCCAGGTGAACTGACCTCTGTCACCTGGAGATCGGTTGTAATTGCAAGAGATCTCCATCCACCACCTGGAGGATCATGTATGACTTAACATCACCCAAGGCTCCAGAAATTTCTCAAATGTGCACCAGTATTCAATACATGGAATACATGAACTGCAATCAAAATCAAAAAATTGTCTCAAGTCTCAAGGACTGGATCTACTTGCTGTTTACAATACACTTTATAGTGTTTAATACTGTTTATCTTAAGAAGTGAATGTACTTGCTTTATGGACATTTGAAGTCCATTGAAATTGTAAACTTAGAATTTGTGACCTCTTTTTTTTTTTAGAGTATTTTGAGAGTATCAAATAGTAAATGTTAGATATTGCTTAAAATCTCCATCCTATTGATTGCAGTTCGTGTATTTCATGTATTGAATATTGGTGCACATTTGAGAAATTTCTGGAGCCTTGGGTGATGTTAAGTCATATATGATTCATATCTGTTCATCTATTTCCTTACATTATTGTTAGTTACCACCTGGAGGATGGCAACCCTTGGTCAGACTGGTAGTAGCCTGAGAAAAGGCCTTCTCGGTCATGGTGCCAAAACTTTGGAACTTCCTCCCCAGGCTGATTTGTCCATCTCCTTCTATTGTTGTCTTCTGCCAGTGGGTGAAGATTCTCTTTATTCTGTTCGACATAACAGGAACATTGTGGACTAGGCATATTCGACTTCTGCTGTGTCAGCTGCACTGTCTTCCACTGGAGCACTGAGTCTAAATCAAGGTCTTGATTTTGACCTCTAAGACCTTGAATGGTCTGGGACCAATGTATCTGTGGGACTGCCTCCTCCATTTCACCCCCGGGAGGGCATTACACTCTTCACAGAACAACTTGCTAGTGGTCCCCAGCCCTAGAGATATCTGGCTGTCCTCAGCCGACCTGGTGGAACTCTCTGCCAAATAACACCAGGGCCCTGCGGGATCTTATGAAGTTCTGCAGGGCCTGTAAGGCAGAGATGTTCCACCAGGCGTTTGGTTGAGGACAGCGGCAGTCAACATCATGGCTGGCACCCTACCTGGATCCCTATTCCTTGTGGCACTTACTCCCTCCCAGTGTGTCCAAAGCTCTCACAGACCAGATAATGGGAGGGAAGTGCAATTTTTTTTGCGCTTGCTTTTAATTATTGTGTAATATGTTGGATATGGCTTTATGTTTCTATAGTTTTAGAATTTTGTACATCGTCTAGAGCACCACAATCGTGGGGATTAGGCAATTAATAAATGTAATGCAATGTAATAAATAAATAAATAAAAGTTGGCAGAGTGTAGATGTGCAGTTAAGAGGAGCACAAGCTGTTTAAATGATAAAGTCAGTTTATTAAGAGGAGAACAAGAGGAGAGTGAAGAAGTCTGTTTAACTGGCTAGGAGAAAGTCAGTAATGAAGAGAACTTTGCAGGAGCAGGAAAAACCCAGTTGAGCCAATCAGGAGACAGGAAAGAGACTATCTGAAAATAGTAGGAAGTCCCTAATCTCAATATGCTAACTAGTTGTCCCCTCTGCTGCCCCCTGCAGGATGTTCTTGTCATTTTCTTTATGCATATTCCAACATCTCTAAGAACTGTTATTGGCCTCCACTCATGTTTTTGGTGTTATGTCTGTTTATATGTTTTTATTGAACTATTGTACCTATACTTTATTTTAAATGTTGTTAATGCTGAAATGCTTTAATGTTTGATGCCTGCTGCCTTGTGGAGCTTATTTGGGTGGAAAGGTGGCTTAGAAATGGTTTAAATAAAATACAATAAATACATTTCAATGAAGGCCTGGTAAATGTGCCAAAAGCTTCAGTATGCCTGATTGCTGAATCTTGAGGGTTTTTTTTTTTTAAAAAAAATAGAAGTATTTTAATTTGGTGTATTATTCTAAATCAAATGTGTTTTAATAGTGATTTTAGAAAGCATAATCAGCATTTTAAAAGATAATGTGAGAGATTATTCCTTTAGATTAGTAAATGTTTATTCTGAGAATTAAATCCCAGAGGTGTGTGTGCAAAATTGCAACAATAATTTCTATGATTATTCCATACTTATCTTTTGGTCTTGCTGCCTTATTCCTCTTTAATATTTAAGAGTTTTTGCTTGTATTGATGTCACAAAACCAAACTACCCTTCTCTGTGAAGTCACTGTACACTCAAATGAAAGTTACATATCATTGATACGTATTCCATATAAATTACATTTTAGCATCTTAGTGGTGTGTTTAAAGTGTACTTCACAGTCTCTTAGGATGAAGATTGCCAAATCAGCATAAGATACTGTTAAATGTCTTGGCAGCTTCTTTTGTTTAGGTTTGCAGCTATTTAATGAGAGTTCACACTTTACAAGAAATTACAAAATGAAATAATAAAGAACAATGACGATAGTGGGTGATTCCAGTAACCTGCAATCGGATCAGTAACGAGCTGTTTTAAGGTTGGGGTACTGGCAGTTCCCATTCATCCAATGATGATGCCTAGTTCTCTTTAAGAAAAACAGGTGCTGGCTGTGGTGGCAATAGGGTTGCCAACCTCCAGGTGGTGGCTGGAGAGCTCCTGGGATTACAACTGATCTCCAGGCAACAAAGATCAGTTCACTTGGAGAAAGTTGCTGCTTTGGAAGGTTGACTCTATGGCGTCATAGTCCACTGAAGTCCCTCCCCTCCCCAAACCCAGCCTTCTGCTGACTCCACCCCCAAAATCCCCAGGTACTTCCTGACCTGGAGCTGGCAATCCAAGATTGTCCTTAGGCAGAACTTTCCCCTTAAAAAGTAGTAGTGTTAGATCTGCAGTTCTACTGCTGCCTTTTTTAGAGCATGTGGTTGGAAAACAGCAGGCATTTCCAGACCTACCTTTCCTACTTCAGCACAAGCAATACCTTGAGTCTGCATTTGGAATGCTGTATATAGTCCTAGCTGACATCTCTGGGAAAAGATGCAGCTCTGAGAAAAGATGCAGATAAAGGCAACCAGAACAAGCAAAGGGTTAGAGCAGCTTCCTTACAAGGAAAAGTTAAGGAGTTTTGGGCTTTTCAGTCTAGAGAAAAAAATGACCAAAGGGCTGTGATGACATGCATTTTTTTCTTTGGAGGTTTGCAATCAGCAAAACCTTCACTCTGAGTCCTGCCCCCCCCCCTCCCAGAACAGGCAGGGAGGAGGAAGTCAAGCAATGACTTTTCAAGCTCACCTCAGCCACCTCTTATGAAATGCTAATAGGTCTAGATAGAGACAGTGGCCCACTCTGCATCTAGCATTCACTCCCTTGTTTTACCAAAACCACACTGGAACAGAAGAAGATGCCACTCAAAACCACATTCAAATACCCCACACTGTACTGACTGCAGTCACCCCTGAATAGCCATAAAACAGCCATAAATCTATACAGATGGGACCATAAAGCCAAGAGTTCAAAGGAAGTGACACTGGCATGTAGTGTGGAGGCTACAATAAAATACGACAATCAAAGAAAGTGGAAGTGGCATGCAATGTAGAGGGGAATTTCTGTTCCAAGGTGAGTTTGGTAAAACAGAGGAGTGAATGCTAGATGCAGAATGGGCCAATAGGAGGGTCCAATCCCCCCCTTCTCCGAGGAAGGAACAGATTTCAAGGACTGTAGACTAGAATCTTGAAAAAAATCTGACCTGGTCAGTGGGTGGGGAAAAGAGAGGTGATAAAACTCAGGGAAGCAGGGAGGAAGTTGTCTTTTGTGCTGAGTCAGTCAGAGCAGACAGAACTCTTAACTGAGGTCTGAGGGAGGCAGCCATTAACCATTCTCCTACAAGTTTCTCAGTCGGATTTGTGTCCATTTATCCTTTGGTGCAGGGTTTGACCTGTTGGATTGAGGAGAACACTTCAACCTTCCAGGACATTCAGTGGGTGACCTCAAAGTCTTGGGGGCTGTTCCATTCCCAATCCTTCTTTGTATTCAGGCTGCCTTCCTCTGAATTCTTCTCTGTGACATCACAGCAACTAAAGCAGTGATAGCCAGCATGGCCATGGCATCTCTTCCTGCTCATGTTCAGAATGACATCAGAACCTATCAGTAGCAGAGAGGAAGAACAAGCAGAAAAGCTGAGTCCTGAAGAGTAGAATAGATAAGTGCTCCAAAAGTGGACAAACTATGTTGGCTTTTTCTTACAGCCCGACCTATGCATGTACATACAGGAGGTTCATGAGTTCACTGTAACGTGTAAACAGGGCTTGTGTTCTGTGCTTTGTACTAAACCTTCAGGTGGATGGAGAGTTCTGAGGACCTTGAGAAACTGCACATTTTGGTGCTGCCACTGTTTGGTGATAGTTCAGTTGGTCCTAATTTTTTTAAAAAGTATTATTATTTGGTTTGGAAATGTTTGTGCTTTCAAACTTAAGACAATCTCATGTGCCATACGGAAATATATATATATTCCTGGAATGACATAACTAGACTTGAACAGGATGTAAATGGGTTTGGAGTCTAAGCCAACTACCCCCTCTGATGTTTAGCCCCCTTGAGAGTAAACCCTGTTCTATTCAGCAGCACTTACCTCTGAGTATACCCGCAGAGGCTCAGGTTGCTCAAATAACTACCTTCCTAATATTTGCAATGAAAGGAGTCTGCTAAGCACAGATGAGTGATGCTTGTTCTGAATGTTTAGCAGGCAGAAAGAAAAGAATTGTAATAATCCTGTCAATTTGAGATCTTGCAATTGCCTTAAAGATATTTTATAGATGTCTTTATAGTAATCATGGCTCACAGAGAGGGGGAGGAAATCATGGAATGAGTTCTGTAGTGAGAGAGACAGTATTCAAAGATTAGAATTACCACATTCTTGTACAAAGCTAGAAATACCCATGTACACATGATTTATAATATGTGGCAGGCATCAGATCTATAGGCATATCACCATGCCAAAAGATTTGTGGACAAAAGCTCAGTAATGATTGCAATGATGACAATGGTCATTGTTTAACAGACAAAAGAGGAAATAGGAAGTTGATGCAATCGATCTGCATTTAACTTAAGAGCCCTGTCTTGACGGTTAGATTTAAACCTAGAACCACTATAGCTGAAGGTCAAAGATGGAGGGAGCATAACTCATTATTATAACATATAGAAGTTGGGCTGTGCATTTTAATATTTTTTTTCAAAAAAAAAAATGCTTTGGATCTGGATTATTGGTAGGACACCTGCTTTGTTGTCCCAAGATGGTTTTGTGTGTGTGTGTGTGGGGGGGTGCCCTTTTACTAGTTCATGATTCTGATTCAGACTTCTTGTTGTTGTTGTGTGATACCCATTTTTGCCAGCAGTGGGGGCTGGAGATGGCAGGGAAGAACCGAAACATGGCCCCAGAGTCACCAGGAGAGCAATGCTAGGCACGTTCAGGGCTAGGCCAGTTCAGTCCTTGGTTGTTGTTGTTTTTAATTATTTGCTTAGGATATTTTTAAGCCACCTCTTCAAAGTCCTGCTCCAGACAGCTTGCTATTAAAAAACATCACAATATAACAAGCCATTAAAAACTAGTTGGCATGAAACTTGTCATAAAACAGATTATGAAAGCTGATAATACAAAAAACCCTAATTAAAAGCCTGGGTAAAAAGATGTGTTTTGGCCTGGCACCTAAAAGAAAATAAAGTAGGTGTTAGGTGAACCTCAAGGGGGAGAATATTCCAGAGGGGAGGTGCCACCACAGAAAATGTCCTGCCTTTAGTTGCCACCCCCTTTACCTCTGAAGGCAGGGTTCTAGAGAGGCAAATCTTACCTGGATAGTAGAGGAGGAGATGGTTCTTCATGTAGGGATGGGTGGGAGTTAAATATCAGCTGTTGGCTCAGCAGTTTGGCAAGGCCTAGTTCCTTCAAATTTTAAATGCTTATTATTTTCTAGAAAGGAGACCTGGCCTCAGGTCTGCTTTCATAGAAAATAGTAATCCTTTACACATGAACAAACATGAAGCTGTCTTACACTGAATCAGACTATTGGTCCATCAAGGTCAATACTGTCTACTCAGACTGGCAGCAGCTCTCTATTGTCTCAGGCAGAAGTCTACCACATCACCTACTATCTGGTCCTTCTAACTGGAGATGCTGTGGATTGAACCTGGGACCTTCTGCAAGCAAAGCAGTTCTTCTGAGCTTCCGCACACCACCAATAAAATAGCTATTAGCTGGGTGAGCTTCCCCTTTTCTGCCTCCTTATAGGAAACCCAAAACACTCCTGAATTTCTGGAAGAATAATGATCCTTACGCCCGGGATTTCAAGAGTATTTGGAGTCACTAAGCTGACAAACCAACAATTTTCAGGTGTACTTTTTTGCTTGGGTATACCTGAATGCACACCCCTAAGCAAAAGCAAAAGGTCTCAGGTTCGATCCATGGCATTTCCAGAAACAGGTGAAAGGAAAGACCTTGTTGGGCTTGGAAGCCCCTGCCACTCATGCCAACTATATTGAGACTTTATATGTACTTCTTATATATGAAATACAACCATTGATTGGAATCCTGTCCTATTATATAATTGAGTAGTGGTCTGGCAAGATTCTATGCTTGGCAAGATCAGTTCGCTCCCTGATACGTCACTCAGAAGCTGTCCCTATCCACTAGCTGCCTTGCCTGAGTTCTCTCCCACCCACTGCAGCCTAGGCCACTCTGAGTGAAGCTGATTGGACTTCACTCCATTCCACACCTGAAACTCCCCCCCCGCAAGACAGTTGGAATTGTCAGTTGCTTATGCAACCTGCTTTATTCTGAGGTGAAATATGCTGTGCAGCTGACTTTCCCATAGGGTTGCCAACCTCCAGATGGGACCTGCAGATCTCCCACTGTTACAATTGATCTCCAGATGACAAAGATCAGTTCCCCTGAAGAAAATAGCTGCTTTGAAGGGTAGACCCTATGGCATTATACCCTGCTGAGTCCTTCTGCCCCCCATGCTGCTCTCCACAGGATCCACCTCCCAAATCTCCAGGGATTTCCCTACTTAGAGCTGGCAACCCTACTTTCCCCTCAGTGCCTGTTGGTAGGCAACCAAGCTTGGTCCTGTCACCTGTTTTGGCCTTTGGGAGAAAACTCATCGGGGCCATTCCTGATAGGGTTGCCAACTCCAGATGGGAAATTCCTGGAAATTTGAGGGATGGAGCCTGAAGAGGGTGAGGTTTCAGGAGGAGTGAGAGCTCAGACAGGTACAATGCCATAGACTCCACCCTCCAAAACAGCCATTTCCTCCTGGGTAACAATTGTTGCCAATCTCCAGGTGAGAGCTGGAGATCACTCAAAACTACAACTGCTTTTCAGGTAGCAGAGATCAGTTCCTCTGGAGAAAATGGTGGACTCTGTCATTATACCCTGCTGAGGTCACCAGAGCAAATTCACACTGTGTGCCCAAAGCCAGGGCAATCTCCCAGAGCCTCTTTCTAGAGCTTGTTGTAGCCTGGAGAAATGCCGGCTGAGGGGTGACATGATCGAGGTTTATAAGATTATGCTTGGGATAGAGCAGGTTGAGAAAGAAGTACTTTTCTCCCTTTCTCACAATACAAGAACTCGTGGGCACTCCATGAAATTGCTGAGCAGTCGGGTTAGAAGAGATAAAAGGAAGTACTTCTTCACCCAAAGAGTGATCAACATATGGAATTCACTGCCACAGGAGTTGGTGGCAGCTACAAGCATGGACAGTTTCAAGAGGGAATTAGATAAACATATGGAGCAGAGGTCCATCAGTGGCTATTAGCCACAAGGTATGGATAGGAACTCTCCATCTGGGGCAGGTGATGCACTCTATTCTTGGTGCTGGAGGGGGCAGCAGTGGGAGGGCTTCTAATGTCCTGGCCCCACTGCTGGACCTCCTGATGGCACCTGGTATTTTTGGCCACTGTGTGACAGAGTGTTGGACTAGATGGGTCATTGGCCTGATTCAACATTGGCTTCTCTTATGTTCTTATTTCCACAACGGGCCTTATTCCTAATATACAATAAGCAAGAAAGGAAATATGCAGCACACAAAACCTATGAACTTTATTGTCAAATGATGCTGTAGTGACAGCTAGCACAAGTAGGTACTTCTTGAAAAGGATTAGTTACATTTATGGAGAATGGCTCCACCAATGTAATGAGCCGATCCGAGAGAGGAGTGGTTAAGCCTTGCCTTCCACATCACTGGTTAGAGGAAAATGTTTCCCCTCCAAACCTGTTAATTATAATAATAGGGACAACAATATGTAGTAGGTATTATATACATTATATCTCTAGTTGGGAACCAGGACCTTGACATGAAGATCCTTAAATCCATACATTGGGCTCAGGCACGGAGTAGGAAATCAGGAACAGAACTTGGTCAGTCTCCATATTTCCCCTCTTGAGCCAACCCACACTGACCATTAATTTAGAATTTTAAAAAACAATAGACGTTACGGTGGTGGAAGATATGGCCGCCATTTGGAAGGAACACTCCTTCTTGTGAGAGGTGCAAAGCGGGTGGAGCAGCCTCCCTCTCACACTCTGTCTTACCCATGGTATGCTGGGTCCAGGTGCTTTCACTAGCTATCTGACGGAGATGCTGTCTGGCCATAAAATCTCCTAGTCACCAATAAAACCAGTAGGAATTAAAACAACATGTATGGGCAAGCATGCACACAATTATATTTTTATTGACGTTTTCTTGTTAAAGCGCTCAGGGAAGCATACCTATTTCTTTCCTCTTCATTTTTATTCTCACAACAACCCTGCTAAGTAGATTAGTCTGAGAGTGACTGACCCCAGGGTCACACAGTATATCACCAGGGGGATTTGAACCCAGGTCATTAGTTTGGCAACTTCTACACCACACTAGCAGAATCAAAGCAGTGTCAGACGGAGAAGATCAAATGCTTCCTGGAAGAAGAGAGTTTGAACAAATCCCTAGAAAGCCAGAGCAAAGGTGCATGATGAACCTCTTGGAGTAATGAATTCTACAGTCTGGGAGCGACAGCTGAAAATGCTGTGTTAAAAGCAAAAGAAGCTTTCCAAAGATTTTCAGAATTGCATAGATCAGTCAAAATACTTTACAGGCTGAGCAATAATAGTTCATATTAGTTAGCAGCCATGTTGGGCTCTTCAGCAATGATTCCTGTTAGAAGACTAGACTATCTGCCTCATTTTCCTTCCAGTGCATCCTTTGATCAATCTTTCCCAATTATAAATAATATATACTCTCATTTTGGTGACATTGCTATAGGGTGAAAACACATTAAAAAAAAAAAAAAAAACACCAGTAACATTAAGAAAGAAAAAAAACCCTTGCAATATAGTAAGTGAGCAATTATTTTCTTTGTTACAAATGCAGACAAATCCAAAAGTTAGATTTACACATTAGGGGTAGCAGGGTGACTATTTTAATGGATCCTTTCTAGATAAAAACGTGCATTGCAAGAAGCCAATTTTGATTTAAAGTGATGTAAAATTCAATTACGGGCAGAACCAATTTTTGACACGCCGCTTTAAGTGATTACTATGTCTTTGGGAGAGGTGTACTGTATGTAGCCACAAAAATGATCCTGTGACCTTAACTTGTCAGAGCCAACATCATTAAAACAGAATGCTGAAAGCATTTATAGGAAATGTGGAGCCATATTAATGCAGGAGGCCATCGTGATGGCATTTGATGAATGCCAGACTTGCTGGTTCTTTGATACATATTCACCATTCAGGAGTTTGAAATCCCAAGCTGAAGTTGTTGGCTTTTCATTAAGAGTGTTTGAGCAACATGTCTTATTGCAGTTGTATTAAATGGAAGCCCAAATGATGAATTCACTGGTGAGGCTATGCTGTACAAGTGCTATCACTTTTTAACTTCAGATTAGACGATGAATATTTACTATGTTATGTATCTATAAACTCACAGTTTGAACTTAAAGCAGTTTATGATAAACTGTCAAGCAGCAGAAAATCTCAAAACCATGTTTGGTTGGATATACTCTGACAGAGAATTAAGGGCAGTGGTGGCTCAGAGGTTAAGATGCTGAGCTGCAGACCGCCGGAAGATCTATAGTTCAGCAGTCTGAGACCCTAGTGCCGCATGATGGAGTGAGCTCCCGTCTCCAGCCACAGCTTCTACCAACCTAGCAGCTCCAAAGCAAGAAATTGCAAGTAGATAAATAGGTACCACTTCGGTGGGAAGGTAACAGCGTTCTGTGCACCTCGGTGTTTAGTTATGCCAGCCACGTGACTATGGAGACATCTTTGGACAGTGCTGGCTCTTCGGCTTGGAAACGGAGATGAGCACCACCTGCTAGCATCGGATTTGACTACCTTTCGAGCAAGGGAAACCTTTACCTTTTGCTATATCCTAAAATAGGAATGTCATCAACACACCAGATTCTAGTACAAACCATGGCCAGGGAGGTCTTTGTAATTCTGGGCTCCCAGGCAAAAGTCCATGATGGGGACCCAGAATCACTGACCTCCCCACCTGGGCCACACAGGTACATGCAGAAACCACAGAGCTGATGGCTGCCCAGGGTTACCATGCTCCAGGTGGCACCTGGAGATCTCCCACTATTAACATTGATCTCTGGATTACCAAGATCAATTCTCCTGGGGAAAAATGGTTGCTTTGAAGGGTGGACTTAATGGCATTATAACCTGCTGAGGTCCCTCCCCTCCCCAAACCCCTCCCTCTCCAGGCTCTATCCCCCAAATTTCCAGGTATTTCTCCACCAAAAGCTGGCAAACCTATCAATCCTGCCACAGCTCTGAGGAGTGGGCAGGTGCAAGGCAAACCTCTGATGGGCAAGCAGGCAGGGAGGTATAATGATCAGCCATTGCCTGAGCCCCAAAGGGGGTGGGCAAATGCATGGCAGCCACCAAGATGGCCAGCTGCTGCCCAAGCCCCAAAGTAGGTGGGCAGGCTGAACAGCTGCCAGACCTGTCTCTCCTTCTTTCCCTTTCTGTCAGGGAGGCAGGACCACTGGTGGTCAGGAGCCTGCCCAATCCTGGGCCCGGGGCAACTGCCTCAGATGCCCTGTGACCAAAACCACTCTTGACCCCTTGAACATCATTGTTTTGTTTTTCCCTTCATAACAATCTGTCAAGTCACTAATATAAAGCTATATCACATAGCTTTTGTTAGCTCTTTGGCTATATAAGGGTAAAGATACATATAATGGGGGGGAAAGGGCTTACAGTAAATTCCAGTTTCTGACACTGCGAATTTGAGGTAATTAGACTCATGTGCAGCTAGTTGTCTTCCTCTACACTCTATTTTATTTTATTTCTTTGGATTTATATCCCGCCTGCCCAACATTGTAGGCCCAGGTAGGCCACCAGCCATTATTTAAGTGCCACATGACCACTTATCTCTGTTCAGGTTCACCTGACATAAATTAAGGATGCAGAAACTATAAAGCCTCTGAAGATGTGCTGTATCTAGTGACTGATACAATTTAAGTTTTCAAACTTGGTACACAGACGCAAGAACCATTGTATCACTTTGCCAGACAGGGTGGGTCTAGGACCCCATCTGCTCCTTTCTGTTTCATATCCTACCAGACTACATCTCTCAGCAAGCAGTGCTTCCGATGCTTTTGTTTATTACTACTGCTATAAAAAAAAATGGCAACAGGATGGGAGCATGGGTGGAGTCATAAACCAAGTTTCAGCCATCTGAAACCAAAATTACTGAAATGGCATAATTAATATGATTACTCAAAAGCTTGTAGTCTCCGGAGGCTGATAAAAGTTTCTGATTTGTATAATTCAATGAAAAACATATTTAAAATGGCAGATAAAAATGGAGAGCTCTTACGGGCTTCTTTTGAGAATCTGGGAGAACCGGGTTTGATTCCCCACTCCTCCACTTGCACCTGCTGGATGACCTTGGGCAATTCATGGTTCTGACAAGAGCTGTCCTTGAAAGAGCAGTTCTCTCAGAGCTCTCTCAGCCCCACCTGCCTCAAAGGGTGTCTGTTGTGGGGAGGGGAAGGGAGTTTGTAAGCCGCTCTGAGACTCCTTTGGGTAGTGAAGGGTGGGGTATAAATCCAATCTCCTCCTCCGCCTCCTCTCTCCTCCTATTGCACAGGAAGCCACTTTAGACTAAATCAGACCATTGGTCCATCAAGATCAGTACAGTCTACTCAGTCTAGCAGCAGCTCTCCAAGGGTCTCAGACTGAGATCTTTCACATCACCTACCACCTGCTCATTTTAGCTGGAGATGCCAGGGATTGAACTTGGGACCTTCTGCATGCCAAACAGATGCTCTACTACTGAGCCACAGCCCCTCCCTAGATGTTAGGTGGTATTACCCATTCAGGACAAAACTTGCTGTGATTATGTCATTTAGAGGCCAGTCCTAAGCAGGCATAGACAGATTCCTTCTCAGGTCCATTGGATGGAGCGTATTTTCAGGAAAGTGTTCTTAGGGTTATATTGTTAGAAGTCAAGGTTGCAATCAATGTCAGTTTTGGGCTACAACTGGAAAGATTTTAATCCAAAACCTGGAGACTTAGGCCATTTTTTCTGTCTTTTGTGCTGCCTAGCCAAGCCTGATTTTATGCATGCCAGTTAATAGGGTTGCCAAACTCCAGGTGGTGGCTGGAGATCTCCCAGAATTATATCTGATCTCCTGGCCACAGAGATCAGTTGCCCTGGAGAAATTGGCAACTTTGGATGGTGGACTGTATGGCATCACATCCCTGCTGATTTCCCTCCTGTCTCCAGATCCTGCCCTCCCCAGGCTCCCCCCCAAAAAACTCCAGGAATTTCCCAGCCTACAGTGGGCAACCTTGCCAGGGAATTAGGTGGTAGAGGTCTCCAAACCACTTCAGCCTGCAGATGGAATGACCCCCCTCCCCCCATATTGTTAAGGTATCTGTATAAACAGAAAAGCACTACAGGCAGCAAAGAGGGGAAGCAGAATTTTTTTTTGCCAGCTGTTCTAGTTTACCGTTTGCAGGGAGGGATTTTACTTTTACACAAAGGAGCAAATGAACTCTGCCATCTGAAGCAATGCTGTCTTCACCTGTAACCACTTCAACATCCCACTGCCTTATTCTCTTGCTAGGTCTGAGAGTTCTTGTGAGAATAACATGGAGACTTATGCACAGCATCCTAAGATCCTTGGAAGAACAGCAAGATAACATTATAGGCGACAATAGCCTAGGCAAGGGAAAAGTTCAGGCAAAGTCAAAGCAGTTCCAAAATGGCTGACCTTCCGCTAAAGCAGTGTTAAATAGAAAATGAATTTGCCCATTCTTTCAGGTGACTGGAGGCAGTAAAACTTTTCAGAACAGTTCATTTTGCATTCACACTTCTCTCCCACCTGTGCTAGGACTGTCCTGAACTGTTGTTGAAAAGTGCACAGTCTGTGGCATAGGTTTGAAAAAAAAACCCATATGGGTGCTGAATCTGTTGGCTAAATTAAAGAAGTAGTTTCACATCAGAGTGAACAAACACACTAGGCTAGCATCTGCCAGAGGCTAAACCAGCTCTCAAGTGGCAAAACATGCCTTAGCTACAGGTCATAAAGTAAACACAGATGCAAAAAGTCTGTTCATCGGAGGGAACTGGGTTATGAAGCACAAAGGGGAAATGGTGGTACTAGAGCTCGGCAAGAAGAGCATTAGAAGGAAATTATCCAATGCAGGAGTCGGGGGGAAAGCCCAGAAGAGAAGCTTGATCTTTAAGCAGGCATGAAAAGCTAAATGTTATCTATAATTTCAGAGAGCTAAATGTTGACTAGATTTCCTCATAATCTCTTTTATAGACCAGCTAAAGACCCAGGGAACTTTGGGATAAGAGAGATATCATCTTTTCTCCACCCACTGGCACAAGATGATGGTGTGACTTTTATTCATTCCCAAAGTATGCCTCATTACCAATTCTTAGAAGAAGACAAGGACAGATAACAGGAACAAGACCCTTTTTGAGGAGATAAAGAGAAGGGATAAAGAAAAAAATGGACCAACAGAAAGGGAGAGACTCAGGCTTTCATCCTTCCATCCCACATGTCCTTTCCCATTGAATCATAAAATGTATAGGCATTGAAGGTCTCACCCAGTTTCATGTAGAGTTGCCAATTGATACTGAGATCCTGGCGGAAAAATTTGGGGGGTAGGAACAAGTGATTTGGCATTGCAGCAATTATGGTTAAAGCATAGAGTTTTGAGTAAAGCGTTGCCCCAGAGCAATGACATAATTTCTAATTTTGCATCAAAAGTGACAGTGAACCTTGGTGCAATGCTGAATCACCCACCCACCCCATTGCTGGGAGGTCTGTAGCTGAGTTTCATGTCAGAGTGGCTGTCATGCCTACCCTTTGCTAGGGCCGAACCGAGGTCATGTGTCCCCATAACCCAAACCTGCTCTGTTCTCTCCAAGGCCTTTAAGATCAGTTGCCAGACAGACAGCTAAAACCATGTTCCTAGTAGCAGTTATATCAACTGCGATCAGACAAAGGTCCGTCAGTCACAGATCCCGGTATGGTTTTCTGTGTCTGAAGAACTGCCTGCATTGGAAACTTCTGGTTATTATTTGGAGGACCCATGTTTTAAGAACCCCAAATAAAGCATAGCAGAAGATAATAACAACAAAAACGTGGGCCTTTGAATGCCCTGACCTGGATGGCCCAGTCTAGTTTGATCTCATCATCTCTCAGATCTCAGAAGTTAATCAAGGTCAGCCTTGGTTAGTATTTGGATGGGAGACCACCAAGGAAGTCCAGGGTTCCTACACACAGGCAGGCAATGGCAAACGACCTCTGTTTTTCTCTTGCCTTGAAAACCCTACAGAGTCACCATAAATTGGCTACAACTTGATGGCACATTCTGCCCCCAGAGCCTTTAATGTCTTGGCACTGAGTTCTGTCCTTGGTTCAAATGTACTTGGCCTCCACTTCAAAGTGACATGTAGCTGGGCTGCTTATGCTTTCTTTGTTGGTTCTTTAGTCCTGGACAGTTCTTATTCTGTGGTGAGAGATTCCGTAATTCAAGCCTCCCTGAATTAAATTATGCCTTCTTCTGCCCTTTAAAAAAACCCACTAATCCTAGCTGGGGGAGGGGGCAATTGGATTATTATTTTGTGAGTGGGATAATTTCTGTGTCTGCTCAGAGGCACATATGCTTTCACAAGCAAAAATAGTACCTCACTGTTTTCCTGTGTTTGAAATGTTAATCAGCTCATAACCAGCAATCTGAGTGCCGGCTGCAAGGATTACCAGACATTTTAATGTCCCTCATGGAATACAGGGCCTCAAGATATGAGAGCAATTCACACATTTTGCTGTAGGAGATGAGAAAATTTCCTTTGCAGATGTTACACTGGAAGTGTGAAAAGCAAACTTCTTTATTATTTTTTTCTCTCTCTTTTCATATCTCCATAGAACATTCAAAGCCACTATTAGGCAACCGTCTCAGCATAGGCCAAACATACAATAAACCAAACCCCACGTATTGACACAGCCAAATGGTTGAATTGTTTATGAGGGAATAATTAGAATGAAGAGATACCAGGTTGTTAGGAGATGAACTTTGAAAATGCTTTTATTTGTTATTTTCTGATCTGCATGCACACCAGGAATGGTGCCAGCAAGTGTCTTTGCTTTGGGAGAATGTATGCATGAGTTAATGTGACTGTACTTCCATGCAAATGAGGTCACAGACATGCCTTACACATACTTACCCAGGAGGCCTTGGGAACAAGAAGCCTCTATATTAGCATCTCCATTACGGTCCCTTCAACAGAATGTAGAAACAACAGCTTTCCCACCATTGAAGAAGTTCTACACCTCACGTAACCCACAGGATGCTCGACATTTACATGTGTGAAGTTCCCACCTGAGAATGGCCAGATCCATCTACATACCTAAAGGTTTCCATGCCAACCCATCTTGACACCTTGACCAAAAAGCCTCCCTTGTAGAAAGGTGTAGACTTTCACTATTGCCCCACCTTAGTAGGAGGGATCCCCCACATCCTTTAGCCAATGGTATAGGGATGGGATGGACCTAGAGACACCCCAAGCCAGCCTCCAGACTAGCTGATAAAACAGGGTGCAACCTTTTGTTCCAGAGAAGCAGCAGGACAGGACAAGCTTGCCTCCTTACCAACAAGATAACTTAAGGTAACTTGCTGTGGTTACTTGGAGTCGCGACCAAGTAACCCTCACATATGTTAGCTGGCTCTAACTGTGTGTAGCAAAAGTAAGAAATCCTTAGTTAGAAACAATCCTTGTTCCTGAACTGTGGAAGGTCGAAACTACTATAGCAGATAAGTATATGCTTCCCCCCCTCCTAAGCATACCTTTAGCTTAAACCCCAAATATTGCTTTCCATTTCTACTGTAACTAAAGGAACTTGTATGTGTGTGTGAACCTGTTTTTGTATGCCTGTAAATAATGAGAACATTTAGTAAAGAGAATCTTGATTCAAATTAAGAAACCTTGTCAAGCATTTTCCTTTTGAAGAAATAGGACTTTCTAGCACGAAACTTGTTTTCTCTGTATACACTGGCAAAAAGACCTCAATAAGTTAGTCAGCCACTGCGTAGATAAGCAGTCCGGCTAACAAGGTAGTGGTGTTATGATTTTGAGGAACTGTATGGGTAAAATAAAAATCATCCACTGGTTATTAATATTGCTTTTCACACAGATTTACAACAACGACAACAACAAATCTTCTAAAAAAATTGAACTTGGCCTCTGAATACCTGTACTGGAAGGCAGCATCAGGGAAGGTCTTGGCCTTGAGATCCTGTTTGTTGGCCCTCCAGGGCAACTGCTTGGTTACTGTATGAAACTAGATGCTGGACTAGATGGATTCAGCTTTCCTTGTAGTTGATTCTTAACTTTGTTCCCCTTGTCCCTTCCTCTTTGGTGTAGTGGTTAAGTGTGCAGACTCTAATCTGGGAGAACTGGGTTTGATTCCCACTCCTTCTCATACAGCTGCTGGATGACCTTGGACAAGCCATAATTCTGACAAGAGTTGTCCTTGAAAGGGCAGTTCTTGAAGGAGCTCTCTAAGCCCCACCTACTTCACGGGGTGTCTGTTGTGGGGAGGGGAAGGGAAAGGAGTTTGTAAGCCACTCTGAGTGGGGTATAAATTCAATCTCTTCTTCTTTCCTTCTTCTTCTCTTGCCAGCCTTGTTTTAGCTGCTGTCTTGCAAACGCTCATAATATTCTTGATTTAAGTTATGAGCTGAAGATGATTGGATTACTTTGGCTAACTCATGTTAATGCCAAGACCACAGCCATAAACAGTGGTCTAGAGAGAAATTTATGCCAAGTGATCATAATTATAAATAGAAGCTAAACTGTTTTGCCAAGTTATGGGAACAGCCTTCCCCCATGGCTAATTCGGCACTAGAAGCTTGCTGGGTGACGATCAGAGGGGCCTAGAAGCTTGCTGGATGACCTTGGGCCAGTCACACACTTTCAACCTAACCTACCTCACAGGGTTGTTGTGAGGATAAAAAGAGGAGAGAAGAATGATGTACACTGCTTTGGGTCCCCGTTGGGGAAAAAGGCAGGGCATATATAAATAAAATAAAATAAATAATGTGATATTTATCTATTATAAAGCAGGGGTGTCAAACCTAAGGCCCACAGCCTGGAAGTGGCACAACCAGGGCTTCAATCAGGCCCTGGCTGTCTTGTCCACCCTCCCCTGCCTGTCCTCACCCTCCCAAGGGAGATCAGGGCTGCCGAACTTACCAACTGGTTGGTCTTCACAATTTCTCTTCCAGCAGGAAGCTCCTCTGGGCTAAAGCACAAAGAAAGCTGCAAAGAAAATGTGGAATGGATTTTCCTTTAACATCTCTAGGCCCAGATAGACTACTCTGGGACTGGAATGGCAGCCCCTAGAGTGGAATGAAGGTCCCTGGGAGTAGCAGCTGCATTCTGGGAATGGAATTCTACTCTGGGGCGGCCAGAGTAGTCTATCTGTGCCCAGAAACCTTAATGGAAAATCCATTCCACATTTTTTTGCAACTTTTTTGAGCTGCAGTGTATTTCAATGGAGTGGAGTTTCAGTTTCCAGTGTTTGTATGCCAGTTGAATTTGTCTGCTTGCAAATAAAGGGCTGATGGTTTGAGCCAGCTTGCCTCTGCTGAATGGACCTGAGAAGATGTGCCTGAGTGAGTACTCTAACCTGGGAACCCACAGCCAAAGGGGGACATTACACTGGAGAGCCACTGCCACTCTGAGTAGACCTGGGAGGAGGGGGAAGCTTGCAATGTCCAGCCATTCCATGTTTTCCTAGGGTCCGAGCATTTTATATTTTTAGTTTTAGTTTCTACTGTGATCCTTGTGCTTTTTCTTGATGTTTTATTTTTAAAATTGCATTGCCTAATCCCACTATCCCCCCACATTTGCCTTTTAGGTAGGCAGCTTTTTTTGGGGGGAAGGTTTGGGAAGTGTCAGTTATCAAAGAATGTTAAATAAAATATGGCAAGAGTGTTACTGTTTTAAGCATGTTTGTATTTTAAGTTTAAAAAACCCTTGAATTGTGTTTGTTGGTGTCCTTTATAAAGTTAGTATCTTCGCTACCTGGCATTACATTTTATGACACACATGGCCTGGCCCGACAAAGTCTTATTTATATCAGATCCAACCCTTGTAACAAATTAGTTTGACACCCCTGTTATAAAGGGCATATGACATGTCTATAATGAGGAAAATATAGTAGACTAAAAGTGAATTAATTTGTGTATGCTGACTGTCCACTTGGTTACTCTGGATGACTCTTGAATGGTCATAACCATAAGCAGTGCTCTAGAGAGAAGGTGATTATCAGAGCATAAGAAAACAGTACTTACACTCCTAGCACAACTACAGTAAAAATAAACATGAACCAGAATTCTATGGGACTTTCTATGTACAAATATATGGAGCTATATGGAATTAAAAACAGTTCAACAGGATTTCAATGGCAGCTGTGTATCTCACTGCTTAAGAACAGAGTGCCAAGAGACACAATTATTAGAGGAGACTGTATAATGCTTTTTTATAAGCCTACAAGGGATGTTAAAATTTATGGACAGACAGAACATTCCTGCTAGGAAAAAAAACACATATATGCAGTGATGGCGACTCAGGGGAAGAAGCCAAAGTCTTTGGAGAACTCCAGATTGTAATAAAGCAACAATAAAAATGTGTTCGTGGACAATTGTTCCTCCATGTTTATGTTTAATAAATAGGGTAATAAAAGAGCACTCCTGTAAGAGCTGTAGGTAAAAATGAACTAAAAAAATCCTCACAAAATTCCTTAGAAAGTTATGTATGTCTCATTTTTAAATTAGTTATGCTAAGATGAGAGCACCATGTGGTCTTTGAAGCCTATTGTATACCAAAGGAACTATTGAAGACTGGGCTTGCCTCATTGAAGAAAGAATGGGGAACTATGGGTCAGGTGTAGAGTATCCTAAGTTCAATCCTCAGCAGTTAAACAAAACAGGTAGTAGGTGATGTGGAAGACCTCTACTTGTGACCTTGGAGAGCTGCTGCCAATCACAGTTGACCAATAGTCAATTTGTTAGAAGACTGCATCATGTATCCATGTGACCATTCTAAGCAACATCATCCCTCTTCAAATCATGCATAGATGAGATGCCATGACTCTTTCCTCAGTTCAAAGTATCCATGTGGTTTGGCAATTACTGTCCGTAAGTGGTTTGGTTCTGAGTCAGACCACTGGTCCACTGAGTTCTCAGGATTGCTAGTACTGTCTACTTGGCTTGACAACAGCTCTCCAGAGTATTGTAAGTACATAAAATAGCTGAGGCTGTTGTATGCTAAATCAGTCCATCAATCCATATGGCTCAGTGCTGTCTCCTTCAACTATTCTTAATCTTAGTTTAAAGATCATCCACCAATGGTTTAGGGAGAAATCTATGATCTAAGATTTTATTTTCAGGGTGAACAGCAAAACATCCTGGCCTGGATGGCACAGTCTAACTTGATCTCATCAGCTCTTGGAAGCTAAGTAGAATCAGCCCTGGTTAGTACTTGGATGGGAGACTTCCAAGCAAGGGTCTTTTCATAGAAAAACAGCTGCAGGAGCTCATTAGCATATGGTATGCTAATGAGCTACTAGGCTATTATCATATGCCACGCCCCCTGACATCACCGGAAGTGATGTCAGAAGGGGAAGCAAAAGGGTGGGGGAGGCATCTTCAAAAGCCTCCCCTTCCCTTCCCCAGCTGGTCTGGGTGGGGGAGCTAAGAGAAGGGGTCAGGTCACCCTAAGGCAGCTGCAACTTGACAGCATTTGCCACCACCAAACAGTACAAAACAACTGTCCTTTTCTGGCTATCAGAAGTTCTTGCAAATGGGGAAAATGGACTATCATTTGTCCTCAAAGTCATGAATGCTGTCTAAGAATTGTAGAGCATACCTTGGAGCACCCATTGAAAATCACTGTTCTAGCCCAAAAAATAGCAGCGGATCTCCAGCCTCTCAAATAGAACTCTTTCCAAAACCCCAAGCCTGTCTTTAATTCCTGCAATATGATGGTTATGCACACTCTACTTCCCTGAGAGTTGAAAACCTCAAGGTGCTAGTGCTTTCTTTGGTTGATTCTCTTTGGAGGAGAGAACACTTGAGATTTAGGGTATTCTGTCATATTGGCTTTATTTACAGATGTACAGGTAGATTACAGGTGAAGGAAAGCACTTCTATTGGGCAGAAGATCTGCTATCCCAAAGGAGGTCCAGAGAGAGAGAGATTCAGCGTGTCTTTCATGCCAACCCTTTTCTAGTGCCAAGCCAAAGTATAGTGTTGCTGTAATCCAATCCAGCTCTGTTCTCCCCAGTGCCCCTAAAATAGTTATAAGATTGACAGTTAAAACCATGTTCCTACTAGCATTGATATCAAGCATGATCAGACAAAATATCTGTTAATAACAGAGTAAATGCTTTAAACCCTAGTAAACTTCTTATTGGAAGAAAGCCTTCAGGCCTGAATTTATACAGTCCTTGGTAGTTTACCAGGTTCCTGATTCGAGCTCTCCTTGAATGATGCATTCTCAAAGGCATCTCATGTTTGATAGATTTAACAAATAAAGGAATACTTTTCTCAAAACTGGAACTAGAAACGAAAATAGGGGGAAAGATTTCTTAGTTTCGTTACCTTGAAATTCAACACTTATTACAAGAATTACAATGTTTACAGGTCTTTTCTAATCCTCTTTCTGACTTTGAAGAGTTATTATATAATTGAAACAGGAAGATTAAAGGTTTAATTTCTAGAATTTACAAATTTTTAGATGAAAAATCTAAACAGGATAAATTAAAAAGCTAATCACTTTGGCAAATGGACTGTCAGGACTGAATACAAGAAAAGGATTGGGAAAAAGATTTGGAACTTACCTAATGTCTCTTCAAAAAAAATTAGTATTAAATTCAATCCTATTAAAGTATCGAATTGTTGGTACATGCCCCCTATAATGTTACACAGGATAAACCCTGTTATTAGTAAGCACTGCTGGTCAAGTTGTAGATTGTATACATTGCTAGTGCCATTGTCCAATAATAAAACAGTTCTGGAAACAAATCAGAACACAAATTTATGTCATAACTGGAATCAACTTACCTGCCAAACTGGAAATAGTCTTGCTAGATGCATGGTCGGATCCGTCTGGAAACAAAATAAAAACATTATTAATAACTACTTTAATTGTGATAGCCAGAATATCTATTGCATAAAAATGGAGGGAAAAATCAGGGCCAACTGCAGCTAGTTGGCAAAATAGGGTTTGGGAACATTTTGTTTATGGCAAATTTTCTTCACAAAATGTATTGATAAACATAGATAGTTACCAAAAAAACATTTCCAAGTGTTTTGGTTCCCAGTGGTTAGCTATCTCACAGAAGGGGGAATTATCCCAAAAAAATAAACATTACCAGAATTTGTTATACTTTTAAAAATCTTTGTTATGTACGCGGACCACCTCCAGGGGTCCATGGCTAAAGTAAGGAGCTTGGTCCCTGAACACAAAGGGACCTAGGATCCTAGACCACCTAGTGTCCACCAATAGCACCTCTGGCTGGAAATTCAAACCCTCCAATGGGACTGTGGGTGTGCCGGGTGGATGTATATAGTTGGCCCTTGCGGGGCCATTTTGTCAGTTCGTGTGTGAAGTATAATAAGCGTGTCTGAATGCATGTCATAGTACGAGTCCTCCATGTGGCGAACCCAGTACTTTACAATCTTGTAATCAAAACTATATAATTTATGAAGTTATGTATATATCTGTTTTGTATTATGGCAACAATGTTAGAAACCTTACTCAAGTGTTATTGTGTGTATAACTTTTATTGTTATTGTATCAGAAATCTAATATAAACTATATGTCAAAAAAGAATGATGCATACTCTACACAACCACAGTTAAAGACCAGGTAAAGTACGGGGGGAGGGGGCCTTTTGCAAAGAAACTATGAAAATGAGAAAATACAGGATTGAAACCTAGCAAGACAATGCCTGTGAGACATTAGGTGGGCTGGATGGGAAACTTCTGATTATCTGGAGGGCAAATGCTTTAAGAATCCAAAAGAAAGCATAGCATTGTCACGGGCTGGAGTGCGGGCGGAGTCAGAGAGGGATAGTCCAGGTCCAGTCCAAGGTCAAAAACCGGGAGGCAGAGAAACTGGAGCCAAGTAACAGAGTCCAGAGCACAAACCGAAAGTGTCATCGTCAAAGCCAGAGTTGAGGAGCCGAGAGGTCAGAGCAGGAAACAGGAACCGGGAACACGGGCAAGGTGGGTGCAGAGCGTCGTCAAGCTAACTAGTTGCTGGCACGAGGAACTGTCAGGGAGTGGGGAGCTAAGTATCCCTCTGGGGCTGCTGTCAATTAGCAGCCAGGGCGTGTGTCCTGGCTCCTGTTAGAACTCAGGGCTGAGGGACTGCCTGTTGTGCAGGCGCTCCTCTCGCCACCGGAATGCCAAGTCCCGCTGACGCTGATTTCACAAATGGGCCACCAGTGAGGCGAATCAGGGGGGCTGTCCAATGTACATTGTTCTGCCCCAGCTGTTGCTGGAGCCGGCTCTGCGGCTTCATTGGGATCAGGTGTAGATTCTGCTGGAGCCGGGAGCTCATCCTCAGCAGTACTCAGGACTTCAGCTGGGGCTGGGAGCTCATCCTCGGCAGTACTCATGACAAGCATATTCAGAAGATATATATATATATTTTAAGTGTAGGGCTTTGAATGTCTTGGTTTACATGGATTCAGATTCCATTTCAAAGAAGTGTCCTTTGGCCCTGGACACTTCTTTGTGCTCTGTAGTGAGAAATTCTGGAATTCAGGACTCCCTGTGTTAAATTATGCCTTCTCCTCCTTGTGCTGCTGAGACAGATGGGGAGAGTGGGAGAGAGGGAGGGAGAGGGAGAGAGAGAGATCCTGCACCTTTCCATGAGCTTCAGCAAATTCACAGCTGTGACCTTTTCCATTTTCTCTCTTCTCACCCTTTCCCTCCCAGCAACAGAACTCCCCTTTATTTCCTCAGATGCCTGCCCCAGCCCTTCAGCTACTCAGGAAGCTTACCTCCTCCAAACCCTGATGGATACTCAGGCAAAACCCAGCTCTTAAGGCCCTTTGAGACAATATGTACAGATGTTTTGTCATACAGAACAGACTGAGCTCACAACAGTATGTTTATGGATGTCACATGTTGTTTTGCAGAGTTAGAAAAAGTTGAAAATGGGGTGCCTCCTGAAAAAAAAATCTAATTTTGATTTCAGGAAAGGCTCAAATACCAGTATTCAGCTCTCCTCGTATTTGGGTATCCTGGTACCAATTTGGTTTGGGTTTTTCTGACATTCCAGAATTACTTGTGTTCCATTATTCCCTGTGGGGAGGGGGTGTGGGAAGGGGGGCTGTTTTTCAGCCAAATGATACCAAAATAGCAGGGAAGCTAATGCTGCTTGTCCACCAAGGACCCCAAGGGGTCCAATTCTATGGACCCCTGAACAAGTGGCTCCCAACCATTGTACTTGCAGGGGTATGGACTGATAGGAATAAGTGGCCCTGAAAAAGCTCCCCACCTCCACAAAGGAGGGAGAAAAGGAGAAGGAGCCAGCTGGACTCACAGCTCTGCCAGGTCCCGCACCTGGCTTGTGCAGTCTGTGAGCTGCTGTCTCTGGGGCAAGAGAGACTTGCACCAGCTGAAAGCTGTTTCCCTTGGGCTGGGCAAGACTTGGGTGACACATGTGCTGGCTGCATGCTGCTTCCCCATTGCCCAGAAAACCAGTTAAAGGGAGGAGGAGAATAGGCCTAGGGTTCTTAAAATGTCAGTCCCAGATAATCCTGAATATATATGGGAACCAGATACAGATATTCTCATGAGCTCCGAATACCACTCTGGATACCCGCGTAGACCCAGAAATACTGATAAGGACTGGAGTGAACATCCCTAGCTGAAAAATCTCCTTCAAATGACTTGATAATTTTTTTGCAGGTAGCTGCATATAGACGCGACACTTTCAGGAAAACATTGTGCGAGACATCCAATTTTGTTGACACTGAGAGAATGCAAATCTTCAGACTCTAACAACCATCTGGTGTCTGTTGGCAAACCATCATTTTATCATTTGAAGAATATAGTTCATTAGAGGGCTTTTCTCATCAAATACATTGTAAGTTGTTTGTATGAACAGCCTCATTTCAAGATGCTGCACTTGGGGTACTAATGAAAGCAGTCATTAAAGACTATTTTATTTTAAATTTGATGCAAGGAGTTATAACATTAGATACAAGTTTGTAGTCATAAATCCATTTAAATAAAGGTAGAGTCTGTTTTTCAGATGTGCTGGGAAATTAGTTTCTCACACAATCTGTGTTATCAACCTCAAGGTGGGGCCTGGAGTGCTCCTAGAATTAGACTTGACCTCTAGACTACAGAGATCATCAGTTACACTGGAAGAAATGGCAGATTTGAAGGGTGAACTCCATGGCATGACATCCCCTCTGAGCTTGATAGTTGAGAGGGACTGTGGCATGGTGGTAGAGCATCTGCTTGCTATACAAAAAGTCCCAGGTTCAATCCCTGGCATCTCTCTCCTCTTACCAAACTCTGCCCTCCTCAGGCACTAAATAAAACTATCATTCTGCAGATTACTAGATTCAAGTGAATGGGAACCAGAAGAACTGTGGGTTGAAACCAGAGATATTGTCAAGGAAGAATGTACAAAGTCTATTCCTGTAGCCAAAAGAAATGAAAAGCCTTGATGAATGACCAAGGAAACTCTTAAAATATGGGGATATTTGGTTAATATAACAGAGTTTGTCCAGTCATAGAAACGGGATACTGAGTACAGTAAATAAATTTCCCAAGAAGTATATTGTAAAATAAAGGCAAACTTACATTTATTCAAGTAGATCCAGTTTGTATTCAGGTTGCAGTCAAAAGGAAAAAGAGAACCCTAATCTAAAGAGTACTTTCCCTGAAACAAATGGCCAGCTAATCCAGCATCATGTGTATGGGAGTATGAGGGCATTGTATCTGCAGGGGAGATCTGTAAAGATATGTGTCTCCATGAAAGGCCATGTGAATAGCAGACAAAGGGAGAGAGAGGAGGAGTCAGAGGGCAGCTCCCAAGCTAAGACAAAGAGAGGCATCCCATTCAAGGAGATAATAACTATACATAGAGTGATGTAGCACCCCACCCCCAATATCCAGGCATGTTGAGTTGCTCACTCCAACAAAAGACAGATGAGAGCAAAAGCAAATGTGATGGAAATGGAACCAGAAGTCTAAATGCAGCATTTCAGTGACAGGCACACAGCAACAAAGAGAACTATTATAATAACCAGTATAATGAAATAGAAGGGAATGCAACCTATACTCCAGACAAAACGCTACTGTTAGGGCAGAGTATGATGAAACAGAATGGTTCCCAGTCTGAAGTGTCAGAAAAGGACTTTTTATCTCTTCAATTTATATGCGGAATATAGCATGAGGAAAACTGGATTAGATTAAGATGAAGGTAGGATGAAATCTGGTGGAAGGAACATTAACAATTTGAGATATGCAGATGACACCATATTACTGGCAGAAATAGTGCTTGAAAGGACTGCTGGTGAAGGTTAAAGCAGAAAGTGCGAAAGCAGAACTACAGCTTCACATCAAGAACTTTAAAGCAGGCAATGGGAAAAAAATGAAATTATTAAAGGTTTTCTGTTCCTTGACTCCATCATCAACTGAAAGGAAGACTGCAACCCAGAAATCAAGAGGAGAATGAGCCTGGGAAGGGCAGCCATGATGGAGCTAGAAAAGATCCTTAAGTCTAAGAATGTGTTGCTGGTGACCAAGACAAGATAATCCATACAATAGTATTTCCATTACTATTTAAGGGTGTGAAAGTTGGACAGTGAAGAAAGGAGACAGGAGGAAAGTTGATTCATTCAAAATGTGGTATTGGAGGAGTGTTTTACAGATACCATGGGCCAGCAAAAAGCCAAATAAGAGGGTTCTAGATCAAAGCAAGCCTGAACTCACCCTGGCAGCTAAAATAACTAAATTTAGGCTATAGCACTTTGATCACATTGCAAGAAGAGAAGAGTCACTGGCAAAGAAAACAACACTAGAAAAAGGCAGCAGGAAAAGTGGAAAATCCAGGATGAGATGGATTGACTCGATCAAAGAAGTCACGGCCCTCAGTTTGCAAGACCTAAGCAAGGCTGTTAATAGTAGGGCATTTTCGAAGTCATGAATTCACATGGTTGCCATAAGTTGGAAGCAACCCGATAGTATTTAATACACACACATTCTGCAAATAATCCCATTTATATCCCACCACAATCATTCTGCAATAATAGTATTATTTTTTACCAATCATTCTAAAGTCTTTACTAATGAAACTTTATTTTACGTGACCAGATTTGAAAAATTTCAGTGGACTGTCATTTTAAATAACTGGAGACACTGTTTTTTGCTCACGTCTTCAACTGATGCTGTGGTGTGAGACTCCTGTACAGCCAACTGATGGGACAGAGATGGTGATTTAGGGGGGAAATGACTAGCTGCCATCATTTCAAATTTTATGCAACTCCACTAGAAAATGATACACAGCTCTTGCCAAGAACAGAAGACCATAACCTTCTAAAAGTCCTCAAAATCTAAAATAATTTAGAAGAGAAATCCTGATTCCCCACAGCCCCAGAATTTATTGTACTCCTGGTATACTGTCAAAAATTGATTCCCTATCTCATTTGTGTTTGTAGATCACATATGCTTCCATTCTCTGGTTCTGAATGTTTCAGTCTGGAATAGACAGGTTGATAGAAGCAGGGGGGGAGAGACAAGTTTGATATTCTGTTGCAGAAAAGATGTTCTCATGCTAAAGAGGTCCTTCTTGCTTTGCAGAACTGGAATATAAATCTATACCAAAAACATGGAACAGTGTTTTCATTATTAGTGTTGAGACATTTTCAAAGTTCACTGCATATTTTCAGTTTCACAGGACGGGTGCTCCCAAATCATCCTAGCCCCAAAATACATTGCTGTTATCCAAGTTGTTCTAGTCATGAAACATAACTGTAGAAATATTATTCTTTCTGTTCATTTTTAGTTGAATGTCCCAGATTTGGGGGCTGGGCATTGGATATGATTTCAGATAAGGATTATCACTATGGAAGTACTATAGGGGTATGGATTGCTGCAGAAATGCATAAAAAGCAATATACGTGATCGAAAGAAAAACCAGTGTGCAAAGCAATATAAAATGCATACCGATGTGCATCATGCAAATCCATACAGGCAGGGTTCACAGACATTCATTGTGACTCATCAGAAGGATGCAGAATAAAACATTTGATGAGACAACAGGGCAGCCAGGCCTCCTGCTATGGCCTCCTGCTGGCAAGCTGCATTGCCTACTCCTTCTCTGGGAAACAACAACAACAATCATGGTGTTGTATGCACCATGACATCCCTTTAAGAGAAATTTTTACCATAAAAGTTCCTAGAGCTCTCTGATGTCACTTTCAGGTTGATTCCTGAAGGGGATGGATGAATCTTAACCTGGTATCTCAGCTGTGACCAGGGGTTGGTATAAACCAGGAACGTGGAGGGTCATTGTGTTTCGTGGGTCATGGGGTCTCATGAACCATGGTTTGCAAACCTCCACGAATTTTTCCATTTACCAAACCAATTCAAGTTTGTGAGATTCATGCAGCCTTCAAGAAGGGGAAATGATAGGGGTCGCTGAACTGGCTTGCATCTATCAGTTGCAAGCCAGTTCAGCAAACCCTTTCTCTCCCCTGCTCCTGTTGGGGGGGGGGGAGCCAAAGGCATCAGTGAACAGGCTTGCATCTAATAGCTGCAAGCCATTTCAGCTATCCCTTTCACTCTCCCTGCTTCTGCAAAGGGGGTGCGTGAGCCAAAGGCATAACTGTACTGACTTGTATCAATTAATGCAAGCCATTTTAGCAATCCCTTTCACTCCCCCCCATTTCTGCAGGGAGGGGTCAAAGGCATCACTGAACTGGCTTGCATCTAATAAATGCAAACCAGTTCAGCGATGGGTTTGCCCCCCGTGGAAGCTGTCGTAGCTTTCACAAGTGAACTCAGAAAGCATCTTAATGTCTTCTGAGCTTACTGGCAAGTCGTGCCATAGTAGTGGCACTGCTTTAAAGGGTTCCTGACCATTGCCTTGGGTGCCAGCATGTCTGGCCCATGAACCATTTGACAAACCGAACAAACTTCCCCCTAAACCATGGTGGTTCATGGCCAGTTTATAAACAGCATGATTGCATGAATCACAGTTTGTGAATGCATGGACCACCCTGGTTCATCAGGAAATTCCATTTGTGATTTGGTTCATGCTTATCCCTAGCTGTGACCTTCCACCCTGAGTGACTCTGCTAGGAATTTAGCCTTTTGACAGTCTAAACTTCTTATGGTATCACTCTCAGTTTTTCTAACACACACAAACCTCCTCACCATATTAAGGCGTGTGCCCAAGAATAACAAGTGAATAGCAAGTGCATAATTTAATCATCATATGTACATTGATGTACACATTAAGAGCTTTAAAGATCAAAATCAGCATTCTCAACTGGGCTTGGAAAGCAATTATTAGGTAGCACAACCCTTTCAGGAAAGGTGTAATATGATCCCTTTGGGTTGATTCCCATTCAAGAGTCAACCAGTGTCATTGTAGATCACTATAGTTTCCAAACACCTTTCAAAAGCAACATCTCACATATCTTAGTAATTCAGCCTTGCAGTCACCAAGACATGTTATCATTGTGATTTATCCCCTGTTGATTAAGGCAACTCTGGGGGTTTCAAGACATGTTTTTTTTCTTTCTTTCATGATACTTTTCTTACACTTGCAGGATGGATGATATTAGGAAAAAATATTTTACAGTAAGAGGACATCAGCAGTGGAACCAGCTGCCTAGGGAGGTGGTGAGCCCTACCGCACTGGCAATCTTCAAGCAGCAGCTGGATGAACACTTGTCAGAGATGCTCTAGGTTGATCCTGCATTGAGCTGAGGGACTAGACTAAATGACCTGTACGGTCCTTTCCGACTCTATGAAAGAAATAAACTTATTCACACTCATAGAGAATCTTTACCGGAACAGTGAATTAAACCTGTGGGATGGATCCAACTGGCTTTTCACTCCATTCTGCCCAGTTCTCCTCATTACCATAGCTCCCTGTCCCACATGACTTTTGTCCCTGCAGCTCCCATGATACCCAATATACCATTTTGGGTGGTCAAATAGAACCCCTCCTTCTTCTTTTCACAGATGAAAAGCTGGTTGCATTCAACCCTGTATTTATGACGATCTTCATCATATAGGTAGCACAGGGGATACACATTGTCAATGAAGGCAAGAATCTTAGCATTTAGCTAATTTTCAATTCATGAGACACATTCCTGGCATCCTGGCAAGAGCCACAGATAACTCTAAAGAATTTCTAATGAGCGTTTATTATCATAGAAAAGCAAGAGTCTGACAATGTAGAAAATATTATGGAACATAAATGTGAAAATGGAAAGCTATAACATCTCTTGGGTTTCCCATTTGTTTGCAGGCAACACAAATACAGTTTTCCTCTGTAGCCTTGCAAATTAAAATAGCTAAAATCACAGCTGATAAAATTGCACAAAGAAGTGTTGAGATGATCATTCTTGAATGACTTGCAATGAGTGGAATCTCTATCAGTCACACACACACACAAGCATACATAAATATATACACACACCATTTGGCAAAGAGTTGCCCTGGAACACAGAGAAATGTATGGAACAACATACTTGCCAAATCCTTTTGAGGGAAAATAACTCAGAGGCCTATATATAACAAACCTAATAACAAAATAATGATGTTGCTGTAGATTTTCCGGATTATGTGGCCATGGTCTTGGCACTGTAGGACCTGACGTTTCACCAGTAGCTGTGACTGGCATCCTCAGAGGTATAACACAGAAAGATGTAGTACTCTCTGTGTCAAGGTGACACAGTAGAGTACTACATCTTTCTGTGTTATACCTCTGAGGATGCCAGTCACAGCTACTGGCAAAACATCAGGTCCTACAATGCCAAGACCACGGCCACACAACCCAGAAAATCTACAGCAACTAATGAACTCTGGCCGTGAAAGCCTTCGACAAAATAATGATGCGCAGAAAAACGAGGAAAGTAGATAAATAGGATGCATGAACTCTCATTAATGTGTCAAAATCCTGCCAAATGTGTAGCCAATCATCGAAGGCAAGCACATAAAATTTGCACCTGTCATAATACTAATTATATTTTTGATCATAAGAGTTTTTCATTGACAGATTATGTTCATCTGTTGTCAGAATATTTTATTCCACCACTGAAAATAGTTTGTTTCACATTTCATAAAGCACACAAGTGAAAATTAGCACATGGTGCAGAGGGAATCAGGTAATCAATTACACAAAACTCTGAAGGCAAGAAAACACAGAAGAAACTCCAGATCTTTTTCTAGAAGAACATGAAGCATATGAATATAAAAAGGAAGCTCATTTGACTTGTTTCAGATCTAGTTACTCCTTAGGAACGTTTTCATATGGCAATAGTTGGCCATCCCCATCCAGCATGTTGTAGTGGTTAAGAGCAGCAGACTTTGATCTGACAAACTGAGTTCGATTCCCCACTCCTCCACATGAAGCCAGCTGGATGACTTTGGCTTATCACAGTTCTCTCAGAACTCCCTCAGCCCCACCTGCCTCACAAGGTGCCTATTGTGGGGTGAGGAAGGGAAGGAGTTTGTAAGCCGATCTGAGACTTTTTTAAGAAAGAGAAAAGTGGTGTATAAAAACCAACCCTCCTCCTCTTCCTTTTTCTTTTTCTTCACCCCACATCAATTGACTATGCTTTTCAGTTTTAGGGGAAAGTGAGAGTAGGAGTAAATGGACAATTTTCATAATGAAGGGAAGTGTACAGTGGGTTCCCACATGCATTGGAACCTACTAGATATGTTCAGTGCTCTGGAAGGGGTGAGCAGTGAACTAGCCAAGGTTGCAGACAGCACCATATAATTCAGAATGGTAGAAACCAAACCAGATTGTGAAGCACTGCAAGAATATTTCTCCAAACTGGGTAAGTGATTGACAGTCAGGCAATATAGGTCCAGTGTAGAGGTGTGCACTGGGAAAATTATCATTTCAATTCCATATCTTAATTTAAGAAAGGGCATGTGTATCAGTTTTAAGAATTCTCCGAAATGCTGTTGGAGGATGTTTCCCTGAGAGGATGTTTACTCACCAAATGGTATCAAAATATCAGGGGACCCAGTCTACTCCACCTCCTGTTTTAAAGACTTCCCAAATACAAGTGAATTGGACAAAGGGGCCTGATTTTAGAGCCCCTTGAATAAGGTGCCCTTAGCTATCCTCTCTGCATAGCGGAAGAAGGCATGGAAATGGCCAATGGTTTTCTGCAGTGTTGGGTTTTTTTTAACTTAGCAACTGTGAATAAAAGTAGTCCTTCTAGAGTGTCTGTCTAGTGAGGCACCCACCAGCTAATCATGTTGTGGAAGAAAGGAAACCTACTGATCCAAACCTAAGCAATGAAAAACGAGAGGTTACCCCAAATCACTAATTGTTCTGCAGAAGGGTAGAATACAGGTAACCCACTAAATGAAGGCAAACAGAAAAGCCAAGAGAGCAAAGGGGGAGGGGAGACACACAATAACCAACAAGAAACAAACTCCTCTTCAAAAAGAAAAGCCAAAAGATAAAAAAAAACCCCAAATATTAAACCACCCATGCCACAAAGCAAGAACAAAATAAGCAGCAATCAAATGTCTCCCCCCTTACTAAATTTCCCCCTGAAGAAAAGGATGGAAGAAAGCCTAGCTAGCAGTAATAATCTTACTTTCTTTGTATAATCAAAGGATATCCTTCCAAGCAGGACTGTAAATGTGTTGGAGGAAAAAAATAGACATTGTGGGTATTTCAGAAACTTGGTGGGATGAGGAGAATCAGTGAGATACGATGATTCCCAGTTATATATTATATCATAAGGATGGGGGGGGGAAGGGTTGGAGGTGGAGTGGCTCTGTATGTCAGAGTGGGTATACAGTCCAGTAAGACTGAGAGGGTAAGAAAATTAGATTCACTTCTGGAAATACTATGGGTTGAAATAGTGAGCCCTAAAGGAAACTTAACCCTGGGAGTTTGTTATCGCCCACCAAATCAAAAGATAGAGGAGGATTATAAAATGATGAATGAATTAAAGATAGTGGCTAGATGAAATAACTGTGTCATAACAGGTGATTTTAACTACCCACACATTGATTGGGTCAATATGTGTTCTAGTTGGGAAAAAGAGATTGCGTTTCTAGACACTCTCAATGACTGTGCTATGGAGCAGATGGTCATGGAACCTACCAGGGGAGAGGTGATCCTGAATTTGGTCCTAAGTAATGCCCAGTGACCATAATGTTATTGAGTACAACATTTGTATAAATAGGGAACTGGTCAAAAAGACTGACACAACCACTTTTAACTTTAAAAGGAGTAAGTTCACTGATATGAGGGGACATGTGAGGAGGAAACTGAAAGGAAAAGTAGAAAGGGTCAAAACCATTGTGGAAGCTTGGAGACTATTTAAAACTACAATCCTAGAAGCTCAGAAAAAAGGCACAAATAGGTATAGAAAGAAGTCTGTATGGTTAACAAAGTAATGGAAGCTGTAAAAGGTAAGAAGGATTCCTTTAAGTGGTGGAAAGCTAGTCTCAGTGAAGCTGATTAAAGGGAACACAGGCTGTGGCAAATAAAATGCAAGTCTGTGATCAGGCAAGCAATAAGGGAATATGAGGAGCATATCACGAAAAACATAAAAGTGAACAATACAACTTTCTTCAAATACATTAGAAGTAGGAAACCAGCCAGGGTGGCAGTGGGGCCCTTGGATGACCAAGGGGTAAAAGGACTACTGAAGGATGACAGGGAAATGGCTGAGAAGCTGAATGCATTTTTTGCCTCTGTCTTCACTGTGGAAGATGAGAAGTGCTTGCCCATTTCTGCTGATTTCAGGAGTGGTGTTGAAAGACCTGAGTCAGATTGAGGTGACGAGAGAGGAGGTCCTACTACTGATAGACAACTTAAAAACTGGTAAATCACCAGGCCCGGATGGCATATATCCGAGAATTCTGAAGGAACTCAAATGTGAACTTGTGGATCTCCTGACAAAAATATGTTATTTATTTATTTATTTATTTATTTATTTATTTATTTATTTATTTATTAGATTTATATCTCGCCCTCCCTCAATGGGCTCAGGGTGGCTAACAAAGAGGCATATTAAAATCTGCCTCCATTCCTGAGGACTGGAAGGTAGCTAATGTCACTCCCATCTTTAAAAATGGTTCCAAGGAGATCCAGGAAATTACAGGCCAGTCAGTCTGACATCGATACAAGGTAAATTGGTGGAAACAGTTATTAAGGAAAGAATTAGTAAGCACATTGATGAACAAAAACTATTGAGGCTGACTCAGCATGGTTTCTGTAAGGGAAGATCTTGTCTCACTAACCTGTTAGGGTTCTTTGAGGGGGGTGAACAAACATGTGGACAAGGAGGACCCAATAGATATTGTTTACCTTGACTTCCAGAAAACTTTTCATAAAATTCCTCATCAAAGGCTCCTAAGTAAGCTCAAAAATCATGAGATAAAAGGACAAGTCCTTTTGTGGATCAAAAACTGGATATAAATAGGAAACAGAGAGTGAGTAGAAATGGGAAATTTTTTCACTGGAGGGTCGTAAGCAATGGGGTAGCACAGCGTTCAGTACTTGGCCTGGTGCTTTTTAACTTGTTCATTAATGATTTGGAGCTGGGAGTAAGCAGTGAAGTGACTACATTTGTGGATGACATGAAGTTGTTCAGGGTAGTGAAAACCAGGGAAGATTGTGAGGCACTCCAAAGGGATCTGTTGAGGATGGGCGAGTGGGTATCAATGTGGCAAATGGGGTTCAATGGGACCAAGTGCAAAGTGATGCACATTGGAGCCAAAAATCCTAAATATAAATACACATTGATGGGGTCTGACCTGGCAGAGACTGACCAAGAGAGAGATCTTGGAGTCATAGTAGATAACTCAATGAAAATGTCTAGACAGGGTGTAACTGCAAAAAAGAAGGCCAACACTATGCTGGGGATTATTAGGAAGGGAATTGAAAACAAATCAGCCAGTATCATAATGCCCCTGTATAAATCATTGGTGCAACCTCATTTGGAATACTGTGTAAAGTTCTGGTCGCCACACCTGCTGATTCACACTTATGCTCCAACTAAGGAGAAGAAAACCAGAATTTGCTCTTTGCTTTGGAGAAGAAGCAACTGGGCACTAGGAAACCCATAGATGAACACCACATTGGGGCTGTTTTATCGAAATTACATCCTAGGTCTACAGCTCAAAAGGAGGATATTAATGCTCTATATACCACACTTCAAAAAGGATATTATAGCTTTGGAAAAAGTGCAGAAAAGGGCAACTAGAATGATAAAAGGGTTGGAACACTTTCTCTATGAAGAAAGGTTTAAGTGATTGGGGCACTTTAGCTTGGAGAAACGACGGCTGAGGGGTGACATGATAGAGGTTTATAAGATAATGCATGGGATAGAGCAGGTAGAAAAAGAGGTACTTTTCTCCCTTTCTCACAATACAAGAACTCGTGGGCACTCAATGAAATTGCTGAGCGGTTGGGTTAGAACAGATAAAAGGAAGTACTTCTTCACCCAAAGAGTGATAAACACATGGAATTCACTGCCACAGGAGGTGGTGGCAGCTACAAGCATGAACAGTTTCAAGAGGGAATTAGATAAACATATGGAACAGAGGTCCATTGGTGGTTATTAGCCACAAGGTATAGTTAGGGACTCTGGGTCAAGTGTAGCTCTGTATTCTTGGTGCTTGGAGGGGTCAACAGTGGGAGGGCTTCTAGTGTCCCAGCCCCACTGCTGGACCTCCTGATGGCACCGAGTATTTTTGGCCGCTGTGTGACACAGAGTGTTGGACTGGATGGGCCATTGGCCTGATCCAACATTGGCTTCTCTTATGTTCTTATGTTTCTTCCCAAAGGCTTCATACCAGCTGTGCTTTATCAAGTCTCAGTGATCAGAGAAAAGTTAAAAAAAAACAAAAAAAACCCACAACGTAGGCAGGAGCATTGCACCAGTGTGTTTACTCAGGATGCCATCTTCCTTGACTGTAGTAGAAATAATCAGGCCACCGTGTTGAGAAGAGCTGTCCAGGTGGAGGTAGGGTTGCCAACCTCTAGGTGGTAGCTGGAGATCTCCTGGGATTACAACAGATCTCCAGATGACAGAGATCAGTTCACCTGGGAAAAAAATGACTGTTTTGGAAGGTGGACTCTATGGAATTCTACCCCATTGAAGTCCCTCCCATCCCCATCCCCAAACCCCATCCTCCTCAGGCTGTACCCCCAAAATCTCCACATATTTCCTAACCTATAGCTGGCAACCCTAGGCTGGGTTCTAACATAATCCAAGCAAGGCATATCTCCAAAGAAACAAGACACTTGTGGCACCAAAAGGCCAATATCATGGACAGCTGCAATTTAAAATTTTCATTAGAAATTAGAATAGGAGGTGGATTTTGTTTTTGTCTTTTGTCTTTGTTTTTGCTTGAAATGCAGAAATGTCTACGGTTTGTGCAGCTCATAGGATAGTCATACAATAGAAGAGGTGAATGCAGGAAAATGGTGTCCTATCTGGAACCTGCCACTAAAAACTATTGCTTCACGGTATTCTACTAGACAGGGTGATGGTTCACGTCCTATTTCTCTCTTGCCCTCTCTTGCCTTTTTGAGACCCCTAAAAGCCTGCGTATCAAGATGAAATGGGAACAATGTTCATTTATTACTCACAGTTGTTCATTTGAAGATCTGATTTTCTGTCTAACGACATGTCTGGTTATTTTAGGAATAAGCAGTGCAAATATAACATGAAATGACAGTTCCTAGAGATGCCATGCATTTGATGGAAGGCAGAAATCATATTGTAAAAATGTCATATTGCTACCCTGGGAAAAAAAATATATAATCTTAAATAGAGAGAAGAAATGGAATTCCACCAATAGATAAACTTCTATTAAAAACCCTTTAATAAAAACTGTGTTTTGTATCTTTAAATGAAATACAGAGTCCTGAAAACACCCAATTCCTCAGTCATCTGGTTTTCACTGGAAGCAAAGCTGAGCGTGTGGAATGTGGTGGGGGAGGGGAGGCTGTGTTGTGTTTTTTTCATCTCACTTCTGACGTTCATGCAAAGGAAGCCCTGTGGTCCAAAGTCCAAACAAAAGAGTACCAAGAAAAGAGAATGCCACGGTTAATTGTCACTTCTAACATTCAATAATAATCCCAAGGCACTACAGATACAAAGCATTGTCTTTGTTATTCTGCTCAATAATGTTCAGAGGGAATCTGCTGGCTGCATTTTATCTTTGTGCATAAGAATGTTCTGAGGGATGGGCAAATGTTCCCTATTTCATATCTTTTTATAGTTGTTTATGTTTTTCTTAACAGTTTCAGTTTTGGGATTTCTAATGTTCTCTTTTTAGCGTCATCTACACTGTGGACACGCTGTACAGTCTTTATACATAATTTATATTGTATTTACACATACGACATAAGTCAGTGTATGAAAGCTGGTGGAAAGGGCTGTCAAGTCACAGCTGTAGGGTCACCCCGTAGGGTTTTCAAGGCAAAAGATGCTCAGAGGTGGTTTACTGTTGCCTGCCTCTGCATTTGCTAGACCTGATTTCCTCAGTGTCTCCCATCCAAGTACTAAGACTGAGCCTGTTTAGCTTCTGAGATCAGACAAGTTCGGGCCAGCCTGGGCCATTCAGGTCGGGATCACAGTATGAATACTAAAAGTATGAAGTATCATTCTGATTTATGAATGAACTATTTATTTATTTCCAAGATTTTTATCATTCTTCAAGAATCTCCTTCATCGGCCCCTCCCTCACAACAGAAGTGACTCCAAAAGAGCTTAACCAGGGATCATCCAGAGAGCTTCATAGCAGAGTGGGGATCTGAACCCTGATCTCCTTTGTCATAGTCCGGAACCCGAACCCCTATGTTGCATGGTTGTTATTGTTGTTGTTTTTTTGGGGGGGGAGTTTCATTTGTACGCATGTGTGTGTGTGTGCCTCTGCCTGGAAGTTCAGAGTCCTACTGGGCATGGAGAACGTTCAGAGAAGTGGCTTGATAGCCTGCCTCTGCCTCCTGGCCCTGGTATTCTCTGGAGGTCTCCCATCCAAATACTTTCCAGGATCAGCCCTGCTTAGCTTCCGATATCTGACAAGATGAGGTTTTCCTGGGCTCTCCAGGTCAGGGCACTGCACTGGCTTTTGATCAGTATATTTAATTCTGAACTTGAGTATAATTGAGAAATACATGTTTTATTGGGGAAAACTGCACAAAGAAACAGAATGTGGAATAATCAATAGTAATTCATGCGAAGGAGATGTGAGATTGGCATGCCTGGCACCACTTTCCTATCATGGGGGAGGGGGAACCAAACCCTCTGAAATGCCATTTCCACCTCCAAATCTGCCCTGTTTTATGGTGGATACAAGCAAAACATTTCCTCTACCCATCTAGCGTACCATGTTTTGCAGCTGTAAATTATTATTATTTATTTATTATTTGTTTTGATTTATATCCCGCCCTCCCCGAAAGGAATACCTTGGGCAACCATTCCTTGTACAGAATCTGAAAACTGTACCTAAATGGGACCATGGCTCAGTGGAAGAGCATCTGCTTTGCATGCAGAAGGTCTCAGTTTTGGTGCCCAGGATCTCTAGTTAAGAGGATCTGGTAGTTCATGATACTAAGCTCAAAAAGGCTGCTATGGGGAATCCTGTGAGATGGGAACTCTTGCAGTAGGATGGTGTCACACATGTATCTGTTGAAGATAAATTGCTCTCCCCTCACGGCTTTAGTCCCTCCCACTGGTTGCAGAGCCAGGAGCGTGTTGCATATATGTTGTCAGTCCAGGTTCTTGGAGACCTGGGTAGAAATCTCTACTCTGCCATGGAAGCTTGCAGGGTGACCTAGGACCAGTCACTCTCACAGTCCGATCGACCTCACAAGGTGGTGGTTGTGAAGATGAAATGGAGGGGGTGGAATGGTGTTGTGATGTGAAATGTTTTGTATCCCCTCTGGTTCCATAATTGGTTGAGTCCATAATTCCTGATGGGAAAAAAATTCCAGGTTGCTGGGGGGTAGGAGGAGGAGGAGACTGGATTTATACTCCACCCTTCACTACCTGAAAGAGTCTCAGAATGGCTTACAATCCCTTTCCCTTCCCCTCCCCACAACAGACACCCTGTGAGGTTGGCGGGGCTGAGAGAGCTCTCTCGAGAACTGCCTTGAAAGAACAGCTCTGAAAGAACTTATGACTGACCCAAGGTCACACCAGCAGCTGCATATGGAGGAGTGGGGAATCAAACCCAGTTCTCCCAGATTAGAGTCCGTGCTCTTAACCAATCCACCAAACTGGCTCTCCACTAATGAAGCATCACTAATGAATGAACAGGAGTTATACAAAAAAGGTGAACACTGGATTTTGCCCCATAGATTGAACCATTGTACAGATATTGTATAATGACAAACCATCATTTAATTAAAAGGCATAGCTGGCAATCAGGCTGTGTTCCTTCAAAAGCAAGGGCAAAATACTTCCACTTCAGTCCCTGTGGCATTTGCAATTTGTATCCTTTTATTACTTCACAATCTTTCTTTCTTTTCCCCCAAAGATGACAAACCAAGTGTTCGTCTTGATTGATGACATGAATGTTCCTGTACTGGCATTACTAGTATCTGACCCACTTGTAAGACTTGTTAAGAGCTACTAGAGGCATACAGCCCTGATGAACCTCTGGTTCTATTTGGTTTCACCGTCAAGTAAAATGTTCTTCAGGCTCAGGATATTTACTTGACTGTTTGCATTCCTATAATTATTTTCAAATAAAAGCTGAGAAGAAAAGAGAACGTCTGCCTCAGGCTGTCTCTTCTGAATGCCAGCAAAAGACTCATAAGGACTGCTCAGCTGCTTCATGAGCGCATTATTCTGCTTTTCACACTGAAAATATGATTATCATGTATAACTCTTCCAACAGAGTGGTGTTTCTTTTCTTTTCTTTTTGTTCAACTTTTAGATCATTATCAGCACTGAATGCTAGCTGCAATGTTTCCATTTTGAAGGAAGAAGAAGATGTGGTTTTATACCCTGCCCTTCACTACCCAAAGGAGTCTTGGAGCAGCGTACAATCACCTTCCCTTCCTCTCCCCACAACAGACACCCTGCGAGGTAGGTGGGGCTAGGAGAGCTCTGAGAGAACTGTGACTGGCCCAAAGTCACCCAGCAGGCTTCATGTGGAGGAGAGGGGAATTGGGCCCAGGTCTCCAGATTAGAGTCCACTACTCTTAACCACTACACCAAACTGATGTAGGGAAGGAAAGGGAAGAAAGGGAAGCCAGATTAGTTCAATGGGCAGGATTTAGGAACTGAACACCCACCATGGACTCATCATTATTTTTTAAAAAAAGCATAGGTACTGTCTCATCTTTGGTTGTTTTGCTTTCTAAATATTGCCTACAAAAATCAATACACAGAAGACTCATTAGAAGGAAGTCTCAGAGTGACATGTGTAAAGTGACATGTGATCTTCAGATATCAGTTGGATCCTACCAGCTTCTCCATTGTTAAAAAGAGGAGGAAATGCCCTTTTTGACCACTAAAAAACACTACACTGGGAATGAAGGGACCCATATGGACAAAAAATATGGAGGAAGTTACATTATGAAGAAGAACTGGGCAAGACTGATTAAAATAGCTGGTAGGATCCAAGCCAATGATTAATGTTAAGCATATACAGGCTACCTAATATTAATGTTGGCGTGGAGCTGATGCCCCTCCCATCTTCCGTTTTGTTCTCCTTCACCCCTGCTAGCCTCATTGGCCTCATTGCTTCAACAGACTGATGACCGCTTTAGTTTAGTTTTTTTTGGGGGGGGTTATGTGAGATAATTTCCTTGTGATGGGAAGGGCCACTGGGTAAAGGGGTGCTACCATCATGAGTCTCTGGGATTGAAGGAGACATGGTGAGAAGGGATGAGCCAGGTAAAGGGGGGGATTTAGATATCGGCAGCCTGTCCCTCTTCCAGTACTGTTTCCAAATACAGGCTTCTTGATTAGTATACCCCTATCTCATAGGTGGTTAGGTTTGTTGTGCTGGAGGACTTCCAACATACACACTGAACTCCCTCCCCCATTTGATGCAGCTCAGGAATGTCATTACAGCTATGCATCTGTCCTGAGTTATATTTGTCTTGATATATTCAGTAGTACACATGTTTGATTTGGTCTTCCACTCTGGCTGGGAGGAAGATAGTCTGGGAGTGGAGGAATTTCCAACAGTTATTCAGCAAGCCTTAGACCTGGAGCTGGAGTTGCTTATTTCCTTCTGGGCCTATTATTAGTGCAAACCACACCTAAAGGATGGATTCGTATGGGTTCCCAATATCTTTGGGAGATTTCCCAAATGGCATGGCTAGTCTTCCAGAATAAGGGAATGGTTCACAGTTGACATCATTGCTCCCAAGTGCCTTCTTTTGCTGATCAGGGCGTGTTCTTTTCCATGATTTACTGAGGACCTGGAAGACATGAAATGGCAATGAAGCAGCTAAATTGATGGTGATAAAAGACTGAATTTAAAATAAAAAATCACAGGTTAAAGAGTGTGGTCTAGGCCAGTGATGGCAGCAAAGGAAAAAAAATACTTCTATGGTATCATACTTACAAGTGTTCTGGTAATTTCCAGATTAGACTGTACAAGTGGAGACCCGCAAGAAACTTGCGGGATGGTCATCCCATTCCTCACACCTTTGCTTCCTCCCCTCTACCCTTACCTATCTCACACTCTTTCTCCCTTCTGGGGGTGGAGCCATAGACTCAACCCTCCAAAGCATCCATTTTCTCCAGGGGAACTGATCTCTGTCACCCGGACAACAGTTGTAATTCTGGGTGATCTCCAGCCCTCACCCAGAGGCTGGCAATGGTAGTTCTCATGGAGAAAATGGCTGGTTTGGAGGGTGGAGTCTATGGCATTAAACTGGTCTGAAGTTCCTCCCCTCCTCAAACCCCACCTTCCCCAGGATCCACCCCTTAAATGTCCAGGAGTTTCCCAATCCAGAGTTGGCAACCCTATTTCCGTCCCACCCAACAGCCAACTTAACCTTTATCTGCCTTTATCTGTCTTCAGCTTTTTGTCTCCACCCCCTCCCCCACAGCTTCTACCAAGGAAAATTACAGTCTTTCTCCACAGTGGGGACCAAAGCAGCTTACATTATTCTCACCTCCTTTTTATCTGCACAACAACCCTGTGAGGTTGGTTAGGCTGAAAGTATGTGACTGGTCCAAAATCACCCAGTCAGCTTCCACCGCAATATGGGGATCTGAACCTGGGTCTTGCAGACCCTACTCTGAGGCTCTAACTGCTGCATCATTGCTGGCTTTCATAGGGTGGCTGCTGAACAGCAGCAAGCGGCCAGGCCAAGTTGAGTCATGCAAATTAGGTGGTATCAAGTCATCCAGAGGGTGCTGCCTAGGGATGCCAGCCTCCAGGTGGGATCTGGGGATCCCCTGGAATTAGTGCTCAGCTCCAGACTACTGAGATAACTTCCCCTGGAGAAAATGGATGCTTTGGAGGGTGGACTCTAGGGCATTGTACCCCACTGAGGTCCCTGTCCTCCCCAGGCTCCATCCCCAAATCTCCAGGAGTTTCCAGACCTGGAGCTGGCAACCCCACTACCCCCATCCCCTGCCAGTGCCCGTGGGGGGACCTGGCAACCCTAGACTGCTGCCAGGCCTAGGGTTGGCAACCTCCAAGTGGGGCCTGCTGGAGGGTGAACTCCAGAGATCTGTGAACAACGGAGATCTGTCTCCCTGGAGAAAATGGCTGCTTTGGAGGGTGGATTCTGTGGCATGATGCCCAGCTGAGGCCTCTCCCTTCCCCAAATCCTGCCCTCCTTGCACTCCACCCCAAAACCTCCAGGAATCCCCTAGCCTGGCCCCAAGGCTCCCTCTCCCCTCCCTCCCTCCAAGGCCGAAAGAGGCCTGGAAAGAAAGGGCCCTTCCCCACCCTTTGACTGACAGAGCCAGTTAGAAGCCTCCCTCTCCCCCCCCCAACGTTCTAATCTCTCAGTGTTGAGGCCTGGAGTCAGGTCCCTGCAGAGGCCATTTCATAAGGCTTTTTGGGGGAATTCAACCGTCCCTGCAGGGATTTCCTCACTTTTCGGATTTTTCTACAAACCCAGGAAGTCTACTGACTATGCAGGAAGGAGAGTTGGGGGAGAGTGAGGCCCCTGTTGGAGGGAATAGGTATCCGCACAGAAAAAAAAAGTCTGGGAATTAGAATAAGGATAACATGGATTATGTGAAAACTTCACAGAAAATCCTGCAAATCCAAAATCTGGTCCCCAATCATTGTCATAAGTTGGGCACAGTGACCATTCTCCACCAATTCTACATGAACTTCACTGGCTATTGGTTCATTTCTGTGTCCACTTCAAAGTTCTCTTTTGATCATTAAAACCCTGATTGGTAGCCTTGTATTTTCCACTGAGCGGGGTGTGAGACAAGGTGAACTAAGTGTATCTTCCAGTTCTATGACTCAGGGGTGATTAATATAGTCTGAAAATGGAGACATAATAAAAGCAGCCCTCCAAATTCTGGGTCTCCCTATAAATTGAGAAGTGATTACACCTAACATATTGAGGTTAAATAATGAAACCCACAGGCCAAATTTATCTAGTGTGCATTGTCACTGTGCATTTTTTCCACTCTTTGACCACTCAGTTATATCTCAACGACATACTAATCCAGTTTGCTTTAAACCAAAGCATAGCAATTGTTGAGGTCTGAAATTTGCCCTGAATATCTGGAGGGAATCTTCCTAGGCTGGAATTTACAGCATTCTTTTCTTTCCAGAAATGTCCTTTGTTGTAGATATTACATCTAAGGATATCACTTTACCTGTCAACAGTATGAAATATACTCTATTTGTGTCCTATGCAGTAGGTCAAAATCAAATCCCAGCTCTGCCGGCTGTAGGTAAAGAACACAACTAGGCACTGAAGGATAAGTTGATACCTCAGCACAGAATGAATCTGTCTTTCTGGTATTGAACTCAGGACTCATGATGCTTTGGAAGAAAATAGCCTTAAATGATTGTGTTTGTTGATGATTCTTTTATGAACTGAAATGAAAGGAGCCAGATTTTATGTGATGCATTCTTTGTTCCTTGAACTATGGTTTAATCAACCCAGATCTTATCTATTGATGAAAATATTTTCCCCATTACTGTAAGGATTTTTTTCTTTACAAAACCAATGGAATACGATATAGGATCTTTTAAAAAGTCAACAAGCATAATAGGCATGTATCAACAGAGACTGATGTTATTGTGTGGTGTGGAAACTGTTGGGTTTTTAGGTTCATTTGTCAGGAATATGTAAAATTCATTCTAGGGCTGGAAGGAATGTCAGATTGTGTATAGTCAAGGGACTGATTGCCAAAATACTTCAGACTGTGCTATGTCCCTGTTAATGTTTGCAGTTAAATAACTGACAGACATTTAATGCCACAATTACATATCCTGAAACCATCTTAAGTCCAGAGATCCAAAGGCAAGGTTCTCTATGGGATGTGATCTAACAGAGTCTAAAAATGGCATCCTCAGTTTGAGATTTCTTCCCTAAAATGTAATGATTCTCTATGGAAGCAATGGGTTTTTATCGAAAACTCTTTAGCTAATGGCTTTCAGCGAGTAAAGCTTGTTATCCTTTTCAATTCCCAACAAGTCACAATAATTTAAGAGTACAAAACAGGGTCTCATTATATGTGACATTAAATTCAATTCACCTGGACAGACGCATGGAACTGACAGATCAAGATGGGTAGCTGTGTGAGTCAGTCTGTAGAAGTAGAAAAGAGCAAGGGTCCAGTAGCACCTTAAAGACTAACACGATTTGTGGCTTTTGTGAGTCACTGCTCACTTCTTCATATACAACAGTAATACTAAGAGCTCCCCCATAGCCCTTTTCTGCTAGTAAATGTGCAGAGTGGAAAGGAAGGAATTGTGAAGCTGCTCAACACAAGAACACAAGAACACAAGAGAAGCCAATGTTGAATCAGGCCAATGGCCCATCCAGTCCAACACTCTGTCACACAGCGGCCAAAACACACCAGGTGCCATCAGGAGGTCCAGCAGTGGGGCCAGGGCACCAGAAGCCCTCCCACCGCTGCCCCCTCCAGCACCAAGAATAGAGTGCATCACCTGCCCCAGACTGAGAGCTCTCATTCCACACCCTGTGGCTAATAGCCACTGGTGGACTTCTGCTCCATATGTTTATCTAATTTCCTCTTGAAACTGTCCATGCTTGCAGCTGCCACGACCTCCTGTGGCAGTGAATTCCATGTGTTAATCACTCTTTGGGTGAAGAAGTATTTCCTTTTATCTGTTCTAACCCGACTGCTCAGCAATTTCATAGAGTGCCCACGAGTTCTTGTATTGTGAGAAAGGGAGAAAAGTACTTCTTTCTCAACCTGCTCAATCCCATTCATAATCTTATAAACCTCGATCATGTCACCCCTCAGCCGTCGTTTCTCCAAGCTAAAGAGCCCCAAGCATTTTAACCTTTCTTCATAGGGAAGGTGTTCCAACCCTTTTATCATTCTAGTTGCCCTTCTCTGCACTTTTTCCAATGCTATAATATCCTTTTTGAGATGTGGTGACCAGAACTGTACACAGTATTCCAAATGAGGTCGCACCAATGATTTATACAGGGGCATGATGATACTGGCTGATTTGTTATCAATTCCCTTCCTAATAATCCCCAGCATAGCGTTGGCCTTCTTTATTGCAGCTACACATTGTGTAGACATTTTCAGCGAGTTATCCACTACGACTCCAAGATCTCTCTCTTGGTCAGTCTCTGCCAGATCAGACCCCATCAACGTGTATTTATATTTAGGATTTTTGGCTCCAATGTGCATCACTTTGCACTTGGCCACATTGAACCCCATTTGCCACGTTGACGCCCACTCACCCATCCTCAACAGATCCCTTTGGAGTGCCTCACAATCCTCCCTGGTTTTCACCACCCTGAACAACTTCGTGTCATCTGCAAATTTAGCCACATCACTGCTTACTCCCAATTCCAAATCGTTAATAAACAAGTTAAAAAGCATGGGACCGAGTACTGATCCCTGTGGTACCCCACTGCTTACCACCCTCCACTGAGAGAGTTTCCCATTTATACTCACTCTCTGTTTCCTATTTATAAGCCAGTTTTTGATCCACAAGAGGACTTGTCCTTTTATCCCATGACTATTGAGCTTACTTAGGAGCCTTTGATGAGGAACTGTATCAAAAGCTTTCCGGAAGTCAAGGTAAATAATATCTATTGGGTCCCCCTTGTCCACATGTTTGTTCACTCCCTCAAAAAACACTAACAGGTTAGTGAGACAAGATCTTCCCTTACAGAACCCATGCTGAGTCTGCCTCAATAGTTTTTGTTCATCAATGTGCCTACTAATTCTTTCCTTAATAACAGTTTCCACCAACTTACCCGGTATCGATGTCAGACTGACTGGCCTGTAATTTCCTGGATCTCCCCTGGAGCCCTTTTTAAAGATGGGAGTGACATTAGCTACCTTCCAGTCATCAGGAATGGAGGCAGATTTTAAAGAAAGATTACATATTTTTGTCAGGAGATCCACAAGTTCACATTTGAGTTCTTTCAGAACTCTTGGATGAATGCCATCCGGGCCTGGTGATTTATTAGTTTTTAAATTGTCCATCAGTCGGAGGACTTCCTCTCTTGTCACCGCAATCTGATTCAGGTCTTTCAAACCCCCTCCCGAAATCAGTGCTTCTGGAGTGGGCAAACACTTCTCCTCTTCCACAGTGAAGACAGAGGCAAAAAATGCATTCAGCTTCTCAGCCATTTCCCTATCATCCTTCACTACTCCTTTTACCCCTTGGTCATCCAAGGGCCCCACTGCCTCCCTGGCTGGCTTCCTACTTCTAATGTATTTGAAGAAAGTTTTATTGTTGGTCTTTATGTTTTTTGCGATATGCTCCTCATATTCCCTTTTTGCTTGCCTGATCACAGACTTGCATTTTATTTGCCATAGTCTGTGTTCCCTTTTATCAACCTCACTAAGACTAGCTTTCCACCGCTTAAAGGAATCCTTCTTACCTTTTACAGCTTCCATTACTTTATTTGTTAACCATGCAGGCTTTTTTCTATACCTATTTGTACCTTTCCTAACCTGCGGTATATATTTTTTCTGAGCTTCTAGGATTGTCTTTTAAAATAGTCTCCAAGCTTCCCCAATGGTTTTGACCTTCTCCACTCTTCCTTTCAATTTCTTCCTCACATGTCCCCTCATACCAGAGAAGTTACCCCTTTTAAAGTTAAAAGTGGTTGCGTCAGTCTTTTTGGGCAACTCCCTATCTGTACAAATGTTAAACTCAATGACATTATGGTCACTGTTTCCAAGTGGTGCAGTCACTTTTACATCTCTCACCAGGTCTTGGGTGTTACTTAGGACCAAATCCAGGATCGCCTCTCCCCTGGTAGGATCTGTGACCATCTGTTCCACAGCACAGTCATTGAGAGTGTCTAAGAACGCAATCTCTTTTTCCCGACTAGAACTCATATTGACCCAATCAATGTGTGGGTAGTTAAAGTCGCCTATTACAACACAGTTATTTCGTCTAGCCGCTATCTTTAATTCATTCATCATTTTATAATCCTCCTCTATCTTTTGATCTGGTGGGCGATAACAAACTCCCACTGTTAAGCCTCCTTTTGGACCCACTATTTCAACCCATAGCATTTCCAGAAGGGAATCCAATTCTCTTACCCTCTCAATCTTACTGGATGGTATACCCTCTCTGACATACAGAGCCACCCCACCTCCAACCCTTTCCCCCTATCCTTCCGATATAATTTATAACCAGGAATCACCGTATCCCACTGATTTTCCTCATCCCACCAAGTTTCTGAAATACCCACAATGTCTATTTCCCCCCCAACACCAAGCATTCCAACTCCCCGATTTTACCTCGGAGACTTCTAGCATTTGTGTATAAACACTTATAGTTTCCCACGTTTGTTAAGCCCACAGCCTTCCTCTTGCTGCCTTGAGACCTTGCCAGGCAGTTCCTATCATTAGCCACAGTCTCAGTGGACAATTGTAATCCATTTCCTTGTACAAAAGTAATAGCTACCCCTTCATCTCTTTGAGATGAGCCATCCCGAACCAGAGACTTTTCATCTCCTGTCAGCTTTCCCCCATTATTCAGTTTAAAAACTGCTCTGCCACCTTTTTGATTTTGAGCGCCAGCAGCCTGGTTCCTTCTCGGGACAAGTGGAGACCGTCCCTTTTGTACAGCTCCCTCTTGTCCCAAAAAGCATCCCAGTGCCTAACAAACTTGAACCCTTCCCCCCTACACCACCGTCTCATCCACGCATTGAGACTCCTGATCTGTGCCTGTCTCTCCGGCCCTGCGCGTGGAACAGGTAGCACTTCCGAGAAGGCTACCTTGGAGGTCCTGGCCTTGAGTTTCCTGCCCAGCAGCCTAAATTTCTCCTCCAGGACCTCACGACTGCATTTCCCCACATCGTTGGTGCCGACGTGCACCACGACCACTGGCTCCTCCCCAGCACTATCTACCAGCCTATCTAAAACACGCGTAATGTCCGCTACCTTCGCACCAGGCAGGCAAGTCACCATACGGTCAGTACGCGGGTTCGCCACCCAGCTGTCTACCTGCCTAAGGATCGAATCACCAACTACCAAGAGCCCCCTCCCACCCTTCTCAGGGACGGTTCCTTGGTACGAAAGGATACCCGTTCACCAGCTGAAGAAGAGGTCCCTTCTGAGGGCACATTCCCCTTATCCTCAGCATGGTGCCCCTTTTCCCCTTGACCCTCATGCTCCCTGGCAGCAGCCGGGCTGCCAGATCCAGAGTGGGACATATCTAACAAGTCCCCGAGAGTCTTCCCCGTGCACCTAACTGACTGTCCCTGCTTCTCCAGGTCAGCCACCTTGGCCTCAAGGGAGCAAACTCGCTCCCTGAGAACCAGGAGCTCCTTGCACCGAGCACACACCCAAGACTTCTGACCAGTGGGCAGATAGTCATACATGTGACACTCCATGCAAAACACTGGATAGCCCCCAACCCCCTGCTGGCATTCTGGCTTCATAATTGTTTTTAAACAAATACTTTTCTATAACCCCCCTTTTAAAACCCTTTGTATTTATATGGCTCCTGTTGTAGGAGTCTACTTACCTTACCTTACCAAGGAGCCAAGGTCCTGGCTTCCTGGCTCTTCCTGGGCTTCTTGCAAACTTCCTGCCTTAAATGGAATTGTCTCCCAGGAGAGGGTGTGGCCAGCAGCTACCAAGACGCACTTGGGAACCACTTCCCCCACACACACAAACACTATTTTTCAAGTGAGTGCAGCCCAACCCAACTCATATTTAATGTCTCATCTAATCATACTCTAAATGCCCAGGCTTCTCTACCTTTTGCCTTTTAAGTGACCAAGTATGATTGGAGTTTCGAGACAGAGACCATAATTATACACAGACCTTAATGACGCTAGGTCTCTGACTCCATTCCTCCTGTTTAAAACACCATGGATGTATGTAAATATGGACTTTAAATTGATTAACACATCTGGATTGGAAAATACCTGGCATGCAGCCAAGTCAGTTCTTTGCTTTGAAGTGACTCCATACCCTTTGACATGCAAGACAGTAGGGAGAAGTGTCATGCACAGAGTCACTTGTGGGGGGATATAACTAGGGGTATGCAATCTAGGTTTCTCTAAGGATCCAGAGAGCCAGGCATCATACCTGCCTAATTTTTCTTATCTGATAAAGATCTCTGATCAAATGCTATACCCTCTGTGGCATACTTTTTAAATATATGTGTGTGTGTAGGCATGTGAGTGTGTGTGCACCTGGAAGTCATGGTGACCTCTGGTGACTGACCTCTATTGGGGGCCTGGAAGATATTTAGAGAGGTGGCTGAATAAAGCCTGCCCCTGCCTCCCATCTCTGGTATTCCAAGGAGGTCTCCCATCCAAGCACTTGCCAGAGTCAACTCTGCTTAGTTTCCGATATCTGACGAGATTGGGCTTGCCTGAGCTATCCAGGTCAGGACCCTGACATACCTTTGAGTCTTATGAGCAATGAAAACCAAGGGGTAATACAAGATACCAGTATGAAGTTCAGAGCAAGGAAAAGCAGAAGAGGGTGGTTTTTGAAGTCTCGCCAAAGCTTCAGTTAAATTTTATCTATGTATTGGGAGGTAAAACAGCTAATCAGACAGGTTGCTCAGGTTAGTTACTTTATGAGCTTGTGGTCTTATAATGCCACATTGCCTCATGTCTTTATTCCAAGGAATAAGGTTCATATAAATCTCCTCTCAACTGATTACCCCAAGTGGATAGTTGATTACAAACCAATGAGACCTAAGAAGTCTTTACCAGATTTTTCATACACACACACACACACACACACACACACACAGAGGGCTCTTTTTGTAGTAGGAACTCCTTTGTGTATTAGGCAACACACCCCTAATGTAGCCGATCCTCCAAGAGCTTACAGAGCTCTTCTTACAGGGGCTACTGGAAGCTCTTGGAGGATGGGCTACATTAGGGGTGTGTTGCCTAATATGCAAAGGAGTTCCTGCTACAAAAATAGGGGACCCCCATCTCTCTCTCTCTCTCTCTGTCTCTCTTTATTAAAGGTAAAGGTTTCCCTTGCTCAAAAGCCAGTCGAATCCAACTCTAGGGGGCGGTACTCCTCTCTGTTTCCAAGCTGAAGAGCCAACACTGCTCAAAAGCCAGTTGAATCCAACTCTAGGGGGCAGTGCTCCTCTCCGTTTCCAAGCTGAAGAGCCAGCACTGTCTGAAGATGTGACTAAACACCAAGGTGCATGGAACTCTGTTACCTTCCCACCAAAGTGGTACCTATTTATCTACTTGCAATTTCTTGCATTCAAACTGTAGGTTGGCAGGAGCTGGGGCCAGAGACGGGAGCTCACTCCGTCATGCGGCACTCTGGTCTCGAACTACCAAGCTACCGACCTTCCGGTCTGCAGCTCAGCATCTTAAACTCTGAGCCACTGTGGCCAATATATATATATACACATATATATACATATATTGACCCAGGCAGAGGTTATCTTATTTCTCTTTGTGCAACACCTGAGAGACCTTCTCACCCTTTTACAGGGCTATTAAGACCTTGCACATTAATCTTCATTACAGTTAATAAACTATGCACCATTCTATGAGATTCACAGTAATGAGGGGAAGACTAAGCAAGATTTATGCTTCCAGAAATGACAGTAAATTGTTAGTTGTGGCAACAAAAATTGTAATTTGGCAACATAAGCACTGGTATAATGAAGGTATTATGCAATGTTGATCTATAGCTGCTGGATAAAGTACAGCGAGTGAAATGGATAAATCTAGAACCAGTAGAACAACCAATCTATTTATTTATTCTAAGATCCAGAGACCTAGAAAGTGCCCATGAATGGTGCACAATAAATATATTTATGGCATCCAACTAGATGCAAAAGGTGATCCTGAGATGTGTAGGTCAAAAATTATTCAAGGTGGTGAAGAGGTTTCAAACTAGGGAGAGGATGACAGTTGCAGTTCTGTTGAAATAACTGAAGGCACTCTGTAGAAAGAGGGCCAGTACAATGGAGAACAGCTGATGCTCAGTGGTAGAGCATCTGTTTGGCATACAACAGCTTCCCAGTTTCAACTACTGGCGTCTCTAGTTAAATAGTTAAGGTGCTAGTTGATGTAAAAGATATCTAGCTAAATCCTGGGAGACTACCCATCAGAGCAGATAATTCTAACTTGATAGGCCAGTGATCTGTCTCAGTAGAAGGTGGATTCATCAGAAAACCATTGCTGTTGAAGATGATGGTTCATAGTAGTTCCATGTGATACAGTTTTGTTTGAATCTATGAGCCACTCTAAAAGAGGGTGATCCATGCAGTAACAGTTCGTCCTTCACTCCTTGTTTAGTCACCTCCTTGTCTTTCACATCAGCTACTAACTGATGCTGAAAACAATGTATATTGTCATATGGCACAGGACCACTGTTCAGGTGGCCTCTGGGAACATCTTTGCAAGCTCTGCTTGTGCAAAAGGATGGGATCATCTAATATACAACCCCCACACACATTTTGACAACTAGAGGGCCAAGTTACTGTCTGAGCTACGGAGATGTGCACATCTCATTGGCGAGGAAAGCAATGTGTCCCAAGAAGCCAAACTTGCAAGAGCCTACTGCATTTTGTGAACTTTCTTTTTAAAGGAAGGCTTTAAGTTAATAAGCAACTTGGCCAAAGCCCCAGAGAACTGCTGTCATAAGGCATAGCAGAACACAGCCACTTTCCTTTCTAGTCCTCTGTGCTCAGAAGACAATACACGCAATGATCATTAGGCTGGAAAATACAGGGAATGCAAACCTCAATCAGTTGATCTTGTACAAATTGACTCTCTACAGAGCATCTGATTCCTTAATTAGCACATGAGAAGGGAGAGGAGCCAATAGCGAGGCTGATACTTCTGCAGAAGGAGGTAGATATCAATGTAGTCTCTTCTTGCTGACATTTTCCCTGTTTTGCCACTTAGATACTGAAGATATATATTAAGAAAAACATATCACTGAACAAACAATAGAGCAACAGAGACCCCTACAGGACCTTCTGTCACACTAGTGAAGGGGGAAGAAATGTGGAGAAAAATAAGAGCTCGGGTGAAATTTTAAACTTTCTGTTCTTATGGATTACCATCAGCAGTTGCAGTAGCCTGTAAAAGGAAATTGGGAGAAGTCAGTGGATCTTACATATGAGACATTCTGCATTACAATTATTTCCCTTCAATTTCCAGCGCTTACACCCTGTAGTAATTAATGGCTAAAACATATAAGCATGCACACGTCAGCCAGAATAAGTGTAGAGTTCAGGTTTCCTGAATGCCACGAAGTTATTTGCATAATGTTCTTACATGATGTGTTTTTAATAATCTCTATGTAAAAGATTTAGGGAAAGGATTTTGAGTTTGAAATGGAGTATTTGTATCTACTTGCAGCTTCATCTTCCATAATACTCATGGAGTATTAAAACTGACCTCCCTGGAAGCTACAAGATATTGCATTAAGACATCAAATTTAAGGACCCATCTTAAGCAAGCCTACTCAGAATCCTATGCAGGTCATTTCATTTGGCTTACTCCCAGGAAAGTGTTTTTTGGGACTGCAGTGTTAGTGGTCCTTGCTGTACCCTCTTTCTACCACTGTTTGTCTGACAGCCAGTTTGGTGTAGTGGTGAAGTATACGGACTCTAATCTGGGAGAACCAGGTTTGATTCCCCACTCCTCCACTTGCACCTGCTGATGTGACCTTGGGTCAGTCACAAGTTCTGGCACAGCTGTTCCTGAAAGAGCAGTTTGTGTTAGAGCTCTCTCAGCCCCACCTACCTCACAGGGTGTCTGTTGTGGGGAGGGGGAGGGAAAGGAGTTTGTAAGCTGCTCTGAGACTCCAAGTGAAGGGCAGGGTATAAATCCAATCTCTTCACTTCTTCTTCTCTGTTTTACAACATATTTACACTGCAGTAAGAACATTAACATCACTGAGAACAGGTGGCTTAAAAGTGTATGTCTCCTTTTGCTGATGTTAAATGGTAAGCTTTGGCTTTGTGTCTATTGCAAATGTTATGTTCATTAACATATTAAGACAAAAATAGTCTGTAGTTGTATAAATTTGGTCTTCCCTATCCCTAAAATTTGGGGGCAGATAGCAAGTAACACACATATGATGGCTGTGCAGGGAACAAGATTTGTGAAGGCAAGTCTAATTCCGTGGCATGCTTAGCTGAGTGCAAACACATCTGAAATAGAAGTACTATATATCAAAGCTGTTCCTGTTGCATAGCATGTCATTTCTCAAGGATCTATTAAGAAATGGAAGGCAAAGAGAAGGAGCTGGATCCAACCAGCTTTTCCACTCGTCAAAAAGGGAGGAAGGGGGTGTTCTTTGACTGCCAAAAAGACTATGCTGGGAGACATGGCATGGGACCTGCATGGATAAAAGGCATGTGGGGTGAGGGCTGCAGTCAGCCCCGTAGCTAAGGAGTTTTGGGGGAGGAGGCTTGGGGGGCCCACTAGCCAATTAAATCAAAGTTAATTAAATTAACTTTGCTTTAATTGGTGGAACTCCTAAGGCAGCCCTGCACACACACCCAGGCTCCCGGGCAAGGTGGGGTAACGCCCAGTGGCTGCAGCTTCCTTCCCCACCCCCCTGCAAGGGCAGGTCAGTCCCCTGGAACTCAAGCCCTACTACAAGAAAACCGGTGCTGAAACTGGGTGAGAAATCCAGGGGGCGGGCAAAGATTCCACTCATCTGCTTGTTGCCTTTCATCTCCCTCGAACAAACGGAGCTGCTGTGTCAGCCCTGATTCTTCAGCTGTGACTTGGAATTCTGTTGCGTTGTGCCCCCCCCCCCGGGTTTCTTATAAGGAAGGGATCCCTTAAGGTAGTTTCCTTGCTGTGGGTGGGTGCATTCATTTCCTGGGGCCCACAGGGACACATGTCTGTGGATCTATTTTTAAACATATACTCCCCCCCCCCGTGATTTTACTTGTTTGATCTGTCTGACATCACCAGCGAGAGAACCAAGTGAGGGGTCTGGAGACTGCCACAAACTGGGCAGGCCTGGGCTCAGGAGCCGTTGCCTGGGGAAGGGTTAACCCCCTGTGACTGTATGTTAATGAGCTCCATGGTAATCAAAGGAAGCCGGCTTTAGCAGGCAGGCAGGCAGGCAGGCAGGCAGGCTGACTGCCGCCACAGCAGACGGGGAAGAGATGAGCATGCAGTGCCAGCCTAGAGCCGGAGGACGAAGTGCATGCTCACCATGGGTGGGGGGAGGGGGAGCCGAGGATTGGGGAGGGGCCCATAAAAACTGTGGGGGCCAGGCCCCATGGGCCCCATGGTAGCTACAGGCCAGGCTGTAGTAAGAAGGCAGACTGGGATTGTACCCTCTCAGTAATGATGTAGGGATAAGGGGGACCACCACAGTAGCAGCTTTTTAAAAAAATAAAATAAAATAAAGTTCTAGTAGCCATAAGCATTTGTATTATTTCCCATTGTATGGCTTTTCCATAGCAAGGGCTGAACAATCTTGCTCCATAACACAACCCATTTATGTTAACAAATTTTAAAGGAACTTACTATGAATTGATGATACTTAATTTTTCTAGGTAATGCCCAAGAGGAGGAGCTGGGACAACATAACACGGCTGATGGATTCTTTGCTTCTCTTCATTGATTCGAAGCCATTCAAAATGTGGTGGAATGCATTTAAAGGTAGCTGAACATCTATAACTCCAGTGTTATCTTGGATATATACAACAGCATAAAACCTGGCTTACATGTATTCACTGTTTGTCTTTCACAAATACTCTGAATGACTGTTGAATTGCCTGAGGGAACTGGAATGTTGCTTTGACTGGGGAAAACACCATGTACTGTTAAAGGGTGCTGATCAGCATGTTCAGGGTTGCAGCCCAGTGCTCTGCAGTTACCGTGGTGCATGCTTAGACAGTTGAATTAGGACTGTTGAGAGCCAGATTCAAATCCCCTCTCTGCCCCGAAGCTTACAGAGTCAGTCACTCTCTCAGCCTAACAGATCTCACAGGATTATTGTAAGGACATAAAAGAAAGCAAGATTTGTATATGCCACTCTGAGCTTTCAGAGGAAGAGGAGGATAACACTGCAATAGAGAGATGAAGCACAGAGAGATGCGTTTTACATAATAATAATTAGAAATGATCGGCCAGATGTTTGATTGCAGTTTTTTCCTAATTAATTTAACTCTATTACTGTAACTTCTGTTAACTTGAATTAGACACTCTCTACCCACCCTTGGTAAGGGAATATTGAGCACCAAGGCTTCAATTCAAAACACCTTAACTTGTAATCGAGTTTCATTTATATCAATGGGACATACTTCCATGACAGTGTGTTATGGATGCAGTTTCAGTCAGCCATTGCAGCTCTATTCCTGCTCTCCTGCTTAATGACATCCAATGATCAAGTATATTGCCAAGGGGCACTGGTATTTTTCCTCTAAGGAAATAAGGGATTTCCTCTAAGGGATACAAGGAATGAGCACACAAATGCAGGAGAAAAATAGACTTTATTAAGTAGCTTAAGTAATCTACAGAAGAAAATCATATCTACAAATGGATCAGTGCAAGAAAAGATATGCTTATGTCCCTTCAGCTATCAGGAACACTTGGAGAATGACAGTGGTCAGACCTCCTGGACCCAGCCACCTGTATAGCTCTGTTTCATGGTTTCAGTCTATGCTGAGGTTCCAGTCTCAGGGCTCTGCCTGAGGCTTACATACGATCTTAAGATTCACTAATTTCACTGATGATTGTAATGATATATAGCTGATCTTAACAGGAGTGATATACCCCAGACCCTCCCAAGTTCCCATGAAAGGAGATGACTGGCTCACCTTCTTCCAACAGCCCAATGTGACCCTGTAAAGCCATCTTCAGGGCTCCCTGGGACAATATGCCATGTGGCATTGAGCAACCTGCATCACAAAGGGAGAATGGGTTGAAACCACATTCACCTCCCACCCTTGCATCCTCAAGATTCTTTTGTGTGGGTTTGGCATGTGTGTAAAGTGCCGCCAAGTCACAGCTGACTTATGGCAACCCCAGCAAGGGGTGTTCAAGGCAAGTGAGAAGCAGAGATGGTTGGCCATTGCCTGCCTCTGCAGAGTCTTCAAAGTACTGACTCTACTTAGCTTCTGAGATCTAATGAAATTGGGCTGTACCATGCCACCTTCCCTCCAGTGCGGGTTTTACCAATGCATATCTGCTTTGTTTTGGGTACGTGCCTGAAAAGTTTGATTTACAGTAAGTAGACTTTTAGCCTGCATAAAAGTTCTGTAAAATACTGTAACTCTGTATATCAAATATACTGATATATATTCGTATATATATGAAACACATATAACAAATACTTTGTATGTTAGCCAGTTCTTGCTAAATTTTGGGACCTGTTGAAATTCTGAGTCTTTTGCTATATTATAACATCCTGTATGGTAATTTAGGAATGTATTTTTTAATTTTTTTGTCATTTGAAGAATAGTGTGATTCTTTAAACAGAGATTTTGTTTTTGAAGAATGTCATTGGTACCAGTACCAATCAGTCCTATACTGAAAAGTCTAGGCAGGACATGGAATGTTTAAAAACTTATGAAATTATTGATGTATTCATGTCAGGGCTGTACTCTTGGCTATTTCAGTCACCAACAATATATAATATTAATGTTTCTGTGGTTAAAAAATACAATTACAGGTTTTGTCAAATTGCCCTGGACATATTCCACCAGGCTTTCAATGACTTTCAACCCACCATCAATATGACAATGAATAAATCTATGCAAAAAATAAATTTTCTGGACACTACTATAAAAATATACAATGGACATATAGACACCACCTTATACTGGAAGCCTACTGACTGGCAAACATGCCTACATGCCTCCAGGACCATCCTAAACAAACCAAAAGATCCATTGTATATAGCCAGGCTCTACGCTACAGCAGCATCTGCTCCAGTCCTACAGACAGATATTGTCACTTGAGAGATCTACAACAAACCATTTTGGAACTAAAGTATCCATCTGATGAAGAAATACATTAACAAAGCCAGAATGGTACCCAGAGAAAACCTGTTAGGAGACAGGCCCAAAAGAGTCAAAACACCACTAGTGGTCACATATAGCTCTCAACAGTTCAACTCATCATCAGCAAGTTACAACCTCTACTGGATAATGACAGTTCTCTTTCACAGGTACTGGGGGGCAAACCTTTTATTGCACACAGCTAGCCCTCCCATCTCAAACAACTCCTCATCCACAATAATACAACATCTAATTTGAACATTGACATTGGTACCAGCAGGGCTTTTTTTGTAGAAAAAGCCCAGCAGAAACTCATTAGCATATAGGCCACACCCATCAGCAGAAACTCATTAGCATATTAGGCCACACCCCTGACAGTACATCATATTAGCATATTAGGCCATGCCCCCATGTTATTAGAAGTGTGGTCATCCAAACACACCCACCTTATTCTGTTTACCTTGTTTGTTGTTAAAACCCAGGGCTTTCATTGTAGCAGGAACTCCTTTGCATGTTAGGCCACTCACACCTAATGTAGCCAATCCTAACGAGTTTCTGCTGTTGGGTGTGGCCTATTATGCTAATGAGTTCCTGCTGGGTGTGGCCAGCTCAGGAGCCAGCCAGAACTCCGTTCCTGTGTGTTCCTGCCCCAAAATAACCCTGGGTACCAGAGAATGCAATAAACCAAGATGCCAACTTTGCTGCCATGTACACCCAGACAATACAATCATTCCTATTGAAAATTCTTCCTTCCTTCCCTAACTCCTCTACATACAACTCTCACCATGTTCAGTCAGCACATGATTGTTCTAGACTCACATCCTCTTCCATGCAGTTAGCAGCTCATGTGCATGACACCTAGGCATGGAAAAAGTGTATGAACATATGCTTTCTTCCTATGATCTAGGGAGCTTTCCTAGTTGACCTAACAACATTCCCTACATCATCCCACACACATTCACTTGTTCATCTTCTAACATTGTATATGCCATTAAATGCCAACAATGCCCTTCAGTTCTCTACACAGGACGAAGAGGTTAAACTCTGTGCCACTGGACTCAAATTTCATTCTCACATTTGTCTGTTATTGCAAATTTACTGCCATTCACAGATTTTACCAAACACCTTAATCCAATCTCAGCTGTAATCTTCCAGTTACTTATGCATCTTGATTTTAACTAGCCCTTCCTGGCAACTGACCCCCCCACCCTCTCTCTTCCTATATGTAATGGTTGAGGAAATTTTTTTCCACTGTATCTGAAGAAATGTGCCTGCACACAAAAGCTTATACCTTGAACAAAACTTTGTCGGTCTTAAAGGTGCCACTGGACTCAAACTTTGTTCTGCTGCTTCAGACCAACATGGCTAACCACCTGAATCTACCTTATTCCCAGGTTATTCCTTTCCACTATAGTACACTGGTTCCTCTTTCCCCCCCCCCATTTTCATGTACACACATAGCAACATGGAAGTCAATATAAAAATATATAAAACATAAATATACAATAGCATATTTTTATAAATATTAACTGTTCAACATTCACATTATCATTTTGATTTTTTTTGTGGTCATCACAGCTGACCTATGGTGACCCCAGTGGGGTTTTCAAGGCAAGAGATGTTCAGAGGTGTTTTGCCATTGCCTGCCTTTGAATAGCAGCCTTAGAGTTCCTTGGTGGCTTCTCATCCAAATATTGACTAGGGGCAACCTTGCTCACCTTTCAAGATCTGACGAGATTGGGGTAGCCTGGGCTATCCAAATCAAGGCACATTGAAATTAGCTCTTTTTAAAAAAAAAAAAACAAAAAAACTGTTGATACCACACTTCCTACAACCTCTGCATTTGTGTATTCTATGGGGCTAAATCAGGATCAGAACTTGCAAGTCAATGTAAGTTAAACATCTATATATCTAATTCTCAACAGTCCTCTTTGTGCAGATATCTGATTCCCCAGGTAGGGGACATACATACCCCAAACAAGTTTTTTCTCCAAACTTAGGTGACCTTCTAGGTTTGCAGAAAAATCTGAAAACTTTTTTAAAAAACAATTCCCCCCAAAAAAGTGTTTGCACGTACACTTCTAGGCACTCCCACCACTGCTGGGTTCAAGGTCACAGTGAGTGTCATGGCTGAAGGAGGATTTAACCCTGGGCTTCCCTGATTGGGAGGCTCTCTGTATAGAAGAGCATCTCCACTGTTGAAAGAGAATGACCAAAATTAAAATTTCTTCCAATTTTCCCACATTTTCTCTGTATTCTGTTGTATTAACCTTCCCTTTCCATTCCTTCATAAAATAGGTAATCACTGTCTAAGTAAAATGGTGCACGGTACTTTTATTGTTCATCTTGGAAATCATACAGACAGCTTAGTAGCCAAATTCTCCCCATCTGTATATCCTCATTCATTAAGTAAGTTAGAGGTGTAATCATTCAGGATATAATCCATCCTGTTTTTTATATCTGGGGGAAGCCTCTAGGGTTGCCAGCCCCCCCTGGCCACTGGCAGGAGATGGAAAGGCAGGGCTGCCAGATGTAGGTTAGGAAACCCCTGGAGATCTGGGGGTGGAGCCTGGGGAGGACAGGGACCTCAGTGGGGTACAATGCCATAGAGCCCACCCTCCAAAGCATCCATTTTCTCCAGGGGTAACTGATCTCTGTAGTCTGGAGATGAGCTGTAATTCCAGGGGATCCCCAGGTCCCACCTGGTGGCTGGCATCCCTCCTTTGATGAGATTGGGAAAAGGACTTAAGAGTGAGAAAGGGTTACAGAAAAAAAGCTTGTGAACAAGGGAGGGATTTTGTATGTAGGATTTATTTGCAATACCTGTGCTAAAGAGAACAAGGAGAGAGGTTAAAATTTTAAGTCTGAAGAAGGAAAGGCTAGATTTAACATATAATTACCAGCAGAAGTCTTTAAGCTCTGCTGCAGGCATTGCAGAAGGAAAAGGAATACTTTATGCTCTGGGATTCTGGAAGAAAAGCCTGCCTGTCTGCACAGCTCTGTATAAACTCCACTGTTCAAAACTAAATGGCATTCCTTAATTATTCTTTACATCCTGGCCTTTAATTTCACTGCAATTGTGAGCATCTGAGAGAACATGAGATGTTCCTTGCGCAGTAGCCGTTCCCTCACATGTTTGCTAACTTGCCAATATACTTGAACAATCACCTTTAATAATTGTTTTTGGGTTTTTTTTTTTTTGGGGGGGGTACTGCAAGAACAGAAAGGAAAGAGAAATATATATCTTCATCAAGATAGATTGCTGCATTGTCCTGGATCTTGTGAAGCTATCACAAACAGGAGAAATCTCCAGGTTAAAAATTACACAATAGCTACAAATCCAGTTTGAGTCTCCAAATGGATCAACTTGTAATTCTCTGAAATCCTGAGGTCAAGACGTGACCCAGCCAATGTTGTCTTGTTTTTCACATTTGAAAGAGTTCCCACAGCTTTCTTTTCTGGTCTTATGGCTGAATATTCAGCTGCCAACAATAAAGTGGCATCCCATCACAGAAGTGAAAGAGTTTTCTAGGCTTCCCATTATTTTATCATTTACTAGTTCTTTATGTCCATGAGCCTTACAGCAATTGGGTTCTTTTAACTTTCAAGCTATTAAAGTTTTTCATGAAACTAGATAAGCCATTTGAAGAATCCTAGATTCCAAGGGCATCATTTGGTCTTCCCCACGCCAGCACATGTTATACACCTTCACCTGTTCAACCTTCCTGATCAAACCAATTTAAGGGGGAAAAAGCTCTTTACAAAGTGCAGATATCATAACTTTCTGGTCATTTTGCTTTAAATCATTAACCCCATTCATCTGCAAGAGAAAAAGTCCAAACTAAATAGAGTCCAAACAAGAATAGCCAAATTGTGAGATAGAATCTATAACGATTCCCAAATGGTGAATTTGCCAAACAACTGAAAAGGTAGCAGATCTTTGCCAAATCTTCTAACTCCATGCAATGTTAGGGTTCAATCATATGAAGGACACACTAAAATAAAAGTTAATGTAATTGTTTACTGCCAAACCTAGCTGAATGTTCTTGGATTCCTACTGCCTGCAGCTCTTTCCTCCTAGCCATCCTATAAATGCCCATCCTATATATTCCTATAAGGATGTGTCTCTAAATTATAATTACTACATAACATATGCCATCTCTGGAACTTACTAGCTCAGACCTCTTAGACAGGGAAGAAGGAGGAGGAGGAGGAGATTGGATTTATCCCCCACCCTTCACTACCTGAAGGAGTCTCAGAATGGCTTACAATCTCCTTTCCCTTCCCGTCCTCAGAACAGACACCCTGTGAGGTAGGTGGGGATGAGAGAGCTCTTTCCCAAACTGTCCTTGAGAGAACAGCTCTGAAAGAATTTATGACTAACCCAAGGTCATACAGGCATGCATATGGAAGAGTGGGGAATCAAATCCAGTTCTCCCAGATTAGAGTCCACTCTCCTAACCACTACGCCAAACTGATGTAGTGGTGATGATGTTTGTGCCTGTCTCTTTAACATGGCACTTGAAACACTCGTTGTGTCAAGAGAGTGGAATTTCTAGGGATGCATAATCTCATCCTATATGGTTGTCATTTTATATCAAAGGTTCTAAGAATCCCTTGATCAAAGATCATGTCTGACATCTTAAAGGTTTGGCTGCAAAGAATAATTTAAGTTACATAAGCCTGGACAGATGTCATTGGCTCAATTCTATGCTGATTCCATAATTTTGCTGTATCAAATGTTCCCTTCTGTGTCCTGCCAAAGATCCACTGAGAATTTCTGTTAACCCTGTTTGTATGGATACACACATAACACACATTACATTTGACACACATTTCATATGTTTTGGTTGCATTGCTACCCAGGCTGTGCTGATAATAATAATACTTGTGTATCCATTGCATATGGAGCTGTGGTGGCTCAAGTGGTTAAGATTCTGAACTGCAGCCTAGAAGGTCAGTAGTTCAGCAGTTCGAGACCTGAGTGCCGCATGACAGAGTGAGCTCCCGTCTCTGGTTCCAGATTCTGCCAGCCTAGCAGTTCAAAAGCAAGAAATTGCAAGTAGATAAATAGGCACTGCTTCGTTGGGAAGGTAACAGTGCTCTGTGAGCCTTGGCATTTAGTCATGCCATCCACATGACCACAGAAACATCTTTGGACAGCACTGGCTCTTTGGCTTGGAAACGGAGATGAGCACCGCAACCCTAGAGTCGGATTTGACTGGCTTTTGAGCAAGGGACCTTTACCTTTACCTTTATCCATTGCATGACCCCAAGTCCCCAAAATATGAGACTCACCAGCTGAAAATCTGTGCCAATTAATGCACACAGAGGGTTCACTCCAAAACATGGACAACAGATTAGAACAAAATGTTCTAGAAGCATTTGAATACAGATCATATCATTCTCTATGCCAATCAGTGAGTTGGATCTAGCTAACGTTTCAACTCAGTCCTGACCTTCCTTACTCCCATCCCCATCCCACATGACTTTGTTTATTAAATGCATTTTTATTGATTTTGTTTTGCCCATGCAGATACTATGATCCCCAGAATAGCATTTTTGATGGCCAAAAGGGCCCACATTGTTTGTTTTTTCATTAACTGAAAAACTGGCTGGATCCAACCCAAGGTCTTATTGGGGTATGGCCAAAGTATGCTTATAATGGATATATAGTTTGCCAGGATATTATCATTATGTGTCATTCTTGCAAAGATAGCAGTCAGATAGAATGACAGCAAAAGAAAGATCCAGAGGTGCCACAAGAATAGAGCAAAGCTGGAAGAAACAATGCTAATAGGGATGTGATTTTTAGAAACAGAAGGGGATAATTATGCAAAAGGGAAGGAGGGAATGAATCAATGGAACAAAGTACTCTCTTAACACAAAACAAGTATCTAGGAAAAGAAAAGGAGGTTATATTATACAGATTTATAAAGCCATAAAAGATAGATAAGGGAACCATAACACCCTCTTATTAATAATTTCAGAGGGGTAGTCATGTTAGTACGTTGGAGAAAAAATAAACAGAAGTCTTGTGGCACTTGAAAGTCTAATAAAATTTTATTCTGGCATAAGCTTTTATAGACTTGATTACAGCTCACTTCTTCAGATGCAATGAACGGATCCTGACTATGTAATCATTTTTATGCAGTGGTGTAAAAATAAACAGATGGGTCAAGGGACCATGAAATATAGGAAGTACAGAGTGAAATGTAATTGTCCCAGGCATCACCACCCCATGAATACACAAGAGGACTATGCTTGCGTTTAACTAGTTTACTTAAATGGCTGGTGTATCTTGTGCACAATTAGCATGTTTAGGGTCAATAAATCAGAATTATATGTTATAGAAAGAGGGACCTGCAAGGACTCATGGGGGGCATCTAATTTCCCTTCCTCCACTATTTCCTAGTTCCATTTCCTGAAAGCCCCCATAACGTCTCTCCTTTTCCTGCTTTCCTCTCTATTCCCATCCACCACCACCATTCCTTTATCTGCCCCTTTGTCTTCAGCTTTCCATCCTTCCCTCTCCTTAGCAGCCCCTCCCTGGGAAAACTGTCAGAGGTATGTAGTGCAAGCCACCATGTTTGCCCCAATTGCACAGTGGGGAACCTGCAAGGACTTGCAGGGGGAACCTCAGCTTCCCCTGTACCCTCCCCACTATTTCCTCTCCCTGTTTCAGGCAGCCCCCATATCCCCAACTTTCCCAGCTTCTTACTCTCCTTCCCACCCACCATCCAAATTGTAAAGTACTGGGTTTCGGGCCTCATGACTCGGACGACGACATAAGAGAAGACGCGTTTATTCGTACTTCACATAAGACAAGAACACACAGTAACGGCCGGAGGCCAACTATATACAGTTAGGGGGGGACGGCCCTATATTCCTATTGGCGGGTTTGAATCGCCCGCCAATGCTGCCATTGGTTCACTACTGGCGAGCTCAGGAACCTAGTCCCTATTGTTCTCAGAGAGCGAAGCTTGGCAGTGTTTCGCCAGCTCAGCCCTCTGATCCCAGGACACAACACCCCTCCCCCATGGTTCGTCCCCTATCCGGTGACGTAGTCTTTTAAGTATGCTGGTGGCCTCCTTTCTCTTAGCGAACGTCGGGGGGCCGGTACCGGACTGGCGGGGCCCCTATCGGTTGTTCCGCCCGCACACGGAGCTTGGGCCTCTGGAAGTCGCCGAGGCGGTGACGGCGGCGGCTGTAACGGTGGCGGCAGCGGCGGCGGCGGCTCAGCTGCTACCGGGGCCAACGGTGGCGGCAGCGGCGGCGGCGGTTCAGCTGCTACCGGGGCCCCCTCCGGATTCCGTGGACTCTCTGGCGCTGGCTCCGCTGTCGGTGCTTGCGGTCGCTCGGATGATGGGGCAGGGGCGGCATTTCCCGGTAACTCGATCTCTCTATCGGGGTCTTGTCGCCTCCGGAGCTGGTCGATGTGTTTGCGGAGGACCCGGTCCCCATCGGTTAGGACCTCGTATGACACGGGCCCGGTGGGTTTTAGGATGCGCCCTGCCACCCACTGCGGCCCCGCTCCGTAGTTCCGGAAGTAGACAGGGTCTCCCGGTAGGAAGCTCCGGGGCGCCTCCCTGTTCTCGACCAGCTTTCTCTCTGGGGCTCGGTCCGGGTGGAGTCTGTCTAATAAAGTGGTAGGGGCGGCGGCCCATTAATAGTTCTGCGGGGCAGTGTCCGGAGATGGGGTTTGGGGTGGTGCGGTATGTGAGAAGGAAGCGGGCCAGCCGGAACTCCCAGTCCCCCCGTTATGCGGCTCAGGGCCTCTTTGGCGGTGCGTACCGTCCTCTCCGCCTGTCCATTAGTTGCCGGGTGGAAAGGCGCGGATCGTATGTGCCTGATGAGGTTCCTTTCGAGGAACGCTTGAAACTCCGCAGATGTGAATGCTGCCCCGTTGTCCGACACGATTGTGTCGGGTAACCCGTGCGTTGCAAATATCTTCCGCAGGGCCCTTATTGCCGCCTTGGTAGAGGTGGTAGACACTGGGCTTATTTCCACCCATTTTGAATAAGAGTCTACCGTTACCATGAACTGGAGCCCCTGGAACGGCCCCGCAAAGTCTATGTGCAGGCGTGACCACGGCTTGTGGGTAGACTCCCAGCTTTGGGTTGGCACTCTCGGTGGATTGGGGCGGACCTCCTGACATCGTGTGCACCCTCTGACCCAAGATTCAATTTCTGCGTCCACCCCGGGCCACCACACGTAGCTCCTTGCCAGAGCTTTCATTCGTACGATGCCCGGGTGGGCCTCGTGCAGCGTTTCTAGCACCCCTTGTCTCATGGGCCCCGGAATGATCACCCTGTCTCCCCATAGTAAACACCCCTTCAATGCGGACAGCTCTTCCCGCCTGGCCTTGTATGCTGTGAACTCTGGCCCTGTCTGTTCCGCTGGCCAACCCCTCACCACCCAGTTTAGGACCCGGGAGAGAATGGGATCTCGGGACGTGCGGGCGGCCACATCTGCAGCCTGAAGGGGGGTTTGGCAGTTCCTCCATCAGCAAGACAGCGGGGGCTGGGGCCGGATCTTCCCCTGTCTGCGGCAGCGGTAGGCGGCTCAAGGCGTCGGCATGACCCAGCGCCTTGCCCGGCCGATGCTCCAGTCGGTATTGGTAACCCGCTAAAAATAAGGACCAGCGCAACACCCGGGGCGACAAAACTTGCGGCGTTTGTTTGTCCGCCGCGAACAGTCCCAGGAGCGGCTTATGATCTGTTACGAGCGTGAAGGGCCGCCCGTACACAAAATTGTGGAATTTTTTTACCCCCAATCGATATGCCTAGGGCCTCGAACCACGCCCGCCCCAGGAGACTCGCGAGATTTCCCTCTACCACCACCAAGTCTAAGTTCCCCTCAAAGTCTCGGTACTGCACTCGGAAAGTGCCGACTCCCCGGATGGGGACAGGGTTCTTTTGAAAGTCCACCAAGCTTAGTGGCGATGGACGTAGAGGGGGTCCCCTAGTGGGCAAAGTCTTTTTAAAGTGTCCAGGGAAATGATGGACGCCGCCGATCCCGAGTCCACTTCCATGCAACAGGGGACCCCTCGATCCGCACGGTTACTTGGATCTTCGGGGCAGAGGAAAGGTTGGGGTTGGGGAGGCGTAGTACCTGTAGTGGTTGGTCCGTGAGGTGGTACAACTCGGCGACCTCTTCCGTTGTCTCGTGTACGGTGGACGATGCGCGGTACTGGGGGACCGACGATCTCGAATTCCGGGAGCCCTTGGACCGGCAGACCCGGGCGAGGTGTCCCTGCTTTCCGCACCCGTGACAGACAGCATCCCGGAACCTGCAGGATTTCCGTCCGTGGCCCTCCCCGCAGCTGGCACAGACGGCTCGGTTGCCGGAGTACTTGGCTTGCTCCCTGTTGGCCTGCTGGAACGGCGCCGGCCGGCGTTGTTGGGGTTTGAGGGCGAAGACCCCGTCCGTCTCTTCGTTTCCGGGGCTTGGGCTCCTGCCAACCACCTGCGCGGCCGCGACCGGCCGATCCCCTTCTGCGGCCTCGTGGGCAGTGGCGGCGTCGAGGGCCTCGTCCAAGGTGAGCTTCCGGTGTCCCACCAACTTGCGCCGCAGCTTGGAGTCCGCCAGGCCCCACACGAACTGTGTCAGCAGGTTGTCCTCCACCTTCGGAAACCCGCAGTCCACGGCTAGCGCCCTTAGCGCGGCTAGGAAGTTGGCAATGGATTCCCCTCGGGTCTGGACTCGCCTCTGGAAATCCATCCTCTTGGCCAGGAAGGTCGGCCGGGGGCTGAAGTAGCCATTTAGGACGTCCAGGATTTCCCCAAACGAGCTCTCCAAGGCCGTGCGGGGCACCAAGAGGCTCTTGGCGAGGCGGACGGTTTGGGTGCCGCAGGCGTTCAGGAGGATCGCTCGTTTCTGGTCGGGGTGGCGGATTTCGTTGAGCTCCAAGTAGCTGATGAGCTGGTCGACCCATGCATCCCAGGTTTCTGGCTGCGACTGGTCGAAGTGCTCCAGTGTTACGTGGGAAGCGGCCATGGTTCTGTCAGGAACGGCGTGCGCCGGGGCGAGCGGTGCGGTGCTGCTCTCGGGGTCAGCGATGCGATGCTCGGCGAGCGGTGCGGTGCTGCTCTCGGGGTCAGCGATGCGTTGCTCGGCGGTGTCCGTTTCGTCGTTCATGGAGTCACAGAAGGCGTTAGAATCCCACCTTCGTCGCCACTGTAAAGTACTGGGTTTCGGGCCTCATGACTCGGACGACGACATAAGAGAAGACGCGTTTATTCGTACCTCACATAAGACAAGAACACACAGTAACGGCCGGAGGCCAACTATATACAGTTAGGGGGGACGGCCCTATATTCCTATTGGCGGGTTTGAATCGCCCGCCAATGCTGCCATTGGTTCACTACTGGCGAGCTCAGGAACCTAGTCCCTATTGTTCTCAGAGAGCGAAGCTTGGCAGTGTTTCGCCAGCTCAGCCCTCTGATCCCAGGACACAACACAAATTATCTTTTATCTGCCTCTACCTTATTTGTTTATATCTTTTATACCCTGATTTTCTCCAAAATGGGGACATAAAGCAGCTTACATCATTCTCCTCCAGGTATCTACGTGACTGGCCCAAAATCTCCATAGCAGAGTAGAAATTTAAATGAAGGTCTCTGAGATCCTAATCTGAAACTCTGACCACTACTCCACTCTGACTATTTTGGGGTGGCTGCAGACTGTCCAGTGATTGCTGCCAGCCTGGCCCCAGTGAGTCCTCTCTCAACAGCTTGAAAGGTCTCTGACTCTCCCTCTGTCTTTTACTGACACAAACAAAGGCTTAAACGCTGGAAATAATGTTATGGCTGCCTAGCAATGCCCACTGAAAGCAGTTGTTTCTTACAGTTACAGGAGTTGCTTCTAACGTTTTGGACGGTTTTAGCCCTCCAGTTTTTTTGTTTGTTGGTTGGTTTTAAGATTTCACATTTTCTGCAAACCTGGAGCTATTCTCGTGTTTGTAGAAAAATCAGTCTTGTCTGTCCACACATGGAACTATGTTGAGATTTAGCTATATTGATGTGTATTATATGTACAAATGATCTTTCTTGTATGTATATATACCATAAAATTGCATCTAAAAACATACATACATACATACACAATGTATGTGACCACTTACTACTAGTTAGTTGGGAGAGATGGCACAGTGGTAGAGCATCTGCTTTGCATAGAAAAGGTTCCAAGTTCAATCTTCGGCATCTCCAATCAAAAGGAGCAGGTGATATGAAAGACCCTCTGGAAAGCCAATGCTAGTCAGAACAGACAGCACTGGCCTTGATAGACCAATGGTCTAGCTCTGTGCGAGGTAGCTTCACATGTGTTTATGTGGTCTTTCTCTTCAGAAAGAATGGCTTCTCAGCTCTCTGTGCAGTTAAAAAGGGAGAGGGATTTTAGTAAACACTTTACATTTTTAGCCCTTCTTCCCACAGGATGATATTAGCAGATAATTGTATTATTACTCAGTCTGACACAACTGGAGGTGGTTTCTGTTTCTCTTTGAAAGCTGTCTTCTCAAGAAAGCAAAGGAAAATAAAAGTATTCGGTCCCAATTTGTGGTTGAAAATAGCATTCTGGGAATTTGGGAGAGATAAAAACGATGAACTGTAATATAAACTATTGTAAGCTTAGCTAATATAAATCATAGGGTAACTTAGGAGCTGGAAGGGATTTCACTAAAGAGAGAATCAAAGGAAGGACAAATTGTAACAACGATTTGAAGGTGGAGAGATTCATGGGGGGAAAGTAGAGATACAGAGATTGCTTACTGCACATTTGCAGTAATCCCCGGGAAAAAATTGCCTCCCTGACAGCAGGAATTCTCTTTTTCAAACCCAATTTATTTTGAAGAACGGACATTTTGGACTGTTATTTACATTGAAAAGAGAATCTATCTATATAACCATTCCATTCCATTCGTTTGCAAATGAACAAACACTTCAGCTTCTCTTTGGAAACACTTCTCTAGCTAGCATAGGAAGGAAACTTACAGTGCAGTCCTAAACAGGTGTCCTCAGAAACCTACTCTACTCAGTGGGGCTTACTCTCTTGACAGTGCTCTTATAATTGCACTGTTATTCACAGAAATCTCAGGCGGGGAGTCAGTCAATAGGCTGAGACTGGTTCCTGTATAACCTCCCAAGAGGTACTTCCAAATGCCTGCTCCTTCTAGGAACTGCAGAGGAGAGAGGCATAAGAAATGGCTGGCTACTCAGATCTCAGTGCCTTTGCCACGTTCTTTCATTTATTTTATGAGTTGGATCCTGCCTGGGTTTCCACAGGTGCAAAGGGGAATGATTTTCACCAATCCGCTCCTCCTGCAGGAGGTCATTTTCCAGGATGCCACCCAAGCTATTCCAGGAGGTCTCCCTCTGCCCCAGGAGCAGCAGTCCAGGTTTTTTTCTAAAAGCTACCACTGGATGGGGGAATTGACAGAAATCTCCCCCTTACTATCCGTAGCATTAACCGATGAGCAGGTGAATCAGTAACATTAGTGACTCTGCATTTAATGACCATAGACATATGCAGCCTCAAGGTGTTCATTGCTGCTTTTAGTCACCATTCCTAAAGAGTCGTCAAACAGGAGGAAGAAACAACAACAAAAGGACAAGGGGGGGACCCTCAAAATCTAGCAAACAGATTTAAAAAGAAATGGGAAAAGGTAAAAAAAAGATGGTTGTAGCAAATCTGCATATAAGTTCCCATAAAAGATTTACAAATATCTAAAAATAAGCCCATACACCACTGTTGTCTATATGGCCTGCATTCAAATATTGATAGAATTCTAAGGTCCTCAATCTACTAATTTATCAGAGGTGGGCATTTATCTTTCTAATGTTGTAATACACATCTTTCAGCTGTAGTAGGGGCACAAAGGATCCATTTTTGTTGACCACCCATTAGTCCCCAAGAGACAGGCAGATAGTTTAAAAGGGAAAGGGCTCAAGCACATGCATATATAAAGGCCTATATCATATCATGGGAGCTGCGGTGGCTCAAGTGGTTAAGACACTGAACTGCAGGCTGTGGAAGGTCAGTAGTTCGAGACCCGGGAGTGCCGCATGACGGAGTGAGCTCCCGTCTCTAGTTCCAGCTCCTGCCAACCTAGCAGTTCGAAAGCAAGAAATTGCAAGTAGATAAATAGGTACCGCTTCAGTGGGAAGGTAACAGCGTTCCGTGCGCCTTGGTGTTTAGTCATGCCGGCCACATGACCACGGAAATGTCTTCGGACAGCACTGGCTCTTCGGCTTTGAAACGGAGATGAGCACCGCAACCCTAGAGTCAGATTCGACTGGCTTTCGAGCAAGGGAACCTTTACCTTTATATCATATCATATGTGTATGGGATGAACATATGAACCTGCCTTACAGACCACTGATCCATCAAGGTCAGTATTGTCTACTCAGACTGGCAGTGGCTCTTCAGGGTGATCCCATGCAGAGGTCTTTTGCATTGCCTACTGCCAGATCGTTTAACTAGACATGCCGGGGATTAAACCTGGGGCCTTCTGCATGCCAAGCAGATACTCTACCACTGACCCATGCTCCCTCCCCTAGATGGGGACAGGTATATTATAGTTCAATCTCATCAGATCTTAGAAGCTAAACAAGGTCAGTACTTGGATGGGAGACCTCCAAGGAAGATCTTACAGAGGAAGGCAATGGCAAAACACCTCTGCTTAATCACAGGCCTTGAAAACCCCTTGCTGGGGTCAGCATAGTTTTGACTGCGGCTTCATCACACTTTACACACTTCATGGTGCTTTATACACACACATCATATGTATGACCTTAATAATATTTTCAGTAGGATGTGCATAGGGATTTGTTTTCATTTTCAGTTTATTATAATATTATTGTTCTTCATTGCTGTTATTACGAGTGTTTATCACCTTTATTCTACCCCATTCTGATGTCATTTCTTTCAATAGGCAATATATTTCTAGCTAAAATGTTTTCCCAATTAAACCAGGACAACATGTGCTTGGTATAAAAATCACTTAACAGTGCAGTCCTCATCAGTTGCATGCTGTGTGTGTATATCTGGTAAATATTCCAAAAAGTTTTTTTTTTGTGTTGAGTTATCCGTCATTCAGTCTCTGACTTGGCCGAATTCTAAGCCAGATAGCCTGGTTCCAGAATATTTTATTTATTTTAGTTTAGAATACTTATTGGCCATGTTTCCACTCACAAGGGTCCTGAAGGTAGATCCAAATGATTCCAAACATTACCTATTGGTTTGGACTATATTAAAGAATGGGAAGAATTTACCTCAAATTGTAATCAGCAAATGTCTGGCTGCAGTTCCCTAATCTTCCATGAATAATAAGGAGATCACTTTGGTTCACTTCTAAACAATTCTCCCCCAGTGCTTAACTGAGGAGAAGACAAAAAAAATGTAAACAGTATAGGTGCCAGGCAGTGCCTGTGGATGGAGATATGTAGGCTGACAATGCCAGCTGTAGTGTCACATCACCTGGTTAAAAAAAAATACCATAGAGTTTCCAGGGATTCCTAGAGTTACCCTATGTCACTTCCCATTTTTTTTTATATCAGAAGTAATGATGCCACAGCCAGCATTGTGTGTGGGGATATATTTTTCTCCTGCCATCACTCTGAGCAGCGGGGTACATTAGGGATGGGGGATAGGGGACCCTCCACTCCAACTGGGGGCTTGGCAGCCCAGAACAGTAGATTCTTTCCAGCAAGAATTAACATTTTATCAGGTAATGGATGATATGTCTTTTCATGAATGGTTTTTTGCACTGTGTAAAACTATGTCTAGCAGTGCCATTCTGGCAGGGTCACAATCTGCTAAACTCATTAATTTCAATGGACTTGGAAGGTGTAATTCTGCTTAGGACTTCAGTGTAGGATGTACATTTCATGTGTCTAATGTAGTGAGCAATGACTCACGAAAGCTTCTGGTGGGATAAATACTGTTAGTCTCTAAAGTGCCATTGGACTCCCACTTTATTTTGAGTCTAGGTCAGTTCCTGTAATCTCTTTGTTACAGAAAAGTGTGAACATTCATTAGACACAGACTCTGCCAAGGTATTTTATAGTCAGTGACAAGCTCAGACAAGTTTTGGCTCTTTGCAGCAGTGCTAAAGCTGCTTTTCAGCTCCACGAGCCACAATAACCAGTCACACCTATTTCAGCCACTTACTTGTTTATCTGCCTAGAAATAAATGGGCTTAAGCATATTCCTTTATCACGGTGTCATTTAACTACAAGCAGGGCCAGCTCACTCACTAGGCAAACTAGGTGAACACACGTTCGCCTAGGGCAGGCCGGCCCTTAGGATGCCAAACAGCACCTGCCCCTTTGCCAAAAGCCCCCCCCACACCGCCCCTGCCAAAAGCCCTGCATCTCCCTGACCTAGCCGGGGACAGGCAGCCTGAGCGGTGGGGCAGGGGAGTCCGGCGTGTGGCCAGGGCTGCCCCCTCCCACAAAATGCCTGGCTGGGGCAGGAGGGCATCGCTGAGAGCCTGAGCGCAGGGGGGGAACACCAGCCTGGCTGGGCACCACCAAGGCAGATGGGTGGGGGGGCAGTGTTCCTTCCCAGGCTGTCTTGGGCTGCCGTCATCGCTGTTGGGGCTGCATGGGAGGTGGTCCGAGCTGGGCTGTGGCCATGGGGCACACATGTGCCTGCCTGCCTCTCACACTGAGAGCCTTCCATTGTGGCCTCAGGATTGGTTCCGCTGTTGCCCTGGCAAGTTGCAACCACCAGCGGCCATGGCTCCCCGACCATGGGAGGCCCCACCCCCACCCTCCTCCCCCAGTGCCCTCACTCTGCCGGGCTGCCAGCAATTGTTCACCTTCTGGAGAAATAAAGGACAAAAGAAGTTTTAAAAAGGACCTCACATTTTGCCAGCCCTGCAACACAGAGATGTTTAGGCTGGCACATGGCAACAGAAGAAGAAGAGAAGAGATTGTAATTATACCCTGACCTTCACTATCGGAAGGAGTCTCAGAGTTTACAATCTCCTTTCCCTTCCCCTCCCCACAACGGGCACCCCATGAGGTAGGTGGGGCTGAGAGTGCTCTCCTCCCCTTGGCCTGGGTGATCTGCTTTGTGCACACTCCTGGAGGGGGGCTGCATGGCGCCAGCACTTCCAGGACACTGGGGGTCCCAAGCCGTGGTTGGGGCCTGCCTTCCAAGCTGGGGGTGGGGCCCGAGCCAGCGCGTGGTTGCTGCTTGGAACCAAGCCCCCATGGGAATCAGAAGGTCTTTCATCCAGGTCGACTCCTGGAATTGTTATTCCTGGGTAAGTACGATTAAATAGGCAAGGAGGGAGTGGGAGGGTGAGTAAGGGACAAGCGTGGATGAGCATGATGTGCAGAATGAATTTGCGTGTTGTTGGTTTTCTGCACAGTCGAGGCTGGGAAATGGTTACGCATCTGGCACCCTGCAGCAATGTGAGTTTCTGTTCTTTTGCTTTCATTTTTTCGACAACTGCTGAAGTGTGTGGTTGGGAAGCACAGTTCCCGTTAAAGAAACCATCGCTATGAGTTAAGGCTGTCCCAGGAGGGCCCCCTGTAGGCAATGACCAGATACTCTCCGTGAATGGATTGTGTCCTCTCCAAACCTTTCCTGGGGTTTTTACACACAAAAAAGATTGTACCATCAGGAAAAGATACCTTTGCTTCCAGATGAGGTGTATGTGTACATGAGTTGTCTGTGATTTCACTGATAACTGTGCCCAGTTGGGAAGCCAGGGAGCCACACTGCTGTCTTTGCTATCAACTGACCGAGGACATGGAGGAAAGTCTTCCTTCTTTCCAGGCCCTGCCTGGAGGTTGGCAACCCCATAATTGGTGGGCATGGGTGGGCGCCAGAAGGTAGCCTCGCCTAGTGTACAAAAAAACTGGAGCTGGCCCTGACTACAAGCCTTTCCTTCCCCTTCTGCAACTGCTAGCATGTTTATTTCCCTTTCCTGAATGGAACTGTTGTTTTTTGATAGTTAGCTATTGCCATCTAGAATGATAGGTACAAAGTCCCACTTCCAATTTGAGATTCTGAACCACAAAATAACCTGCCAGTGTCAAAAATAATGGGGTCATTTCCTGCCTTCATTACTTCTCCCCACTGTTTTTAGGCATTCCAAAGGATTTGTTTAACTACAAAACAATTACACATTGCAAAATTCATCCCATTGACATAGCTCACTATATTTTGGATATGTAAATGACTTTCAGAGCAATTACGAGCAGCCCTTCTGAGTAGGCATGGGAAAAAATTGAGTAATTTTGGCTGGTTCGTGGTTCTTGAATTGAAGTTTGTGGCAAGTCAACCAGCACAAACTTTCAAGCAGTTCATGAAAGTTCATGCTGGTTTGTGAATGGATACATTTCTACACAGACTGTTTCCACTCAAACAACATTTTTCCCAACCTCCAAGGCAACAGGGGGGCTGCAATTCTCTAGCCTTGGAAACATTGTTGCCAGTTTCAACATATTTAGTCATATAAGTTTCAAGAGGGTTTTTTTATTGCCCTTTGCCAGTGTCCTTTTGTGTTCACTTCCCATTTTCTTGCACAGAGCTTGCAAAATCTCACCACCCCCTTACTTGGATTTGTGACTCTGTGCTTTGGGATCATTCCTTTTAAACTTGAAATGCCAGTGGCACTGGGTACTGCTGGGCACTCTTTGATGGCACTGGTACTGCTGGACACTCTGCACATTGTACTGGTTCTTCTGGGCTTGCAAAAATGCCCCCTTGCTTGGATTATGATTGAGCTGGCATTGCCACATTGGCACTGGGTTCTGCTGTTTACTGGTACATTGCATTGGTTCTGTTGGGCTTTCAACCCCCATCCCTTTGCTTAGATTCTGTGCTTGACATCAGTCCAGTTGAGCTGGCATTACCACATTGGCACTGAGTTCTGCTGGGCACTCTGTGACTGCACTGGAACTGCTGGGCACTCTGTACATTGTACTAGTTCTGCTGGGCTTGCTAAAATGCTCCCCTTGTTTGGATTGTGATTGAGCTGGCATTACCACATTGGCACTGGGGGCATTTTTGCAAGCCCAGAAGAACCATTGCAATGTACTAGTACCCAGCAGAACCCAGTGTCATTGTGGCAATGCCAGCTCAACAGGCCTGATGTCTAGCACAGAATCACACTCTAAGTAAGAGGATTTGAAAGCCCAGGAGAACCAGTGCAATGCACTCATGCCCAGCAGAACCCAATGCCGATTTGGCAATGCCAGCTCAATCACAATCCAAGCAGGGGAGCATTTTTGCTAGCCAAGCAGAACCAGTACAATGTACAATGTGCCCAGCAGTACCCAACGCCAATGTGGCAATGCCAGCTCAGCAGGACTGATGTCAAGCACAGAATCACAATCTAAGGAAGGGGTCCTAACTGTTCTCTGAGACTTTGATTCTCTTCTGCTGGGCTTTTATTGCCCTTGTTTGTTTTTTGCTGGTTGTTTTTCCCTCCATTGGAAACCATGGAGGATGGGGCTGTATCTTTGTGGGGCTGTATCTTAGATCCTGTAACTCCAATCCCCACCAAATTTGGAGGGCAGGTACAGAGTCACCTGGAGATCCCTTATGAGCTTGGTGTATTTAGCACGCTGGGGTGAGGCAGTCTATCAGATCACAAACCTCACTAACTGAACCAGTTTGTTTAGCTCTTAAAATGTTATGACAGTTTGTGGCTCACAAACCAGGCATGCCACCAAAATGGACCTCATTTTCCCAGTTCATGCCCATCCCTACTTCTGAGAGTCAGAGTCATATGCAAGTATATTCAGTGGGGCTTACTCCCAAGAAAGCATTCCTTGGATGGCATTGTTTATCTGGCACACAATGTGGAATTGATTTATTGGGAATAGTCTGTTGTTTGGCAGGGAAAGGAAGGACTATTTTTGAATGTTGTGCACAGAAGTTTGGCCATAGCTTTCAATTTCTTGATTTTTTTTTTTCTCTTTACTGAGTTGCCCATGTACATTATAAAAACAATGGGGGGAAACCTGTCTCAGTAGGACTGTATGTATAGTTTTATCAAGATTCCTTTTGTATGGTGTTTCACCAGTTTATGGTTATGAATGTACACTAGTTACCATGGCATAAAAAGGACTGTTATGGATTCATGTACTATCAGAACTCTCTTTTGCAATGTTTATCAAAGTACATTAGTGGGAGAGAGAGAGAGAGAATCCTGAAAAGTCAGGTTCTCAGATCCGCAGCAAACCTCATATGCTCCAGTTGAAGATTTAATTTTAGACATTCTCCATGTTATTGCAACTGAGGAGAAGCAGAAGGAAGAACAGAGTAACCTTCTGAAATAATAAAAGAACAGAAACAAGGGAAATAAACATATTCCTGTTGTTCAGAATATAAAAATGGATCTCTGGCAAGAAAATGTTGAGAAATATTCTAATTTAGACAAGCTGAACATTTCCCCTGGTTTTACAGTTTTAAATAATAAGTCCACTAATGCATATATCTGTTCCTAAGAAAGAGCCAGGAACTGTGGTGGCTAAAGTGGTTAAGACGCTGAACTGCAGGCTGTGGAAGGTCAATAGTTCAGCACTTCGAGACCCGAGAGTGCCGAATGACGGAGTGAGCTCCTGTCTCTAGTTCCAGCTCCTGCCAACCTAGCAGTTTGAAAGCAAGAAATTGCAAGTAGATAAATAGGTACCACTTTGGTGGGAAGGTAACAGTGTTCCATGCGCCTTGGTGTTTAGTCATGCTGGCCACATCTTCAGACAGTGCTGGCTCTTCAGCTTTGAAACGGAGATGAGCACCGCAACCCTAGAGTCAGATTCGACTGGCTTTCGAGAAAGGGAACCTTTACCTTTCCTTTAAGAAAGAGCCAAAGTAGGATCACTTTGCAACTGAAACCAGGGGCCACTATCTTGATAACTGTGGGGACGGTATCACACATTCAGCTGCACATTTTAAAAAAAAAACAGAAATAAAACTGTGTGTGTGTGTAATAGAGTGTGTGTATTTGTGTTCATGTGCTTGCCTGGAAATCAGGTTGACCACTGGTGACCTCTACTGGGGGCTTGAATGTTTTTCAGAAAGGTGGCTTGATTAGCCTGTCTCTGCATCCCACCTCTGGTATTCCTTGGAGGTTGCAGTGTTCCCTTTAAGCTGAGTTAGTGTGAGCTAGGTCACAGTTTTGTAGCCTATGGCTCACATATTTTTGTCTTAGCTCAGGAAGGATGGCTCCAGAGCGAACTAATTTAGGCAGTAGCCAAATTGCTCACTCACAACTTTAATGCTAGTAGCTCACAAAGTAGAATTTTTGCTCATAAGACTCCACAGCTTAGAGGGAGCATTGGGAGGTCACCCTTCCAGGTACTTGCCAGAGTCAGCCTTGCTTAGCTTCTGAGATCTAATGAGATCAGGCTTGCCTGGGCTACCCAGGTCAGGGCAGCTGTACATGTGTTGAATGTAACATAAGAATTACTCAATGTACATATACTTTTTTTAAAAAAAATCAAGTGTACAATTTACACAGGTAGTACAAGTGTTCAGTGTAACATGAACAGTGTTATAGGGAGCAATCCTAAGCAGGTCTGCCTAGCAGTAAGTCTCATGCCATTTAACAGGGCTTACTCCCAGGGAAGTGCCCTCAGGGTTTCAGCAATAGAATATCATTTGCAGAAGACGGAGGTCCTGTGCCTGAGTCGCGGTGGTCCAGGGGTAGGGATCCCACTTCCAACCTTCTACGGGGCACCATTGGTGCCAGCACCAGCGGTTAGGAGTCTGGGAGTGTTCCTGGATGCCTCCCTGACAATGGAGGCCCAGGCAGCATCCACCGCCAGGTCAGCCTTTTACCATCTTTACTGATTAGGCAGCTGGTTCCCTTCCTCAAGCGCAGTGACTTGGCGACAATGATCCATGTGATGGTCACCTCAAGACTGGACTACTGTAAAGCCCTCTACATGGGGCTGCCCTTGTCACAGATCTGGAAGCTTCAGCTGGTGAAAAATGCCATGGCCAGGCTGTTAATGGGACTCCCTGTCTGGGAGCACATTCAGCTTGCACTAAAGGCATTGCACTGGATGCCTATAGCATACCGGATCTGCTTCAAGTTGCTAGTTCTTACCTTTAAAGCCCTTTATGGCTTTACCTACATACCTGAGGGACTGCCTTTCCCCATATGTACCTCAGGAAAGCTGTGACTGGGAATCCAGAATCAACTTGCTCTCCCAAGTATTAAGGAGGCCAGGTTGACAATGACCAGGGCCAGGGCTTTTTTGGTGGCGGCTCCACTCTGGTGGAATGAGCTCCCAGAGGAGATCAGGGCCCTGCGGGACCTTTTACAGTTCCACTGAGCCTGCAAAATGGACCTCTTCCACCAGGCCTTTGGAGCTGCCACCACCACCTACACTGTTATCATCGGGAATGCCAACTGACATTGTATGGTGAAGAGCCCTGACCCGCTGGACCCCAATTAACTGCCAGAGCTGATTCCCCCCTTCATGACATCTGAAGTACTTTACAGCATCTGAAGCAGACCAGCAATACCAACACACGAGTTTAACATTTTATTATTATATTTGGTTTTAATATAGTATTTTAAAGTTGTATTTATTATCCATATCTAATTTAGAATTTTATTTGTTGTTAGCCACCCTGAGCCAGCCTCAGCTGGGAGGGCAGGATAAAAGTTTAATAAATAAATAAATAAATAAATAAAATCATAGGATCCAGCAAGAATCATAAGCCAAGTCATGATGTGTTTTGTTGTTATTGTTGTTCAGTCTCACAGTCGAGTCCGACTCTTCATGACCCCATGGAACACAGCATGCCAGGCCCTCCTGTCTTCCATCATGCTCCAGAGTTTGCTTAATTTCATGTTCATTGCCTCAATAACACTGTCTAACCATCTCATCTTTTGCCGTCCCCTTCTTCTTTTACCTTCAGTCTTTCCCAGCATCAGGGCCTTTTCCAGTGAGTGCTCCCTTCTCATTTGGTGGCCAAAGTATTTGAGCTTCAGCTTCAGTATCTGGCCTTCCAGGGAACAGTCAGGTTTGATTTCCTTTAGGATCAACTGATTCAATCTCCTAGCAGTCCAAGGAACTCTCAAGAGTCTTCTCCGGCACCATAATTCAAAAGAATCTATTCTTCGGTGTTTGGTCTTTTTTATAGTTCAACTCTTGTAGCCATACATTACTACTGGGAATACCATTGCTTTGACCATATGGACTTTTGTTGGCAGGGTGATGTCTCTGCTTTTTATTATGCTGTCTAGATTTGCCATCACTTTCCTCCCAAGGAGCAGGTGTCTTTTAATTTCATGGCTGCAGTCACCATCTGCAGTGATCTTGGATCCCAGGAACGTGAAGTCTGTCACTGCTTCCACAACTTCCCCTTCTATTTGCCAAGGAGTAATGGGGTTGGATGCCATGATCTTAGTTTTTTTGATGTTGAGTTTCAAGCCAACTTTTGGGCTCTCCTCTTTCATTTTTAGCAAGAAGCTCTTGAGGTCCTCTTCACTTTCTGCCATTACAGTGGAGTTGTCTGCATATCTGAGGTTGTTCATGTTTTTCCCAGCAATCTTAATTTTAGCTTGTGATTCATCCAGGTTGGCATTTCGTATGATGTATTCTGTGCATAAATTAAATAAGCAAGGTAACAATATACATCCTTATCATACTCCTTTTCCTATGCTGAACCAATCAGTTGTTCCATCTCTGGTTCTAACTGTCGCTTCTTGATCCTTATACAGGTTTCCCAAGAGACATGTGAGGTGGTCTGGTACTCGTATCTCTTTAAGGACTTGCCATAGCTTGTTGTGATCCACACAATCAAAGGCTTTAGCGTAGTCAATGAAGCAGAAGTAGATGCTTTTCTGGTATTCCTTTGCTTTCTCCATAATCCAGTGAATGTTGGCAATTTGATCTCTATTTCCTCTACCTCTTCGAAACCCAGCTTGTACTTCTGGCAGTTCTCTGTCCTCATACTGCTGAAGCCTAGCTTGTAGGATCTTGAGCATGACCTTGCTACTGTGTGAAATGAGTGCAATTGAGTGATAGTTTGAACATTCCTTGGCATTGCCCTTCTTTGGGATTGGAATGTAAACTGACCTTTTCCAATCCTGTGGCCACTGTTGCATTTTCCAAATTTGCTGGCATATTGAGTGCAGCACTTTAACAGCATCATCTTTTAGGACTTTGAATAGCTCAGCTGGGATACCATCACCTCCCCTAGCTTGGTTGATAGCAATGCTTTCTAAGGCCCATTTGACTTGGCACTCCAGGATGTCTGGCTTGAGGTAAGTGATCACACCGTCGTGGTTGTCAAGGACATTGAGGTCCTTCTTGTATAGTTCTTCTGTATATTCTTGTCATCTTTTACTAATTTCTTCTGCTAGGTCCCTACTGTTTTTGTCCTTTATCATGGCCAGCTTTGCATGGAATTTTTCCTTGATTTCTCCAATTTCTCCAATTTTCTTGAAGATGTTTTAACTAACTGTTATTGGCATTCATATGCTTATTTCCTTTTCCTTGTCAGTGGCTTGGTGTTCTTTTGGGCATGGCAAACTTAGCCTCATTGCCTGGTTCTGCAAGAGCTCATAAGCAATCACAGAACCAAAGTTCAGTTCATATGTCTAAAACAGTAAGCCATGAGCCAGGACCCTCAAATGTATCATGAAGTCCCAACTGTTGGGTTGTGACTCAAGCCTTTGAAACATGAAGCTGCCATAAATTGAGTCAGACCATTGGTCTGGATATTCTCTCTCCCACATGAATGTAAAACTTCAGAAAAGTGACAACCACTTTCTTGTTCTGTTTATTTACCTTATCATCTGTTTTTCTTGCTCAGACTCAAGGAAGATTATGTATGTATGTGCCATCAAGTTGCAGCTGATTTATGGTGACTCCAGCAAGGGGCTCTCAAGACAAGTGAGAAGCAAGAGATGGTTTGCCATTGCCTTCCTCTGCAGGGTCTTCCTTGGTAGTCTTCCATACAAGCACAGACCCTGCTTAGCTTCCAAGATCTGCTGAGATTGGGCTATACCATACCATCCCACATCCCCTCTCAAGGAGAATTACAAAATATAAAACAGTATAAGACAAGATATACCATAAATAATGGAACTAAGGATGGCAGGACTCTTAAATTTATTCTGTAGAATTTAGGTAAAGAGTAGAAGGGGTTCTACACAAAGAGGTGTTTCCATGGCTGAAACTCTTAAATTCCACATTATTTTACAGTTCCCGGGCTGTGCTAAACCCCTGTCTTGTTTCCCATTAAAAATCCTAAGGGTTTCTCATCAACATGGATCAAGGGTGGCTTCAGGAATTATGCACATTTGAATCTAGCATTTAGAAATATCAGATCTGTCTCTCTTTGCACATACTCTAAGAGAAGCAGCTGGAGCAGGACAGCAAGAAGAAATCACTCAGTAGAAGACAGGACTACCTTTTGGCACAGGTAGGTTCAAAGTCTCTAACTCCTTGTCTTCCTTCCACATACTTGCAGCCCAGTGTATCTAATGGTGCTGTGTGGAATGAAAGAGACTTTTAGATGTGTAATGGCTGAAGACCAGTGTTGTAGGGCAGAACCACAAGTCCAACACCACCAGAGTTTGATCTCCTGGGTTTTTTGATGAAAAGCCCACCTGGACAAAACTGGAGTTTTACTAATAGTCCCAATAGCTAAATATGTACATACATGCTTTCAGGATGTGACACACTTAGAGTGACTCCAGCAAGGAGCTTTCAAGACAAGTGAGAAGCAGAGGAAGCCATTGCCTTCCTCTTGTAGAGACTTTCTTGGTGGTCTCCCATCCAAGTACTGACCTTGCTTAGCTTCCAAGATCAGGCAAGACTGGGCTATACCATACCATGTTCACTCCCAATAGTCAAATAGGCCTCCATCAATCAATTACAGGAACAGGATTGATGCAACCAAGTAATCACGTCTGGATGGGGTAGTAAATGATGCTGAAATCTCCTTACTCAACATTCTGTGGAGCATTTATTAGCTTAGGAATCTAGAATTGGATGGTAATGGGACTGGCATCTGCCCAGGTTTGCTTTGTGCTTAATCTGGCCCTGTTTGTATACGCACTGAGCACCTGCAGGTTCCACTGACCTTGTGAAATTGGGATCGTTAATTCTGATTCCTGGCATCTCAATAAATCTTGCTATTTTGGGAAACCTGTACAGGCAAATTCATCTTACACAAGTTAGCGTGTTATTCTGAAGGGTGTACATAAGGTTTCATCAGAAGAAGAAATATTTGAGGCTCTTGATTTATTAGGAGGCATTAGCAGGATGGCATACGGGAAGTCTGAAGCACATCTTCCCAAGTCGCAAGATACTCCGTTGGATTTTAGCTACACAGAATTCATCCTAGGCTTGGGTTATTGCCATACCACAAAGCAGGAGAATCTTTGATTTAAAATATATCCAATAGAGTTGGTGAGATAAATGTCATGTAGCATTCCATTACATATTACTCACAATGACTAAAAAAGTACCCATAAATCCCCTCCCCAGTTTCTTTGTCCCTGTTACAAAATCTTTCTAAAACTATCTGGACCAGCTTTATTGCTTATGTGGCTATTGATGCTGGCAGAACAGCAACCATTTAAAAACAAGCACAGAATTAAATGTGTTTTCCTTGATAAACCAACATATTAAAACTGATATTGCACCCTCCATCAAATATACGTTGTTTTGATAAATTTGCTCTGCTGTGAAAGACTCTGATTCAAGTAACAAACAAAGAGTGTGGACTGACCGACTCAAATGTCTTCCTCGTCCTCTTCTGGAAGCCATCTGAATGCTTCTGAAAGTCTTTTCCCTTCTGCCTTGACTTCAGCATTCTAATTTTTGATTTCATTTCACCTTGTGCAAACTGGACGTGTGATTCTTTAGTCTGGCATCACCTTCTGCTTCTTAGCCTTCAAAACATTTGCATTTCAGTGTGATTTTGTGCCTGTCATTTAGTAGTGCATGTATAAATGTGCTCTGAACTGCATATCCAATCATAAGGTAATAAGATCCACAAAACCCCAAAAATGCAGATCTGATAACAGTTGTCGCAAGAATCAGATAGCAATGAATGTGCAATGGTTATAATAATAACCCGATGGAAAAAACCCAAAAACCTGGTTTTGATCTCAGCCTCAGCGGCTTGTGGTTTGGGCCCTCTGATGGCAACAGCAGTGGTAACATACGGAAGGCCGGGCTTTGGCCTTTCTTTTATCTGCACTTGACCGATGTTCTTCTCTGGCGGCTGCAATGATAACAGACGGAGGCCTGGATTCGGCCCCTCCTTCCAATGCTGGCACTTGATGCCTTCGCTAATTGCGTCTGCTTATCTGCCCCACAGTCAGCTTTCAAGCCACTTAACTTGCACAAGACAAATAGTCTGCACAGCAGGAGGCTCAGTGGGAAGCCGAGAGGGCTGCCAGCACAAAGGGAAGGGTGGCATCGCCTCGTTCATATTGTGAGATGAATAATGTCTACTAAACAGATGGTGGGGGGGGGGAGTGCTGTCAAGATGCAGCTGACTCACGGCGATGCCTGGGGCTTTCACAAGCCAGACAGAGGTGGTTTGCCATTGCCTGCCTCTGAGTAGCAATCTGGACATCCTTGATGGTTTCCCACCCAAGCACTAACAAGGATCTATTTTATTTGTTTGTTTGTTTGTTTGTTTGTTTATTTATTCATTTCTATCCTGAGATGGGCTCAGGGTGGCTCACAACACTTGGGTATAACCAGGGCTTTTTTTGTAGAAAAAGCCCAGCAGGAACTCATTAGCATAATAGGCCACACCCAACAACAGAAACTCATTAGCATATTAGGCCACACCGCTGATAGCACAGCTCATTAGCATATTAGGGCACACCCCCAAGTTACCAGAAGTGTGGTCATCCAGCCACACCCACCTTTTGCTTCTTATTCTGTTTACCTTGTTGGTTGTCAAAACCCAGGGCTTTTTTTGTAGCAGGAACTCCTTTGCATGTTAGGCCACACACCCCTCATGTAGCCAATCATAATGAGTTTCTGCTGTTGGGTGTGGCCTATCATGCTAATGAGTTCCTGCTGGGCGTGGCCAACTCAGGAGCCAGCCGGAACTCCGTTCCTGTGCATTCCTGCCCAAAAATAGCCCTGGATATAACCAACAACAATAACATATGGTAAAACCAAGTTAAAACATTAGTAATCGAACAGTAACAAGCAGACAATAAAACAAGATGGCAACAAACTGAATGGGGCCCAGGGCAGTCCTTAGTGTCTCCTGCAGGACTGACTAGTCCAATGATGTTTTTGTGATGAAATTCTGTGCACAGGGGAGCCCGAGATGGACTGCACGCTTGCTCCCTCAACTGAAGGCTTGGCAGAACAGTGCAGAAGAGGCCAACTAGAATGATAAAAGGGTTGGAACACTTTCCCTATGAAGAAAGGTTAAAGCGCTTGGGGCTCTTTCGCTTGGAGAAATGATGACTGAGGGATGACATGATCAAGGTTTACAAGATTATGCCTGGGATAGAGCAGATAGAGAAAGAAGTACTTTTCTCCCTTTCTCACAATACAAGAACTTGTGGGCACTCAATGAAATTGCTGAGCAGTCGGGTTAGAACAGATAAAAGGAAGTACTTCTTCACCCAAAGAGTGATTAACACATGGCATTCACTGCCACGGGAGGTGGTGGCGGCTACAAGCACAGACAACTTCAAGAGGAAATTGGATAAACATATGGAGCAGAGGTCCATCAGTGGCTATTAGCCACAAGGTATAGATAGGAACTCTCAGTCTGAGGCAAGTGATGCTCTGTATTCTTGGTGCTTGGGGGGGGGGTGTCAACAGTGGGAAGGCTTCTAGTGTCCTGCCCCCTTGGTATTTTTGGCCACTGGGTGACAGAGTGTTGGACTAGATGGGCCATTGACCTGATCCAACATTGGCTTCTCTTATGGTCTTATGTCTTATGGTTAAGTTCAATATATATTTATGATTTACTTAAAGAGTATTTCCCCATGGTGGTTTACTATGATAGAAGATGGTCAACTACAGGTTTGCAATGATATCTCCAAGATGACTCACGATTGAACTCCGAAAGCATCATGAACCGCAAACTTTGAACCAGTTCATTAAATGAAAAGGTTCGTGGGTGTTCATGGTTTGTGAGACCCCGTGAACAACAAACCTTCACAAACCTGAATTTTCCAGGTGTATGCCCATCCCTATTGAAAATTCTTCCTTCCTTCCCTAACTCCTCTACATACAACTCTCACCATGTTCAGTCAGCACATGATTGTTCTAGACCCACATCCTCTTCCATGCAGTTAGCAGCTCATGTGCATGACACCTAGGCATGGAAAAAGTGTATGAACATATGCTTTCTTCCTATGATCTAGGGAGCTTTCCTAGTCTGCTTTCTAAACATGCCTGGTCATGGGAATGGGAACAGCATGCATAAAGGTATACATCCCCTGTCCATAGGAGCTGTACTCATAACCTGGTGATCAAGTGCAGGGCAGGTCATGGCCTGTTCACTAATGCCCTCTCTCTCCTCTGTGTGTTGACTGAAGACCATGAAGTGTTGTTGTGTAAAGAAAGACACTTGTCAGTATAGTTTCTAGCTTTCACTAGGCCTGGTCAGTTATTAGGTTTTATCACACAAACCTGGAGAGCAGTCCCTGAGGACTGTAGTTTACATTTACTGAAGCCAGACATATGTGCATTGTTCCTTTCCATCAAAATGGTGATTGTACCTATCAGGAGGATCATGTGTCATGCACGCTTAATAAGTGTGGTTGCCGGGATTCCAGTACTTGTGATTGTAATGACTGAAAAAGAGCTTTTCAGGGAACTTTTTGAAATCAGAACAGGCAGATCTGTACTGCTCTTCATTTTTTTAATTCTGAGGTAACTGGGAAGATCTATGATGCTTGACTGACATGTACAAGCAGAAATGCTGCCAAACTTTGTACTGTTTGTGGTAGGATATGACTTTTTGGGAGTCACTGTTCACTTCTTCCAATACTGAAGTGAGAAGAAGTGAGCAGTGAGTGACTCATGAAAACTCATACCCTGCCACAAATTTTGCTAGTCTTTAAGGTGGAACTGGACTATTACTCTTTTCTACTGCTACAGACAAACTAACACGACTACCCATCTTGATCTTTGTACTCTGTTGACTTGGAAGATGAGCTGCAGCAATTCAAAATAGTCATCTTAAACATAAAGCAAGTTACAAACCCCATTTTTTTTTTTTTTTGCTGATTCAGGTGGTGCTTTTGCACCAGAGAGGACTTCCCCCTCCTTGCTTCCTCTCTCCAACATCCTGTTACTGCTGCTGCACTGCTGTGGAGGGTAGCAATGATGGTAATTGGTGGGACAGTCAAACAGCTAGATGGATGGAAGAAATGTCTCGAGTCTCTTCCTCTTCCTCCATCCCACGCCATTCCTCAAACATCCTAATGCCAGGCGTCATTGCGGGTTCATGGGATTTCCACCTTTCCTGTCCTACTGGAATTAGGGTTTGAATAACAAGATGTAATTGCCAGCTGACTGGCAAATCAACCCCAATTCCAATCACGTCCATCAACCTGTTCAAACTACCGCTTGATGTTGTAGTCATCACGGAGCCTCTGTTACTTTGGTGATCCTTGTTTTTCCCAAAAAGAACAATGAAATAAGAAAAAAGGTTGTCCTAGAACATTTCAGGAAGCAATACCATTTCATTGTTTCCAGCTCTTACAAGTTTCGCCTCTCTCTTCTCTGATAATTTTTCTTTATAATCCATAATATTACTGTTTTGGTTACCAATCCCTTTGCAAATACATTAACAAACAAGGAAGTGAACACAATGTTATTTAATTTGTGATGACTCCACATCAGCTTAATCAGGCTAGTAACTGCAAACTCCTTAATTATAGCATTAGGGATGTACCCATGCCATTACGGGGGGTGCAGAGATGTAAAATAAACATCTGCTATTCTTGAAGCTTCATGCTTAAATAAAACTCAAGTAGGTTGTTAAACTACACACCACATTAAGCTTCAGTCTGTTTAAACTCCAATTCACATTAAACCTCAGATATGCTTTCTGTCCACTACAGACAAGGATGTTCCCATCTCCCGTAGGCAATGCTTGGTCAAAGAATTTTCCATAGAATTCAAGATACTTTGTAATGCATGAACACAGTCACAGGGACAGCTTCAGGGGGGTCAGTATGGTGGGACACCAGCAAAAGCCCACAAGGTAGCCAGTTTGGTGTAGTGGTTAATTGTGCGGACTCTAATCTGGGAGAACCAGGTTTGATTCCCCACTCCTCCACTTGCACCTGCTGATGTGACCTTGGGTCAGTCACAAGCTCTGGCACAGCTGTTCCTGAAAAAGCAGTTTGTGTTAAAGTTCTCTCAGCCCCACCTGCCTCACAGGGTGTCTTTTGCGGGAAGGGGAAGGGAAAGGAGTTTGGACTCTGAGACTCCAAGTGAAGGGTGGGGTATAAATCCAATCTCCTCCTCCTCCTCCTCCTCCTCCTCCTCCTTCTTCTTCTTCTTCTTCTCAGCCTAGCAGATGGTTCACTGTCCACTTCTACCGGGATATGAGAGAACACCCCAGAGAACATTGTGATTATCATCAGTGGGAAGCAATGGATAATGGATCTCTTATGTGAGACTTGTGCGCTCCACTCCCTCCAGATCACTTTCCTGCAAGATAATGGCAGATCCTGAGGTCAATGAACATCACACAAACACACACCAACCCAACACTCCAGCAATATTAACTGGATCATCATTTTCTAATAGAAAGTTTATTGTTTGTTTGTCTAAACTGAGTATCAATACAAAATCAGAAGGTTAACAGCAGAACAAACCTGTATGAACTGGCACTCTGATTAATAAAGGCCTGACAGTGACATTTTTAGTTTGGACAAATTATATTTTAAAATGTTTCTCTTCTCCTACTAGTGCTTACTTCATTTCCTCCCTGTGTAAAATTGGCACCAAAATATGAGCATGTGACATTTGTCAGTTTTAAATTCCTTCAGTTTACTTTCACTTTCCCCCCCTTTCTGCAAAAAAAGATCTCAATGTCAACAATTGCATAAAAACTGTTGATTGTTTGGTGTTTGTTTTATTGATGTACATATTGATATAGAGAAGATGGGAGAAATATAGATAACCAAAAAATTTGTTGGTGATCCGTCTCTTCATTGAGCTGTGTCCAGAATTCAAAAATAAGAAAGAGGTAGATCCTATCTAGCATGAGCTAAGCCGTTAAAGTTAAAGGGTAACTTACCTGCCACCACACTTCCCTTGTACTCAATTGCTCCCCCTCAAAAAACCTTAAACCCTTAAGGCAGTAGACTGCTGAGAACAGACTCAGGTCGAATCTGCATTTGCATTTTTAAATCAGTGGCGTGCTGCTGTGACGCCGTCTTTCTCTATGCTTGTTTGAATGTTGTTTGCAGAAGATTCTTTTTTAAAGCAGTGCAGAGGTGCAATGACAGTGGAGCCACCCCGAAAGGATGATAAACATACGTGGACATGGGAAAGTATGCTAGCACTGTTGAGGTGTGAAAACGACACCAAATGTGGACAGCTTTTTTGAAGATGGAGTCAAAAGGCTGGGACACTGGTGGGAAAGACAAATGCAGATTTGGCCTCAGTGGGGTCCTACAGTGGGTTGGTAGAATCACCCCAAGTCTCCCCGTTCAGTCTCTGACAGGTGGAAAAGGAAGTTAGGACCCAAGCTACAGGATTCCTAGTGCATCATTTACAGTTTGGAAGCAAGACTACACTATTTGGAACACCAGGATCCAGGGAAGAATTCAGATAACAAAAATTCCCTTGTTTATTTCCCCCCCTACAACAGTTTCCTTAGCAGAAGCCATTATGGGAAATTGCAAGTACAAAGATGCCATCTGACAATGCCTTATTTGCATTTACTTTTAATTCTGTGGAACAGAATTCGCCCTGCATATTGCCTGTGCAACCCTTCTCGAAAGATTTTCATTTCCTCATGAACTTACACTCCTATAATGATGTAGCTCTCCATCAAAAATGAGAGAAACTGTATGTTAAGTATATAATCAATGTTCATACAGTCCTTTTAAGGTGACACGGGATTATTAGTAGGCTACAATTATTCTGGTAACACACAGGGTTTTTTCCCCCCCTTGTTTAAAAAGGATACAGAAGGCAAATATAAAAAAGAAACCCGAGCAAGGCCCTCAAGGACAGCAGAACAGACACAGAAGGACACAAGGAGAAATACATAGATATAAAACTGAGGTGCAGATGATAACTAGCTGAAAATGCTATGATTTAGAGACATGGCTCAAAGGAAGAGCATATGACTTGCATGCCAAAGATCACGGGTTCAGTCCCTAGCATTTCCAGGTAAAAGGATTGGATGGTGTGAAAGATCTCCCCTTGAGACCCTGGAGAGCCACAGCCAATCAGAAGAAACAGTACTGACCTTGAAAGACCAAGGTTCTAGACTCAGTAAAAGCAAGTGTCATGTGTCTCATCACAATGTTCATAGAGAAATAGAAGGACAAAGAAACAGATGTATGTGAACTGTAGCACCTCCCTCCAGTTTCATACACCTACATGATGGTGATGGTGCAGAGAGGTCTGTAGCAAATGATGTCTCATGGCCGCAATAGGCTGGTAACATTTTGCAGTATGTGTCTAAATAAAAAAGTCTGCCTGCCTGTTACAATCCTCATTATTACATTTTCAAAGGCAGAGATGGGCTGCTTGAGGCTTATTCCAAGTTAGAGGGCTTGTCAAAGTCACAGGACAAGACTAGCTCAGCATCGGAAAGAGCATCGCAACACAGAGGCTATTGGAACACGGTGTGAAGTCACCCATCTTTTTTTAAAAAATGTAACGGCCAAAAAGGTGTAGAAAAGAGCAAAGAAAATGATCAAGAGTATGGATCACCTTTCTTGCAAGGAGCTTTACAGTGCAGGTAAAATACAATTAAGGGCATGTAACGAGAGATTTTAAAAAATCATGTGTAGTGTGGAAAAAGGAAATAGAGATTTTTTTTCTCCCATTATATTAGACAGTTCAAAGGCACATACATCATGGGCTATATTCAAAGACTGTTGTCAGCTTTAGTAGGGCAGGGGCCTCAGACCAGGGCCCTTGGCCACTTGTTGGGCCTCTGAGCTTCCCCTTGTTGATTCTTCTTTGGCCCCACACTCAGATTGCTGTTTCTTGGATGCAGGTGCTCCATGCTCCCCAGGATCCTCTGTCACGGGGGCTTCACTGTACTAGCATGCCTTCCCTCCTCACATCCCATACTCCCAGGTAAGTGAGGCCAGGTGGCCCAGGAGATCCCTCCCTGGTCTCACCCTTTCATTCTTCTGTGCTGGCTCCTCTGTGGCTGGCATGTCCTCCCATTGGCCTTCCCCTTCCTTCCTTCCTTCCTTCCTTCCTTCCTTCCTTCCTTCCTTCCTTCCTTCCTTCCTTCCTTCCTTCCTTCCTTCCTTCCTTCCTTCCTTCCTTCATCAGTTTGGTGCCAGTTTGGTGTAGTGGTTAAATGCACGGACTCTTATCTGGGAGAACCGGGTTTGATTCCCCACTCCTCCACTTGCACCTGCTGATGTGACCTTGGGTCAGTCACAAGCTCTGGCACAGCTGTTCTCTCAAGGACAGTTTGTGTTAGAGTTCTCTCAGCCCCACCTACCTCACAGGGTGTCTGTTATGGGGAGGGGAAGGGAAAGGAGTTTGTAAGCCACTCTGAGACGCCTTTGGGCAGTGAAGGGCGGAGTATAAATCCAAACCCCCTTCTTCTTCTTCTTCTTCTTCTTCTTCTTCTTCTTCTTCTTCTTCTTCTTCTTCTTCTTCTTCTTCTTCTTCTTCTTCTTCTTCTTCTTCTTCTTCTTCTTCTTCTTCTTCTTCTTCTTCTTCTTCTTCTTCTCCTCAGCCCCCTCCCTGTCATTTCCAATTTCCCTTTAGTGCTGATGAGCCACAGGCCTGGACTCTGAGTACCTCACTGGTGGTATCACATCACTTCCAGCCTGGCTCTGTTTACATCCATCCAGGCCAGCTAGAGTGTCCCACCACCACACAGGTGTTGTGGGGCCAGCTCAAAGATCACAACAGCGTAACTCTAATTTTTAGTTTTTGAGGAAAGCAATAGAGATTTATTTTCCTCCATACCATGCTTGTGTACCTTCAAGGGTCATCTGGTTAGCCACTGTGGGAACAGGATGTTGAACTAGATGAATCCTTGGTCAGATCCAACAGGGCTGTCCCTACATTTTTGTTTAATGACAAAGGTCACAAAGTTATTATTTTCCCATGCCCTTATTAGGATGCTCCTTGCCCATGGAATGTTTATGTATCTTGTACATATGTACAGTTTTCTGGCTAGGCAGGATATAAATCGATGATGATGATGATGATGATGATGATGATGATGATGATGATGATGATGATGATGATGATGTTAGGGTTGCCAAAATCTTGGAGATTTGGGGACTGAGCACGTGAATGTTAGAATTTGGGGATGGGAGGTACCTCAGTGGGGTATAATGCCGTAGAGTTCACCCTCCATAGCAACTTTTTTTCTCTGTAGTTAGATCAATTATAATACAGGGAGATTTCCAGGTATCAGCTAGGCCTCTGGCTATACTAGCTGCCATGGTTGTGGGGGGACTCTGGAATTTTGACTTTCATTTCTGCTGTGTTTCCATCCTTTCTTTATCTATGTAACAGAAGCCTTCGACCCTGAGTGTCTGGTGTACTTTTCTCCTGAGAATTATTGCCCGTTATTTTGGCGGGTTTCTACCTGGCCTCTGATTGGATCTGAGCCATCAGGGGGCCCTATTGAATAATGTATATCTGCTTGCTTCGTGTACTTTAGGCCAGTTCTAACACTAAAAGCATTAAGATATCTGCATACTCTCAATGTCTTAATAAACTTTACTTCTTTGAATGAAAGCTGTTGGGAACTGACTGCTGCAGGAGTCTGACACCAAACACCACTTGGAGGTTGGCAGTCCTTCTCATGATTCTGTATAGAAACAGCAGTGCAGCATGGAACCATATCATAATGAAGTAGTTCCCATCATGCAGTCTAATGGCTTGGATCCAGTGATTTGCAAGCCAAAGCATAAACAGACTCAATGTTGTTCTGCTTCCGTAAGATCTTGCACAACACCCAGTGCTTTCCTCCCTGCATATTATAGTACCCAGAAATGGATTGCACAAGATCTTGCACAAGCAGACATGAAAGTACAGATACAATATGTCTCATTTAGCACAAGTGGCTACCATGGTCTTTTTTCTTGAGTTTCTATTTGAACAAGAGCTCTAGCACAAGTGGAAACTTTGTGCTGGATTCAGTTCAGTGTATGAACCAGCAAACCGCATTTCATCAGAAAAGACAGTCAGTGAAATGAGCCCTACACCTCTAACCATTAAAATAACCTATGTCTCCTATTATAATACTAACTTTTCAGTGCATCAGGCTTCAGATCACTGTGGCTAGGGATGCACACAAACTGGAAAAAAATGCAGTTTGGTTCAGGTTGTGATTTGTGATGTGCCCCATTAGTGAACCACAGACCATCACAAAGGTGGTAGAATGCCCCCCCCAGTGTGCTAGAGACCTCAAACCCTCAGGGGATTTCCGGCTGACTATCCTCTCTTTGCCCTCCAAGTTTGGTAAGGATTGGATTTGCAGGGTTCATGTGATAGCCCCCCAAAGAAAGTGATCCTAGGAAAGTGCTTTCTGGGGGAAATGGCTGCCTGCCATTTTCCCAGAAAGCACTTTCCTGGGGAACCTTCTTTGGGGGGCCACAACTCGGACCCCATAAATTCAGTTCTCACAAAACTTGGGGAGCATGTAGAGGAGTATCCAGGGATGTTCTACTGTGAGTCGGATGTCTCTAGCTTGTACAGGACCCATTCTATACACTCCTGAACCTCCTGAATATGCACCTGTCAAAATGACCGTAGTTCAGTAGTGTATGGAATGGATCCTGTGCAAGCTGGAGGCATTAAAGTCACAGGAGACCTCCCTGTGACCTGGATGCTCCTTTACATGTCATCAAGTTGCTGCTTTGAAGTTTTGTAAACATTTTGATTGAGTGAAGACAGTCTGCCTGGAAATGTCTCTGCTCATGAACCAGCATGAACCTTCGCAAACAGCTTGAAAGTTCATGGAAAGTTCATGGTAGATGACCTGCCACAAACTTGACTTTGCAAAGCACGAACCGCCCAAAATTCATTATGAACTTCAGTTTGTGAGCCAGTTCATGCCCATCCCTAACTGTGGCACATTGGGGTGTCTCCTATTGGAAGGGCAGAAAATAAGAACATTTCTTTGAGAACCGCAGACATTGCAGATTTAAATAGCCTGCCTGCCATGGGTATGTTCAATGAATTGCACTTTTGAGAAACATTATGTGCAAATTAATTGGGAATTTTCATGCTAGTAAGCAAGTTGGCTTTTACACTGGAAGGTCACTTCTCCTTTATAACTGATAGTGAAATGTAATGCTATTTTAAATTTTTAAAAAAGAAATCTATATCAGTAGAAGGTCAAAGGTGTGGCAACACTGGGAGCATATTGTTCAGAATGAAAAAACTCCTAGCACAGTGTTATGGAACCAACAGGAGATAACCTTTCATCTTTGGGAAGATGTTGCAATTACAAAACTTAAAGGAGGGGGAGGAAGAGGGCAAGAACAGTGGGAAGCCATATATACATACATGAAGCTGCCTTAAACTGAATCAGACCACTGGTCCATCAAGGCCAGTATTGCCTACTTAGAGTAGCTCTCCAGACTCTTTCACATTACCTGGTGATTTTATCTGGAGATGCTGGGAATTGAACCTGAGACCTTCTGCATGCAAAGCAGACTCTCTCCCCCTGGTCCACAGCCCCATATTGTCATACTTCCCCCTGAAAGTATATCTCATTAAAACTTAGAAGACTGGTTGGGAACATCAGTTCTGTGATATCAAAATCAAGCAGCTTGGTTTAAATTAAGCCTGCAAAAAAAGAGAGATTTGTATGTGTGTGCTTTTGTCTGTGCATTAGATGAGTCTTAGTGAATTCCTGAACCACAGCAACAATTGGGTCAGTGGCAGAAGGACATGAACTTTATCATACATTTATGATATTTCAATAGCATTTTATTTTGCAGTAGCAACAATCTTATCAATATTTCTAAGCCATTTCCCCCCACACAGAGATTCTTTATCTTATATATTTAGATATTTATACCTTGCTCTTTTTCCCAATGGGAACCCAAGGTAGCTTACAGGTTCACCCCTTCTCCATTTTATCCTCAGAACAGAACCCCTATAATGTTAGGCTGAGAATGACTGCTCGAAGGTCACCCAGTGAACTTTCATGACTGAGTTGGGATTCAAACTTGGGTCTCCTGGAAACTAGTTTAACACTCTTCTTTTGACAGAAAGTAGATTTACACATGTATGTTTCACATACTGAGTTATACTCAGTGACTCTATGGCAGATTTACAGATCCTGTTGATAAATGGACTGAGGACCTTACAATGTTGTCAGTATTTGAACACACCAGATATAGATGACATCTGAATATGGACTTATTTTTAGATATCTGAAAATCTTTTACAGAAAGGTATGAGTGACTCTGCCACTACTGTTGTTATATTTGAGTTTTTACTATCTATCTATCTGTCTGTCTGTCTGTCTGTCTAATCATTAGTTGAAATTTGATTCCCCCCCCATCTTTCTTGTTCCTTTTTCTGGTGTTTTTGAATGAAAGAAATAAAAAAGAGAGCAAATACAATGGGCAGAGCTTTCAAATCAGCTCAGGTACAAAGTACACATGAAGGGTTCTGTGCCTTTAGCCCTCAAATAATTAAATATCTTATATGTGTGTGGATATGTCCCAAGTAACAGATGTGTCTGCCCAAGCCAAGCTTTGTTCCTTTTATTCATTTTTTAAAAAAATTAACCTTTACACACAAGCAACGAAACATTCCAACCATAGCGTTAAAGTTGATTAAATTTGTACAGCTGATCACCTGTATCCTGATTCCAATTGATTAGCTCTGAGGCCTTGAGACAGCTGTATGAACTGTAGCTGTTCGGTGCCTCTCCAGCTGTAAAACAGGGTTAATAATGGCTTACTCGCCTCACAGGGACACTGTGATGAATGAGCACATTTTATAATGTGCTTATGTTTATGTAATTATATGCACAGCACATAATCTAAAAAACCCTACTCAAGCAGTTCCCAAGTGTATTCATTATGGAGATATCTTAGTAAATTAAATAGATGGTTAAGAAGAGGACTTGGATCTAGGGTTGCTAGCTTGAGGTTAGGAAATACCTAGAGATCTGAGGGGGAGTTGGGCCTGATGAGGGTGGGATTTGGGGAGGGGAGGGACTTCATTGGGGAATAATGCCATAGAATCTAACTTCCAAAATGGCCATTTTCTCCAGGTGAACTGATCTCTGTCTCCTGGAGGTCAGTGGTAATCCCAGATCTCCAGCCACCACCCGCAGGCTGGCAATCCTACCTGGAACCCATGCTTAAACATTCTTTCATTTGTTTTTAAGAACCCATGCATATATTGTGAAACAGACACACAAAAGCATGAGTATGAGATCCACTGAATGATGGGCTACAATATTTTACTTCAGGAGTTATATCAAAAACACATAAAACTAGAATGCTTGTAAAGAGCTCATTCATCGGGCTAAGATCCAGAGAGTTACAAAAGACCCAAAACTGAGAGAAACAATCAATATTTCAACAAAATCCTCTCATCTAGAGACATTTTAAGAATAATGGATGCAAGAAGTCTGTTGAAACCACTATTACACAGAGACAATGCAGATCAACATGGCATCTGTCTTGAATGTAGAGGCAACCTCTAATTTATGATTGCTAGAAAGCAACATAATAGGGAAGGCCTTGGTCTCTATGCTCTGTTCATTAACCCTCCAGGGTAACTGTTTGGGCGTCTGTATGAAGCAGAAGACTGGACTGGATGGACCACTGGTCTGATCCAGCAGGGCTCAAGTTTGATCATGGTAACTTTGAATGTCAGACAACATTTGTGTTGACCTTTGCAGCATCTCTGCTTGTTTTGAAGGTTTTTACATTTAGGATCCACTGCTATTTCTCTCCCATATAGTCATTTCCACCCACCAAAAATTCTGCTTGTTTTCAGCATTTAATTATCATGATTTTGATTGACTGGTTTGCAGAAAGAAAGAAAATGGCCAGTCTGATGAAATACCTTTATCATTAATATGTTTTTGCAGATAATGCAAAATTATGTGAAGCAAGAGCTAGATAAACAGCAAAATGTAGATGACTGCAAGCCATGTTTTTCTTACTGATTGCATGCAGCAGGAACAGTAGGGCAGCACAAACCGTTTAGGTTATTTTGTACATTATTTTAGAGTTGGAGGAGGCTGGTGTCCTCTCTCCCAGAATTCTTTTTCCACATACGAAAATTCAGATAATTATTTTATACTAGTATGTTTGTTTCATACTTCCCCCTGTATATTATAAAAATATGAATGTTTATTATGGTGTACACATGTTAAAACATATTATGGTTAAAAGAAAGTCTAAATATCAGACATATAAAAGCTTTTCAAATACAGATACATATGATGGGTTAACAATTTCAAACTTTAGGACCAAATGCATTTTGGCCCCTTTGGGCCTTCCTCAGTGATCACTGTTCTCGATATTGCACTGACACACATCCAAATACATGTATAAAAGGTTTTTAGTATACATATATATATATAACCATGGAGGTGACACACATCTAGACCAATGAATAATTTGAAGAATTGGCATGGCTATATCTATGGCCCAACATATATTCCAGTAACGTAATTATAAACATACAAGGAAACAACATCTGGTTTTATATATATACAAGTGGAGACCCGCAAGAAACTTGCGGGATGGTCATCCCATTCCTCACACCTTTGCTTCCCTTACCTATCTCACACCCTTACCTATCTCACACTCCTTCTCCCTTCTGGGGGCGGAGCCATGGACTCAACCCTCCAAAGCACCCATTTTATCCAGGGGAACTGATCTCTGTCACCTGGACAACAGTTGTAATGCTGGGTGATCTCCAGCCCTCACCCAGAGGCTGGCAATGGTAGTTCTCATGGAGGAAATGGCTGGTTTGGAGGGTGGAGTCTGTGGCATTATACTGGTCTGAAGTTCCTCCCCTTCTCAAACCCCACCATCCCCAGGATCCACCCCTTAAATGTCCAGGAGTTTCCCAATCCAGAGTTGGCAACCCTATTTCCTTCCCACCCAACAGCCAACTTAACCTTTATCTGCCTTTATCTGTCTTCAGCTTTTTGTCTCCACCCCCCTCCCCCACAGCTTCTACCAAGGAAAATTACAGTCTTTCTCCACAGTGGGGACCAAAGCAGCTTACATTATTCTCACCTCCTTTTTATCTGCACAACAACCCTGTGAGGTTGGTTAGGCTGAAAGTATGTGACTGGTCCAAAATCACCCAGTCAGCTTCCACCGCAATATGGGGATCTGAACCTGGGTCTTGCAGACCCTACTCTGAGGCTCTAACTGCTGCATCACTGCTGGCTTTCATAGGGTGGCTGCTGAACAGCAGCAAGCAGCCAGGCCAAGTTGAGTCATGCAAATTAGGTGGCATCAAGTCACCCAGAGGGTGCTGCCTAGGGATGCCAGCCTCCAGGTGGGATCTGGGGATCCCCTGGAATTACTGCTCAGCTCCAGACTACTGAGATAACTTCCCCTGGAGAAAATGGATGCTTTGGAGGGTGGACTCTAGGGTATTGTACCCCACTGAGGTCCCTGTCCTCCCCAGGCTCCATCCCCAAATCTCCAGGAGTTTCCAGACCTGGAGCTGGCAGCCCCACTACCCCATCCCCTGCCAGTGCCCGTGGGGGACCTGGCAACCCTGCCAGGCCTAGGGTTGGCAACCTCCAAGTGGGGCCTGCTGGAGAGTGAACTCCAGAGATCTGTGAACAACAGAGATCTGTCTCCCTGGAGAAAATGGCTGCTTTGGAGGGTGGATTCTGTGGCATGATGCCCAGCTGAGGCCTCTCCCTTCCCCAAATCCTGCCCTCCTTGCACTCCACCCCAAAACCTCTAGGAATCCCCCAGCCTGGCCCCAAGGCGCCCCCCCCTCCAAGGCCGAAAGAGGCCTGGAAAGAAAGGGCCCTTCCCCCCACCCTTGACTGACAGAGCCAGTCAGAAGCCTCTCCCGCCCCCCCCCCCCAACGTTCTAATCTCTCACCGTTGCTGCCTGGAGTCAGGTCCCTGCAGAGGCCATTTCAAAAGGCTTTTGGGGGGAATTCAACCGTCCCTGAAGGGATTTCCTTTTCGGATTTTTCTACAAACCCAGGAAGTCTACTGACTATGTAGGAAAAGCTGTTGGGGGACAGTGAGGCCCCTGTTGGAGGGAATAGGTATCCGCACAGAAAAAAAAAAGTCTGGGATTAGAATATAAGATGTATTTGGATGTGTGTCAGTGCAATATAGAGAATAGTGACCACTGAGGAAGGCCCAAAGGGGCCGAAACGCATTTGGTCCTAAAATTTGAAATTGTTTACCTGTCATATGTATTTGTATTTGAAAAGCTTTTATAAGTCTGATATTTAGACTCTTTCTTTTAATCATAATATGTTTTAACATGTGTACACCATAATAAACATTTGCATTTTTATAATATACTGTGCTAGCTTAGCCCTTTTGGTTCGCTGTTATGTCTTGGGTTGAGTTCTCCCCCCTTTTTCATTTTTTTTTCCATTTTTTGTCATACTTTCCCCCACCTTTTTAAAAAAGTTATTACTTTTAAAGTGCTAAAATCAACTGAGTATTTTTCCCCCTCTTCCCAGAAGTCTGAACACTCTGGCATTATTGTCCGTTCCTTAGGTTTCCTTCCAAAAGGAATTGCTTTCCCTGTATCCCTTCTCTGCTTTGTTCTCAGTATCAGCGGATATTATTTCTGCCATGCATACTGAACCTGACCTCTTTACCCAGAATGAGTGTTCCAATGTCATTCTTTATATTTTTTCTCATTTTTAGATGTCAATCCATTTCCTTTTAGAACAGTTCAATTCACAAATACTTCCCTTTGTGACCTCTGTTCCACTGGCAGGCAACAAAGGTTTTTATTAGATCAACATGACCTGAATATGGGTCTCCAGACTTTGAACCTGCAGACACCTTTGGAATTCTGATACAGGGTGGTGGGCACAACCACAAAATGGCTGCCACAGGAAGTGCCGTTAATCCCAAAATGTCAGGGAGCAAGGTCATGCATAACTCTAATAGTAACTCTTCAACATATCAAGAAGAAATGCTGTTTAAAAGGATGCCTGTTAAATGAGCATATTGTGTTTAAAAAACAAAACCTTGTGCCTACAAATAGGACATCTTCAGTCATGCAATGAAGACCATTGTGTTGTGATGGCAGCTCCTGACAATTTGATGTTTTTTTAAAAAAATCCGAATAGCTAATCAGATCACCAACAGCCAATCAGAAGCCCTCCTGGACAAACACTCTATTTGGCCCTGCCCACTTTATAAAAACGTTTAGTGGGGACTGGGAAAGGTGTCAGGAGCACTCTGGTGCCTATGGGTACCAAATCAGGAGGCCTGACTTAGATAAACACAGTCTCAACAGTTCTGAATTTCCTTTGACTTGCAACGTTTCCCTGCTTTTTCAAATTGTTGTGTATGTTATGAAACAATCCAGCTGTCGTAGCATAGAACAGATGAGGTTTTTTAAAAGTCAGAAGTATACTTTTTCACGCAGAGAGAACCATGAGCCTTCCTGATTTTTTCAGCTGGGAGAGATGATCAGAGGATCATACCCATGGGAGAACACAATGAGCAGGGACTACCTCTGAACAATTAGTACCCATTGAGAAATCAGCCAACCATTTTGAGACACTCATCTAGAAAGAATAGTTGTTGATGTAGCAGGTGACATGAAAGACCGATGCCTGAAACCCTGGAGAGCCTGAATAGGCAATACTGGCCTTGATGGACAATCTGGACACAATCAAGGAATGCCACTAAAAAGGAGAGAAAGTGCTGGCCTCACTATCCTATCTAATTGTCTTCTTCTGCCCCCTGCAGGTTCTTCTCTTTTTCTTTGTAGACCAGACATTACCTTTTCCAACACCTTTACAGTATAAAAGATTTTGTAGAAGTGCTACTGGGTTACAAAGTGGTTCTGATCCATGTGCAGGGATGGATGCAGAATTTATGGCACAAAACATTGGCCCTGTGGATACAGAATAGTCTGAGGGAATGGGTGGGCAGCAGCATCATTATCTGTGGCTACATGGTCACGGATGCTGGCACGAACATGCTGACAGTGCATCTCAAGGGCATTGTCTACCTAGTGTACATACTCCAGCTGGTGATGAAGGATCTCTGGGGCTGAGAAGTACTGTCAAGGCCCGCTGAGATGCTGCCCCCTCAAGATGCAGTCCTTGCTGAAGACATGCCTGCACCTGGCTGGCCACTTTTCACACAGCATCAAGTCTGCCTGTCTGCTGCATGAGAGGCAGGGGGAGAGGGATGAAGAACTCTGCCTATGCCATGATTGCACATTTGATGGAGCAGAAGAGCACTGTGCAGGATGTCATCTCCTTCATGACCATCCTGCATGGGCAAGGGAAGCTCAACATCAGCTCCAGTGACTGGTTGGCCCTCTCCCAAGTGGTGCATGTCCTTACACCCTTCCAGGATACCACCTACATGCTGTGTGCCCATACAGCCAGCCTGTGCAAGTCATCCCCCTGATTTGAAGGCAGGACTAGGCACGAGCCTCCACACTGGAGCTGGGCCCCAAGGTGGTGGCATTTGTCCCAAGAGTCAGGGATTTGCCAGAGAAGTTGCAGGTGGGCATCACCACTAGGTTGCATCCTCTGCAAGAAACTGGCGTACAGGCTGGCCTGTATCTGTGACCCCTGGATAAAAGGCAGCATTGCTCTTCTGAATGCAGAGCTCTTGCAATGGAACCATGAGCTCAGCAGAGACATGCAGAGGCTACAGACCAACAGATAAGGCCAGAGGGAACAGCAAGTAGAAGAGGCTGGGGAGGAGGAGGAAGAGGAGTTGCAGCCCAGCACCTTTGCCTCAAAGAGCCCAACCAGGGAGAAACACCTACTGCTTGACAGTGGTGAACTGAGATGACAGAAGCAGTGGGGATGCCAGGCATGCAATGGCAGAGGATTCATCAGAGGTGATGGTGAAGAAGTACCTTGCTGAGTCCCCTGAGCCCACTGGGAACCATCACCTGGAGTACTGGTCATGCAAGGCTGTCATCTGGCTCAATCTCTCTTGCATGGCCATGAGCCCTGAATCCACCTAACACCCAAAACCCAGGAGGGGAGAAGAATTCACAATCAGGAAAGTATAAAATGTGGGTCCTCAGCCAAGGCACCCTGTAGCTAAGCCCCACCACTCAGCGTGAGTCAAGAGACAGGGTGGCTCAGGGCCCTGAGCAGTGTCCCCTCTCAATTTAATTAGTGTGAGCTAGCTCACCATTTTGTTAGCCTCTAGTTCACACATTATTGTCTTAGCTCAGGAAAGATGGCTCCAGAGCAAACTAATTTCTGCAGTAGCCAAATCACTTGCTCACAACTTTAATGCCAGTAGCTCACAAAGTAGAATTTCTGCTCACAAGACTCCATAGCTTAGAGGGAGCATTGGCCCTGTGTCTGGCCACTTCCCTTGCCATGTCCCTTGGTCAGTTCCAGGAAGTTTCCTAATCAAAAACCAGTTTCAGGAGGAAGGGGGCTTAATGGTTGAGCAATATTGGATTCTATTTACTCTTAACAGTGGCACCTTTGAGAACAATACCTGAGGCAGCCAGAGTCATTGTCATTGATGGTCCGTTGATGGTTCCAGGTGATGGGTTTAGCTGGTACGTGTCAGCCCTCTAACCCTCTCATGGCTGTGGATCCTTTGTCATGCTGGATCGCCTACGTGCAATGTTAGGCGAAGGTGGGGGGGAAGGTGCCTACATGTCAGAGAAGATGTTAGCTCATGAAGTCTCTGTTCAAGATCTCTGGTCTCATGGCTGGCATGGCATCCATTTAAACAGCAAATGGTTACTGGCTTTACTGTGTTTCATGTGGCTAGGGAGCTTGGTTCCCTTCCTGCTGCGCTGTGGGTAAGAGATGACAGGTAACCATAGGAACTATTGGCACATCATCTCAGGAGAAGATTTTCCTCTGGTGTGTGTGTCTGCAATTGACATCTGTTTAGGGTCACCACACAGTCAATTCCCTTTTGCACATTTACTGCACAGTCCAGTTATTACAGAGTCCATAAATCCAAATGAGCACTATAAGCACCTTGCAGGGCAACAAGTGAGGATGTCAACTAGGTACCCCTTAGTATGTGGGGTCCCTCAGGGAGCAGTCCTCTCCCCAGTGTTATTCAATATCTACATGTGCCCCCTTGCCCAGCTGGTCCAGAGTTTCGGGCTGGGGTGCCATCAGTATGCTGATGACACCCAGCTATATTTGCTACTGGACAGCTGCCCAGATACCAACCCACATAATCTGGGCGAGGGTTTGGAGGCTGTGGTGGGATGGTTAAAACAGAGCAGGTTGATGCTGAATTCAATGAAGACGGAGGTTCTGTGGCCAGAGGGAGGTGCATCAAGTCTGGGGCATAAATTTCCCACTCTTGACGGGGCACCACTAATATCAATGCAGTCTGTCAAGAGTTTGGGCATGGTGCTGGATGCCTCCTTAACTATGGAGTCCCAGGTCACAAATATTGCTAGGCTGACATTTTTCCACTTTTGCCAAGCATGGCAATTAGCCCCTTTCCTCTCGCGCCCTGACCTAGCCACAGTAATCCATATGACAGTCACCTCCAGATTAGACTACTGTAACTTGCTCTACACTGGCCTTCCCTTGAGACTGACCCAGAAATTCCAGCTGATCCTGAATGCGGTGGCACGAGTCCTGACAGCACATATACAACCAGTGCTACACCAGCTACACTGGCTCCCAGTGGAGTACCGAGTCAGATTCAAGGTGTTGGTATTGACCTTTAAGACCTTGAGTGGTCTGGGACCAGCTTATCTTTGGGACCATTTCCTCTGGTATGTCCCTGGGAGGGCATTACACTCTGCTGTGAGTAATCTGCTGGTGATCCATGGCCCCAAAGATATATGACTGTTCTCTATCAGAGCCAGGGCCTTCTTGGACCTGGCTCTGATCTGGTGGAACTCTCTACCAACTTCCATCAGGGCCCTGCGGGACTTAATGCAATTTTGCAGGGCCTGTAAGGCAGAGATGTTCCGTCAGGCTTTTGGTTGAGAACAACAATAGTTTCTTTCATAGCTGGCACCCTCCTCTTTTCTTCTTTTTTTTCCCCATCCTGCCTGCTTCAGCCTCCTCCTTAACCTGGCCATGAGATGGAAGAACAGTCCAGAGCAGGTTTCAGATCAAATTATAAATGCCATCGGAAGACTGTGAAACTTTGGGATGAACTGAGTGTTGATTTTAAACTGTACTTTGTATATTAATTTATTGTAAATCACCCAGAGCCCTGTGTAATCAAGGATGGGGCAATTCAGTGGTTTCCAGTTTCATCTCAATGAGATCGGGGAGAGCCGCAGAGCGCTGCTCCAGTGGCCACCCGAATTGCACAGACTGGGAGGAGTCTGGGTTTTCCAGACTCCTAGGGGTAATCCCAGGAGAGGGATACCTGAAGCACAGGGTGCAACTGGGAGCCAGGCTTTTATCTGGAGTCTCCTGTTTGCCCTAAAGTCCCAGCCAATGCAATCACCGTTTTGGCACTAAGTTGTGACTACTGGACTTTTAAGAACTGAAACTAAGCATTCTTCTACATCAAGTGATTTTCTACATAAACTATAAGAAGGTATTCTGCAAGTTAGTTTTCTTTTTTCATGAAATGCCTGCTGAAATAGAGCTGAAGGAGTTAACCAGGCTGTAAAAAGGATCAGAAAGCTAATAGGGTGAGGGGGAACTGTTCCCCCTCCCCCAATCTGGAAGCGGCTCTCCAATGAAAGGAATTAACATTCAAAAGGAACTACAATTCTTAGAAGATTTTTGACTGTGGTGTCCCTTATTGATCTAACTGGTTGCAAATTGAAAAGTGGGGATTCTCTGGCTTAGTCTAAACAAACTTTGTGAGCTCAGCTATCTGGCTAAATTGCTTTGTGGTGAAAATGGCTACCTTGCAAGCAATAATGGAAACATTAAATGACATTTTTAACATAGCTATACTTCCAATACAGCACAATTTATGCCTTTTAGAGGACCATGTCCAGGAGCTTTCTTGTAAATTTCACCAAGTAAAAAGTTTATCAAAACAACTACTTAATGAAGCACAAGACCCGAGGGAGGAACTGAGATTGGAAAAGATGGAAATATCAGAGACTAAACTGTTTAAAGTGAAAAAGGGAAAAATAGCTGTGTGCCTAACTGAAGTGAAAGAACCAGAAGATACCAAGATGAAGGAATGGAAGATCATTTTAAGCAGGGGTCTTTTTTGGGGGGAGCGCACCAGAGTGCAGCTCTGGGAGCTCAGGAGCCAAGCCCCGCCCCCAGCCTGCATCCCGGAGAGTCTTTCAGGCAGCCGAATGTCAATTTCAGCTCCATTATATCCTATGGGCCATTGAAGTCAATGATGAAAACATAGGGTATATTCTAGGGGCTGGAGGGGATGGGGTTTGAGGGAGAGGCTCCAAACTCACAGGGTAGCTGATGGAGCCTCTCCCCAAGATACCCACCAAGTTTCAAGAGCATTGGACCAGGGGGTCCAATTCTATGGGCCCCTAAACAGGTTGCCCCTATTCCCTCCATTGTTCTCTATGGTGGGAAAAAAATAACTTTCACCATTGACTTCAATGGCCCATAGGGTATAATGGGGCTGAATTGCCACTGAATTTCTTTCATTCCCTCCTTTCCTTCTTTCTTTTTCCTCTTTCCCTCATTCTTCTCTCTCTCTTTCTTTCTTTCTCTCTTTCTTTCTTTCTCTCTTTCTTTCTCTCTTTCTTTCTCTCTTTCTTTCTCTCTTTCTTTCTTTCTTTCTTTCTTTCTCTTCTTTCTTTCTTTCTTTCTTTCTTTCTTTCTTTCTTCTTTCTTCTTCTTCTTCTTCTTTCTTTCTTTCCTTCATCCTTCTTTCTTCTTCTCTTCTTTTTTCCTCCTTTCTCTGTTTCCCTCCTTCTTCCCTCTCTTTCTTTCTCTCTCTCTCTCTTTCCTTCCTTCTTTCCTTCTATCTACTCTCTCTCTTTCCTTCCCTCTTTCCTCCTTCTGTGGCCCAACTCTCATGAGAAGGAGTTTAAACTTTAAACCCCTTCTCTCTTAGCTCCCCCACCCAGACCAGCTGGGGAAGGGAAGGGGAGGCTTTTGAAGATGCTTCCCCCCTTTTGCTTCCCCTTCTGACATCACTTCCGGTGATGTCAGGGGGTGTGGCATATGCTAATAGCCTAATAGCTCATTAGCATACCATATGCTAATGAGCTCCTGCAGCTGTTCTTCTACGAAAAGACCCCTGATTTTAAGCATGACTAATACATCTTTTTTGGATTCAGCAAGTAAACAAGGAGAGAGTTCTACCCCTGCATTGCAATATTACAGGAACAATCTGCAATTACAGAAGATAAAACACTGGGAATTCAAGAAGGAGAAGAAAAGGGAGGAAGTAAGAACTACTTAAGGTGGAATTGCTACAGCAGGGCAAAGGGAATTTAAGGAGATACAGTGAGATTTAAGGATATAAAATTTTAAGAGAAATTGTGACTAAAATTAAATGTTAAGAGAAATAAGTGTTACAAGGTAGTTTTTATTTGTAATTATAGAAAAGCTCAAAACGCGATTGTAATGCGATTCAAGAACAAATATTAATAACAGTTGTATGGAATTTAGTATGGTTGTAGCAGAGTAAAGGATGGTTAATGAAAACTAAGAAGATAACCAAGACGGTTAAATTGAATTAGAATTGAAATTAAATTAAATGTCAAAACAATATTTGTTATAAGGTGTTTGTGTGGGTTATTTTAGAAAATCTTAAAGGTAAACATTATTAGTGGATGTTGGATTTAGTAAAATGCAATCTTAAAGGGATGTGAATTAGATATATTTCCTTTTTAGGGTTAGTATAATTGTTTTAGAATGTTTTGGTTATAGAATGGCTCTTTACAAGCAGTCAGACATTAAGCAGAACATTAATTGTATGAGTAAGGATTAGTTTTGTAGTAAATGATTAAGAGGTTATAAGAGATTTGAAGATGAAAATCCATAGGTATGAAATTTATACAATTTAAACATGGTTAAATAACTGGAATGTTTTATTAAAATATGTTAAAAATGTAATAAGGTAATAAGATTGTATATATTTTTTAAAGAAGTTATATAATGCTTTTATTATGTAAAGGCAATAATATGGCTCTTTTTGCAGATATTAAGAAATGTATGGGCTTAAGTGATTAGAATTAACATAAAGAATTATCTTATTGTATAAGTAGAATTATTAATGTAATATAATAGTGTCTGTAGAAGTAATTGTAAGCACTATTTTCTTTTTCCCTGAACTTTTTCTTCTTCCCTAGTCCCTATCCCCCTACCCCTTTCCCTTTACAATATTCAATAAATTGAAAAAAAGGGATGGGGCAATTCACAAATTTAATAAATGATAATAATATAAAATGTGGGTCCTTGGCCAAGACATCCAGTAGCTAAGCTCCACTGCTCAATGTGAGCTGAGAGACGGGGTGGCTCATTGTCCTGAATCCACCTAATACCCAGAACCCAGAAGGAGAGGGGTGTTCACAGTCAGGAAGAGATGACTGTGCTATGGTTTTAACAAGTTCCCTGCCTCTCTGTCTAACTGCAAACAACCAACAAAAGAGAGGCTGTGGAGCAGAGCTGATATATAGCATTCTGATCCCATAGAGCAGAATGGGGAACTCACTGCGTGTTAAACTTTGGAGGGCTCCTATTGCTGTTTCCAAGGCTGGAGAATTCCGCCCCCTATTGCTTTGAAGTTTTGTAAACATTTTCCTTGAGTGGAGACAGTCTGTCTGGAAATGTTTCCATTCATGAACCACCATGAATTGGCATGAACAGCATGGAATTTTGTGGAATGTTCGTGCCTGTCACCCTTCCACAAACATTGCTTTCGAGTACCAGGAACAGCCCAAAATTTGTCACAAACTTTAGTTCATGAGCTGGTTCATAATTATCCCTAGTTATGCACAAAAGCTGTAGTAGCTGAGAGTTATATTAAGGAAACACCCAGCTTAAGTGGCTAAAAAGCTGCAGCAACATGTTAGACAGAAGTTGGTGTCTGGCTCCCCACTGTGAAAATCCTGCTTAATTTGTTGTTGGCTGTCAGAGCCGGTTCAGCCAGTTAAAAAATAGAGTTCATCTCTAAGGAAAAGTTCATGTCTTAATATTTCTTCAGCAGGATTTTGTGCAACTTTCTGATGCCTACCTAGAACTCAGTGAGCAGTAACATTCAACCTTTAAAGTAAATTCTTATTGAATCACATTAATATTTTTAAAAAAACCCTGCCTTGGACATGGAATGGAGGTGTTTGGAATTTTGATTAAGAAAAGGGAAAGTTGCACAAAAGAAAATTAAAAAGTGATCTATAGCTGTGTTCGCTTTGCAAATTGCATTTAAAAGAAAATCTAAAATGCCTGGGAGGATTTCACATATATCATTTCTTTCCTTAAAAATAAAATAAAAGCTGATGTGGATAAAAAGATAAGCAGCTAGCCCCAGATCTGTTCTTTTGTGGGCTCCCTCATTAGGATCCCATCCAGGTATGAGTGGGGAAACCCCAATCCATCTCACATATAATTTTTACCTGGCATTCATCATAAGCACGGCTATGACTCACCTTCTGCCAGTGTTTGCAGTGCAGGAGGAGGGGGAGGGGATAGGAAGGCATCCTCTGGCCCCGTGGTGCCCTCTGGTGAAGCAAGGAGGGGGCAGGCCAGTTTACCCTCAGCCTGTCACGTCAGACATTGCGTCTGAGCATAGGGCGGGCTGTAAATTCAAGGTGGGCTATTTAAATAAGTCCGTGCAGGCCCTCCTTCTCTTCTTCTTCTCGGATTTCCAGCTTGCCCACCCACCCTCCCTTGATTTGTTGTATTACGGTGTTTCTTTTGTCTGTTGTTTGCTGTTGCAGTTTGGTGGTTTGGGCATTGGGAAGGATCCTTTTGGGGGGAGGCCATGCCTGCATGCCTTCATCTCCCAATTTGGGGGCTCCCATAAGGAACCTTGGGAGGTGGAGCCACTCAGCCACATGCCCAGGCAGGGGCTGTTGGCTGGCTTCCACCACCAGGTGGCAAGGGGACCATGTAGAGGCTGGCGCCTGTATGTGTCCCAGGATCTTGTCACTCCACGGTTGGTCTCTCAACAGACGGGCTGGAAAGGGGTTCCATCAGGCGGCAGGCGGGTTGCCTGATGCTTGGATCCATCCCCATGCTGCGCCATTGCTCCTTGCCTGTATGCAAATAAAATAAGCTGTGGCCATATATTTTACCAAAGGATGGTTGTGTGTGTGTTTATTCCTTCTAACACCTCACCCTCTACCCCCTTGAACCTGCAAAATAATGTTCGTTGGGGGGAAATCAGCTTCTGAGTGCAAGAACAGTGGCAAGAGAGGCTTTATTATTCCCTCCCTTCCACCCCGCAAAATTTTGCTAGCATTATGGTTGCCAACCTCCAAGTGGGGCATTGAGATCTCCAGGCATTAGAAGTGATCTCTAAGCTAGAGACATCAGTTTCCTAGGAGAAAATGACTGTTTTGGATAGTGGACTGTATGGCATTAAAGCCTACTGTGGTCCCTCCATGAACCCTGCCCTCCCCGGGCTCTGTGCAGAAATCTGCAATTTTGCAGTCTGGTGTTAGCAACTCTCTAGCAGGAAAGAGTTGGGGGGGGGGGGTTTGTCTTACTGCCAGTTCCACATGTCTCCTGGGCAACAAATACATGGGGAATGCCGGAAAATTAGGGACTGTGTAGTGTAGGATAACATCAACATGCAAAGCCAAATAACTGACTGTGTTGCTGATGGCACACAAAAATTGCTTCATTCTCAGGCAGCACTTTCACCCTCTTTCTGTGCAATGGCTTGGGTCCTAAAGTCCACCTTTATTTGCTCTGCTTTGCCTTTTTCTGGTCTAGCCCTAGAAATTTCTGCTCACTCAAGAGTGAAGTTAGGCTTGGCCTTTCTTCCACTGTGCCCCATCTATTAGAAAGGAAGTCCTCCAGATTTCCCAACCTGCTCGCTCAAGAGTGGAGTTTTTCAATAGACCAACAATGGCTCAGCTTTGTCGATGTTGCAAAAGTTCAGATTGTTTTCTCCTCCCTGGTCATTGGATTTGAACCGTGACACTTTCAACAATCATGTACCTGGAAATAAAGGACAGTTTAGTGCACAGGGGGAAAAGTTGATTCATCTGAAATGTGGTGCTGGAGGAGAGTTCTTCTAGATACCGTAGACCACCAAAAGGACAAAATAAGTGGGTTCTAGACCAAATGAAGCCTGAACACTCCCTAGAAACTAAAATGACCAGACAAGGGTATCATATTTTGGTCACATTACGAGAAGGCAAGACTCACTGGAAAAGACTGTAATGCTAGGACAAATTGAAGGCAGCAGGAAAAAAGGAAGACCCAACATGGGATGGATTGAGTCAACAAAGGAAGCCGTGGCCTTCAGTACGCAAGACCTGAGCAAGGCTGTTAATGACAGGACATTCTAGAGCAGGGGTGGCAAACTCATTTGTTATGAGGGCCGGATCTGACATAAATGAGACCTTGTTGGGCCGGGCCATGTGTGTCATAAAATGTCATGCCAGATAGTGCAGATATAAACTTCATAAAGGACACAAACTCAAAGGGTGTGTGTTTTTTTACTTAAAATAAAAACATGCTTAAAACATTAGCACTCTTGCAATATCTTTTTTTATTTAACGGTATCTGATAACTCTTGCTCTGAATTATTGCATCAAAATGTCCGTGCTGTTGCGATCTTGAGTATGCTGTTCAAGTGTGTATCTGTAAGCTGCAAGCCTACTTTTGATTTATTGACATTCACCACAGAAATCTCACGCTCAGAGTTCTGAGTCTAGGACCCAGGTTAAAACATGAAATGACTGAGTGATTGAGAGAGTCTGGCGAAGCAAGCTATGATGCAGCAACAGCAGCAGAACTGGAAGCAGGAGATGGCCAGTTCCACTGTGGGCCTGATAGAAACCCTCCAGGGGCTTGATCCAGCCCCTGGGCTGCATGTTAGATACCCCTCTTCTAGAGGACATTAATTCATAGGGTCACCATACACTGAAAGCCACACGACAGCATGTAACATGCATTTAAACCTGAGTTAAAATTGCTCGTATAAATGTAGTTTTCCATTGGTTCTTCATATATTTCCTAAACAACGGTAATGTTATTTGGTTAAGCTGCTAGAAGAATTTACAAAGCTCAACTGAATGAAGCATTTACACTTGCTGGAAGGGCAAATTTGTGCATGTGTGTATTGACACAACATGATTTTTTAAAACTAATTTTACAAAATGTTACACTGCACACTGCTTATCTAATAGATAAATGGATATGTCAATCTGTGGGCATTAGGAATACAAACTAAAAGTAATCCACCTACAAAATACATCACAACAATTGTATCTTATTATACTAAACAATCTTAAATGCTATTTAAACTTTCCACATTTAAAACTACTCCCTCAATTCCCTAGACTATTTTAAAAACTTTTAAAGCTATTAAACCTTATCCTTCCTCCCTAACACACAGATTTATTCATAGACCAGAACAGAAAGTTTTCCTGCTTTTTTTCTGTTCCCAGGCGATTCCCCCCAAAAAACTTTGAATGAACAATCCTGAATGCTGAAAATATTCTCTCTGTGCCTGAAGAAGCAACTGCTGTGAAAAGCTGGCAGCGTTTGAAGAAACTTTCGTTCCAGGTGCTTAGCCAAGGAGTTCCAGCAATACTGTGGGTGGAGAAAATGTCTTTGTTCGTAGAGAGAAAATACTCATAACTGAGCAAATTGCAGAGCTTAGGTAGGTGAAGAGAATAAAAATTAGGAGGATATAACATTATCCAAGTAGGCACTGGGTGATCCTTCTAGTGATACACAGATATTGGCCCAGGACAGACTGGCAATTTGCCCCAGTAGCCAGTCGCGGCAAAAAAAACCCGGATTAAACAATACCGGGTTTTCCCGTCCACACAGCGGGGGCCGCTGCCGGAAGATACAGGACGGAGGCGCGCGGGAGCGTTCAGACTGCCGCGCCGGAGGCGTGCTATATTCGCCGTTTCCCCATTAATTCGGCTGTGGGTGTATGTGCGCATAAGCGCATTTTGCCGATTTTTTTTTTTTTGCCCTGCAATGCCGGCACCGCACTGGTTAGTGGAGCGGAGCGCAGCCAATCACACCGCTGCTGCCTCATGCCCAACGCGGGTTGCTCCCGGCTTTTCGGCTGCGCGTTCAGACTCCCCGGAAGCGGAGAAACGCGCGACGAATGCAGGCTTTCAAGATTTGCGCTGGCTTTTATCAGGTGTTTTTTTAATCCGGCAGTGAAGCGCAACAGCACCGGTAGGCTATGGGTGGGGGACGCCAGGCAGATGTGCCTGTGTGAACATTCCATTTACTCCGGTATTGAATCGTTGTCAGCCCGGGTCCCATCCCGCGGCAAATTGCCAGTCTGTCCTCGGCCATTATGTGTTCTCCTGGCAGATTTTTTTTTCTTATTCCTCACCCAGTTCTGCTTCTATAGTACAGCCCCCATTCCACATGCCTTTTGCCTATGTAGGTCCCATGGTCTTCTGAAAAGTCTTTTTCTTGGTTAAAGGGATCCTCTACTTCCCTTTTTCACCCAAACCATAGTGCAGTATCTCCTGTACCCTTTGGCTTGATGCTACAGGCTGGGATTGCTTAAGAATGTATGATCAACCATGATGGATCAGATCACCAGTCTATCCAGTCCAACATCCTGGTCTCAAACAAACACCAGCCAGATGTTCCCAGGAGGCCTGCAACCTGGGCAGAGAGGTTGAAGCCTCTACTTGTCATTATGCCCCAGAAAGTTGCTGCCTTTGAACACAGGGGCTTCGTTTACGCATCACAGCTAATAGGCATTGATTAAATGAGTCTAGTCCTTAACTCGCAGCATCCAGTGTATAGCTGCAATATAGTATGCCATCTATGGTGTATGAGTGTGTACAACACACATCCATGCATATATAATTTATTATATGAATATTTATTTATTTACATATTTATTTATAGTCTGCCTAACTCACAGGGACTCAAGACAGATGATACATAGTGAGTCAGTACAATCAATAAAATGGGACATTCAACGAGCAATGCATTAAAAGTTTAAAAGTCTGGAGCCACCAGAAATAACTGAAGCATAGCATAAATATTCATATGACACACCAAGTGGTACAGAAATTACATAAATAGGATCCTACTTACAGGAAGATTTACACAGCAGTATAGATCACAGTCCCTAATCATTCATCAAGGTACGTTTGTGAATCATTCTGTATGGTGCAACCCTATTATGTGCCCAGAAAAGCCTTGAATAGCTCAGTTTTGCATAGTTTGCGGAAAGCCAGGGGAGTGGCACTTCATTATTATTTATTACTTTAGAGTTGTGAATCACCCAGTCCCTGCACACACAAGTCTCTGGATGATGCACAACAGTTAAAACAAGGTAAAAATTAATAAAATCTATAAATCAATTACATAATCTCAGATGGCATTAATAATTTTCTTCATACCCACCCTGGACTGTGTTACCTTCTTGTGAGCAGGGTGAGGAGGGGCCTGAGGCATAAAGATGGGGCTGAAGCACAAAGATGGAGGAGGAGGAGGAGGAGGAGGAGGAGGAGGAGAAAAGGATGCCAGCCAGGATGGAACCATTGCTGTCCTCAACTGAAAGCCTGGCAGAACATCTCTGCCGTAAAGGCCCAGTGCAGAATTGCATTAAATCCTGCAGGGCCCTGGTGGTGTTTGACAGAGAGTTCCATCAGGTTGGCCCTGGCTCTTGTCAAGGACAGCTGGATATCTTTACACTTTATATTCTTAGACAAGCCATGAACATGTATATTTGATATGTTCCACTCTAAATATTGGATTTAACATATGTTGCACTTATTTTCAGTTTATTTTCAACAATTAAAAATAAAAATAGGGTACTGAACTTTTTAAAACAAATCAAATATTAAGTTCATTAAAAAAAACTCTACTTGTTTCTTTGAACTAATTGATTTTTATGTGTGATTCTACAAAGGTGCTATGGATTATTCTGTTCTACCAAGAGAAAAGGAAGCATGATTAAAAGTAAGGATTATTCAAAAAATGCAAAAATATTTGTTGGACAATTTTTTTATCCTGCCCTTCTTCAGAGGAACGTAGGGTGTCGTGCATTGTTCTCCTCTCCTCTGTGTCACAATAGCCCTGTGAAGTAGGTTAGGCAAAGGGAGAGCGACAGGCCCAAGGTCACCCCGTGAATGGAGATTCTTACACAGGATCTTTCAAGACCTAATCTGACAAAGGAACCCAGTACACCACACTGGCTCTCAAATTAACTCAAATTATACACAAACACAGAAAAAAAATATCACCAATCCCAACAGCAAAGTTTAGTGCCTCCACACTTATTAGTAGGATACGGAACTGAGCCACTCAGACAAAAGAAGAGTGTTCTGCATAGTCGGTGCATAGTCATGCAAATAAAAACAAACCACACCCTCTTGATCCAATGTGCACTGAGCATACTGAGCCAGTTTGATGTAGTGGTTGAGTGCGCGGACTCTAATCTGGGAGAACCGGGTTTGATTCCCCACTCCTCTACTCGCAGCTGTTGGATCACCTTGGGCAAGCCATCATTCTGTCAGAGGTGTTCTTGAAAAGAGCACTTCCTGTCAGAGTTCTCTCAGCCCCACCTACCTCACAGGATGTCTGTTGGGGAGAGGGGAAGGGAAAGGAGTTTGTACACTGCTCTGAGATTCCGAGTGAAGGGAAGGTTATAAATCCAATCTCTTCTTCCTGCCAGTCAGGCCACACAGTCTTGAGCTAGATGGATGAACAGTCTGACTTTTGGAATAGGAACCATTGAACACTGAGAGCTTTTGAGTATCCATTAGACAAGGGTGGGAAGAAATCATAGAGAAAGGGACCATCTCTTTCAAGTTGCTAACAAATTATTGCTTTCTGGATGACTTCAGGTTTGTATCCTCAGTGCCACAAACTCTCACATAAAACATAGGGAAAGTGACTGATAAACCTCCTCCTGGTTGCATTTTACTGGTCAGCTTTGGGACTAGAAGAACATCTTCCTTGAGAAATCTTGAGGTTCAGGAATTAAGGTTTGACATAGCTGTCCTTGTTTCTTTTCAACTGTTGTCACTGATTTCATTCTGCCTGATTTCTGCTGCTGTCACCGAAGATCCTTTTGTTTCTACTTTGCCATTTTTTTCACCATTTGTATATATGCACCATTTATACTCCATTTGTGCACAACTGATGCACAAATAATACTGGGGAAAATGTAACTTTTTACAAGAGGAAATCTGATGGCAGGAAACAGACAATGGTGGGAAAATCAAGACTCCCTGGTTTGTTGCTCATAAAGGCGATCTGAAATAAAAATGAGGATATAGTAACAGTCCCAAAATACTTGCAAAATTCAGTCTCATCTCTATTCAGGACTAGGGGAGCAGGAAGCAGTCACTCCCTGCAGGTGCTTTCTTGCTGTAATTCACTGGAGCGGGAGAAGAAAAATCTACCAATTGTTGATCCTTTCCCCTCCCCAAGCAATTCCTCAGTTGCCTATTCCAGACTAAAGTAGTAGAGATCAAGGCAACAAAATATTTTTAAAAATCCTAAGTATTTTTGTTAGCATCTTCTATGCACCTAGTTCTGAGAGTTTTGTTTAGCATAAGCAGGATCCACCCCCCACCCCCGTAGCAAGATACAACCAATAAAATGTATAGGAAATGGATTTTGTTTTCAGTTTGTATCAGGTGAGTCAATTGCATGTTGATTCGGAATTAAATTTCTATCTCTGCCTAGTCCCCTTCTTGAATCAATATTTTATTAGATGAATTAAGTTCTGGTCATAGACTGTGAATAAAACCTTACCTGTTACCTATTAGATTAAAATATTTTCTCTTCCATATGATTTGCATGGGTGCAAATCTCAAAACTGATCAGTCCATAGCTATTTAGTTTTAACACTCTGCAGGCCAATCCTATGAATACTTACTTACAAGTAAATCTTTAGGGGAAGGCTGTGGCTCATGGGTAGAACACTTGCTTTGCATGCAGAAGGTCCCAGATCCCACCCTGGCATCTCCACTTCACGGATCTCAAATAGCAGGTGCTAGGTTATAATGGCTCAATATTGTAAACCACTGCAATGATGATTGCGAATATCACCTGCTTTTACCACATTGTCTCATGCCTTGCCATGCATCTTCTGTATTGTTTATTGTATATTCTTTCTTAGCTTGTTGTTTGCATTGTTCTCTAGTTCTGTAATACCAGTCCTGATGCATTGTTCTTTGGTTGATTTATGATGCTGTCTGGGCTGTCATCTGCCTCGAATCTCAGTGAGAAAGGCAGACTGTAAACAAAGTACATAAATATCCCTTCATCCTAAGACCCTGGAGAAATGCTGTCAGTCAGAGCAGACACTGTTGAGCTAGGTTGACCAATGGTCCATGCCTATATGGCAGTTTCACATGGTCAGAAGGTTCAGAAGTTCTGAGTTCAGAAGGTTTTATTCCCACACTTGTATGCATAAACTCTTTGCCTAATCTGACTATGTCTGGTCTGCATACTTGTTGTGTAGATATGCCCGTGTGAGTATGGGTTTATTCCTTTCCCACCTTCACAGAAGCTGGCTTCAGGAGACCAGTGGACAAAAATGCATCCTGTTCTCCACAGCCTGTCAATATATTCCACTCTGCAGAGCTGCTGTCTTGAATTTTAACACTGACTGAAGCAAAATGTCCCGGGGAACAGTACTTGGATGTGCTTCCTCAGACCAGAGTATCTCAAAGCAGCATGTAGAGTATCGGCCTGCATGCCAGAAATACACTTGCCCGAATGGTGAAGTACTACCATTAGTCTGAAAGTTTCACATAGGCCTAGAGAGAAGAAAAATTAGAAATAAAATGGATCATAGGGGAATCATACTAAGCATCGAGGTGGGGAATTAGTAGGTCTGGACAAGAGAGAGAAAATTCAAACTTAACTTTAATAAATGCAGGAAAACTTGTTGAGGGCATGCATCAAAAAGTTAAGTGGCTTAAGAGTAAATTTTCATAACTGTTCTGCATTTCTCTAAGCAAATGTTGTCATCGGAATGCTCAAAAAAGATATAGGGTTGGATCCAGCAGGCCACAGATTGAAATGCAAGCTCTCCTAGCACAGCGGTGCCTGACCAATCAATAGTGCTGGATATACTGCTGTGTAGACCAATCCCTAGTAAACTCGAACAACATCTTGCACAAGAGAAAATCTAAGCTGGGACCCAAATTTAGCAGAAGCTGCCAGAACAGTCTTTTTCGTATGTTTCCCATCTGTGCATAGACAGAAATTTTCTGCTGGATCCAATATATATACACATACATACTGACAAGTGGGGAACCCACAGGGGCTTGCAGGATGCTTCTCCTTTTTACCCTGTATTCCCCTCCCCCATTATTTCCTCTTTCCATTTTATGGTGGCCCCCATCGCCTCCCTCCATGCTTCATTCTTTCCTTCCCACACACCAGTCAACCTACCTTTATCTGCCCCTTGTCATCTGCTTTCCCTCCTTTCCTCCCTCTGGCAGCTACTTCCTGGGAAAAAAATTGGTTCAGGTGTGTGGGAGCTGCTGCCAGGCTGAGTGGTGTGGGGGAGGAGGCTCCAGTGGTAGCCACTGTGCCTGTTCCTCTTGAATCCTCCTCTATAAAAAGGCAGATAGCAGATGGAGGTTAGACAGGCACTGAAGCATGAGAGCCTTGAGCGGAAAATGAGGCCTGGATTTAGTCCATGGTCTGATGAGTTGGACTCATTCTATGATAACAGCATAAGAGCACTGTGGAAATTCTGTCTTCAATATTTGTACTGTTTAATAAATTGTACTCAAATATTAAAAGAGAGAGATTCCGAGTCCCCTCCCAATATGTGCGTGGTATTCCACTGAGATGGAAAAGCAGGAAGGATAAAAGGCAGGGGGGGGAGGGAGACAGCCAGGACTATTAATTATGGGATCCAACAGAAAATCCAAGATTGGATGGAAAATTCAGGTGACTTTGGAACTGACCAGTCCCAAATATAAGTATGACTTCTGGGTGAGGCAGCAAGTATAATATGCATAGACAGGTTTAGTCAAGAGGTGAATAAGCAATCTAATGAGTTAATGAGGATAAGAAAGACTCTTTTGTGGGTAAACAAGAGGATATGCCAGATATGGCTCAGTACAGAACCAGACATAGCTCTTTAAAAAAGAAAAGAAAAACATTTTTTTTTTAAAAAAAAGGAAAGAAAATCACTTCAGCATTGTGATTCTTTTTTGTGCCACTTCCTAATAAAGGATTCACAAGAGCCAGTGTTTGGGCTACAGAGATGTTATGGATTATTAAACATCATGTCAATTACCAGTAATGCAACACTGCATACTTTTAGTTAGGCAAATATCCATTGTTATATTGGCTCTTTGTTGATCTCTTGGTCTGAATTTTGACTTAGTTTTTCTCTTTAATTGTAAAAGGTTGCAGACTCCCAGGACAGAACTAATCATTTTTTTTTTAATTCCCCTCATATTCAGCAAGAAGAACTTCAGTTTTCTTTTGGGGATCTATGAACCCTGAAACTGCTTGAATTTGGCTGGATTGTGCCCTTTTATTTCTCATTCCTTCCCTCTTGTCTACTCCTTAGATATATAGGCTTAGATACTAAAAAGCATGAACTGAGATGAGTTCATCTTTATTCTCTCCCTTCCCATTGAAGCCACCTATACCCTCCAAACAGTCAACCTTAGAAATGGCAAAGGGTGTAGTATAGGGGGAGGGCAGGGGGCAGCTAGAGGGGAAAAATTGCCCCCCTCTTGGTTGAGTTTTCCCTTTGATCACATAAGAGTTTGCAATATAATTCATAAAAGATGCTTTCTACTGATGCCCCTCCAGCCACAGCTCTTAGCTAAATCCTATTATGTTTGTGAGGATTCAAGATCACCAGGAATAGCTCTTTGATATGTTACAAAGAGAGTTCTTGCAGAGAGTTGGCAAATACTATTCTCCATCTATGGTTCATTGGATCCAATCCCTTATCTTCAAGAATAAGACTACTCGGCCCTTCAACACGCTTCTCAAATAGACTGTCACACGTGTGCAATCAAATAGCCCAAATATTCTAGGACTATCCCATTCCTAGTATTATTCCTTTGCAAGGAGCTTCAACCAACTCGACTGGAAAGCACATGGAGAAAATATAGTCGGAACCTTGCATTTGGGCATAATATCTTACAAAGTTTCTCAGTACATGAATGCATGAAGCTGGCTTATATCAATACAGTACCATCTACTCTGACTGGCAGGGTCTGATTGTGGATGAAAGTCTTCCATACCACCTGCTACTTGATCTTTTGAATTGATAATTGGATTGTGCCTGGGACCGTCTGTATGCAAAACGGATTCTCTGATATTGTGCTTTGGCCCTTTCCATAGGCCATTGGTCCATCTTAATACTATAGTCTCTTTTACAGAATCCCAGAGAGTGATCTTTTCCAGTCCTACTTCCTGAGATCTCCTTCTAACCAGACATATTGGTTTAGTCATATGCTTCATCACTGAGTTATGGGTCTTCTCCACATTGCTGTATGATTGACATGGACTTAGAACTTGATTAACTTTTATGCTATAGTTGCTTTTGTGATAGACTCATACCGAGATAAAATTGTTTGTCTTCCACTGGCACTGACATCAAAATAATCCGAACAGCTTCAATGGCATTACCCCCTATTTACCTGACAGTCAATGGGGAGTAAATTAGACACATTGATTTTGTGTCACACTGCTAATAATCCATCAAACGGGCCTGTACATTTTGATTGCCCGTCTCCTGCATATTCATCCTTTATGACTATGACTTTATTCTTAACCTTAGCTTCTCTTCTGTGAGACTTATCAGGATTGTGCAACAGGAAGCAACTTTCGTATCTGTACAACTCAGCCATTCTTGTCCTTTCATTCACCTTCACAGAAATGCAGGCACGATAAAGACACATCCTTAGATGCTAAATACCCTGATCGTTTCTGTTAATAGTGTATATTCATTCTCTAATGTGGAAAAATTTCTAGGTCTTTCATGAGAAGGACTCCCCCAAAAAATCAACATTAGGTTTGATCATGGCAGTCCAGCCCTAAACATAGTTGCACCCTTTTAAGCCCATTGTAATACTGTTTTGGACTGCATGATAAGTCTCCTTTTGCTTTGATAAGGTTTACTTCTGTTTGTGCAAGATTTTTGCTGATTTGCCTCTTCCACAACAGGAGGAGGAGGAGGAGGAGGAGTTTTTATACCTTGTCCTTCACTACCTGAAGGAGCCTCAGAGCCGCTTACAATCACCTCCCCCTCCCCACAAGAAGCACCTTGTGAGCAGTGTTCCCTCTAAGCTGAGTTAGTGTGAGCTAGCTCACAGCCTTTTAGCCTCCGGCTCACACATTTTTGTCTTAGCTCAGGAAGGATGGCTCCAGAGCAAACTAATTTATGCAGCAGCCAAATCGCTTGCTCACAACTTTAATGCCAGGAGCTCACAAAGTAGAATTTTTGCTCACAAGACTCCACTACTTAGAGGGAGCATTGCTTGTGAGGTGGGTGGGGCTGAGAGAGTTCTAGGAGAATGGTGACTGACCCAAGGTCACCCAACTGGCTCGATGTGAAGGAGTGGGGAATCAGACCCAGTTCTCCAGATTAGAGATCTGCCACTCTTTACCACTATACCACTCTGGCTCTGAGTACTCCTTCATTTTGGAACAGTTTCCTCCACCTTCTTTGTCCTGGCTTGCCGCACTTCCACTCTTATCCAGAAATTATCACATACTATATTGTGACATCATCAACCAACTGACACTATGTTGTACCCCACGCTGTTCCTGGGGATTCCCTGACCCTAAAGAGTTGCAGTTAGGGGGAGTGCAATTGCAGCAGCAAGAAGGGATTTCCACTCTATTTATATAGCTCTGATTACAGCCAAACTCTTGTATGTTACTTAGAAAAGAGAGGGCTTTCGGTAGACCCTTTGAAATGGAAGCTTGCAACCTTCCTTCGACATACAGATGAGTGCTACCCAGATCAATCTGTGGCTTCCTTCTTCTTGAGCAATAAACTTTGCCCTGGCAAAACAGAGGGAGTGGCCAGTGGGGACGGCTAACTGAAAGGGAAGACTGGGTAGTGGCAATAGTGGAGGTGGGGGGATTCGAGCCTTCCTTTTAGCTGTTCACAGATTTGCAGTGATACTGGCCAAATCCAAGAGTGGGATGATATTTTTCCATTTGTTCTTCTTCAGAATGGCTTCCCCCACTTCCAGCGTAATGCGTAAGTACAGGTTGCATGGAAAAAATATGAAGGGAATAAGGCTGCATTTATAAAAGAATGGGATGTTTATTCCATGTGCCATCTTGCTCTTACTGCAATGTGTTTGCTTTTGTTGTCTCATTATCTGCACTTTGTGAAATATGTCTGATTTTTTTTTTTTTTTGCATTGTTACTAATTTTTATGATCTTGGTTCCATTGCATTGCTTGTTGGATGGCTCATGCTATTTGATTGCATTGTCTCACACTGTGTAATCTGCCTTCAGTCTCAGTGAGAAAGGCGGGCTATAATTAAAGTAGACTGGGAGAGTGGGAGAGGGAGAGAGAAGGAGGAAGAGGAGGAGGAGGAGACTGGATTTATACCCCGACCTTCACTTGAAGTCTCAGAGCAGTTTACAGTCTCCTTTCCCTTCCCCTCCCCACAACAGACACCTTGTGAGACAGGTGGGACTGAGAGATCTCTTTGAGAACTGCTCTTGAGAGAACAGCTCTGAGAGAACTGTGACTGACCCATATGGAGGAGTGGGGAATCAAACCCGGTTCTCCCAGATTAGAGTCCACGCTCTTAACCACTACACCAAGCTGGCTCTCATAAGAGAAGCCTTATATTGGCCGAGGACAGACTGGCAATTTGCCCCAGGAAGGGACCTGGGCTGACAACGATTCAATACCGGAGTAAATGGAACGTTCACACAGGCACATCTGCCTGGCGTCCCCCACCCGTAGCCTACCGGTGCTCTTGCGCTTCACTGCCGGATTAAAAAATCACCTGATAAAAGCCATCACAAATCCGAAAGCCCACGTTCATTGTGCGTTTCTCCACTTCCGGGGAGTCTGAATGCGCAGGCGAAAAGCCGGGAGCAACCCGCGTTGGGCACGAGGCAGCAGCGGTGTGATTGGCTGCGCTCCGCTCCACTGCCCAATGGGGTGCCGGCATTGCAGGGCAAAAAAAAAATCGGCAAAATGCACTTATGTGCACATACACCCATACACCCACAGCCGAATTAATGGGGAAACTGCGAATATAGCATGCCTCCGGCGCAGCAGTCTGAACGCTCCTGCGCGCCTCCGTCCCGTATCTTCCAGCAGCAGCCCCCGCTGTGTGGATGGGAAAACCCGGTATAGTTTAATCCGGGTTTTTTTTTTTGCGATGACTGGCTACCGGGGCAAACTGCCAGTCTGTCCTCGGCCATTATCTGAAGTCAAATGGTGGTGGATCAGTCTGTAAAAAGCTCTCCCTGGCAGCCTTTTGCAGATACCTGTGGAATCCACTGTCATTCCCCATCCCTAAACATAACAGTGCATCTGATTCCATAGTTCCCATTCCATTGTATTTACCTCCTTTAATTCCTTTTATTCTTTAGCATTGTCAAAATAAAGAGACTTTCATTACCTTAGGAAAGAAAGGGGTTTATATAACTTACTATTTGGGAATGAGTATGCTTTCAGGGTGTGATGAGAAAGATTGGAAATTTATTCCTAATTGACGCAATCCTTAACACATCTCCGTTGAAGTGGGGGCTGCTTTTTTTCAATGAATATTTTATGCTTCCCAAAGACCAGAAAATAGAAGCTAAGTAGATTTAAACAAACACTCTTAACATTTAATCAGGCAAACTGTGGCTATCACCCACAGCTTAATGTGTGTGGAAGTACATGTGCCTGGGTAAAATGAACTCACTGCAATGGGAGAACATGTTTAATTACTTTCCTGAATCAGAAATGGCCACTGTCTGTTCCAGCATGTCATGAATATGGAGTGGAGACAAAATTTAGCTGGAGGTGGTTGGTTTCCATTACTAGAATATGAAACCCAGCACTGGAATCACCCATTTCTTCTGACAAAGCTATTTTCATCACATGCAAGGGGGAAAAAACCTTAATTTAAATCTTGTTGCAACACAATTATGGGAGGAAAATGTTGTTCCAGTAGAATATATGGCAATATCCTATCCTGGAGCTGCATGTGAAACTCTACTGCCATTCCACAGTGTAATGTCCTCTCTGCATTTGCAGCATTTTTTAATAACCATTCCACCATTTTAATTCAGCTGCTTCAAAAAATAAAGCTGCTGTGGAACTCTAATGTTCATATACGGGATAATATTTTCAAGACTCATTTGGTTTTGTCTTATTGATCCTGAGGCAGAGCATTTGGCATCTCCTTAAAGAGCTGTATATGCGCAATGATGAAGATAACTCCTTCTGAATAATGCTCTGGGGTTTACCACCCAAAATCAACTGAACGAGAAAAAGAAACCCTCAGAAAGTCACAGAGTATTTATTTTCTTCTACTTTCTTGAAATAGCTTGGGTTTTCAGCTTTGTATAGAACAGGAAAAGGAAGCATAAGTTCCTTTCACTGAAAGAAAGCCAGAAATTAAAATGTTGTTTTTAATCAGTATACTGCTGTACCCCATGGGTTTGAATATCAAACATTTATTAATTTAGTAAAATATAATTAAGAACATAAGAGAAGCCAATGTTGGATCAGACCAATGGCCCACCCAGTCCAACATTCTATCACGCAGTGGCCAAAAATACCTGGTGCCATCAGGAGGTCCAGCAGTGGGGCCAGGACACTAAAAGCCCTCCCAATGTTGCCCCCCCAAGCACCAAGAATACAGTTCATCACTTTCCCCAGACTGAGAGTTCCTATCTGTACCTTGTGGTTAATAGCCACTGATGGACCTCTGCTCCATATGTTTTTCTAATTCCCTCTTGAAGCCATCCATACTTGTAGCTGCCACCACCTCCTGTGTCAGTGAATTCCATGTGTTAATCACTCTTTGGGTGAAGTACTTTCTTTTATCTGTTCTAACCAGTGTTCCCTCTAAGCTGAGTTAGTGTGAGCTAGCTCACAGGTTTTTTTGCCTCTGGCTCACACATTTTTGTCTTAGCTCAGGAAGGATGGCTCTAGAGCAAACTAATTTAGGCAGTAGCCAAATCACTTGCTCATAAGAACATAAGAACATAAGAGAAGCCAATGTTGAATCAGGCCAACGGCCCATCTAGTCCAACACTCTGTCACACAGTGGCCAAAATATACCAGGTGCCATCAGGAGGTCCAGCAGTGGGGCCAGGACACTAGAAGCCGTCCCACTGCTGCCCCCTCCAGCACCAAGAATAGAGTGCATCACCTGCCCCAGACTGAGAGTTCCCATCTATACCCTGTGGCTAATAGCCACCGATGGACTTCTGCTCCATATGTTTATCTAATTCCCTCTTGAAACTGTCCATGCTTGTAGCTGCCACCACCTCCTGTGGCAGTGAATTCCATATGTTAAACACTCTTTGGGTGAAGAAGTATTTCCTTTTATCTGTTCCAACCCGACTGCTCAGCAATTTCATGGAGTGCCCACGAGTTCTTGTATTGTGAGAAAGGGAGAAAAGTACTTCTTTCTCAACCTGCTCAATCCCATTCATAATTTTATAAACCTCAATCATGTCACCCCTCAGCTGTCGTTTCTCCAAGCTAAAGAGCCCCAAGCATTTTAACCTTTCTTCATAGGGAAGGTGTTCCAACCCTTTGATCATTCTAGTTGCCCTTCTCTGCACTTTTTCCAATGCTATAATATCCTTTTTGAGATGTGGTGACCAGAACTGTACACAGTATTCCAAATGAGGTCGCACCAATGATTTATACAGGGGCATGATGATACTGGCTGATTTGTTTTCAATTCCCTTCCTAATAACCCCCAGCATAGCGTTGGCCTTCTTTATTGCAGCTACACACTGTCTAGACATTTTCATTGAGTTATCCACTAGGACTCCAAGATCTCTCTCTTGGTCCGTCTCTGCCAGTTCAGACCCCATCAATGTGTATTTATATTTAGGATTTTTGGCTCCAATGTGCATCACTTTGCACTTGGCCACATTGAACCCCATTTGCCATGTTGACGCCCACTCACCCATCCTCGACAGATCCCTTTGGAGTGCCTCACACTCCTCCCTGGTTTTCACCACCCGGAACAACTTCGTGTCATCTGCAAATTTAGCCACTTCACTGCTTACTCCCAATTCCAAATCATTAATAAACAAGTTAAAAAGCATCGGACCGAGTACTGACCCCTGTGGTACCCCACTGCTTACCACCCTCCACTGAGAAAGTTTCCCATTTATACTCACTCTCTGTTTCCTATTTATAAGCCAGTTTTTGATCCACAAGAGGACTTGTCCTTTTATCCCATGACTATTGAGCTTACTTAGGAGCCTTCGATGAGGAACTGTATCAAAAGCTTTCTGGAAGTCAAGGTAAATAATATCTATTGGATCCCCCTTGTCCACATGTTTGTTCACTCCCTCAAAAAACACTAACAGGTTAGTGAGACAACCTGCTCACAACTTTAATGCTAGGAGCTCACAAAGTAGAGCTTTTGCTCATAAGATTCCACAGCTTAGAGAGAGCATTGGTTCTAACCCGACTGCTCAGCAATTTAATTGAGTGCCCATGAGTTCTTGTATTGTGAAAAAGGGAGAAAAATACTTTTTTTCTACCTGCTCTATCCCATGCTTAATCTTATAAACCTCAATCATGTCACCCCTCAGTCATCATTTCTCCAAGCTAAAAAGCCCCGAGCATTTTAACCTTTCTTCATAGGGAAAGTGCTCCAACTCTTTGATCATTCTAGTTGCCCTTTTCTGCATTTTTCCCCAATGCTATAATATCCTTTTTGAGGTGTGGTATATAGAGCATTAATATCCTCCTTTTGATCTGTAGACCTAGGATGTAATTTCCATAAAACAGCCCCAATGTGGTATTCAGCTATGGGTTTCCTAGTGCCCAGTTGCTTCTTCCCCAAAGCAAAGAGCAAATTCTGGTTTTCTTCTCCTTTGTTGGAACATAAGTGTGAATCAGCTGGTTACATACTTACTGTTAACACTCACCCATGCATTTACATACATGTGTGCTATAGGTAAAATCAATCTACCCATCCGGCTATCTTTAAGATCCAGAAATGCTGAACTCTGAAGAATGAAAACACTATTGGCTTGCGCTTACAACCATTTTTAAAAGGTGTGCCCAAAAAGCAAAACAGAGACAAAAAAGGAACAGGTAACCAACAGGAGTTATCCCTGGTACACAGAGATGGTTGGGCCATATGCAGTCTATATAATGGAACAGTCTAAACCCACTCAATGTATTTAGAAGCGTGAATTTTTCTTTAGGTGGCATTGTAATATGACGATTTTCAAAACTGCCAAAAGAGGGAAGCCAAATGGTTTTTAGAAGGGTGCGATCATACGTACCTGAAGCAACGGCAGCCATGCGATTCCCCCGCAGATTAAAGGGACGTGATCAGACAGACACATCTGTCTGGCATCCCGGAGTCGTCGGCGGGGCGTTGTTGCACGCGGCAGTAGCGTGGAAAAAAGCTACTGCCAATAACTCAGTATTATGGGGAAATGCGGATGTGCGGCGGGAAGTTTGATCGCGCAAATGTGCATCATTGCAGGCGGGGCAAACAGCCTCGCTTCCTGCCCGCCTCTTCTCCCTTCCGTATGATCACAGCCACTAGATTAGTAATGTTTCTTTTGGGACTTTATCTTTCTAATCTAGGAAACAGCATGAAAAAAAGAAGTGTTAAGAAGATTGCTGGCTGCAGAGCATGATTTTGTCTGTTGCATACCTGCCAAAAAAAAAAAAAGGCACTGGTGTTGGGTTTGGGGACATGGCCCAACCAATGGGAAGAGGCAAAGAAGTGTCTGTTCAAGCTCCATCTTCTTTTAGCAAGCACTAGCCTTCAGAGTTACTCTTCAGCGACATAATGTGGGTTTGTCAGGTTGTTTCAGGGCCAAGAGCTTCTTTCTAATCACCTTGAAGAAGTCACTTTTTTCATCTGCTTCACCTTGCTCAGAAGGAGCAGTTGTTAGATTTGTTAGGCTGAAATGGGATATAGCAAGAATAGTGAGGGTGGTTGGAGTTTTGTGAAGAAATCGGAAATACTCCTCAAGGCATCAAGCAATGGTACAGATTTCCCAACCTGGCTTCTCATGCCTGATTGGACCCTGAGGGAATATCCATGAAGCTAGAACCCGCCAGTTGAATCCTGATTATACCCTGCATGTGGGAAGAGCAGTGCATGCCTGCTCCCCTCGCCATGTCCTATACACCCTGCTGGTGTATAGGAAGGGGGGGTGGGGGCTAAAGGCAAGACTATTGTTGGACAAAGCTGTGAGCCAGGGTAGAATGGCTGTACAACTGGCAGCTCTCAGATAGTCCAGGATACAGTAACTTCACTAAGGGGTATATTGCTCCAATAAACTATGGAGATCAACTGTTACAAAAACAAAATCCAGTTTATTGGATTGGTGTCTTCATGCCCAGGGGGCCAGGGGTCACATTTGCTTGGAGAGATCTAGTCTGTATACCACTGGTTGACTTCCCTCCCCTTTAAAACAAATGAATTTCCAACCATATGTTGTGCTTTCCATACCCCATATATATAATTCATTAAATATACCTTTTAAAAATGACACCATAGCTTCTCAGCTGTGTCCTCTCTGCATTGTAGCAAGGTTTTGGGGTGGGTTTTTTTTGTAATTCTTACTGAATTTTCTATATTTTTTCTTTGCAAGAAAATCCATTATGCAGCAGCAAAAGTATAATTCATTCCTTGTAAAATCCCAGGAGACTATTACTATGATGCCTATGAAAGTGATGCTGTAATAAGGGCTTGCACATTTGGAAGGTTATTTGTAATCAGCTTCAAACCTAACCTTTATATACATTGTGATATGTATTCTTTTGTGTTCTTTCCAAATAACTGCACATTTGGATACAGTCAATAGCCTGCTACATTACCAAAATGTAAATTGATCGTGCCTAGTAAGCTGATAAACTGAATGTGGGTTGTTAAATTTCACCTAGAAGCATGACCTAGCAGTAGAAATAATAAATTGTGACTCGGAATAAAGTTTTTTGTTCATGCAGTAGCTGATGGGGGAAGTGTGAGAAGGCTGCTCCTGCCTTTGGCTTGGGCAAACTGTGGGGGATATATATGGATTCATCTGAGATGGATTGCTTATTTGGGGGAATCCTGCCCTAGAACCTAGATTTGTTTCACTGACAGGAGCACCTGCATGAGACAGATGGCTTCCGGTTTTGTCTAGGGGTATGCATTCGGCTATATCCAAGCTGAATATCCAAGATTTTTGGGACTGCTGGATAGCCAAAGTTAATGAGTGTTTAAAGAAGAAGAGATGAGATTGGATTTATATCCCGCCCTTCACCAGCCAAAGGAGTCTCAGAACGGCTTACAAACTCCTTTCTCTTCCCCTCCCCTCAACAGACACCTTGTGAGGTAGGTGGGGCTGAGAGAGCTCTGACAGAAACTGCTCTTTTTCAAGAACAGCTGTGCCAGAACTATAGCTTGCCCAAGGTATCCAGCAGGTGCAAGTGGAGGAGTCGGGAATCAAACCTGGTTCTCCCAGATTAGAGTCCACGCACTTAACCACTACACCAAACTGGCTCTTAAAGGGACTGTGAATCCTTCAAATGCCTTTGGAGTTCACTCACAGGTTGCTGAAGGCATTGAAAGGGACTGCAGTCCCTTTAAGCACCTTTCCCTCCTCCATTGAAACCAATGGAGGATGGGGACACCTTCTTTGGGGGCCCATGGAATTGGACCCCTTGGTCCAATCTTTTTGAAACTTGGGTTCCTAGAGTTTCCAGCCAATGGGAGGCTGTGGGAGGTAGGAAGAGGGGATAAAAAGATGAAGAACTTAACAGTTGTCAGTGGCCAGGCAAATATCAGAGAAATAGGGATATGATAGGGATAGGAATTGGTATCCTTTGTTTGGCACATTCATCTATTTAAGGAGGCAGTAGGTTAGGGATAGGTAAGAGAATTAAGAGAAAATCCTGAGTCACCAGGTGACCTTATCTTCAGGGTCTGATTCAAGGGTTGACCAGACTGACAAAGTGTAGGGACTAAATGGATATGGTCCAGACTTATTTGTCAACTAAAATAAATTGTTTAACCATTCTATGGAATAGATACTAAACTAATCAGTGTGTTGTTAAAATTAGGTGACTGTGTGAGTTAAAAGAAAGAACATAAGAAGAGTCCTCCTGGATCAGACCAATGATATATCTAGTCCAGCATCCTGTCTTACACATCAGCCAATCAGTTACTCTGGACAGCCAACAACAGGTCATAGAGGCCAAGGCCTTCCCCTGATGTTGACGCCTGGCTCTGGGATTCAGAGGCTTAGTGCCTCTGAATGTGGAAGTCTGCTTTAGTCACCATGGCTAGTAGCCACCGATAGACCCATCCTCCATGAATCTGTCTAATCCTCTTAAGGCTATCTATGCTTGTGGCACAAGGGGGGATGGGAAAATATAAATTATTTTCTGAATACCTGGGCTGACAGGTCCACTCAGTAACTTCAGAAAATTATCCAGCCTTCTTAACATCTACATTTAACTTTATTGACCAACACACATTTATTGTATACTACCCTTCACTAGCCAACCACTGAGGATTATAACAGGTGAAGGGGTTGATACAAAACCCTGTCACATGGCATAAGGTGCTTTCTTCTGGCATAAGAAGGTCTTCCAGTGGTAAAGCACTGGAATAAGGTGCTAATGTTAGCAGAAGAAGGTGCCAGAAGAAGGTGCTAATGTTAGCAGAACAAATCTATAGGCATCAACTCCTATTCATCAAGTCTAATCCAGCTAGGCATTATAGGTACAAGGCTCAATGTTAACTAGAAGCCATGGTTTGGATCCAACCAGGTTTTCGACTGGTGGAAAAAAGCAAGAGAATGAGGGGTTTCCTTCGATTACCCTTCCCAAATGCTATGTTGGGGATCATAAGACCTTAATGGACTAATGTCAAGTGAGAAATGTGCTGTGGTAAGGAGGGCAGTTGGGCAGGACTGAGTGAAAAAGCTGTCTGGATCTAATTCCATGCTTATTTACTACCAACAAAATGGGATATTCAATAACTAATGCATTAGGATATTAGAAGACTGGAACCACCAGAAAGAACAGGAGCACAGCATACATATTAATATGACATATTAAGCAGAAACCCTCATCCTGTACCTCAGACGTGTGCCATGACTGAACCTTAATATCCTGTTTTCAATACAGAGTAATACTGGTCTGTCTCTTCTGCTTTTATAAAGAAAGGCCCTTCCATTGGATTAGCCATGTCAGGAAGCAGATACTTCCTGTTTATTTTCTTTTGATATTTATTCCTATTTACCATCACTGATTTTGATTCTCTGTTCTTCACTGTCCATTTTGTAGGCTTCTTTCAGTTGTGGACATGTAGAGTGGTTTCTATACACATCTTATATAGTATTTATATAGATAATGCATGTCATTTATACCTACCGTACATTTATGTTGATTTATTGATGTACAAATGACATTTTATGAGAGAATTAATTTTACAAGAAACCTTGGTTTCAGGGAATAGAAACAGTGTGAAAATGAAGAACTGGAGGTTTAGTTCATGTATCAGAGGAAGTAGATTGAAGCCAATTTAAATGGCAAGGGTGAGAAATTCAGAGTCCCCTCATTTACTGACCTGATGGAACCACAAAAATAACTGGGAGGCAGAGAGAGAAGTTCTGCCTGTTCACTAACCCTGCCCCCTCTCACTTTCCCCCCATTTCTCACTTCTATCAAGCTGCTGCTTCCAGGTGCCAAAGAGAGGGACTCGCAGTGCAATCTTAAGTAGAGTTACACCTTTCTAAGCCCATGGATTTCAATGGACTCAGAAGGGTTAATTCTGCTTAGGAGTGCACTGTCTGATCCCCACCTGGGTTTAATTATCCCAAACCCACCCTGATTCAAGAGCAGTAAGTCATGTCAGTCCTTCCTTCTCCTGGCCTGCATGTCAAATCATGTCAAGAGAGGCTAATTCCTAGAATTTGTATTTACTCAAATATGAGAGGGGGGAAATTACCCTGGTGTGATCCATGGATACTTGTACCATTCTATAACCTATTATTATCATTAGCTACTGTATTTATATCCCACCCTCCCCTGCTAGTGGGCTCAGGGCAGGTCACGACAGGTCATTTCACAGTCAAAACAATATTAAAATATACAATTTAAATCCAGTTTAAAACCAATTCAGAATAAGATGGCAGGCTGGTTCATGATAGGCCAGAGTGCCTCCTGCATGGGTGCTGGCTAGATGGTCAGTGAGGCATCCAGTTTGCCGGAAGATGCTGTGCAGATCTCTTCAGCATCGTAGGCCCATTAAATAGGGTAGTATGGGCAGGGGAGGCCAAGATGGTTGGATGTCCACTGCCTCAGCTGAAGGCCTGGTGGAACAGCTCCATTTTACAGGCCCTGTGGGACTGTAATAGATCCCACAGGGCCCTGGTCTCAGATGGGAGCATGTTCCACCAGGCCAGGGCCCAGGCAGAAAATCGGAGAAAGGAGAAAGCCATTGTAAGGCAGTCTCTCATATTACTGTGTCAGCGAGACAGTGGGACAGAAGATCATAATTGGCCATACTGAATGCTGCCGTCAGACCAAGAAGCCACAGCAGCGCCAATCCACCTTGATCCAGTTGTCTCCAGAGATCATCTGTGAGGGTGACCAATGCCATCTGCACCCCACAGCCAGGGCAGAAGACAGGCTGGAATGGATCCAGGATGGAGGCATCATCCAGGAAAACCTGGAGCTGCTAAACCACCACTCTCTCAACTACCTTACCCAGGAACAGAAGGTTTGATAGTGGGCAATAGTTGACCAGGACCGCAGAGTCCAATAATGGTTTTTTCAAGAGTGGTCACACCACTGCCTCTTTCAAGCCCACTGGGAATATCCCAGAGGACTTGGGATAGATTGATTATATCCCTCAAGGGGAGCTGGACACCAACTCTGCAGGCCTTAATCAGCCAAGATGAGGATGGGTCAAAGAAGCAAGCGGTGGGCTTCACTGCTGCTGGGTTCTTGTTGAACTCCTCCTGGGAGAGCCATCTGAAACAGTCCAAGACTAGACCTGATGACAGACAAGTAGCTTCCAGTTCCCTCACTGTATCAATGATGGCTCGGAGGTTCTGACAGACTGACAAGACTTTGTCTGCAAAATAGCTTGCTAATGCCTCACAGCTGATAGCCAATTCCTTATCATTTTGTTTGCCTTGTGGCAAGGAAGTCAATGATCAAATTGTCCTAAATAATTGGGCTGGGTGAGAGCTTGCAGACACAATGGAGGCTGCATAGAAAACTTTCCTAGCAGTCTTCACTGCCATCTCATAGGCTTTCATAAACGTCCATTAAGATGTTCTTGCAGCTTCATCATGAGTGCACTGCCACCTTCACTCTAGTTGTCTTGGCTTTTGTTTCATCCTCTGTATACCACAGGGCTAGTTTGGCCCGAGAGTAGAGAGAGTGCTGGGGGTGGTTACGTTGATGGCTTCAGAGAGCCAGCAATGCCAGTGCTCTATCAGCTCATCCAATGAATTGTTAGGGAGCATCAGATCCCACAGAGTGTCCTGGGTCCATTAGTCTCCACAGGCCAGCATAAATTCACCCACCGCCTAAACAAGGAGAGTTAGGAATGTTCAGTCAGGCCTTTAGGGTGAAGTGGTCTGACCATGCCACTCCATGCCACTGACCATGCCACATTTATCCCCATCTCAAAAATAAGATCCAGCATGTGGCCCACTTGATGTGTAGGAGCCAATACAGACTTGGAGAGTCCCAGTGACACTATGGACAACACTAGGTCCGTGATCTGAGAGGCTGCTGCATCATCACCGTGGACGCTGAAGTCTCCCAAGACCAACAACCTGGGTTATTCCAGTGCCCAGCTTGATACAGCCTCCAACAAACCTGGTAGGGTATCTGCTAGGACATTAGGTGGTCAGTACACCAACCAGATAGTCAAACTCTCCTCAGCACCCCACACTAGACCAATACATTCAATTTTTGGTGCAGGGAGCACCCTGAAAGAGAAAGACTCCCAGATAAGCAATGCCACACTCACTTGCCCTTTAGTCTGGAACTGGTGAAGGCTTGAGAAACCAGGGGAGGGAGTTGGTTCAGGATGACAGTCTCGCCCTCCCTCACCCAGGTCTCAGTCACACATGCCAGGTCTGCATTTTGCTCTGCAAAACATTCTTGCAGGACATAGGTCTTATTAGTTTTAGACCTGGCATTATACTACACCAATGTTGGAGAAGGGTATACTTTCCTAGTTCCACAACCAACATCTCTCGGGATGCGACACAGGTAGGAAGGGGACTAAGCCTTACCATATCTCTGCCTCCTTCCCTTATTCCATTTTGTCCCACTGGCATACCTCCCCTGTCCACCTATTACTGGTATCCCTGACCCAAACATGGCCTCCCTGATAGTTCTTATTGGCCCAAATTTAGCCCAACTAAGCATCTGGCAGTAAGCACAAGAATCAGGTCTGAATATCACTGACATTTCCCAGCCTAATTTCCCTAATACCATCTCAGTATTTTCCTAACCATCTCCCACCCTCAAAGCCTAGCAAATCTCCTACCCTACTTATAAATACTATTTCAGTTAAATCGATCCATTAAAATTCACAGTTTACAATACAATCTAGTTAATCAGTTTATAAAATTCATCATCCTAATTAATTTAATACAAATTAATCAAACACTCCTAATAGCAGGGATAAAATAAATAAATTAATTAAACCCTTCAATAAAAGGCTGGAGATGGGGCAAATTTAATTATTTCTGTGGTCAAGGTAAATTTTACTTCTCTGGCCAAAGCAGCAGTTTTTACAGTGGAACACTCTCCACGTTGCACTTTTTTTTTTCTCTGCACCAAAGAGAATGTTGAAACAGCTGCAATCTGTCCAAGCTTGTAGTAGACGTTCCTGGGGGCTTCAGGTAAAGAGGCTGCAAAAGCTTTCTGAGATGTTCACAGTCTCTCAAAATCATCCTGGACCGTCAGCAGCTATGGGGGGTTGGGGGGTGGCTCACTAGCTTTAAATAATTCTCAGGAGCATGCAGAGAGTTATTCTTCCTCCTGAGGTGATAACAGAGAGCTGCAGATCCTCTCACCTAGGGCCCAGCCAATGGCAACAACCACCTGGGGTCTACCATGGTCCTGCTAATATCAAAGATTGCCCCCCCAGCTAGCAGTGGGTCCAACAGCTCCCTCGCCTGCAGTATTCTGTTACTATTTGGTATGCAGTGTTGTTGGGGGGGGGGTTGGTTGGTTGGTTGGTTTGATCATGGATCCTGATGTTTCGTGTTTTTAAAGTTAATATTCAGGCTTTGTGGTAATTACATTACAATATACCAAGAAAAATCATTTTTTCCTTTATAGAGATGAGTGAGTTCCCTTCATTTCTTGTTCTATTTGTTTATATTTCTGTCAATATTTTTGATTCTCTGCTTTCCCCTGTTGATTTTTCAGATTGATGTGCATTGTTAATGCTAGCTGTACAGATTTCATGTGCAATTTATGTTATTTATACATATAATGCACATCCCTAATGCCACAAATGTATATAATGTATAATGATGATTTGTTGCCATGCAAATCACTTTGAAAAATGTTTTCGCCTGGTAGAAATGATTTGTTGCGAGGAAACAAGGAAATAGCATGATAATAAAGGACCACGGATGCAATCTGCGTAACACAGAAGTGACATAAAAAAGGAATGTGGGGAACAAAAAATCGAATCACAGCCTAGTAGACATTGATAGGATTGCACTTGCTATTCCGGGCCACTTGGAGTGCATAAAGGATTATTTATTTATTTATTTATTTATTTATTTATTTATTTATTTTGATTTATATCCCACCTTGCCTGGTGCTTCCTACCCCCGGCATGAGGTTTATGCAAGACCCTTCCTGGGACACCTAAACCAGTACAGTCTTTCAGGCCCCTTAGGTTGTACAAGGATGCTTCCTGTCTACCTGCATGTGATTTATGCAAGACCCTGCATGGGGCACCTAAACCAGTGCAGCATTTTAGGCCACTAGGGCTGCACAAAGGATGCTTCCTGTCTACCTGCATGTGATCTATTCAACCCCTTGCATGGTTCAGCTAGCTAGTGTAGTTTCTCTGACCTCACAGTGATACATAGTAAACGTTCAGGCTTCTCATCAGCCACCAAGCTGGATTCCACCCACATTAGCTATGTATTGCAGGCTCTAAGAAGTTGGGTAAATGTTTCCCCCACCCTTCCTGCCTGGAACTGTAGGAGGGAGGGGAGAGAGAGAGAGAGAGAGAGAGAGAGAGAGAGAGAGAGAGAGAGAGAGAGAGAGAGAGAGAGAGAGAGATTGGATTTATACCCCGCCCTTCACTTGGAGTCTCAGAGTGGCTTACAAACTCCCTTCCCTTCCCCACAACATGAGGTAGGTGGGGCTGAGAGAACTCTAACACAAACTGCTCTTTCAGGAACAGCTGTGCCAGAGTTTGTGACTCACCCAAGGTCACATCAGCAGGTGCAAGTGGAGGAGTGGGGAATCAAACCCGGTTCTCCCAGATTAGAGTCTGCACATTTAACCACTACACCAAGGGAAAGACCTTGGCAGGGTCCCTTATATGGCAGGTGGCCTGTATTCATCTTTATTACTCACAAACTATGCAGGGCTGCCATATTTCACAAAATCTTTCTGATTCCATATGATCGTTCCCATTGTCTAACTATCAGCTCATTTCCTAAGTTTTCAGTAGTGAAGTGAGCAGCTCACAGAAACAGGGCTTTCCTGTTGTGGTACCTAAATCTTCCCCAGACATAATCACCAGGAACCTACTTGCTTTCCTTTAAGCACTAGTTAAAAATTTTCTTTAAAATTTGCCCATGTTTTTGGAGACATCTGATGGCAATTTTACTCTTTCACTGTTGGAAGCCTATTTCTGTTTTATTCTGTCACAATAAACATAGCTGTTTGCCATTTAGGTTTTAAAACCATCCTGAAGGGTAGGGTCTAAATGTTTAAATATATAACTTGAATATGTTGACGGAAACATAGGTGGCAAACAGGCAGGCAATTCTAGTAGAAGGAACAATAACACCAGATCGTCAGGATCTCTAGGGTTGGGATCTAGTAACCTACTGAATGGCCATTAACTAACCATGTTTGGGCCTCTAGTAGGGTTTCCATCCCCCAGAATACAGACATCAGTTCCCCTGGAGAAAATGGCAGCTTTGGATGGTGGACTCTGTGGCGTTATATCTGCTGAGTTCCCTGCCCACATTCTACTTTCCCCATGCTCCACCACCAACTCTCCAGGAATTTTCAAACCTACTGAATGCAGCTCTAGGATATAAAAGGAAAGAGCATAATTCAACATTGGCCCTTATGACTGCCATGAAGGATAAAACTGCCAGTAATCTTTTTTTAATAGATGGCCATTTCATCTGGGTTTTTACTGTTTCATTGCTTTAATTCCTTGACTGCTTTAACTGGTTAGCTTTTTTTGATTTGCTGCTTTTATTGATATATGCCCTGCTCTTTTATAGGTTGTTTGGGAGGAGATCTTGTATTTAGTGTCATTTATACATGATTTGAGGGGAACTGCCTTCAACAATCAGCAATCAATGGATTATGTTCAGCTAAACTTTTGGTTTCTTCCATTATATTAAAAAACTTTTTTTTTAAAGGCTTCCTGCCATTAGGGAGTTAACAAAGCAGTGCTTTCTGATTATTTCAGGCATAAACTTTGGACATTGATCTCAGTGATCTTGAGCTGGAGTCTGGTTTTCAGTTTTGTTGTTGTGTGTTTTTATAGCCATTTCTCCTTGGCTTCATGATCAATGCTTATGCCTGACTGGAATAAACCAACATCTGACTGAATGTGATGTTTGAGCATGATGTTAAATCTCTTTGGTGTTGTTATAGTTGAGATTCAAGTTAGACTTTAGAATTTGAAGTTAGCATTAGAAATTTATTTTTACCTTTTGAAACTGAGTTTAACCCGACCTACCTGATTGTCATTGAAATTCAAGTTTTATCTTGCAAATGGTCCAATTTGCTATATCTTTTTTGATCTGTACATTTACACTTTTGTACACTTTTGTCATGGCTTTTAGTGACCTCAGACCAGGGGTCCACCATATAGATAAGCCGAGGACACCCTGTCTTGTTTCTCCTTGGCCACTGAACCTGTTTGCTTGGCACCAGAACCAGGGTATCACTATTTCCCACCCCCCTTAGATCATTGTGCCTTCACCCCATAACACATGTCTCACCCAGTGCCCAGTCCAGCTTAGCCCGCAATGTTTATCCCCTGTATTTATAGTCCTTTCCAGTATTTATAGTCCTCTGGCCATCCATGGGCCTTTGCTGCTGGGCCCTCAGTCCTTCTTGCAGAGTACACCCTTGGGTCTCGATGGCTAGCTTTTGCTAACCCTCATATCACCTCCCCTGTGCTGTCACTTCTCCCTGGTCCTACAGCATTGCCTTGATTTGGTGCTGAGGGCTTGTCTTCACCTTCTATGGCTCGTGGAGCACTGGGCTGTCATCTGTCTGTGCCTCCCACAGACCCACTCCCTGACACTTGCCTGCCATTTTCAGGCTTGTCCTTGCTACCCTGTGGACCTCTGGAGCCACTGTGTTCCTCTTCTCAGCTGTGGGGCTCGCCTCTACCTCTGTGGGTGCTACCACACTCAGGCCCGGTTCCCACCTTCATGCCTGCAGCTGCTTGGGGCCTTCCTAGTCCTGATGCTGAACTCTCTGGGTGCCATTCCTTCCCCTCTGCTGCCTTCTGAAATGGCTTTTAAATCCCCTGAATGTAGGGCCTGACCTACATTGTAGGGAATGTAGGGCAGCACACCACTTCTGGCTCAGTCATTTTCACTTCCAATTCAGCTTTGAGAGAACCCCAGCTGCTGACAGGGCTTCACGGACTGGCTAGTCACTCACAACTTCTATACATTTACATACTGTTCCATTTCTGCTCTGGCCAGGGGTAGCACCCAGACAAAAAACAGTTCAAAGGACTGGCAACTGGGCAAAGCAGAAGGTGCCTACAGGAATCAAGGGCAAGGGAGGAAGGCAAGATCCTGGAGAGTTGACCACACTCAGCAGTAGAGCTGAGCTGTTTTTGTGGTGACTTAAACCTGTGAAGTTCAGACTTGCAGGACTTAAGTTCAAACTTGTAGGACTTAATGGTTCCCCTCTTCCTATTGCTTGCATGGAGCCCTAATCCTGCCAATACTCAGAGCACAGTTTCCCTCAGATGGAGGTCCTGTGCCTGAGTTAGAGCAGCCCAAGGTTAGGGATCCCTCTCCCGACCTCTGATGGGGCGCCGTTGGTGCCAGCGCTGGAGGTTAGGAGTTTGGGAGTGCTCCTGGATACCTCCCTAACAATGGAGGGCCAGGTAGCAGCCACTGCAAAGTCGGCCTTTTATTACCTACAGCTGATTCCCTTCCTTGAACGCAATGACCTAGCAATGGTGATCCATGCATTGGTCACCTCAAGACTGGATTACTTCAATGCTCTTTACATGGGACTGCCCTTATCCCAAATCTGGAAGCTGCAGCCGGTGCAGAATGCAGCGGCGAGGCTGTTGTTGTGTCTTCCTATGCGGGAACACATCCAGCCTGCCCTAAAAACCCTGCACTGGCTGCCTAAGGCATACCAAATACAGTTCAAGGTACTGGTTCTTACCTTTAAAGCCCTATATGGCCAGGGCCCTGCTTACCAGAGAGCCAGTTTGGTGTAGTGGTTAAGTGTGCGGACTCTTATCTGGGAGAACCGGGTTTGATTCCCCACTCCTCCACTTGCACCTGCTGATGTGACCTTGGGTCAGTCACAAGCTCTGGCACAGCTGTTCTCTCAAGGACAGTTTCTGTCAGAAGTTGTCTCAGCCCCACCTACCTCACAGGGTGTCTGTTGTGAGGAGGGGAAGGGAAAGGAGTTTGTAAGCCGCTCTGATACGCCTCTGGGCAGTGAAGGGCGGGGTATAAATCCAATCTCTTCTTCTTCTTCTTCTTACCTGAGGGACCACCTTTCCCTGCATGTACCCCAGCGAGCACTAAGATCGGGTTCCCAGAATCGCCTGGTTCTTCCGGAGCCTAAAACAGCCAGGTTGGCTACAACGAGGGCCAGGGCCTTTTCTGTGGCAGCCCCTCACTGGTGGAATGAGCTCCCAGGGCCCTGTGGGACCTCTTACAGTTCTGCAGGGCCTGTAAAATGGAGCTCTTCCGCCAGGCTTTTAAGTAGGGGGCCGCCTCGATTGTATGGCCCTGGCCCAATTACCAACGATTACCAACTGTGCCAACAATTTTACCATCATTGGTACTGATACTACCAACGGCACCACCAATTGAGGCTTTATAGCCAGGTGTGAACTTAGGGACACCGTTCAGTTGACAGTGGTTGGAAGATTCGCCATCTTTTAATACAAGTTATGTTTATGAGGTACGGCTTCATACTGATTGACAGTTTTAATGGAATTTTAATGTATATTTATGTATGTTGGTAGACACCCTGAGCCGCCGGAAGGCAGGGAGGGCAGGATATAAATGTAAATATAAATAAAATAAATTCAGTATACCCAGGTTCCCCTGGGTTGCTAGGTGTGCAGTCCTCCACCTCCTCCTTCTGCACCCGGGGGTTGCTTGGGCCTACCATTGTCTTCGGTATTATTGGCTGATGACTGTGGGGATTCCCAGCTCCCTAAAAGTGTGGTGTGGTGGGTCTAGGTAGGCTTTGCTTCTGTGTTTTTTTGTTGTGTGAGAGGCCTGGAACTTCCTTTGGGGGACTTGAAGTGCGGAGAGCCTTGTCACAGGCTGTATTAAATTCACAGAGTTGATTATTTGTGGCCTCCCCCCCCCCGTTAGGTAGTTTCATTTTGAGGTCTCTTTTCAACTCCATTTTTTCCCTGCTAAAACGAGGGTGAAATCATTTCAGCCTTTTGAAAAAAAATGACATACATCTGCCCTCAGGTAATTTCTCAGTACTCCCAAATATAACGTGTATTTCAAAATCATGTTTTTCCTCCCTCAGATACATCCTGTTCAATCAGATACAATACATGAAATTTGTGGTTGCAAATAATCTTGTTCTGCCTGATGAGAGATCAACTATATTAAAATGTTCTCCAAAAAAGCAAGATATATTTAAAGCCCCAGTTGAAAGCTCCAGTTCTGTACCTCCTGAAAAAATGGAAAATATTCTGTAAGGTAGCTACATTTCCTGTGCTTCCCTACACAAATAGATCCTCCCCTGAACCCTTGTGGGACAATCCAGGTGTGAAGCCAAAGGCCATTGCTGTTACAAAGCTCCCCCTCCTTTGTTTCAGCAGAATTTGGTGGCACAGAATGAGCCACTTGCAAAATCAAGCCCTACTCTGCAAACAAATTTGTAGAATTTATTTTTGAAGCACTTACATTCAAGATTCGTAACCATTCCTAACCCAGAGTTCTACATCTCTGTGTTCTGAATTGGCTGTCCAGGGCTGGCACTATGTTTTTTTTTAATGTGCTGTTTCTCTTTCTTTCTGGTTCCTGGTAATGGCAATACAAAATTAGTGATGGTATGCAATCATGCTCTGAGTTTCTCTGAGTTCCCTCTTCTACAATTGCCAAATTTGGGTATGGAAATTCCTGGAGATTTGGTGGTGGAGCCAGGGGTGGGAAGCGACTGGGGAGTGACCTCAGCAGGATATAACGCCATAGAGTCCACCATCCAAAACAGCCATTTCCCCCCAGGGGAACTGTTCTCTGTAGTTTGCAAATCACTCGTAATTCTGGAGGTTGGGAACATCACCCTCTCCTCCTCTCTGGTCCCAGCTGATGGCTGGCCTTCACTCACCCCATTGCCTCTTACTGAAAGGAGAGTGTTGCATTGTCCACCTTTCACTAGCCCTTGCCCTGTGGTGAGCAGAACAGGTGGTCAGATACATCCTCACTTACTGCTTTCCTGGCATTTTTAAAGAGATCATGGCAAGTCATGCAGGCTTTCTTGGGGTCTTTGTCCTCTTGTCAGACTTCCTTCTGTTTCAAGATGTTGGACATTCCTCAGTTCCTTCTGCAACATTTCCTCCACCATTGCTCATTAGTGACCAGCTCTTCTGCTCAGAGCAGCCACCACTGGCCAGGATGCCAGCCTCCAGGTGGGACCTGAGGCTCCCCCAGAGATCAGACTACAGATATCAGTTCCCCTGGAGAAAATGGCTGCTTTGGAAGGTGGACTCTATGGCATTGTACCCCACTGAGGTCCCTGTCCTCCCCAGGCTCCATCCCCAACCTGAATCAGGCAATCCCACCCCCACCCCCTGCTGGTAGCCAGGGTGGGCCTGGCAACCCTATCATCCTTGGACTTCTCCACCTATTCAACTGGATGTTTGTCATGTAGAACACTTGTGGAGAAACTCACACTGTGATGATGCCATATTATTTTGCATTTCCTGACTTTACCAAGGAACAAAAAAGAAAGTGACATTGGGCTGCTATTTTTGGCATGACCATGATGTAATGTCTAACTCTCGCCAGAGCATTTTACCGTGTTTCTGATAAAGCCCATTGTATGTTATTTGCTCGTGAGTTATCCTGTACTTTTCAACTTCAAATCTGCTTGATAGGAAAACTTAACCTGATTGGATGCGAAACCCCAACATGAGTTATAGAAACTCTCAGGACAGGGCAAGATTGTTCACTACCCAGATCCATAATGTACCTGAGCATGACAACTTTTCTTCCTTTCTTCCTTTCTTCCTTTCTTCCTTTCTTCCTTTCTTCCTTTCTTCCTTTCTTCCTTTCTTTCTTTCTTTCTTTCTTTCTTTCTTTCTTTCTTTCTTTCTTTCTTTCTTTCTTTCTTTCTTTCTTTCTTTCTTTCTTTCTTTCTTTCTTTCTTTCTTTCTTTCTTTCCCTGCCTCCCTCCCTTTCTCTCTTTTTCTCAATATATATAATTACCATAAATCACACAGATTCAATTAAAAGATGAAATATTGCTTGCTCATGTTAAGGAGATAAAACAGATGAAAATGTGGAAATTGTTGGACAGCAAAGTGCTCAGGAGTTGTATAATACTGGCCCCAGGGGGAAGGCATGGCTATTTTCACCGTTGCAATTAGGCCCACCACTACGCGATCAGACGCGATGGCAGGAAACCGGGGTTTTTTTTACTACACATGTTTCCGGCACACTTCAACAGGGCAAGAGCAGTGCACTAGAATGATCAGACAGAGAACATCCACCTTCAGCCCATCACAACTGTTTGATAGTGGGTTTTTTCTGGTACTTTTAAACTCTGGATCTTCGGCTGGATGATCTGGGTTGTTGACAGGTGCAGGACGCTGGCAAGATGTGTCTGTTTGATCGCACCAGTAAAATCCACCCGAAATTTGTGACTATCCCACGGCAAATTCTGCATGTGATCGGAGCCACTGTTTTCTTGATGATGGTCTTGCATTATTTTAGAGGTATGTTAGATGAATTTTTGTCAACCACTAAGAATTCATTGTAGCAAAACGGGGGTAAAAAAAGATATCTAGAAAACAATCATGTTGTTTGGCCTTACCCAAATGTTCTAATTCAATTCATTTTGTTGTTCAGTCACACAGTCAAGTCCGACTCTTCGCAACCCCATGGACCAGATTACACCAGGCCCTCCTGTCTTCCGCTGTCCGCTGAAGTTTGCTCAATTTCATGTTTGTTGCATCAATGACACTATCTAACCATCTCATCCTTTGCCGTCCCCTTCTTCTTTGACCTTCAATCTTTCCCAGCATCAGGGTCTTCTCCAGTGAATGCTTCCTTCTCATTTGGTGGCCAAAGTATTTGAGCTTCAGCTTCAGGATCTGGCCTTCCAGGGAACAGTCAGGGTTGATTTCTTTTAGGATTGACTGATTTGATCTCCTTGCAGTCCAAGGGACTCTCAAGAGTCTTCTCCAGCACCATAGTTCAAAAGAATCTATTCTTCAGCGCAGGGCCTTCCTTATAGTCCAACTCTCGCAGCCATACATTACTACGGGGAATACCATTGTTTTGACCATGCGGACTTTTGTTGGCAGGGTGATGTCTCTGCTTTTTATCATGCTGTTTAGGTTTGCCATCGCTTTCCTCCCAGGGAGCAGGCGTCTTTTAATTTCATGGCTGCAGTCACCATCTGCAGTGATCTGGGATCCTAGGAACGTGAAGTCTGTCACTACTTCCACGACTTCCCCTTCTATTTGCCAAGGAGTGATGGGGCCAGATGCCATGATCTTAGTTTTTTTCATGTTGAGCTTCAAGCCCACCTTTGCGCTCTCATCTTTCATCCTGAGCAAGAGGCTCTTTAGGACCTCTTCAATTTATGCCAGCAGAGTGGTATCGTCTGCATATCTGAGGTTATTGATCTTTTCCCCAGCAATCTTAACTCCAGCTTGTGATTCATCCAGGCCAGCATTTCACATGATGTGCTCTGCATATAAATTAAATAAGCAAGGTGACAATATACATCCTTGTCGTACTCCTTTTCCTATGCTAAACCAATCAGTTGTTCCATATCCGGTTCTAATTGTTGCTTCTTGACCCTTATACAGGTTTCTCAGGAGACATGTGAGGTGGCCTGGTACTCCCATCTCTTGAAGAACCTGCCATAGTTTATTGTGATCCACACAATCAAAGGCTTTCATTTATAAACATATGATTCACATACATAGCATTGAATCATAAATGATGTCAAACATCTTTTCACAGTCACAAAAAACAATTGAAGCGTATCAGACAAAGTCTGGGATGTCAAAAATATGAATTCAGTCCTACAGCTTTGTTTGTTTGTTCATCCTGGATTTAATCCCCTGGATAAATTATTCCTCTTGTTTTTTTCCTAGCCAAATAGCCCTGGGTTCTAATCCTTTTTTCTGTCTACGTATCAGATTAATTAGCAAATAATGCATTCCATGATTTTTGCTGAATAAAAGAGGCTAGGAGGACAGGTGAGGACAGAGTACATTGCACCAATTGTCTGTCTGAACAAAGACTGTATTGATATTTAAATGCATAATTGCATTTTATCAAAGTACATAATGGCTTATAGTTCTGCAGTCTTCCTTTGTAGTCACACTCATCCATTACACATAAATATGTACATACAAACACACTATAACTGAGATCTAGACATTGTTAATAGAGATCTAAGACTTTCTTAACAGAGATTCTGAATCTGAATTCATATGGAAAGAGAGGCAGCTGTCTCAGACAGCACCCAGCCTTCTAGGGGCAAGCTGAATATTCTGCATTTGTTTTTCCATTTATAATTTCGTCAGTGGTTTGGTTCTCTTCTTTTTTGTTCTTAGTTTTGTAGATCTGTTTGCACAGTATACCTATGCTGTGTGGTTTTATATGCCATTTACACAATATAATACAGTACGAAGAACATCACATTGTTGAAAAATGTGCACATATAGAAAAGAAATTCCGTGTGCAGGAAACAGGAAGTAGTGTCAGATTAAAGAGTCACGAGTTCAACTCACACAAGAGAGATGCAAAATCAGCATGGCATTTTCAGGTCAAAAGCCTGGGGCTGAGGAATTCAAAACCGTCCCTATAGGTCACTGTTTAAGTACTCAAAAGCCGATCACATAGTAGCCATACGTAAGAACAACCCCCAAGGGCTTATTTAGGATTTGGGTTTGCATGAGACTGGTAGTGCGTGTATTCACAGAGATAATATGGGGTAGCTATTTTGGATACTCATTGAAAAATCTAACTATGTATCCTCCCATGATGAGATCAAGTCTTTCTAGAGAAACAGAAATGGTATGAAGAATGACCTCAGAAGTCAGAGCCTATTCGAAAATGGGGAAAGCTCTTGCAATGTATCAGGCTGATAGCTACAGATGCACTTTAATACAGCACCTTAACAGTGCTTAGTGATTTACAGTTCCATCCTAAGCAGAGTTATGCCCTCCTAAGTCTTTTGAAGTTAATGCACTTAGAAGGCTGTAACTCTGCCTAGGATTGCACTATCAGCTACTTAAATAATAGGGAGCCCTTAAAATGAATTATATTGCAAGCTGGGGGGGCATAATAAAAAAAGGATTATTGGGGGGAATAAAGTTTACCTTCTACATTATAATTGCATTTTTAATAAGCTGTTCTGTGACTATAGGGAATAATTTATTTTAATTCTGATTTTGGCATTTAGGCATTTCTTTTCATTCACAGAAACATATCCCTGCATTTTGGTTACTTCTGGCTTTTCATTTGTAGATGTCCTCGGAGGTTAGGCTGCTGTTTGTTTATTTAGAACATTTCTATGATGCCTGTCCAAGAGACCTGCTCAAGGCAGCTCACAAAGTCATATGTAGAACAAATGTTGGGTCCAGTGGCACCTTTAAGACCAACAAAGGTTTATTCAAGGCATGAGCTTTCATGCACATGCACACTTCTTCAGATACAATGAAATGGAAATAGAAATAACAGCCATATATATAGAAGGTGGTGGGTAAATTATCATATAGAACAATGATGTTTTAACAAATTAAAAGAATAACAAGCTTAGTTTATACGGATATCATCTGTTTGGGTTCAATTCATGGAGAAAAAACATAGCAAGGAAATAAATGTGTCAGAATTGGAGAATGATGTATCCTTAATTGTGAAATGGTGAGAGTTTGTCTCCTCTCAAGCATGGAGGGGACTTTACAGCATCTTTTTCTCTGAGGTGGGGTAATCAGCTGTATATTTCCCTTGATTCCAGACCAGATAAATACATTAAAATCTACCATTCCAAAATACATGAATACTTAATTACATTCTTAATTGTTAAGAGTAATAAACTGAGACTCTGTTGTTATGCTCCATTCGTCTCCTCTCAAGCAGGGAGTTAACTGAATCCTTTTCTTAGAAGTGGGGTGCAGTGTTATGTTAGAAAAAATACATTTTGATATTCATTGGCTGAGTTCAGACTGGCAGTATAAAGCGAGAGGAAGTCATGGCAAAAAGACCCGGAACAATTTGTTCCGGGTGTTCCCCAGTCACACTGCGCCAACTGACGCAGGAGCATACTGGGGAGGAGGCGCAAGGGAGCGTTCGTACTGTTGGCCCGCCCCTGGTGGAGGCACAGCTGTAAGCGGCTTTTTTGTAATCCAGCTTGTTTGCGGCTTTCACCATTCACATTTCTGGGAAGCGGGATCAACACGCTCTCCAGGGTTTGCTACCACTTTCACCTGGTACTTTTTAAACTCGGGAGGGAAGCGTTACAAGACAGGTTGAGTACAGCTGCGGAACGCCTGACAGATGTGCCTGTGTGAATCGGCCCCTTTAATCTGTTTGTGAAACATTTCTGAAATGTGCTTATATCAGGCCAAACTGCCAGTCTGAACTTGGCCATTGTATTGCATTATAATCACTATCCCAATATACTATTTTTTTTAAGGAATACACTAAAATACAGAGGATGCATAGTCCTTCTTGGTGAGAATATATATGTACAAGAAAGGGGACCCACGATACTCATGGGGGGGGGGAGAGAAGAGCTCCATGCAGAGCAGGAGGAGGAAGCAACAGCAACAGCAGCAGGTAAGCCTCCCCCATCCCCGGACACCGGTGGCATAGCCTGAGCAGCTGCCAGCCATCAAGTCTGCCAATTCCCCCCATCCCCAGTCTCCTCCACCCCCCTCCACCCCCACCACCCCTGGCTCCAGCCTGCTGCAGATTTCCCAGAGCGTTTCCTGTGCATGCACAGGAAAAGCTCTTACTTTTGGGGGATTTAAATATCCCCCCTGTATTTTTTCAAAGTTTTCAGATTTTTCTGCACATCTGGGAACTGCCCCACGTGCGCAGGAAAATCTCCCTGACCCCCAGGTGCCTCCAATGTGCAGATTTAGATATCCGCACGCAGGGGGCAACTTGGGAATTAGATATACAGATGGACTGAATGAGTGTAGCATATGTAATGAGAGAAGAAACCAGTATCCCTGTTGAGTCTCGGTTGGTTTGTTGTTGTTGTTCCAAGTATTGTAATAACTTGTAGTTCAGCAATTTCCCTTTCCATTCTGTTCCTGAAGTTCCTTTACAATAAAACAGCTACTTTGAGGGCACCTACTGAATGTCCTGGAATGCTGAAGTGTCCTCCTACAGGTTTCTCAGTCTTGTGACTCCTGGTGTCAGATTTATGTCCATTTATCCTTTGGCATAGAGTTTTTCCTGTTTGCCCAATGCATAGAACCGAAGGACATTGCTGGCATTTAATGGCATATACAGTGTTAGCAAGTGAATTATGAGCAAGTGAATAAGCCTGAGATGATGTAGTTGACGTTGTTAGGTCCAGTAACGATGATGATGGTTTATTTAATTTATACCCCACCCTATTCCAGGAGTGATTATGTTGTCTGGGTGTACGTGGCAACAAAGTTGCCTCCCCAAACCCCATCTCCTCAGACTCTACCCCAAAGATTTCCAGGTATTTCCCAACATGGAGCTGGAAACCCCATGGAACCCATGAATAATCACCACATGGGACAGGGGCTTAATAATGAGGGAAATTATGTGAGATTCAGTGAAAAATCTGGCTACTGTTTTTTAGTGAGGATCTGGTTGGATCTGGCTACTATTTTTTAGTGAGCTTTGTGAAATACATTAGAAGAGAACTGAAGGGAACAAATTATTCTGATTATTTAATAACTCTATGGTAATGGTTGAATAGAGCTCATTACAAATGATAAGAGATATTTTAAAAGGGTTAAAATTAGACACAAAGGGATTTTCAGAATTTTCACGTAGGGGTGGCAAGAAAAGATCTGAAGATCAAGATGATGTATGTGAGACATTAGCAAAATCTCAGCTGGCAAAGAAATGGGGAGAAAAGCATGTTTTAGCCACAGGTCATGTAGGGAGATGCACATCAAATTGCTAAAGATAAACACAAAATTTGAATAATGGGGGGGGGAAGAAAAGTTATGTCTCATATGCACAATGAGAAATGCATTAGGCAAAATAAATGACTCAGTGCTACATGCCCTGGAAGTAATGAAACAATTGACATTAAAGGGAAAAATCTCCCAAGCAAGAATATTTCTTCAGAGTCTGACTCTCTCTGTATGTACTATGGTAAGTATAAAAGCAATTCAGTCAATTTTGTCCTTATAGCTATCACTCACTGGTAAAGCACAGTGTAGGGCAGCCATGGTAAATGCCTCCAAACAAGCTTTGTGACATAAAATTTCCTGATGTTTGTCAATACACCTCAAGAACCCCCAGGTCCCTTCAGGAAATCATCCAATTAAATGTATTTTTCATCATTCATTCTCCGTGCCAATGCATGGCCTAAATAATCATGTGGTTTGTGCAGGCCATTTGAGCTAAATCACAGTAGATTCAAAGCAGGAAAAAGAAGCCAAAGCATCTTTGATTGACAGATGTTGTGGACGTGGGCCATCTGACTGGCCACCATTTGAAATGGGACGCTGAACTAGATCTAGGGGAGCCAGGTTGATGGGGCAGTCTTGGCCCCCAGGATCACACTGCTGCACTGAGGAGGAAGAGCAAGCATAGTGTGGAAATGGCGTTGTGCAGTGCTGTGACATCACTTCCAGAGCAGTGTCCTAGGCTTTATTCGAATACCAAGTGAAACCTGTTGGCAGTACCAGACTGAAAGGTAAAATAATAAAAAAGAAGAGGAAAGTGACAATCGGGGTGAGGGGGCATTTGGCCTGAGTCTCAGGCTGTCAGGAGCCTCAACTGTAGACCCTCTTTTGGCACTCGGTGGCTCAAGTGGTTAAGACGTTGAACTGCAGACCAGAAGGTCAATAGTTCAGCAGTTCAAGACCCAAGTGCCACATGATGGAGTGAGCTCCCGTCTCTGGTCCCAGCTCCTGCCAATCTAGAAATTCGAAAGCAAAAAATTGCAAGTAGATAAATAGGTACCACTTTGGTGGGAAGGTAACAGTGTTCCATGCACCTCAGCATCTAGTCATGCCTGCCACATGACCACGGAAACATCTTCGGACAGCGCTGGCTCTTCAACTTGGAAATGGAGATGAGCACCGCATCCCTAGAGTCGGATTTGACTGGCTTTTGAGCAAGGGAAACCTTTATCTTTTACTCTCAGCCCCACCTACCTCACAGGGTGTCTGTTATGGGGAGGGGAAGGGAAAGGAGTCTGTAAGCCACTCTGAGACGCCTTTGGGCAGTGAAGGGCGGGGTATAAATCCAAACTCTTCTTCTTCTTCTCTAAATGATAAGGCCCAGATTCCAGGTAAGAATATGTGAGGATAATCTTGTTCAATTAGTTTTGTGAGGGCATGTTTGAAATTTTTGGACAGTATATTAAACTAACAGTAAAGCCCGTTGTAAAAGCAATACAATGAGTTCTAGAAAGATGTGATGTGTAACAAATGCATCGGCTGGAAGCAGGTTAAGTACATATTAGCACTATGTAATAGAAAGGCACAAATGTGGAAGTAAAGTTATACAATAACTGGTATCCAAGGTCGCACAATGTGGGTCAGAAAATGGAGCACACAGTGCTCTGTGGAGTAATTTCTAGAACTGGGCAGTCTGCAAAGTCATTTTATGTTCTGGGTGTGGTTAAAGGTTCCCCCACTCGCAGGGTTTATCCCAGTGTTGCACACTCTCTGTATTTTTTTTAATTTATATGTCATTCTCCACTTCAGCCAGTTGTTCCTGCAGTCCTCCTATTTGTGCATGCCACAGTCTGTGACTGTGTCTATATTTCTGCTTTGCAGCATGCCTCGAGTTTTTTGGCTTCCTGTTTTCTGTGTGTGTGGTCCCATCCTCTATCTCTGCTTGTGTGTGTATCCACTGGCTTTTTTGTGATAACTTGGGCTGGTCCCCCCCCACCTCTGGCATGCTGACAGCTGTTTACTTGGTCAGTTTTTTCCATTCTGGAAAGTATTGCCTCAGCAAACTTGGCTTGGAGGCTAAAGACAGTGGGTTTTGTCCCCTGAGGGAATCAATCATTGTCTGGTGAGGAGAGCAAAGACAGTATCTGTGTTCACCAGAGCAAAGCAACCATCTTCTGAGGAAAGTTTTTTTGGGGGGTGCTGCCTCTGTAGGCAGGACTCAGGTGATGCAGTGGACAGGGACAGCTTCTGAGTGGCACATCATGGAGCCAACTGATTTAGAGGTATGTGGAATATTCAGAAAGTGCCACCCCACTATTCAGTTATATATAGGGAGAGATAAATCAGCCTTATTTGGTTTTCATGTGTTCTTTTTTAAAAAAAATGTGACCAGGGGCCTCGAAAACTAGAAGTAGCCCAGGCTTCTCTGGACCTCTGAGAGGTCCTAGAAGAAACCTTAGCTGAATATCTACAGCATGGGTCCCCAACCTTTTTGAACCTGCAAGCACCTCTGGAGTTCTGACATAGGGTGGTGAGTGCAATCACAAAATAGCTACTCCAGAAGGTGCAGCCAATCACAAAATGGCTGCCTCACGAGGCACATCACCTCCCCCCCACAGAAGAATCCTGAGTGAAGGGCAGAAGAGGGGTAATTAAAACAAACTAGTCAAGAGGAGTGAGAGCAAATAAAACCAACACTATGGTGTCATCTTACCACTGAAACATTATTTTAATCCATACAGCCAATCAGATCTCCAGTGGCCAATCAGAAGCACCACATTGGGGAACTCTAATCTATAGAGTCTCTTGCCATTGTCACTACTTAAGATATAAACCTACACATCTGGATTTGGGGGTCAGAATTTCTGGGTTTCTTTACTTGTGAATACAATAGTAGCTGAGCTACACTACAACCCAACATGAAGTAGTAAGTACATGGTTCCAGAGTAGCACATAAAAACTATTTACATCATTATAGAGATTTAGTTCACAGTGCTGAAACCAAACAAGTGAGAAATCGTTTAGAAGTATACACATATCACAAAGTATCAGTTCTAATAAATACACATTAAGTTGGTAATTTAAAAATCCAACTTGGCAGTCAGTTACTGAGAAATGTAAATTTTCATAGTAATCAGCAGGAGATGTTGATGGGACAGGTTTGCCAGCTCTGTTCCCACTCAGTTTGTTTCTTCAAGGCCAACCTCTCATATTTCAATTGCAGCACATCAATAGCTTAACAAAATTAAGGCTGTGGTCACACGGCAAGCTAACCACAAATTGTTCCTGCTGTATATTTGATCAGGGGTATTTTTTGCGGGTTGAGATGATCACACATCCCTCCCCAAACCGTTTGCATCATGCAACGAGGCTCCAGGCACTGTCCAGATAGCTGTGCCACCCAAGCGGTGGTGCAGTACGAGTTGGTTTTTTTTAAATTCTCTGTGCCTGCACATATGTGCATGGCCAATCACCACTCCCACTCGGATTATTTCTAGAAACTATTTTACCAACATTCAACTTGCAATATTTCAGCAGATGGTTGTTCTTGCAGTGTTTTCCCCCCCAAACAGTGAACAAAGTGAACCACCGATGCACAACTGGGCACTGGAGTCTATATATGTGTGCGAACATTCATGTATTTAATATATTTAGCACAGGATTGATCATGCACACAACAGTGAAAGCTGGAAAAAAAAGTAAGCGGAAGAAGGACATTCAGATGACCTAATCACATTCATAGCGAGAGATGGCTGTCCAGACTGGCAAAACTGCAGATTCACAGCACAAATAGTCAGAAAGTACTTGATTCTCCCAGTGTCGGAAAATTCGCTAGAAAACCAGGAGAATTGCGCGGGGGGGGGGTTCGCTTTGATACAGGAGACAGATGCGGCCATCTGATCTGCCCTTTTAAATGTGATAGGGAACAGTGGTGAAACCCGATAAAAATGACTGTGTGACCACAGCCAAAATTAAAATAAAGTTTATTGCCAAATAGTTATAAATAGCCAAATACATATCATTCCTCCCATGTAATAACAATAATAAAGTGACACCAACTTTTCACATTTCAGTTGCAGCATTATCAATAGATTAACAATGTTCTAAACAGCAGTTGTAAAATGTTCACATGTGGATAAATTATAAATACTTTGTTAAAATACAATTAAGCAATATTACTTCATTACATTAAACATTCACAAGCATCAGCTGCAAACCTCTCATATTCAAAGGACAGTCTATCTTAAAGGTACAGTGGGTCATACATAATACCATATTGCTTAAATAAAATTGCTCAGATCACATTTCACATTTAACCCAAATGGAACCACAGAATGCACAGTATAAACCCAATAAGTTTATCATTGTTGTAAATACTTGACTATCTAATTGATTGTAGGGATGTTTAATTAATTTCTCAATAACAAAAAATTAAAATCAGCCAGTCTATGTCTATTTGACTAAAGGAGTAGTCAAGGAACCATTTTTATGGTGCTACAATGTTCTGATTAGGGATGGGCATGGACCACATTTTTTAAGTTCAGTTCTTGGTGCTTGGCTGAACCATGAAGCGAACCAAAAACTGATACACTGGTTTGCTAACTGAACCAATATGTATTGGATTGCAAGCCATTTAAAGTTTAAACCCCTGCTTTCTGCTCCCCACAGCTTTTCACAGGGAGCAGAAAGCAGCTGTTTGGCTTAAATGGCTCTGAGCCAGTTAAACCCTCTTTTCTTTTAAATCCATGTTTTCTGCTCCCCACAATGGCTCGGAGCTATTTAAACCAAGCAGCTGAGCGGTGCTCCCCCCCTCCCACTCAGCTGTTTGGAAATCTCTGCTTTCTGATCCCTGCAGCTTTTCCAGTATGCACTATTGTGTCTTTAATTGATCTAGAGTACCACCATAAAAGGAAAGAAAAACATAACCCTGTATGAGAAAGGTGATCACAAAGGTTGGAACAAAGAAAAAGAAAGTAAAAAATAACTATGCATGCAGTGCAAATGTACAAAATAGCATATATAATTTAATAATACAGTCAGAAGTGTTAAAACATCATTTAAAAACAGCAGTCCTATGGTTCGGCATAAAAGTACCTAATCCCAATATAAAGACAAATGTCCATTTACATAAATACAGGTTTAAAACTACATATTGTCTCCATATGCAGGAACCAATACCAAATGTGTTCTAGCACTAGGCCTTCCTCACTGTTATCATTCACATGAAGCACTCTATTAATTTGACAAAGACATACATAAACTGATCATATACATAATGGACCTTATTCACACTGACATGTTCCCCCATGGAGTAAGTGATGTCAGATATTCTTGTGATCCAACATGGGCAACTCATCATGATGTAAAATATTTCCTTTGCCCCTCAGTCTTCTTAGGTACAATCCAAAATTCTCAAAGCTCCCAAGATTCATTTCTAGTTGGCTAATTTTCTAAGAAGATTTTGTACATTTGCACTATGTGCATAGTTATTTTTTTACTTTCTTTTTCTTTGGTCCAATCTTTTTGTTTACCTTTAATTGACCTAGACCTTCTATAGCCTATCTTGTGGAATGCCTCACATCCTGGAATCTCCCAGACAATATGCCAGTGTTGATATATAATATTCTAAATGTCTCCTGATAGAGAAGACAATTTCAAGAATAATAGACTGTTATTCAATGGTTTGATTCTTTACTCACCTCTCTATTTGACAACTACCCATTCTGTATAAATTATGGCTTTCAGATAGGTGCTAATTAAATCTTTTGGGCTAAAAACAAATGAGTAGCCCAATGTTTAGAATGACCCGGAGATTCCAGAGTTCCTTGATGAGACATATTCAGAGTTGCAGTTTGGTGTAGAGAGCCAGTTTGGTGTAGTGGTTAAGTGTGCAGACTCTAGTCTGGGAGAACCGGGTTTGATTCCCCACTCCTCCACTCGCACCTGGCTGGATGACCTTGGGTAAGCCATAGTTCTGATAAGAGTTGTTCTTGAAAAGAGCAGTTTCTGTCAAGAGCTCTCTCAGCCCCACCTACCTCACAGGGTGTCTGTTGTGGGGAGGGGAAGGGAAAGGAGTTTGTAAGCCGCTCTGAGACGCCTTTGGGCAGTGAAGGGCGGGGTATAAATCCAATCTCTTCTTCTTCTTCTTGCACAGAGAAAATGAGATTTTAATTTTCCACTTCTCATTCAACAACAATGTGGCCTACCGGCATGCTATATGTTAAAATCCATAAACTGACTTGGATGCCTCTTTAAAGGTGTTTGGTTACAGGAACTGTTTAATTAACCATTCAAAAGAGTTTTTACATTTATGCTTGTTTAACTCCCATCATCTTCTATGGGTTTACTTACAATTTTCCAAGCAGCTGGAGATCAGAATCAGGTTTGCCTGTGTGTCCCCCCCTTGCAGTGACTTCTTGAGCATATTAATGAAGAAGCAGCACTCAACAAAGTAACAGCAGGCTAATGTATATTTCAGGATTGTTTATTGGCTTGCAAACAACATAATTCCTTGCTGGTTGCTGGTCTGAACTCCCTCGGGTATTTCAAATATGCCCGAAACAAGCTTGAGTTGGGCCCGCCATATGTGTCTCTAGGTATCTCTCTAGCAGTGGCCTTCTCTAAGGAAAGCTAAAATGCCTTGTATTCCATTAAGCCTCTTCTCCTCAGCGAGGAAACCCATAACCATTTCCATTGCATTTTAAATTCAAATCGACGAAGACATATTTCAGTTTTATTTGCACTGTTTCACACTGGTTCTCCCCCGCCCCAACACACACATTTTAAACTCGAAATCTCTAAAACCTGGCAGCACAGCTTCATCTGGAAGGACCTAATATTAATGGAAACGTAGCTGTGGATGCAAGAAGCCTTTCCTTTTCTTCCCTGTATTATTCTGGAAGTCCTGACACCTCACAGTGATTTTTATATACATATTACTGATGGTACCCAAAACACACAGCTGAAAATTTCAGGCAAAACTACCAGCCACATCCTGAACTACCAACTACCCAGAATATTTCCACCTGCTCAGATTTCCTGAGATCAGACATTAACTATAAAATCTCCTTAGAGCTACTTCCAGCATTCTGGCCATTGCATACTGTCACTACTCTCAATTCAACATAGTACTTAGGGCCAAACTGTGCATTACAGCAGACGTGGGTCAAACCCATGGCCACTGATGCAACTGTAGAGGAAAAATTAGCCATTTTAAAACTACCGTGAGGGCCAGGTCCTGGTCAGGCCTGCACAGCAGCAACACCAGGCGATTTTGTCCCCTCCCCACACCTTCTTGAGTCCTGAAACAGCTGTAGGGAAGGAGCGGTTTCAGCTCATTAAAAGGTATGAAGGGGGGAAATAACAACTGGACTGGACTGAAACTGTGTCATGAAACATAGTGCCAAAAAGGCTTGTAGAACAATCAGGATGAGGATTTACCCACAGCTTGCAGATTCTAGTGTGAACGTCTCATATCTGTTTTTGTGGGTGAGTGTCCTGAATATAAAGAAAGAGTCACAAAGGTACATATGAATTGGAGTTTATAATTATAATAAATCACCTCAGAGTTATATTTGATTCAGACATTTTATCCCTGATTTCAGCTGACCTTTTCCCCTCTACATTGAATAAAATATCTTGTTTATTTTTTAATGTTCTAAAGCCTCTTGTGTGCCATTTTCAGAAGTTTAAGTTAAGTGGGTGATCTTGTCTCTTCCCTCAAATTCCTAGGCTAAGCCAGCATCAAAATAAAATAAAGTGATTAGGGTGGGATGGGACAGCCATAGATCTTCAGAAAAGAAGAAAATAGATAAAGAGGCTGCTCAGTTAGAAAAGAAGAAAAAACGAAAATCCTGTGCCTGATTGAGGGAACGGGGCTAGGTCAGCATATTGTTTTAACAAAACATTTCAGATGGTTCCACTTACAAGTCCTCCCAAGACTAAATTTTATGCATGCATGTTTTCTGCATGATACAGCTTAGAGATATTGCTTCCCAAATAGAAAACATTATGTGGCTTTGAGTCAATTTCATGTCTGAACACCAACACACACAGGTATTTCTGCTCAGGCAAAATACTTTTAAATGAGGATGATGATAACGGCCATAAGCTAACAAGTGCATGGATTGACATGTTTTAAAACATATATGCAATACATGTATGACCAGATTTTAAGACACTTCATTAAAACACTGCAGAGCTATTCCAGAAAATGGAAATGTCCATGAAAGTAAATGGATGGACTGAATTATGTTGGTCAAGTATGCAATTATCTTAGCTACCCACCTTACTTCTTAGAGAAGGGCCTGTGGAAGATGCTGTTTGCCAGGTAGGTTGGCATGATAGCCAGCAGTCCTTTAAGTACTCTGATCCCAGAACATGTATGACATTGTCTTCTGTCCTATATGTCTGTGGTGGAATAGCTCCTCTGTTACTGGAGAGTGGCATTTCTATTTTTGCCCCTTCTATTGCAGACCACCACTTTCCTCCAGTACTGTTCAAGAGGGTCTGTTGATCCCCCAGAATAAAATTTCAAGGGGGCAGTGGGCTGCAGTGCAAAGGGTGTAGATCCTCTACTGTGAGTTCTGCTCCACTTGTGGATCTTGCAGGATACAAGCCACTGAACACACAAGAAGCTGCCTTATACTGAGTCTCATCCTTGTCTATTTATTGCTGACTCTGACTGGCAGCAGTACTCCAGGGTCTCAGGATGAGCTCTTTCCTGCCACCTGCTCCTTGCTCCCAAGGTTAGGACCTTCTTCATGACAAACAGGTGCTCTACTACCAAGCCATGTTCCTCCCCCATTTATCTTGGGCTGAGGTGGAAGTGGTAAAGACATCACTATTACTGGGCTGTGAATTGGCATGAAATCTAGAAACATGAAAAGAGCAAGAGTCCAGTAGCACCTTAAAGACTAACAAAATGTGTCAGGGTATTTCGTGGGTCATTGCTCACTTCTTCAGATACCACCAGAAACATGGAGGACATCAACAGTGAAAGAGAGCAGGCTGCAGAGTAGAACTTGTCTGTCAAAAACTATTGGAAACCCAAGCTGAAATATCAGCTCATCTGTTAGATCGCCTTAAGTAAATCGTTATTTCTTTCAACCAGTGGTTCCCAATTAGACTATTAGGAAAGAACAGAGATGCTATTTGAGTGTCACAGAATGTGTGAATAAGCGTGCAACCCCTCAGAACCCTCCAGAAGAATAGTCATGCTATTGATAAGCCTTTTAAAAGCCTTCCTTTTATACAGGTTTAAAAACCACGCAGCAAATTTGGGAAGTCCATCTTTCTTCAGCACACGAAGCTGCCATATACTTTCTCCTCTCCAGGCACAGGAACAAAGGATATTTGACAATAGCCTAGAAATGTCTCAGATATAGTTTTAATGGTTATCAAGTGCCTCTTTTTTATTGATGAGCCATGCTGTGAGGCAGACTCTGAGAGCTAGATTCAGAGGAGAAGGGACGGAAGAAGCAAACAGAAAGAAAAGGTTAGCGGTAATAGCAGTTCAAATGGCTGAAATGCTACACTCCATAATGAGGGATCCTGACATCTCCTGAAAGATATGATTAGCTGAAGGAAAAGATTCAAACAGTGCTAAACTACAGCCAGTACTACCCACAGCTTTTTTTAAAAGTTAGGCACAGCTACAAGGAAAACAGCATTATTTACACAGCAGTCCAGCATGTCAAAACAGATTTCCTGTGCAATCCTAAACAGAGTTACACCCTTCTGAGCCCACTGATTTCAACAGACTTAGAAGGGTATATCTCTGCTTAGAACTGCACTGTATATTTTGCAGGGGAGAAGTTTCCTAGTTTCATTAGCATGACACCTTTTCTAAAGATAAAACAAAGGTAAGGGAAAGGGGAAAGGATATGAGCATGCATTGCCTCTTTATGTCCATTAAGATACAGCCACAGTTGCTAAGTATGCCAAAGCAAACCTCTGACTTGCAAGTTGTCTTTAAAAAAAATTGAAAGGAAGGGAAAAGGAAAAGACCAATGCATTTTTTTTAGAGGGGAAGGAATTTATGTTTGGTAAAAATAAATCCAATCTGCATTGAGAGAAAATATAAGATTATCAGAATTGGCTTATCTGAGTCAGACTAGTTCAACATACCATGTGCTAAATTTTATCACTCTACCACATTTGATTTGCTATTCAAATGGTAACTTTATAGCAGGATGAAGAGAAAGCCAGCTATACGAGTGTCATTTAAGGACTATTTCCATACAAGACATTTGCTGCTCCACGCTATCAGTTCCAACTATCCTCAGGGATGTATAATGATTGAACTTCATATACAGGGGATACAGCTGGTATATGGCTAGTAAAAACAATTTCCATGATTTGTGACAGGTTGAAAAAGAATCATATTCATTGCCAAAACTGCTGTTATCCATATACACCTGGGTTCTCATATTGCATTATGCGCACAGCACATGCCCAAGGGAGGGCAGACTGCTTCAGCATAGATCAGGGGAGCACCTTAGATCCTGGAAGACACAACCTCATGAGTTCCAGCTGTGATAGATGGGACATTAAACTGAAGGTGCAATGCTGGAGGTGACCCTCTAACCATCATGTAATACAACGTACTTGAAATGTAGGAGTACCTCCTTGCTGTACTTTTCAAAGTGATCTCTAGCTTAAGCTAATGTGGTGACATTTGTATTTTCTGCCCTGATGACATGACACAGTGAACAATAATTGAATCAATAGCACATTCTTTCATTTTCTGAACACCTCAGGTAGCCATTAGCTTGAAGGGAACACTTCAGAACTTCTTCCTATTTGCTTTTGTTCAGAATAAAGAGATTCTCCAGGTAAAGAGATTCTCAAGCTTGCCATATTACAGTACTTTTAAGCAGCCAATTAACATCTATGAAATTTCATCATCGTGGTATGACCACCTTTTCACACATTCAGCCTTGGTTCTAACCTGATTACTATGTAGCTGTGGTCTTTGTGCAAAACAACTACTTGAGCAGACCTGACTGCATGGATTCTTTCCATTCTTACAGTTACCATTCCTCTCAGAGGATACTGATGTGCTATGGAAGACTAATGTAATCCTAGGGTTCCCAGCCTTAAAAGAAGATGCTGTTAAAGTGTTGCACTCAATTTGCCAACAAATTTGGAAAACACAACAGTGGCCACAGGATGGGACAAGGTCAGTGTACATTCCAATCCCAAAGAAGGGCAATGTCAAGGAATGTTCAAACTATCGCACAATTGCACTCATTTCACACGCTAGCAAGGTTATACTCAAAATCCTACAAGCTAGGCTCCAACAGTACGTGGATAGAGAACTGCCAGAAGTACAAGCTGGATTTCGAAGAGGTAGAGGAACTAGAGATCAAATTGCCAACATTCGCTGGATTATGGAGAAAGCAAGAGAGTACCAGAAAAACATCTACTTCTGCTTCATTGACTATGCTAAAGCCTTTGATTGTGTGGATCACAATAAATTATGGCAGGTTCTTCAAGAGATGGGAGTACTAGACCACCTCACATATCTCCTGAGAAACCTGTATAAGGGTCAAGAAGCAACAGTTAGAACCAGATATGGAACAACTGATTGGTTTAGCATAGGAAAAGGAGTACGACAAGGATGTATATTGTCACCTTGCTTATTTAATTTATATGCAGAGTACATCATGTGAAATGCTGGCCTGGATGAATCACCAGCTGGAGTTAAGATTGCTGGGGAAAAGATCAATAACCTCAGATATGCAGATGATACCACTCTGATGGCAGAAAGCGAAGAGGACCTAAAGAGCCTTTTGCTCAGGATGTAAGAGGAGAGCGCAGAAGTGGGCTTGAAGCTCAACATCAAAAAAACTAAGATCATGGCATCTGGCCCCATCACTCCTTGGCAAATAGAAGGGGAAGTTGTAGAAGTAGTGACAGACTTCACGTTCCTAGGATTCCAGATCACTGCAGATGGTGACTGCAGCCATGAAATTAAAAGACGCCTGCTCCTTGGGAGGAAAGCGATGGCAAACCTAAACAGCATGATAAAAAGCAGAGACATCACCTTGCCAACAATAGTCCGCATGGTCAAAGCAATGGTATTCCCTGTAGTAATGTATGGCTGCGAGACTATAAGGAAGGCTGAGTGCCGAAGAATAGATTCTTTTGAACTATGGTGCTGGAGAAGACTCTTGAGAGTCCCTTGGACTGCCAGGAGATCAAATCAGTCAATCCTAAAAGAAATCAACCCTGATTGTTCCCTGGAAGGCCAGATCCTGAAGCTGAAGCTCAAATACTTTGGCCACCAAATGAGAAGAGAGCATTCACTGGAGAAGACCCTGATGCTGGGAAAGATTGAAGGTCAAAGAAGAAGGGGACGGCAAAGGATGAGATGGTTAGACAGTGTCATCGATGCAATGAACATGAAATTGAGCAAACTTCAGCGGACAGTGGAAGACAGGAGGGCCTGGCGTAATCTGGTCCATGGGGCCACGAAGAGTCGGACTCGACTGTGCTACTGAACAACAACAACAACAAAAGGGTTCCCAGTTCTGCACCAGCAAATGACCAGATTTTGGAGGTGTTGCCTGGGAAGGATGGAGTTTCAGGAATATGTGACATCACTTCTGGGTGATGCTCTAGGGGATTTTCCCCTAATCTCTATGGTAAGGACTACAGAGACTAGGGGGAATTTCTACAAAGTCACTATTAATGCTATTCTCCCTCCCCCCAATTTTTTCTCCTGCTCCTTAGATTGTTGAGGGGGGATTTCCTACTATCAGCAGACAAATGCCAAGCCTAAACCTCACCCATATAGCTGCAAATGCACATTCAGAATGCAGCAGCATGGGTTGCCGAGATCAGGAAGTGGCTCCTATTGTGGTTCAGAGTGTGCACATATACCTCATTCTGAATAAACAGCCTGTGTATCTTTTGAGGTTAGGAAGGCAAGGTCAAGGGCCACAACAGTTTGGAGAACCCAATCATACTAGGGTCACATGGAACTGGACTTAGGGTCATATGATCTGCTTGGATGAGATCATTCTGTTGGAGCTGAGTGGTGGTGGGGGGGCAAGGAGAATTTCTCTGGGACCCCACGGTAGCTCTCAGCAGTCACAAAGTCAGAGCATAAAATATTTGCAAACACTCTCAGAATTAATGTGAAAGTGGCTGGGGGAAATGTACGGAATGAAAAGGGTTTAATAAAAGTGGAAGAAATATTTCTCAGCAATGACTACAAGTGCTAACCGGAAGTCATATCCAAATAAATATGTCATGACAGGTTGTTTGGGTTTAGGGTTTGAAATTCTTACGGCCACCTGCTGAGAAATTCAGGACAGATGAGTGATAGATGAAGCTGATTATTATGAAATGACTGTTTGGGAAATGCATTGGAAAAACTGGTGTCAGTTTCCATTAGACAAGTCATATTCTGCAAATCTCCCAGTGGCAATCTTAGGAAGGTGAAGGACTCTCTGCATTGGAAAGACAAGGTCTTGGTTAATGATTTCAACCTCTAGGCCTTTCAAGACAGTACAAGAATTCTGTTTAAAAGTTCATTCGGGAGAATGTTTAACAGCATAAAACCTGTGGAATTATGGCCTACTAGAACAACCCTCTCAATACACGACAGCCATAATTTGTAGCCAATTTATGTTAACTTCTAGCTGTGCTGCACATAGGTGGCCACATGCCACCCTATGAAAAATGATCACCTGCTCTGATCCTGGCTATTATCCAATGAGAACACAGATTCCCCCACCCCCAAAGCCCACTGTTTCCCCAAAACATTGCCTGTGGGGTTCAGAACTTCCAGGAACAGTGGAAGGCATACTGCATGAGTCTGTAGTGGGAATTGGTAGAAATTAGCCCTTTGGCCCCAGTGAAAGTGTGCTTTGATGGTACAAAAGTTATTCAGTACAAGCTGCTGGGTTCATAAAAGAATGATTCTTCAGATAAGAAGTTTGTGGAGTAGTGGGTATATTCATGTAGGAAGAAAAGAACTAAGTCAGAAGAAATGGCATGAAAGACTTGAGTGTGGTGAAAGGCTTTAGAACTTAACCAACTTTCTTGTCATGAATCTCAACTATCCTGGCACTTGTGTACTTTGAGAATCAGAATGCCTCATTATAGCTAAGCTATATATATATATATAAAAACTCTTTAAACAACAGGAAGCATAGTTCAAAAGGAAAACTGAACTGGCTTTCAGAAATTAAAAAGCGGGTCTAAAAGCTGTCCAAAATACAAAGTCTAATTTGTTTTTGTGTTGTAACTCAAGAGCATAGTACCAGTATCATTTATTTCCAGCATTAATCAGCATCTCCAGGAGATTTGAGATCAGTTGCTTACACTTCAAAGGACGGCTTAAGAGAGAAAGCTTGAAGACAAAAGGTCATTGTAAACATTGTTCTATAATGTAAACCACTTCAAATGAAAGGGAACATATAATAAAATTCCACTTGCTGTTTCTGAAATCATTTCCTCTCCCCTCCCTATATATAAATGTATACTATAGAATGGGCTTTAGCCATTTTATGGGGAGGCATCTTTAGGAAAGTAATGTATATAAAGTAGCTTTGTAAGATCTTGAGTCAAGGCGAATGAAGAAGAGTTATTAAGAAAACACTCAAAAAAGATTGAAGGGAACTCAAATTTCTGAGCTGGCTCAAGTGAACTAAAAACAAGTAAGCCAATTCTAGAGATGTATCACCAAGGCACATGTTAGAAAAAAATATATTTCTGTTAACAGCATTTGTATACTGTATTGCTATGGTAGAAGAAAGTGGTTGCATATTTTGAAATATTTACATCAGTGATTCCCAATGTGATGCCAATGGGCGCCATGGAGCCATTTCCTGGTACCCACTGGCTTCTTCTCCAAAGGACCTTTTACTTAAAGCTAAGAGCCATCCTGACTTTTTTCTATTTCATTGTTGTATGAGGTGCTTCAGAAGAACCCATGAGCCCCTTGTGTCTCCAGGGAGCATCAGTTTTGGAAACAGCTGCCTCCATTTGGAACCTCCCAACATTCTGTCATTATAACCAGCACCTCATGGCAGACATTTTGTAGTGGATCCCAGTATTTCTTCTCAAAACTTCAAAAATGCTCAATAGTTCAACAAGTTGATCTACATAATTTAGCTTAAAATTGAACTGACCATTGTTAGGAAACCACAGTAGTACTGCCAGCCTTCAAGCCTTGCTTTTTGTTAGTAAAAGACAGGGAGAGGGGACAACCCTTTCCAGGGCTGTTTTGGCCTTTGAGGGAAGACTCATTAGGGCAATAGACACCAGCAACCACTGGGCAACTTGCTCTTACACAATTTGCTACTGTTCAACTGCAGCCACTGCACAAAACCTAACATGGTTACTAGGAGTGTGCCCTGAGAAAGCTTTATAATTTTGGATCTCAGCTTCTGGGTTGATTTTTTAACATGATTATTTATTTTGTTTAGGACATTACTGGTTTGGGATTTAAATCTGTATCATTCTAGAATTGGGACCATTATTTTCAATGGGGAATGTATATGACTGTCTGTAGCAGCTGTTTATAAAGTTAATGATGCCAAATTTAAACAGAACACAGTCCTTCCTGTAACCTAAAGACACTCCCCCCTAATTTTCAAGCAGATTGAACCAATGGGGTTCAATTTTACAGACTCCCTCTCTGTGCAGCTGCATTTATCTCTACTGGTTCCTAAAATGGCAGCCAAGTGATGGACTCTAATCTTGAGAACTGGGTTTGATTCCCCACTCCTCCACATGCAGCCAGCTGGGTGACCTTAGGTCAGTCACAGTTCTCTCAGAGCTGTTCTCTTAAGAGTACTCCTCAAAAGAGCTCTCTCAGCCTCACCTACCTCACAGGGTATCTGATGTGGGTAGAGGAAGGGAAGGAGATTGTAGGTCGCTTTGAGACTCTGAGTGAAGGGTGGGGTATAAATCCAACTCCTCCTCCTCCTCCTCCTTCTGACACCAAAATTGAAGCACAGTGACTGCTTCCTGCACTTTAAAGAATGGCCAAGTTTTAAGCAAATTATGACAAGGAGAAAAGTTCTGCAAGTCCCCAGCTCTCTATTTTCCTGTCCATAGGACTTGCAAAGGACAAAAGAGTTCTGCCCCCGCAAAGGAAGGAGGGAAAGAGAACTGTGGATATCTGTGGCTTGTCTCTAAAGGTGATTGACTGAAAGCCATCTGTGTTCCTTTCTTGCAAGGATCCAATTGGAAGGGAGCGATGCCATTGCTCAGGAAATCAGTAGAATCAAAGAAAAACAAGCACAAGCTGTAATCAACTAGCAGCACACAGCACACAGACCATTCTGGGAGGGTTTTTTCATAACACCTAACAATCTTGGATTTATTCTGGGAAATCATGGTAATGGCCCAAACAAGTGATTTCCATGTATATCTTCAGTTTGGGAATTTTGTTATTTATATGCCACATGGTTACAAGCTCCAACTAGGATCCTGGAGACCCAGCCCGGGTTTAAATCTCTACCCTGCCATGTCTTGGAGAGAATTCTAACTAAGTAAATTGCACAGTGTTGCTTTTGTTGCTTATTGACAAGGAAATCAAGGCCCTCTAGTTCTTTATTTTATCATTGAGATTCTTCCAAACTTACTGTGGTCTGAGAGCTATAAATTGTGCTAAGGTTCCTGGACCATGACTCTTTCAGGCAACTATGATCCTGGGCTCTTGATAAACATCCTGAAAGCCCATATTCTAGTTCTTTTCTGTTATCTAGAGCTGTCTCTTACTAACATCAGAGAATCACCTGGGGAAGTGAAAATTGCTACAGTTTTGTCCATGCCTATAGGCCTGAGTTCTGGGCTCAAGAGTTGCCTCCAGTGTTCCCTCTAAGCTGAGTTAGTGTGAGCTAGCTCACAGTTTTTTAGCCTCCAGCTCACACATTTTTGTCTTAACCCAGGAAAGATGGCCTCAGAACAAACTAATTTATGCAGCAGCCAAATTGCTCACTCACAAGTTTAATGCCAGTAGCTCATAAAATAGAATTTTTGCTCAGAAGACTCCATAGCTTAGAGGGAACATTGGTTGCCTCTATACAGCTCTTTGCTCCACTGAATCCAGCCAAGGAAGGAACTACCAGCTGGTATATGATAGTGCTGGATATGATAGAGGCTGTGTTTGTTTCTTGAGCGGAGACTGCAATTTATTGCCTGCCATCTCTATGCCAGATTACATTGTACGGAAAATATACTTTCCTGGTTCAGTCATACTAGGCCCAAACGGCTTAGCTGATAACATGTCCTTGTGAATTGTCACCTGTACCAAATGGCATGCCCAGATGCCAGGCCTAGATATCCATTTCAAAAGCCACTTTGGCACCTCTGAGGGGAAAGCCAGACATTGAGGCTCTTCCCAAACTTCAAAGCCCAGCGTACGTGCCTTCCTCAGCATAGGCATGGCGGCTAACCACACCTCTTAAGTCCCTTGTGATTGGATAAATGGCCATATCCAGTTGTGATGGAAGAGGGAGGGAGTGGGGATCACCTATGAGAACTGAGACAGAGTTTTCCTGAAAAGTTAGCTTCTTTCTAAGAGTCAGTCTCTGTTTGGATTACAAACCTGCAACACTGAATTTTGCTAGTGGGCAACAAGCTGGCCTTAATTGCCCACTGCAAGCATGGCTTTCATCTTGAAGATTCCCTGGGTAATGGACTTTGTTCTACCTGGTCACTGGACCAAGGATTGGTAATTATGATATATTTTTATGTTTAGTTAGAGCTGTACAAAAATATAGGATTGTTCTTTGCAAGTCTCTTGTCATATAACTGCTTTGCTTAATAAAGATCTTATATAGATTAAACTGATCTGATTTTGACTTATGTGCTGTAACTGGATCTCTAAGGGCTAAATCTTGTGGCTTGGGGCTGCTCGCCTAGAAAGCTACTGCTGTGTGTTAATTATCTGCAGCTCTAGTGCAGAGCTGATAAGTTGTTAATTCCCAGAAACCTGGCAGGAGGTGGGACCTATTCTCCTGTCTGAGTTGGGAACGTTCTTAAATAGGTCCTGGTGGCAGAATACTGATTTCAGTGTTCCTGAAGCATGTGGGTCTTTGGTGTCTCTCACTCCTGGAGGGGCGTGGGATAGATGTGAGATTCTCCACGTGCTGACATAGTAACAAGGACTTGGAACTTCCTTATCTCCTGGACTGGAGGTGAGAGGGTGCAAGTAAAGAGAACCTTGTACATACATAATAGTGGTCCTTTCCACATTTGCCTGCCGCTCCAGATTTTCTCAGTGTTCGAGTCGAGGCAATTAAAGTCAATGGCAAAACAGCATCCAAATTACCCGGGGTAACAGCAGGCTGAAACCGGGCTGACCACTGAAGGGAGGTAATGTAATGCAGAAGAGGGGGGGGGAACCAGAATAAAAAGAAGCTTGAACTCAATTATAGTGCAGAATGGGGGGGGAACCTGGATTAAAAAGAAGGTTGAATTCGATTTTAATGCAGAATTGTTTGGAGGACACTGTGGTGAACATGGATTAAAATGCGGAAAGGGCCAGTGTTTGTTGAACTGTGCAGTATATATATATAATTGTTTTGAAAAACAAACAGATAATATAAAGAAGATACAGGAAAGGGGAAAAGTGATTATATAGTCTTCTGACTTGTGCTATATTGCCTTTGCAGCACCCTGGGTTGTCTGGGTCATGGTATGGGCTGTCTATATTTCATTGGCCTTTACCTAATATTTGTTTGACAAACTTTCTGTGAAAAAAGTATTGTGGTTTCAAGGGAGAAGGGCAGGAAGCTGATATTGACTTCCTAGGCTTTTTTCCAGTCAATAGACACAGAAATTGACACAGAAATATCCTTGCTTTCTCCATTTCCACAATATTTGCAGATAATAGCAGATCTCTGGAACATTTTTTTTCAACCTTTTGTCTCAACACACTGAAGGGTCAGAACGATCTACTTTAATTTGTACAGTGTTAAAATAGCAACACTATAAGACATGCACCTACTCTATCCCCTGTGCATTAGTTCTCACTTTCCAATAGATATGGAATACATCTTGTTCTCTTTGCTGTATTTGCTCTCAAACCTTGCAGCATCAATGAGAGATAACACTCTTCACACACAAACACACACATGCACACACATTGCCTTATGACTTAATCTTAAACAGATTTGTTTGGAAGCAAGTCCAATTGATTTTTAGTGCCACTTGCTTGGGTAGTAACACTTCAGAATGCAGCATTTTTGCTCCTTTCTCTCTCTGTTGTCTTCATATCTCCTTGATATGCAAAATACATATATTTGAATACAATCCTGTACAGGGGAATATTGCAACAATTGTATATAACATTCCTATGGGGAATGGGATGTGTCAGCTTGAATTGGACAGCACTGTCCTCTTACTGTCTTCCAGTACTTACCTACATGACATTTTTATTCAGCCCTTTTCTGAAGTTTGCAAGATGTACCACATTAAGCATCATAACTTCAGTCTTCCATGGTTTGGTTCACTATTAATAACCTCATTTATTTGTGGTTACATTCCCTTCACACAACCATGGCGTGAGGTGGATATAAAAGAGAAACAATACAGTATCACACTATGCTGATAATGGCTTGCTCAAGATTTCCTCAATATTACTGTGCAGAAACATGTATCCACAGAGACATGAGACATAATGTACCTCTACAAGACCACACTGAAAAGGTCTCAGGGCAACTAACATTAGCACATTCCAGTCCCTATGGGGGAGGGAAACCAGATCTCTTTAGGAGACGATTTAAGGAAGAGAGAAACTTATGTGAAACACACTTGGTTGCTTTGAGAAGAAACTGTTAACCAGCCTAATAGAAAGTTTGTCTTGTTTCCTGTTGTATCCATGTTTTTAATGGCAACTAGAGTCCTAAAACAAGGGTAGTCCTATCAACAACCTATATATCATCAGGACAGAGCTGGAGTTAGTCCAGTTACTAGGAAACCTGTTTACAAGGTTCTTCCCAAGTGCGTAAATAATCTGCCATTATTCTCCATGGCTGCATTGGGTTTATTTACTTATTTCATTATTACATTAAGCTTCTATACTGCCCTCCCCATGAGCAGGCTCAAGGCAGTGCCCAACAAGCTCATATAAAATACAACACAATGTATGAAATACAATAAATAATCTAAAAGTACAGATCCAGAAAACCTAACATCTACATGGTGCCATAGTGCAAAGTTCTGATCCCTCAATTTACATTAGGATGGGGGGGGGGAAGGGGGGAAATGCAGTTAGTGGGCTGGATAGATGTTATAAACCATTGGGACTATTTATTTATTTATTTGATTTATATATCACCCTCCCCAAACGAGCTCAGGGCAATGTACAACAGTTAAAATAATATAATTAAAACAGCGTTAAAATAACAATTTGCACAGAATAGTATCCTAAAATACCATGTAAAAGTGGAGAGATCAGATGTTAAATCAAATCCAGTGTCTAATCAGATGTCTAATTAGATCCAGGCCACTAGTGGGTAATTGGCTAGAAGCTGGGGGGAAGGGATGTCCGCTGCCTCACCGAAATGCCCTGTGGAAGATCTCCATCTTATAGGCCCTGCAGAACTGTAATAAGTCCCACAGGGCCCTGATCTCGAGAGGGCACCTCATTTCATCAGCCTAATCGAACGTCCCTGGGGCTGGGGACCACCAAGAGATGTTGATTTGTGGACCTCAGTGCCCTCTGGGGCTCACATGGGAGAAGCAGTCTCATAGGTATGCTGGCCCCCCGGCTGTATAGGACTTTAAAGGTAAGCACCAGCACCTTGAAACAGATCCAGTATTCAATAGGCAGCCAGTGCAGTTCACGCAGCACTGGGTGGATATGAGCCTGCACATTAAAAGCCATTGCTGTCCTCATCCATATGCTTAGTGGAACATCTCTCCCTTGCAGGCAGTGTTCCCTCAAGCTGAGTTAGTGTGAGCTAGCTCACAGTTTTTTAGCCTTCGGTTCAAACATGTTGGTCTTAGCTAAGAAAGGATGGCTCCAAAGCAAACTAATTTATTCAGTAGCCAAATAACTTGCTCACAACTTTAATGCCAGTAGCTCATGAAGTTGAATTTTTGCTCACAAGACTCCACAGCTGAGAGGGAGCATTGCTTGCAGGACCTGTGGAATTGTAACAAGTCCTGCAGGGCCCTTATGTTAGTAGGCAGAGAGTTCCACCAAGTTGGGGCCAGGGCTGAGAAGGCCCTGGCTCTGGTTGAGGACAGCCAGATGCTCTTTGGACCAGGGACGGCCAGTAGGTGTTGGTCTCCTGAGTGTAATGCTCTCTGGGGGACATGTCAGGAGAGGCAGTCCTGTAGGTCCGTTGGTCCAGGTCCATTTAGGGCCATTTAGATTGATTCACAGCAAGCTAGGAATATGTCCTTCATGAGGCTGTTGCCCCTGGTTGACCTGCAAGAAACTCGACTCAGCCAGCTAGCACCCACAGCCAACAAAGTCTGAGGTCATGATGGCAGGGAGATGTGACTGACAGCACTTTCATAAACTATACACAAGTTTTAGGGGAAAGTGCTTGGTACATTCTGTTTCAAGTCCTGATTATTCTTCGGAGCATTGTACTGTTAGCTTACTCACACAAGTTATCAAGGTGACATAAAAATGTACAGGCCCCAGTATTTATAAATACACAAGTGCCTTTTTTCCTACCCTTTCATTCTGTCAAACAATCATAAAATTCATGAGATGCACAGATAATTGATTCGGTGATCTATTAGGCCACAAATGGTTGCAAATGTATAATAACTACACTAAATTGCTCAAGCAGAGGATTGCATTAATATTTATATCCATGAATGGGCAGATTGGGACAATTAGCTTCAGCATACCTGAAACATGTTGTGTCTGTAAAGCGACTTGAAAAGAAGGCGTCTGAATAGATATTTGTTTGGTCTTTTGGTCCAATTTTTATATACTTCAGCACTGAGACAATGCCCCAAAAGTTTTGGCAGAATGGATTCCAAGTTCGGGAACATGAAGAACATATACCTACTACTCAGTGGTAGAAAAAAATAATTTGCATGTAGAAGGTTCCAGGTTCAGTTTTCTCTACCTCCAGTTATAAAGAGCTGCAAATAGCAAAATTTTATATCTTTGTAACAAAGTCTTTAAAAGGGAGTTAGACAAATTTGTGGAGCTTAAGTCTATCAATGACACTTGCCATGGTGACAAAAGGAAACCTTCATATTCATAGGCAGCAAACATGTGAATACCAGTTTTGGGGGGCAATGTCAGGAGAAGAGCTTGGCTTCTATGTCTGAATTATTAGTATTCCAGAGTAATTGGTCAGCAATTTAACACAGCAGTTGGTGAAATAGGGTTGCTGGACTAGATGGACCACTGGTCTAATACTGCTTATATTATTTACATTATTTATTTATAAAAGTCTGCCCTGATCAGGGCCACAAGGTGGCTAATAGGTTAAAAGCATACATAATAATGCACATCTTAAAACCTGCTTAAACCAAACAAAAATACATCATTAAAAACTTAAAGCCAAGCTAAAATGCACATACAGTACAATAAAATACACATACATAAAAATAACAATTAAAACATAGGACAGGAAGGAGGGATCACTGGGGGAGTGCTAGATGAAACAACAGAAGGAGACAGGTAAGTCTCTCTGGGGAGAAGGTTCCAGAATTTTCATGCCACTACCGAGAAAGTCCTCTTTCCAATTGTCACCTGCCTAATCTCAGAAGGTGGGTGCACCCAAAGTAGGGTCTTGGAAGGTGACTGTAGTGGTCAGGGAGGTTCATAAGGGAGAACATGTTGTTATGTCAAGACTGTAAAGGACCTCTGCTGTAGACTTTAGAAAGCCATTATTTATCAGAATAGATGGCACACCAATGATACAATTCAATTTAAAACAGGTTCATATGATCATATGTAGTCATGGAGGATTCCGTTACAAGTTAAGCACTGGTAAGGTAGCATTGCACTGCCCTTCTATTTCCACTTCGATATGCAAAGCTTGATATACAACACTTTTGCTACGGGAGGTAGTTTAGTGGTAAATCGTCTGCAAAAGTTCCTAGTTTCAGTCTCTGGCATCTCCAAGAAAGAAAGAAAGAAAGAAAGAAAGAAAGAAAGAAAGAAAGAAAGAAAGAAAGAAAGAAAGAAAGAAAGAAAGAAAGAAAGAAAGAAAGAAAGAAAGAAAGAAAGAAAGAAAGAAAGAAAGAAAGAAAGAAAGAAAGATTAGGTAGGAGGTTATGTGAAAGACCCTGGACAGTCAATGCTGGTCAGAGTATACAGTGCTGACTTTCATAGTCCAATGGTCTGACTCAGTATAAGAGAGTTTCATGTGTTCTTTATGTGTTTCCTACAAACTAGGCGAATAAACATCACAGTACAGGGCAGACTGTTGTGGTAGAGGTCATGGAGAGCCAAACTATTATTGTTTTCTGCAGTACTGTTCTCAAATTACACACTGGTTTAAAACACTTTGACCAAAAGCTAGCTTGCTGTCCAGCCAGCAAAATAAATTGATTAAAGTGCCTGTCTCTTTGCCAGATGGTTAATGGCACTGCAATGTGTCACTGAAAGTGACTGTCTTGTTCTACCTGGTGAGAGAACTTGTCCTGTCCAAATACAGTAGACCAGACACATTTCCAGTGCCACCCTCCCCACCAATTTCCAACCCCCTTTCATTCTGGAGAACCACTGCCAGGAAACATACTAATGAGATTATTATGTCTTCAGGAACATAAGTGACAGCATAATCGAGCAGGTGCTCATTATGCGGATCGGAAACACTGTACTGTATTGCCCAAGCAAAGGGCTTATGGAGGGAACATCGGTGATTGGCTGTTGTAATGAATTATGATTGGACTTTATCTTTACGTTGTGATTGGCTGTTATGCATTAATGTAATTGGATATTGTTATGACTGAGGGCGTGGCTACCTCATATCCCACTGTATCTAAATCGCTGCTTTTGACTGTTTTGGGTCTAGCTGGTCTAGTCCTTAGCTGGTCTAAACCTTGGAGCTAAATAAAGCTGAATCACTTTGAACTTACCTCCTGCGTTAAGTCTCATACTTAACAGAGATGTTTGTGTAGACTCGATCTGTGGCCTGCTGGCATCTATAGAATGAAAGGCAAGTTTGACTAACCAGTGCCATTGAGTTAAGTGGGACAAAGTATCAGGGCCAGGACCCCAAAAGCAATGATGCACCTTTGATAAATGTAAAATTACTGAACAAGAGAAGAAGAATGTAGGAAATGCAAAAGGCCTCAAATGTACCCTTTTAATAACAGAAACAAACATTCAGGAATTTTCCCAAAATGGGAGATCTCAGATATTCTATCAAAGTTCGAAAGGGACAGGATTGGACTGTGTGCACTGTTTCCATTTTCTTTCTTTTTTATATATAAAGAGTTTTATTGGTTTCACAGAAAAAATAGAAAGAAAAAAGAAACAAAGAAAAGACAGAAGTAGAAAACTATACTCATATAGCCATTTTGTTCACATACAACCATTAAGTCCATTTCTTTTGGGTCATCTATGTCATTTCCATCTTATGATTTAAGGCTTCCCAAGTAAACTTGTATCCATTTATAAAATTTCACCCAATTTCTTTCAAAGTCAGTCTCTGGTTTCTCATTCAATTGTAATGTCGATTTGTCCATTTCTGCGGCATCCAAAATTCTAAAAATTACTTCATCCTTTGTGGGTATCTCTTCCTTTTTCCAATATTTCACATATAAAATTCTGGCTGTAGTAACAACATGTACAATCATATATACGTCCTGTAAATTCAAGTTTGCTGGTATAATATTCAATAAAAACAATTCTGGAATAAATAGTAAATTTGTGTCTAGCATTTTTTGTAACATTTCGTGTATCTGTATCCTATACTTTTTCACAACACCACATGCCCACCACATATGAAAAAAAGAACCAGTTTTACACTTACATTTCCAGCATATATTTGACATATTTGGATAACATTTCGCTAAATTCTCTGGTGTCATTTGCCATCTATAAAACATTTTATATAAATTTTTCTTTATAAGATATCGCTTTAATAAGTTTCACATTAACTTTCCACACCTTTTCCCATTGATCTATCTGTATATTATGACCTATATTTTGAGCCCATTTAATCATAACATCTTTTACCACCTCATCTTGCATTTCAATTTCTAACAGAAGCCCATAGAATAGCTTAATATGCTTCCCTTCAGTAGACCATGCAATTTTATCTAACTCTAACTCTGTATTATAAAATCCCACGCTTTTATCCTTTCCAAATCTGGAGTCTAATTGTGCTCTTTCCCACCAATTCAAATAAATGCCTTTTTCTTTTAATTTTTATTGTCGAAGTAAAATGTCCTGATCATCTAACATTTCTTGATATCTCCATATTAGTTCCTTGGAAAAAGTCATTAGGTTTATAAATGCTTCTAATGGGGAGACCCATTTTGGCATTTTATTATATTACTGTTTTTGAATTTGTTCCCACACTTTAAGTAATTCCGCTCTGAGTATATGCTATTTAAAATATTTACAGTTTTTACTTTTCCCCTACCATACAAAAGCATGCCAACCCATTTTTAGGTAATGTCCTTCCAATTTCAAAAATCTCGTATCTTCTAAGGTAATCCGTTCTTTCATCCACATAAGGGCAGCTGCTTTGTAAAACAATCTTCAATCTGGAAGTGCAAATCCTCCTCTTTCTTTAACATCTTGTAATAGTTTTAATTTGATTCTTGGTTTCTTGCCTTTCCATATAAATTGACTTAGCATCTTGTCTAAATCTTTAAAAAATCCTGATTTTTAATTATTGGGATTGTCTGAAGCAAGAAAAGCAATCTTGGTAGAATATTCATCTTCACTGTTGCTATTCTTCCCATAAATGATAGTTGTAGACATTTCCAGTTGGTAATATCCTTTTGTATTTCTTTCAAAAGTTTCATATAGTTGTCCTTATATAATGAGCTACTTCTGTTGGTTAATATTATTCCAAGATATTTGATTTTTTAAAAAACAATTCTATTCCTGATAGATTCTTTATATGCTGCTTTTGTTCATTTGTGCAGTTCTTTATCATCATTTTTATTTAAGTTTATTTTCAGTCCTGCATGCTGACCATAGTTCTGTATTACTTGCAAAAGTTGTGAAATCGAAGTTTGAGGTTCTTCTAATGTAAACAACAAATCATCTGCAAAAGCTTGAAGTTTGTATTCCTCTCCTTTAACTTTTAAACCCTTAATTTGCCCATCTTGTCTAATCATATTATTTAATGTTTCCAATGCAAAAATGGATAGTAATGGAGATAAAGGGCACCCTTGTCTTGTTCCTTTATCAATTTTAATATTTTGCATAAGATCACCATTTATTACAATTTTTGCCATTTGTGTTTTATGAATTGCTTTAACCATGGTATAAAACCAATCTCCACAATTCCATGCTAACAGTTGCTTCAAGATAAAAGTCCAATTTAAGTTGTCAAACTTCTGCATCTAGAAATAAAAGTTCCATTTGCTTTTCAGGATGTGCTTCAAAAAATTCTAACACATTCAAAATATTTCTCACATTATTTCTCATTTGCCTTTTTGGTAAAAGATCGGATTGATCTTGGTGAATTACTGTGTTCAACACCTACTTAAGCCTACTTGCTAATATAAATGCATAGATCTTATAGTCTGCATTGAGTAATGAGATTGGCTGATAGGTTTTAATTTGTTTTTCCTCTGTATCTGGTTTATGTATTATTTATTTATTTTATTTATTTATTTATTACACTTCTACCCCGCCCTCCCCGCAAGCGGGCTCAGGGCGGCTTACAGTAAGACATCCAAGTGCCAAGACAATATCTTAAAAACATATAAGTTGATAACAATTTCTATAGCTGTTCTATTATCTCAGTCCGATGGCGTCGGATAAAAGTTTAAACAGAGTGATGTCAGGGCAAAGTCTCCCTCAACTGCCCCCTCCCTCTACCACATGAGATGGTAACAATTGGCGGCAAAGGGTTAGGGCTGGCGGCCTAAGGGAAAAGGAACCGGAAAAGGAACCGGAAAAAGGAGCGGCGGCTCCTACTCGTAAGCCTGGCGGAAGAGCTCCGTCTTGCAGGCCCTGCGGAACTGTGAAAGGTCCCGCAGGGCCCTGATCTCTTCTGGGAGCTCATTCCACCAGGTAGGAGCCGCCACTGAAAATGACCTTGCCCTAGTGGCCACCAGCCTGGCTTCCTTAAGGCCAGGGACCACCAGGCGGTGTTGAAACTCGGACCGCAGTGCTCTTTGGGGCATATACGGGGAAAGGCGGTCCCTCAGGTATGCCGGACCCTGGCCATAATGCTTGATTCCATGACTCTGGTAATTTCTTCTGTTCCCATATATTTTTAATAGTAGTCTTCAATGGTAATGCAATTTGGTCTTCAAATATCTGATAAAATTCTGCAGGTAGCCCATCTGGACCTGGGGTTTTCTTCCGCTTTTGATTTTTAATGGCTTCAATTATCTCTGTGAATGAGATTGGTTCATCTAGTATTTTCCTTTGATCTTTGGTGATTTTTTCTTGGTTATATTTTTGTACAAATACTTTAATCTGCTCTTGATTGAAGTTCTGTTCCTGGTATAATTTACTATAAAACCATTCAGCTGTCCTTTTTATTTCTCTATGCATATTTTCTTCTTCATCTTGTTCATTTTTCAAAATTTTTATGTGATTTGTTTATGTAGTTTGCAGGCCAACCATCTAGTAGGTTTATTAGCATTTTCAAAAAAGTTTTGTTTTGCAAACATTACTTTCTTTGCAATTTCTTGTGTTAACATACAGTTCAACTGGTGTTGTAAGTTTTTAATCTTTTATCTTGTATGAGCTGTTGCAGATTCTGCCAACATTTTCTCTTCTTCTTTTTAAATTTGTTCTACAATTTGTGTGTACTTCTGTTTCCTTTTTTTCTTCACCATTTTATCTAATAAGCCATCCCCTTGAGAAGGCTTTAAAAGCGTCCCAAATTATATCCTGTGAAGATTCTGGTTGTTTGTTTATTTTAAAAAATGATTGAAATTCTTCTTTAGATCTGGCAACAAATTCTGGGTCTTTTAGTAGCCTAAGATTCATTGTCCATCTATTTTTTCTTGGTGTATCCTGTAGAATTAAGAGTAGCGGGTTATGGTCAGCATATGTCAAAGTCAGGATTTCTACTTCCACAATATTGTTGACCAGGCCATATCCAGTCTAGACCATGACCTGTGTCTTGCTGGAAAGAACATGTACTCTTTTTTGTTCAAATTTCAGATTCTCCACAAGTCCATTAATGTGTGCTCTTCCACTAATTGTAAAAAAGCATTTGGCAGTTCGTTACCTTTTTTTTGTTTTTCCATTTGTCTCTTTCTATCCACACTTTTATCAAATACTGCATTGTAATCTCCAATAATACATATTTCTTCATAGCTTTGATTTGCAATAATGGTCTGTAAGTCTTGGAAAAAGTTTTCCTGTTGTTGGATCAGCACATAGATATTAACAATCATTGTTTCTTGGGCTTGTCTTTGTATTTTCACAATTATTACTCTCCCATCTTCTGATTCATAAATCCCTTCTGAATGTAGGTGTTCCTTTACGTATGTGACAACTCCTCTTTTCTTCTTGTTTTTATTTGCTGCTATGAAGGCTTTCCCACGTTTGTTAACTTCCAAATACTTTTTATCCACTTGTTTGATATGAATTTCTTGTAAACAAATTACATCTGTTTGAAATTTTTTGATTTGTTGAAAGACTTGTTTTCTCTTCTGAGGGGCATTCAAACCATGGACATTTATGGAAATTATCTTTATCTTATTTCTATCCATCTTTGTGTTGTTTTTTGTGTTAAGTCTGCATTCTATTCCTTTCTTGTAATCTTGTTACTATGCTCCATGGTATAGTCTTGTCCTTTTTCTTAGTTCTTTGTGGTTTAGGTTCTTTTGTGCTTTATTCTGCTGATCCTCTTCTTCCTCATCCCTTTCTTCCTCTTCTTGTTCGTTTTCTTCCCCTTCTTCCCCTTTAGCTCCCAACTCTTCTCCATAGGTTTTTTAAGAAGTCTTCCATTTTGAAAATTGATTTTATTCTGAATCTTTTTCCTCCACCTGTAAAGAAGACCCCTTCAGGTAGTAACCATCTCTATGTTATATTGTTCTTTTTCAGCAGATTTGTAAACTGAGTATAATTTCTCCTTTTTTTCTCTGACTCTCCATGGGATCTCTTTAAGGATTGTAATTTCTGTCTCCTGTACCTCCAATGCTTTTTTACTTGCAGTTTTCAAGATCATCTCTCTCATTCCTTTTTTATGGAATCTCACATGAATCTCCCTGGGCACTTTATTTCTCCTTGCATAAGCTGAGTTCATTCTGTAAGCCACATCTATTTCACCTGCAATATCCTGGGTACTCTCTTCTTCCAAATACGTTGTCAGTATTTGGATCATTTCCTCTTCATCCGCCTTTTTTGGAATATTCTGGAATCTCAAAATAAACGCTCCTCCATCAAGCTCCAATCTAATTAGAGAATCTTCTAGGAGGTCTTGCTTGACCTCCAACAGTTGGCTTCTTTGGTCTAACTCCTCTGATTTCTCTTGCAGTTGGGTGGTAGACTGCTTTAGTGTAGTAATCTGTTGCACATTTTCAACAATTTTTTTTTTTTAATTCTTGGGTTTGTGATGTTACCTGCTGAGCCCAAGTGTTGAACTCTGCTTGTAGAGGTTCCACTTGCTGAGCCAAGGCATCAAATTTTGCTTGTAAATGTTTCACCACCATTGGCAATGCATTGCATATTGCCTGAGGAATTGTAGTCTCTATTGCTTTATTGACAGCCTCCTTAATCATATTTTGCATTTCCAAATTTTGCATTTTTGTTAAATTAGAGGCTGTGGATTTTACTATACCTGGAGAGTGTTTTGTTATACCAGAAGCCATTTCCCATTCACCAGTCACACTTTTTTCAATGCCTTCTCCACCCCCCCCCCTTTAACAGTAATATTGGTATTATTACAACAATATTGACTCTACTTTGAACACAATGTTCCCAAACAGTCAACCACAATATTAGTTCCCAACCCCAGTCTCAACAGAGCTCCTTTCATTCTTCAGCAGTCTAAACATCCAAGATTTGTACCCAGGCTTTCCCAGCCCACTTCTTCTATACACAGGCAAAAGTTCCCAATTTCACAGCACATAGAAAAATTGGCAGTCTTTAAAACGTACAATCTATTTAGGTACCAAGTTAGCTCTCTATCAACTTTAAAAAAGCCATCATTAAATGTTCCAGTTGGCAAAGTCTTATTGTCAAATTATTGTCTATCAGTTTTTTAAAAAAATCATTAAGTGTTCCAGTTGGCAAAGTCTTATTATCAGATTATTATCTTCAATTTTTAATAGTAAATTCAAAGTTCATGAAACACACCTTCCAGGTATCAGCCTCAGTTATCATATGAACCATAAAAGCATTCAGCAAAACCACAGGTTGATCTATTTCACAAGTTAAACCAAGCCAAGGTTAATCCACAATGACTCCAACAGCTCCAAATTAATAGATAGTCCACTAATCCAAATCAGCAAAACAGACAAAGACCCAGTGTAATCTAATTGCTCCAATAGTCCCAGGTAATCCAGTAAAATTAATCCATCAGCAAAGCAATCAAAAACCCTATGTACTCCAAAAACAAAAACAACTTTGAGAGAACAACTTTGAGAGAACTGTGACTGACCCAAGGTCACCCAGCTGGCTGCATGTGGAGGAGTGGAGAATCAAACCTAGTTCTCCAGATTAGAGTCCACTGCTCTTAACTACTGCACCAAACTGGATGCAAGCTAGCATGATATAGCAATAAAAATCTCATATTTGACAGTTTGGCTAGCTTTGGATCTAAATTTTAACCTGAGCTGCTGAGAGCCAATGTGGGCTTCCACAAGTTCTCTGAACCCCACTCATACCCCTCAGACCTAACTATACATCATATGAAAACAAAGCGTATGACTTGCCTAGATCCTGGCTACCCTGACCTGGATAGATTAGGCTTGCCTGATCTTGTCCGATCTCAGAAGCAAAAGCACGGTCAGTTCTGTTTAGTACTTGGATGGGAGACCACCAAGGAAATCCAAGGAAATCCAGGGTCACTCCGCAGAGGCAGGGAATGGCAAACCACTTCAGAATGTCTCTTGCTTGAAACTCTGTGGGGTTGCCATAAGTCAGCTGCAACTTGATGGCCAACCCCCCCCCTCCAACAACAGCAACAACACAAAAAGCCCCAAAGATCCTGGCCACCCATGAAAATGAGGGCCTGTGGCATTTTATCCCCTTAATACCTTCTCCTCTCAGTGGCTCTCCTTTTAATCCACTGGTTTTACTTGACTAGCAGGGGTTCACCAGGGTCTCAAGTAACAACAGATCTTTTCTGGCACCTGCAACCTGAAATCCTTTTACTGGGGATGCCAGTTATAACCTCTATTGTTTGCCATTTGTATGAATTCAAGGTTGCTGGTCACAATGTTTTGGGAAAAAACAGTACAATCCTAAGCAGTGTTCTGCCTTCTAAATCCAGTAAACTCAATAGGCTTAGAAGGATATAACACTGCTTAGGACAGCACTGTAAGTAACTGATAGTACAACCTTAAACACACTTTCCTTGGAGTTAGCCCCGTTGAATAGTCCTGAGTAGTGTTCTAGTGGACCTGCTTAGGGTTGCTTTCCTAGTTACATGTGATTTCCAGGCATTCTCTTGGGGGAACTTCATGTTCTAAGCCTTATGGGCACCTTCACATGCCGTGTTTACCTCACAGTAGCCACAATGGAGGTACTCTGACATAGCCACAGCTTTCATAGAATCATAGAGTTGGAAGGGACCTCCAGGGTCATCTAGTCCATCCCCCTGCACAATGCAGGAAATTCCCAAATACCTCCCCCTCACACCCCCAGTGACCCCTGCTCTATGCCTAGAAGAGGGGAGGGGAACCCACCAGGATCCCTGGCCAAACTGGACTGGAGAACAATGACTTCCTTACTCCAGCTTTGCTGGTTCTAATCTGTAATTGGGTTTTAACTTTTTTTTTTTAAAATGGAAATATTGTTGTTTATTGTTCTTGTGAGCCACGCTGAGCCCTGCTGAGCAGTGGGAGGGTGGGATAGAAATCCAAGTAAATAAATACATTAATGTTGTTTTGTTTAGTGCTGCTTTACTGTCATATAAATACATTTAGGACTGGAGTGTCGGTTCACCTACAGCAGTACTGCAGTTTTACAGTTACAGATGGAAGTGCTGAACAGCCAGGACATATTTCTCAAACCATTTTTCAACAACAGTTTTCCAAAAGTCTTTCAGTAAAGCAGCTGGTTCTTATTTAGGAATAATGGTTCACACATGGAAATAGACCAAGGGGCTGACTTGATTCCTCCTGAAAATCTTTGTAAAACAAAGCCTCCCTGGAACCACATCTCTCTCAAGATGTCAGCTTCTTTGAAAATGGCTCATGATTTTCAAGTTCCAGTTTCTTTTTTATATGGAAGACTAATCAGCCAGTAAGTGAGATGGATTACACAGATATCCCTCCCTTCCACTTAGCTTTTTCTAGCAGTGAGTTAAGATCAAGCTTTCCTGCTGACTATTTCTGTTACAGGGCTGTGAAAATCTGGATAGTCTGCTTCTCAGCTGTCTTTGGTCCTCTCCCCTTTTTGCTTGGAGTTTTACAATGGTTCTATAAGGGTTTTATGGGTTTTATGAGCAATGTCTTATTGTTTATTGTGTACTGCTATGGAAACTTGGCTAGATAAACCTTTTAAAATAGATAAATAATGCAAGATGCCACAAGTATATCGGAAATGTACACCATGCAGGCTTATTGGTATCTGAAACAGATCTTTGTTCATACTGTAAATATTTGTTCTTTATTTACTTAGATATTCATACCCCACTTTTCTCCCCAGAGCAGTTGACAATATAATTCTCAACTCCTGCATTATATGCTCCCAAGAGCAAACCTGTGAGGTAAATTAAGCTGAGAGAGTGTGACTGGCTCAAGGTCACCTAGTGAGCTTTCATAGCAGAGTCAAATCCAGATGTTCCAGAGAGAACGTAGTCTGACACCCTCACCACAACACCACATTAAGACTTCACTTTGAAGTACAGCTCACCAGGTCTGAAGTCCAGGGCTATTTTTACTATTGGGATTCAGCTCAGGAACTTGAAACAAAGCACAAAGAAGGGAGTACTTTTGAGCATACCTGGAGTGCTTAGCACCTCACCTTGATGGCCTGGGATAGCATGATCTCATCAGACCTTGGGAGCTAAGCAGGATCAACCCTGGTTTTTATTTGGATGCCTCCAAGGAAACCTGGGGTTGCTACACAGAGCCACACAATGGCAAACTGCCTCTGCATATCTTTTGCCCTGAAAACCCAACAGGGTCTCCATAAGTTGGCTGTGACTTGACGGCACTTCCTACCGCCAGAGTGCTTAGCACTCTCCACAGATAGTCTTAGGCTGCGATCACATGCACAATTAGCTGCACCATAGGCACGAATGCCAGGCAAATTTAACGGGCACAATCACACGTGAACATCTGGCCAGCACCCCACACCTGTCGGCAATCTGTTTTGCCCCGCTACAAGAGTGGAGTTAAAAGACACTAGGGAAAGTCCACTATCAAAGAGGTTGCTACGGGCCACGGATGACTTTCCCCTGTGTGATTGCGCCAGCATGCTCTCATGGCATCGGGATGGTCTGATCCAGCCATCCCAACTATGTGCCATTCCCCCCCCAGTATGCGCATCATCGCATACTGCCATAGGAAGCCCTCGGTGTGGAGATGCAATTCATTGAAGCACATCAGAAACATGCAGCAAAAAAACCCCAACCTGATTCACCCACGGTTTGCATCTGATCATGAAGTGGTGGGCTGCCCCTGCAGCTCCCACAGACTGTGTGACTGCGCAAATGTGGGTCAAATTACTACGGAGCAAATAGCCTCACTTCCCCCTACATTATCTTGTGCATGTGACCACAGCCATAATCGGTTTAGGACATTTATATCCCACCCACCCTCCAAGGACCTCAGGATATCATATATATGTGTCCCTTCCCTATTTTATCCTCACATTTCCTCTGTGGAGTAGGTTAGTGTGACTGGCACAAACTAATCCAGTAAATTTAGTTGGGTGAGTTGGGTTTTGAACCCAAGTCTCCAAGACACTACGTTTGACTCTTGAACACTAAACTCTAACCACTCCACCATGGTGATTCTCCTAAAGAAACATTCCACGTGTACAAAGAAAAGAGATTTGCAGGATATATTGAGCCCTGGAACTACATTGTTGGAACCAGATGAACCAACCAACTGCATCAGAGAGACATTAGTCATCTCATCATTGATTAAGGTAATTTTCGTGCTTTAATTCTGCATCATCTCAATTCTTTGTTAGAGTAGTTACTGATGTTGACAACTGTAAAAAAGGTAGCGGAGGATTACATTGCAGGAGACAGTGTTAAAAGCACCCAAAGCAGCCAGAACTGGATACAATACATTTGATGCCAATGTTTTGTACTGGATGTGCAAATTTATGGTTGATGGCCAGCAGTGGTTCCAGTCAGGAAATTAGCAAGCATGGCACTCTCATTATGGTGTGAAGCATTCTGTCACGTTGCATTTCACACAAATGAACCATTCAATCCATGGCCAGTGAAAGCAGCAAAGCAAGAGGGCCAGAAGGGTGGCCCTGCAGAGCATTAGACAGGACCACTTGTGAAGATACAATTCTTATCCCATGTATATGGCTGGCCATGAGCATGTTGTGATAAAAAATGAGGGCAAAAGCATCCTGCATTTTTACCCCACCTTCACAGTGTTCCCCTCTCCCCCATTACATTCCACCGTGACAGCTTTGCTCATCAGAGCAGGGTCTTCTGCAGGTGCCAACATGCAAATGGGCAAAATCAAAAACTGCCCATACACGTGCCTTCTCTGTTGTAGGCCTCACCATACAGAATGGCCTGCCTGAGGAGGTCAGGAAGGCTCCCACTCACCTGGCTTCCTGCAAACTATGCAAAACTGGATTAGTCAAGAGGTCTATTCTACGCAGGCAATAGGGTAGCACTGTGCTAATATTTCACAAAATTACTTGGATAAATTATTAGGGACTGTGGTCTATACTACTGTGAATAGTTTGCTGAAACGTGGCTCTCACTATAGAATTTTCGCATCATTTTGCAGGACAATCCTAAACAAGTCTACTCAGAATCATACTAAATTCTATTCAATGGGTTTTACTTCCAAGAAAATGTTCTTAGGATTACACTGCTGGTGTATCATATTAGTACTTATGCTTTGCTTCAGTTCTGTTTTTAGATTTCTGGTTGGTTCTACAACCTTAATTCCTATTGTGTTGTTCATTGAATGTCCCCTCCTGTCCATGGTATTGAATCACTCTGTGTAATCTGCCTTGAGTTCAAGTGAGAAAGGTGGACTATACATAATGTAAATAAAAATAAAAATGAATAAAATTTGAGCAACTGTCCAGTGTCTAATAATTGTTTGTAGCTACTTAGCAAATACAACTGTTTATACATTGCCATCATCATATGGAGGGCAAAATTAATGTCCTGTTAACGTGTAAGACTTCATGAACACACCATGCTTATTTATATATTTACTTAAATATTTGTACCCTGCATTTCTCCCCAGAGAAACCCAAAGTAGCTCACAACAACAAAAGAAAGACAATATAGGTCCCGTTCACACGCAGAAGTAGCCACGTGATACGCATGACTGACAGGAGGATTTTCCAGGCGCGATCACATGAGAACATCTGGAAAGTGTCCTGTACCTGTCGCCAACCCGTTTCACACCGCCAAAGACACGGAGTAAAAAAATACTGGGGAAAGGGCAGTAACAAATGGGTTTGCGATGGGCCACAGCCATGTGATCGCTCCGGTGCACTCCCATTGTGTTACTGATCCCTCATTGGAGCACATCCAGAAACATGCGGCAGAGGAAAAAACCTGATTCACCCGCCACTGCATCTGATCATGCTGTGATGGGTCAAATTCATGTGATGCAAAAAGCCTCACTTCCGCCCTGCATTATCCAGCACATGTGACCACACCCATAAATAATCAAACAAAAACCAAAACAAACTATGCCTTGGACTGGTACAGGGTTCCATAGTTAGCTTTATCCAAAGATACCGACTGTCCCTGGATCTTGTGTTGCAACTCTTTCCAAGAGCTCACACTTGTGGCCATGCCAAGCTTTATGACAACCTGCAAACCAGGAAGGACTGAAAAACACAGGGGCATGGCTTAGTGCATCAGCTTGGCATGCAGGAGTTAAGAACATAAGAACATAAGAGAAGCCAATGTTGAATCAGGCCAATAGCCCACCTAGTCCAACACTCTGTCACACAGTGGCCAAAATATACCAGGTGCCATCAGGAGGTCCAGCAGTGGGGCCAAGTTTAATCACCAGCATCTTTAGTTAAATGAATTAGATACTAGGCAGGGCTCTTTTTGTAGCAGGAACTCCTTTGCATATTAGGCAACATACCCCTAATGTAGCCAGTCCTCCAAGAGCTTACAGTAGCCCCTTATAAGAAGAACTCTGTAAGCTCTTGGAGGATTGGCTACATTAGGGGTGTGTTGCCTAATATGCAAAGGAGTTCCTGCTACAAAAAGAGCCCTGGTACTAGGTGATGTGAAAGACCATCTGAGACCCTGGAAATGTAGTCCATTTGTGTTGGCAAAATGAGTTGAACTGATGTTGCCTAGTGTAGAGATGGGTTCACAAGCAGCTGGGAAGTTTCCAGGACTTATATTTGCAGTGAAATAATCAGAAATATCCAGTGAACTAATTCAAGTCTGATTTAAATAGAACCCAGATTAGCTCATCATAGGCTGTGATCAGATGTGCAGTTTGATCCATTGCCATTGTTTTTCCCTTATGGATTTAAAATGCACGATCAGACAGCAACATCTGCCTGTCATGCCCCAGCTGTCTGTGTCTTGTCCCCCCCCCTTCACTGGGTGTTTCTTTGATACCTGTGGAAGTTTGGTCCTTTTGGCTTGAGCTGGTTTCAAACTGGATTCCCTATTGCCTGATCGCTCTGTTGCGCACCCAAGCCGTCAGGGAGATCTGACTGGTCTATTGTTTTTCGGCCACCAATTTTTTTTAATAGTTAGTGAAGTGCCCTCAACTGCATATTTGCACCTCTCTCTCTCTCTCTCTCCCCCCTCTCTCTCCCCTCTCCAACAGGGACTGCACTAAATTTTGTTTTCTTCATAAAAACTTTCAAATAAAAACTCCCTTGTACTTCAGCTTTTTCCTATGCTTTGGGGAAGGGGTAAACTGAAAAGTTTAGAGAGGGAGACTACACATCCCAGCAGGCTAATCATCACCTCTGCACATGCCCAGAGGAAAAACTTTTTAAAAAATGGCTGATAGTCCCATAGACTACATATCCCAGGAGGCATAGCAGTGCTTATGGGCATGCTCAAGGGAGAAACTATTTTTTAAAAATGGTCAGTGGCAACACTCCTTGGCTGCCAGGTCTGATACGTGTCTGATCACTCAAGAATGGCATAAAAGCGGTCTGAAGAGTTCTTAAAGGGATGATCTGATCATTATTCTCTGTTACAAAATACTTCAGTTCAGCTAGAGGCAGGGCAACAGTGGATTAAAATGCATGTCTGACCACAGCCATAGGGAACCATTCCCTATCGAGCCCTGGGAAGTTCACTCATCCCTCATGTAATGAACTGTCGCCTTAGGTGGCCATCTTGAAATGGCAACCTGTAAATATTTGTGGTATAAGAGATCAGTGTTTCCTGAACCTGATGAAGTCTCAATGTTAAATATTGTTCCCAATGTTGTCTATTTAGTTAGTTGTTCCCAATGTTCCCAATGTTAGTTAGTTAGTTAGTTAGTTAGTTAGTTAGTTAGTTAGTTAGTTAGTTAGCTGTTCCCAATGTTGTCTAGTTAGTGAGCTGTTTCAGGGTTGCTTTATTTTTAGTACTGTTTCATTACCTAAAAAGAAGATACCTGGATAATTACTGAGGATCTTTTCCCATTGTGATGACACTTTCTTGTAGTGCAAGAAACCTTCCTCTGATGTATCATGTAGACTGTATCTGCTGGATCCAACCCTATTTCAACTATAACCATGACCAAAACAGCCACAAGAAATGATTTGAACTGCTTCATTTCTCTATACCTACAAAAATGTTTCTCAGAACATGATCTCATAATTCAAGGGTAATAGAATCTGGTTCAAGATCTCATTTTCCCCTGTGTTTGGTAACTTCTGAATTCATGTTGCTCTCCTAGTCCATGCCATATTTGTTTGGGTTTTTTTAATTATATTAAGCACTTTGCATTCAGCATGGCTATCACTTTATACTTAATTTTTTTCTTAATATGGTTTGCACAGCAGTAGAGAATATAATTTACTTGGTCCTGTTGTTTTATGACCATCAGCTATTATTATTTGTTTAAAAAGAATTAAAATATGCAATAGCCCAATAAACAAGGCATTCTTTGTTTGTTCTGCTGATACTAGTAAACATTTGTGCTTACATAATAGTATTGAAGTGCTGCTATCCCTTGTCTCAAATAAAAATATAAGATGAGTCTGGTAGGATCAAGGCAAAGGAACTGGGAAGTTAAGGTAGCTAATAACCAGTGGTAGTCTGGAAGGCAGGGACAGGGCGGGGTGGGTGGGTGCTGACAGCATTACATAATTCCAGGGAAAACCTGGAAATGATGTTAGTCTGCTTTAGGAATCACTAGAAACACTTTTTACAATAGAATTTACAATAGAATAGTTTTACAATAGAATTTCCAGCAATAGTTTTACAATAGAATTTCCAGCAGTTCCTAGACCTTACCAATGTCACTTCTGGGTTCACCAGGATGTAATACCATTTTTTTCACTACTTTTATGCACCTGAGTCAAAAACAAGGGGTTTTTTTGTTTGTTTATTTACAATAGTACTAGCAGCATGCAGTTCTTCCAGCAACAGGGCATTTGTGGAAGAGGAGGAAGCTATTTCCATGAATTCCCCCTCCCACTGCAGACCACTGTTTTGCCCCTACGGTGTCCACTGACTCTCAGGAACAAAACTATGCTGCTATGGGAGGAACAGCAAGTAAAGTTTTGCTGGATACACACCAATATTCTACTGTGTTTCGTTAGGATAGGAAGTGGGGGGAAATGGTTGCAGCTGCATCTTGAGTGGAGGATACCAATGTTAAAACAATAGAATTTTAGCACTGAAATAGCATGGTCATGAAATTCAATACCAAGTTCCAATACAGATCCTTCTGTATTTACTTCATTCTGTGTTTACTTCCTTCTGTTGTAACCTTTTCCCAGAAAAGATGTCTTCTAAAAAAACCTTTTAAAAAATCTGTAACCCATCTTGGGCTATGAAAAGAGAGAGAGCGTGATGAATATAAACATTTGGCTATTGGGGAATATGCTATCTTCTAGCAGCTTAGAAAACCATTATGAGCTTTAAAAACCTAGAAAGAAGCATACAGCGCTCGGTAATTTGAAATACATCATTTTTTTTTCCTAGTGGCAACTAAAACAGCCTTTTGAAACATCCTAAGCTCTCCTAAAGCAGTTCAAAGGTTTACATATTTTTACTACTTTTCTAGGTAATGTCCCCAGATGTTTTTGCACATCTTTCAATTATTGTTAAATTGCTGTCATTGTCAACAGCCCAGGAACACATGTTCAAAGGCATTTCTCTCCAGGAATGCCACTAAAATGTTTGCATTTAGGATATTTAGAGCAGACATAGAATGCAGGAGACTTCAAAAAGTATTTTTTTTAAAAAAAAAAACTGTCTTTCAAAGTAAGTGTATTTTTCCCCTTATGTAATGTCTGGAATTTGTTTTTTGAGAATTTTTTTCTTTCCTTTATTCTTATACAGATGAACACTGAGAGATAATAAACATGTGTAATGAACCCAGAAGATGTGTCTGTGTGTAAGTACCATCAGGTTGCTTCTGATTTATGGTGACCTTATGAACTAGGCCTCCAAAACTTCCTATCATTAGCAGCTTTGATCAGGTCCACAAATTGGATGGGAAAGGAGTACCTATAAAGCCATTTTAAATCATTCTGAACTTCTCTGCTCCTCCACTCATTTCTAGGAGGATGTCTGGCCCAGTTTTTCTGTCCCCTCCCAAGAAACTAGCCACCACATATATTGAGTCTGAACCAACAGTAGCGTGGATGGATGGTGGAATGAAGACCCATGATATGTACAAGTATCTAAAGAAATGTGCATGCAGACAAAAGCTCGTACCTTGAATAAACCTTTGTTGGTCTTAAAGGTCTCAGAATTTTTCTACTTCAGACCAACACTGTTATGTACTGAATGTGAATCGCTTCTATCTATTCACATGTTAAGCTTGAGTCTGAATGTGGCTCTTCAGATGTCGCATTGCTATTGGTCAGTTTCTGCAAAACCTGTGTAATTACCCAATCACTGAGTGATATTGTTGCAAAGAGGGAACGGTCCTGATTGGCCTTTATCCCTGCAATGCCATTGGTCTTTAACTTGTTATGGGTGTGGCTTGGACAGCCCGGGAGAGTTTAAAAGAAGGAGCTGTGCTCCCCTTGTTGTTGTGTGTTCCTGACTTACAGTTGCTGTTTAATAAAGCTGAAATCACTTGAAGCTGAATCCTTTGTTGAGTCTCATACTTAACAAACACGGCTTCCCACCTGGATCTATGTACAAGTTAAGATCAATGTTGCTTCTTAACATGGCATTTTCATGGCCATCTGCATGTGTTCTGTAGAATGAAAGTCATCCTGTAAAACTACCAAAAAAATGAGGCAAGGACCTGTTTTTATGCTGTAATTTTAGTGCCACCAAACATGTGGAGTGTGAGTCATATCGAGAATGGTTCATGTCTGAATAACCAAATCAAACCTGTGGAAAGGTTCACACATATGAACCTACTTGACCACTAATGTCATCTTCAGAGGCCCTGCTCTAAGAGCTCCTGCCATCTGAAGCTAGAGTGGCAGCTCAAGAAAGGGCCTTCTTGGTCACAGGGCCAAATTTACGGAATTCCATCCAGGGAGATCTGTCAGTCCCCCATTATCATTTCTTCCTCTAGCAGGTAAGAACTTTTCTGTTTTGTTGGCATTCTCTCATTGACCCTCCTTCTCATTTCTGTGTTTTGGTTAATTGTTATAAATTGTTTTAAATATGTGCATTTTTAAACTTGCTTTAACCTTTTTGAGTGTTGGCTGGCTTGGGGACCCTAAACTGGGTGGAAAGGTGGCATAATTTTTTAAAAGAAGAAAATCCTTTGTTGGAACAATTCCCAGTTCACGTGTTCTGGAGTTTCTATGGAAGATGATTGCTTTTGAAACATAAGGCAAAGAAGAATCGAGAGAGGAATCTAGATGCATGCAAGAATGTGCATTTCATTTCCCTTTGGAAGGAGACCTGGGGAGAGTTTTCTTTTCCTGAGGGAACGTGCTGGAACAGAGTTCCAGAGCCTCTTCCACAAAATTCTTCTAAAAATGTTTAAAAGTTCATGAGTTTTCAGTAAACAGATTGAACATTTCCCTCTTGAGAGTTCCGGCACCTCTCCCCCACCCCAAGCCTTGGAACTGGGAAAGGTGTTTTTTTTTAAAAAAAAAAATCCAAAGCAAGTAGGTCCTGTTTGGTGTTGCTGTTTGGATAATGAAAAGAATTGGGGATGGGAGATGAATAAAGGAATTCATTGTTTCCATTCATTTCTGGGGTGTGACAGTCTGTTTTAGAGAGAGTGGGAGCAGAGTGCAGACTCAGTGGGAGGAAGAAAGAGACAAATCAAGAGTAATGAAACTGTGATGCTTTCCCAGTCCTCCTGCAGCTCTTGCATCAGAAAGGAACTCTTCTGATTGGTCTTCCAACTTTGTTTTCACTTTCAAGCATATTGCTAGCTCAGTCACAGGGGAAATGCTTCCTTGATTTTTGTAGAAGCACCCTGGCCATCAAACACATAGACAAAGAGAGAAACTGGTGCATATGAATCACTTCTGTTCTTTTAAACCTGAGCAGTATCAGATTCTTATGTTTTCCTATCGCTAGTGGAAGAATTCTTTCAGAATCCTTACCTACTTTAATGCTCATGGTAACTGGTTAGTTATTGAAAGTCTATTGTCTCTGGCTTTGTGTGTGACTGTCGGACTTCAAGGTAAATTTCTGTGTTTTGTATTGCACACAGTCTCTGACCTGGATAGGCTAGCCCAGTCTCATCAGATCGTGGAAGGTAAGCAGGTTGGGCTCTGGCTAATCTTTGGAAGGGAGACCACCCAGGAATACTGGAGCAGTGATGTGGAGGCAGGCAGTAGCAAGCCACCTCTGAACGTCTCTTGCCTTTATGGGGTTGCAATAAGTCAGCTGTGGCTTGACGGCAACAACAATATTGCACGCAAATAATGTTTCTACTCCATGCTACTGATTGGACTGCATATGGAGTGAATCGCTCCATGTCTCTGTATTACTTGCAATCCACACACGTGTATTCTAGTGAATTACACTAAGCATTCCTATAGCACACAAGACTAAGATACAACCATCCCCTTCAGGAATCAACAGCCACATCAGCAGAAGAGAAAGGACAGTTCCGAAGGTGATGGAGGTAGAGGAATCCTGAAGGGTAGCTAATGGGCAGTAACAGTAGTGGAAGGTGACACTGGTGGAGGATCCCATTATACATAATTAAGATGGACAAATTGTACTTGAGTCTTCTTCAGAACTGGGTCAGTAATGTGTAACATCATTGGAAACCCTTGGAGGAAATGATGACACAGTTTGTTTTGTTTAGAACTCTTGACTCATAATGTGAAAACAGCTTTTGTGCATGTGCATAATATGCATTGCAAATACGTATCCTGGACACAAAACAATTCTATGAGAGAGCAAAGGACCTCCACCTAAAGGCAAATACATCCTGGTTCTAAGAAACTGTGGCAAACCTTAATGATGCTCCAGAATCTCAGAGAACACAAAACTGTCTTCCAGAAGTATATCTGATCGAACTCCAGGAAACTTCCAACCCCAAACCGAAAGACTTTGGATTGGATGTTATGGATGGCAGCACATTCCTCCACCCCTAGGTGGATTCCCCTGACACAAGAGGCTCCTCCACTTGTTACATGGAGTGGAGGCTGTCCAGGTGTGGTCCCTCACCCAGCCCCAAACCCACCACACTTATCTGGTCTGGTGGAGAAAGAACCTTCATGGCAGGAGACAGAGATGGAGCTCTGCCAAGACTCCACCTCACTGTTGGATCCCACATTGATTGGACAAACCAGGAGCCAGCTCTTGCCACAGCGGGCTCCTGCAACAAGTGTGAGTCATCCACTGATGGCATCATCAGTCAGGGATGAAGAGCCAGCAGCCCACTTGTGCCACAACAGAATCTCTTGCAGATGGCCAGAGCTCTAAGGTTAAAGACTAATGACAGGAACCTGGCTAAGGGGAAAGAAGGGACCTGGCCTTGGCCAGGCCAGACTAAAGGCTAGGGAAGGATGGGATTGGATTGGCTTGGCTAAGGCTCAAGAGGGGGATGGAGTACAGGCTGGAAGGAGAGAATAAAAAAGGCCTCCCCAAATCAGGCTGGGGAAGAATGAGGGGATGCCATGCCTGGTGTTAATGCTTAGATTGCTCTGAAGGAAGAGGGCTGGGTGCAGCAACCTCTGCCTGCACCCTGATTCTGAGACCTGGAGAGCCCCCTTCAGGTGTCTGCCATGATAGAGGGAAACAGGGGTGAACTGGCAGGAGGGGGCAGTCACAGAGGCACTTTTAGCTGATGAAAAATTATACCATTGGTGGAACAAATCCATAGAATTCAGCCTTTTATTTTTCTCCCTTTGCCATTATTTTTCTTAACTTCTTTTCCCCGTGATGAGTAGGGATGAATGAGTCATTCTGGCTCAGCTATGTCATCATTTCTCGGATTATCTGAACAGGGATGTTTGGTTGCTTTGGCCTTCTGTTCTTCTCTATGATATATTTTGTTATTTCACTAAAAACTGTGTATTTTTGTTCATTATTCAGTATGACATTTCCTGTGTGTTTGGTTGAATGAACTCTGCAGTCATACACTGTTCCCCAAGGTAACATGTGTAGGCTTGTTTACAGTGGAGGAGATGGGTGGCATTGGACTGAGATCAGTTGTCACTCCCCAGGCTGTACAACCTACAGGCTTCTATTCATTCTGGCATCACACCAAAAGAGCTGAAGCCTGTAAATAAATATGTAAGTAAACAAATACTAAGCAATAGTTCCATAGGGAAAACATGTTGTCAGTCCATTTCAATGTGTCATGCCAATTAAGAGGACAGATGAATTGTGGTGGTAGATAATTTCATGATGTGGATTTCTTAAAAAATGGTCCTGGAAGAATCAATGTTAAATGCATGTTGGATTCTGACACTGCAATCCTGAACAGAGTTATACCTTCTAAACCCATTTATTTCAGTTTAGCTCTGTTTAGGGTTATACCATGAATCACAAAATTATGAATTTGGGTTATATTATTAGTATTTAATAACCTTTTAAACACAAAGTATGAGTAAAGATCCGTCAAGATCTTTTGTATGGTTTACGGGATAGTCCATCATTAGACATGCACCATCATGAAACATGATCAACTTCCAAGGGTATGGAAATCTAATGACAGGATGATATTTGTCAGTGTGATGTTGGAAATAAGATACAGTTCCCTTATGAGGAGGCTATATCCTGTCAGATGTAATGCTACACAAATTCTATGTGACAGGGTTAGTTTTTTAAAAAGCTGAATGTGATCCCATTTGCCAGTAGGATTCAGTTTCTAAAAGCTTGTTACTAGTGGCAGACTAGGCCTGTCAAAGTTAATGAAAATTAAAAGATATTCCATGCAAAGATTAATGGGATTTATTTATTTTTTCGTAACATTTCGATTCTGGGTGTGTCACATGTATTGTGATGACATGTATCGTAATTTATACCTCCAAAACATTCTGTCAACATAGAAATGGGTTAAACTAATCTGGAAGTAAAGGTTGCAAACCTAAGAATGCTTTCCTAGGTGTAAGCTCCATTTGATAATATATTACTTATCTCTGATTAGAACTGCTCAGGGTTGCACCAAAAGGACTTACACATAAGCATCAGTGATACACACTTTGTGTGTGGATGATGGAGGAGTTAGATTCTTTTATTTTTGCAATCACACGTCTTCCATACCTACCACTAATACTTATCTGGGCTTTCCCTCGTATCATTTTTTGAAATATTTATCCACAGAAGCAAAGTTCTCACTAAAAGATATAGCTGTAAGAGAAACATTGATTAACTTGTACTCTGATATTATTCCCATAAGTGATATCCATGGTGGTTAAACATCTGATTGCTGGTGGGAGGAGAGATATTTGGGGTGTTTTCTTTAAGTTCATCCCTGGTGGAAAATAGCTCATGAGCAAACTACAAAGGATTGTTGGAAGCTTAGCCCCAGGGTTGTTGAAGAGTACACATTTTAGTTGTTAATCATCTGACTGTATTCCTAAGTCAAAGAAACGACTTCTGATTTGTGTGGGTGTGCTTGCAGGCAGAGTTTCGGCAAGCAGAAAACAGACACAAATATTCTACTTGGAACGGCCACTCAGTTTTCAAAATATGCTCAAAGACAAACCAACACACAAGATGCCCAGTGATGTTATTGAGTTGCAAAACGAGCATGAATTAGGGCTTTGGCACTAGAGAAGAAGGGCTGTGGTGGCTCAAGTGGTTTAGATGCTGAACTGCAGACTGGAAGGTCAGTGGTAGTTCAGCAGTTCGAGACCTGAGTGCCGCTTGATGAAGTGAGCTCCCGTCTCTGGTCCCAGCTCCTGCCAACCTAGCAGTTTGAAAGCAAGAAATTGCAAGTAGATAAATAGTTACCACTTCAGTGGGAATGTAACAGCATTCGGTGTGCCTCGGCATCTGGTCATGCTGGCCACATGACCACAGAAACATCTTTGGACAGTGCTGGCTCTTAAACTTGGAAACTGAGATGAGCACCACATCCCTAGAGTCAGATTCAACTGGCTTTCGAGCAAGGGAAACCTTTACCTTTACTAGAGAAGAGGAGGTTAGTTCCCCCTTTCCAGTGTTTCTCTGATTGAAAATAAGAACATAAGAAGATCCCTATTGGATCAGACCAGTGGTCCATCTAGTCCTGCATCCTGTCTTGCACAGTGGCCAACAACAGGGCACAGAGACCAACAACAAGGCACAGAGACCAACAACAGGGCACAGTGGCCAACAACAGGGCACAGAGACTGAGGTCTTCCTCTGGTGTTGCCTTCTGGCACTGGTAATTAGAGGTTTACTGCTTCTGAATGTGGAGGTTTTCTGTAGTCATTTTAGCTAATAGCCACTGATAGACTTAGCCTCCATGAATCCAGGGCTCATTTCCTGCAGAAGCACACAGGAGCGAAGCTCCAGCAGTAAAGAGCCCAGGGGGTGGGCACATGCAGCAAGCCCCACCCCCTGCTCCCAGTAGCCCCCTCACCTTTTCCGGCCCGCTGGCTGACCCAGTGGAGCGCTGCTGTGAGCTGGCCCTCGAGTTGCTCCAACAATGCCTGGGCCATGGCACCCAGCCTGCCCAGGCTCTGTCTGTCCTCATGCTGGCCCTAGCATGGCACCTCTGCAAGATGGGCCCCAGCTACCCCCACGAGGCCTGTGAGGAGCTCAGCCCTGGACTCCTGTGCCTACTCGGCCTCCTCCTGTGCCTCTGCCCCACCACCACCGGCCCCCTACCTGCTCGAGGCCATGCATGTCCTCCGTGCTGCCCTCCTTGACCCACAAGCAGCGATGCACTTTCCTGCACTTGCTGGCCATCCAAAAGAGTCCAGTGGCACCTTTAAAACCAAGGTTTATTCAGGTACAAGGTCTCCCTCCCTTGTGAGGGCAGATCTGCATGCTTCCCCCTCCCATAGCTAGCAATCCAAGAGTCCAGTGGAGCCTGAGTGGTGGGTGTTGCCTTCTGACACACTTCCGGTGATGTCAGGGGGTATGGCATATGCAAATAAGTTATTTATTTATTTTATTTTATTATTTAATTCTATTTATACCCCACCCTCCCCTGTTAATGAGTTATGCTAATGAGCTCCTGCACCTCTTTTTCTATGAATGACCCCTGGATGAATCTATGGGTAGTTGAGAGTCAGCTGGAGACTCCCTGTGAGTTTGGTGTCTCTAGCACACTGGGTGGCCAGTTTATGGCATCACAAACCTCACAGACTGAACTGGTTTGTTTAGCTCCTAAAAGTTTGTGACAATCCATAGTTCATGAACCGGGCACACCACAAACCAAGAACCACATTTTCCCATTGTGACCTACTATGAAGCCTGTGGAGACTGCACCCAGAGAAAAGGACACATTACTTTCTTCACTGCTGCTCCAGTGGCCATCCACGGTTGCCAGCCTGCTCATCTAATGGTGATTGAATCAGTTCCACAGTATGCACAAAGCACCTAAAACCATGCCATTCCAGAGCATGAAGACAAAGGTCTCCAAAATGCCATTAGGAGACCTCTCCAACACATGCAGGAGACCTCTTCCCCCCCTCACCTGCATTGCAGCAGGTAAGCTACAGAGAATCTATTCATGGTTGCCTAGAGACTAATCACTCGCCCATCAAGGACCCAGCTAAAGCAATCAACGAACAATGGCTTTGGCTCAATGACTCATCCCTCTTACATCCAGGTGCCAGACACAGGTTAAGTTTCTAGTTCTCAATATTGACCACTCCTTAGCTCCCTCCCCTATTTCTCCCAGCCAATCATATGTTTTCAGGGATGGACTACCTAGGAGGTGTGGCAAGGGACTGTAGCCAGCCCCCACACCCCTCATAAAAGGGACAACCCGACCACATTTTCTCTCTCCTCTCTATGACCCCTATCTAAGCTTTGACCCTCTTATGTCCAGCTTGCTATTCCGATACCCTACCTCCATCTTTAAACTCTAGATCTGCAGCTAGAGAACCCACATGTTGCTTGCTGGATCAGGCCACGTGTCCCCATTCTCATTTCTTCCCCTCCATTCTTCCATTGGAATGGCTCATTCAACGAGGACAGGTAAATATTGCCCACCAACGAATTCCAGCTCATGCAACTGTGCTGAATATCTCTCTTTATTTTCCTAGACTTGAGTAATTGTGTGTGTGCCTATGTATTGTTTGTATGTGAAGAAGCTTTCCAGTAAAAGACTTTAATTTCAACCTACTGTTACTGGTACTTCTGGAAGGGCGGGACCTCTGTATAAACAGGTGATCTCTCCGTTAGCTGATTGCATATTAATAACTGCTCATAAATTCCCCATTTTTGATAACAATAAAGAGCAATCAGGCTAACATGATGCCCAGGCAGAGCATGGTGATCTCTCAGATTTACAGCTCCAGACTACTGTCCCCCTAAAGAAAATAACTGACTTGCAGGGTGAACTCTGTGTTATTACACCCCACTGAGGTCCATCCCTTCTCCAAACCCCGCCCTCCCCAGGCTTCAACCCCAAATCTCCAGGAATTTCCCAACCCAGAGTTGGTAACCTGAGTTTCCACTCATCCTCATTCTTGAGAGAAAGTAGGAAGTACTGAAACTTGGAAGGAAGTGAAGTTATCAGAATCTTTGGATGGAAATGCTTTGGATGTGCATTAAAAATATCCATTCTTTAGTGTAGAAACTTCTGACCCAGACTTTTGGGATTGCAATCTGTTGTCACTTTGTTTGAAGGCGCTGGAATCAAGTTCCAGGTGTCAGCTAGTTTATGAAAGAAGCCATCATGAAAATATTTGCTGCAATGGAATAGCACATATCAAATGCCTGGGAAAAACAATGTCATGAACAGGATTGCAATAACATGATGGCTTCCATAGCGGATAGTGTTCAAGATCCTTGAAACTTGAGGAAATGACATCCCCAGATGCACCCACAGGACAGTCAGCATACAGATTAAGAAACTTTTGGGGGGAATTTATTGACTGCTACTGTTAGGGGCAACAATCCAAGAAGTGGACACCCCCTTCCTTAGGAGAATAAATGATAAAATAGGCACATAGCTCAATGGTGTTTTTATTTGTTTACTGTGACTGAAGGAAGTATGAATGTTGAGAATGCCTCCAGATACACAAACATCTGATAGATCCAGTCCCTCAAAGGAGAACTATGTTAATGAAGTGAATCAGCTCCCATTGTCACAAGGAATTAAGTGTGCCTTCATGATTAGTGGAAGATTTTGTGTGCTTACTATGAGACAGAAGTAACTGAGAAACCAAGTTGCCTGTAGGAATGCTGAAACACCCACCATTTGGGCTCACGTTCTGTGAGCAGGAAGCTGGTTTTTCGACAGGATGTTTGGCAGTCTGTGAGCAGCTCGAACCTGTATTAAAGCAGTGCCTTGCAATGCAATCAACAGTGTTTCATGCAGCATATACGGTTGGGATAGCCCAATGGGAATTCTACTTCACAGATCTGTTATCACTGCTTGGCAACCAATTGTGTTACTAAATCATGTACAAATCAATTGATGAATGAATGATTATAAATAAAGTCCTCGGGGGGGGACCCTTACATTATGGTCTTTAAGTCTGTGTTATTGTCAAGGTTATTTCATGCATGTGACATTTTCACACAAACTTATGGAAGTTTCAGTACCTCCCCACAGGAGTCATCAACAGTGTAATCCCAAGTAAAATTACACTCTTGTAAGCCCACTGACTTCAATTAATGTACAAGGACATTAACTCTGTTTAGGACTGCCCTATGAATTACCTGCCCTGACCATCCATGACCCTGGAGAAAAACCAATTTCAGCCACTCTCCTGCTGCAAAAGCAGCTGGCAAGGCAGAAGGAAATGAAACTGAAACACTGCAGCTACTGTACCGCTTGGCAGCTGCCTGTGGCAAACGGCAGTGAGGCAAATATTTCTGAGGCTTGGCTCATGAGTGATCAGGGCTGTTGAACACAAGAGTTTTGCCAGCTGAACCTGTTTCCTGGGTGGTTCACAGCATCCCTCATTGTCTCCAGTTGCAAATTTCGTCAGGCCATTGGGATGGATCCTGTGGATCTGTTCTGACAATGGTGACAATCTTATGTAGTGCAAGAAGCCTTTTTTCCCCCCCTTCTGACCAAAGAGGTTTTTCAGAGCCTCTTGCATCATGGGATAGCTCCAGAGGTAGACTAATGGAACAAGTCCACAGGATCCAACAATTATGGCTGAAGCTTTTGCACACCTCTGTCAAGTGCATTCTGAAGCAAACAAGTAATGAGGACTTCCCTGCAACTTTGATGGTGTTGTTATGGGTTGGGGAATTCTGTATTCAGAAATTTGCTTTTTAAAGTATAGCCACTGATTCCTTGCATTCTGTCTCCACCCCCTTTTAAAAGAGGGATAGCTCTTTCGTTTCTCATCCATTTCATTTTGAAGAGAAATCAGTGCACTCTGATAGCTTCATTTGTTGCAGTTGTTTTATGTTATGAGAGCTGGCATGGTGTAGTGGTTAGGGAATTAATATAAGAATGAAATTTTAGGTTTTAACTGATATAATGCAGATTTCAAAATTGTAGAATGCTGTAAGTTGTTTTCTTTCTGTTTGTTGGAAGCTACCCTAAACCCTGTTTGTGCGGAATGGAACAGGATATAAATAGAATAAAATAAATAAATAAAAGCAGAGGATCTGGAGACCTAGGTTAAATTCCCCACTCCTCCACATGAAGCCTGCTGGGTGACCATGGGCCAGTCACAGTTCTTTCAGGATTCTCTCAGCCTCACCTACCTCACAAGGTTCCTGTTGTGGGGAGAGGAAGGGAAGGAGATTCTAAGCTATTTTGAGATTTCTTATGGCAGAGAAAAGCAGCATATAAAAACCAACTCCTCTTCTTCTTATGCTACACACCACAGGGTGGTGTTCTATAAAACAGATAGGGAGATTTGGGAAGATATCATCTGCCTCTGAGCATCCACAGAGTGAATTTCTGGAATTTTAAAGAAGTGCCCTTCTTGCTCCGCCTTTCTTTTCAAATTTGTCTTTAATCAAAGCAGAGCTGATTAAAAACTGACCCTAAATTCATAAAAAAGAAGAAAGAAATGGACTTGGATTTCTGGCAGAAACCAAGTAAACAGGAATCAAGAGAATTTCTCTTGATAATGCTAGTCATTGAATTTTACATTTTGGCAGAAGTAAAATATTCTGACCAAGGTATACAAACACAAACTTATAAAACTGGTATTACAATCTAAATATTAATACACTAATGTGATGTCAAATCATTAATGGCACCTTGAGAAATTGACATCTTTGGGGGGATAGAAATATCAATTGGAATGTAATATGAAGATACAGAGAAACTGCTCTGGATATTTTTCCCCTTACAACATTCCCAGAAAAATTAAAGGAATTTATCTATATTTTCAAGACTGCATTCTACAGCAGCTGTTTCATTACCTGCATAACATTAATTGAATAGGGAATCACTTAAAACTATCCTATATTAAAATTCAGAGACAGTAACTGACTTAGAAATGAGTATTTATGAATTCATGAAGTATTAATCCCTAAATCTGTTGCACTATAATTGTTTTTATTGTGTGCAACTGATTTGTCGCCCAAGAAAATCAAGTGGTATTACTCCCTTGCATTATGATTGTATTCATGCCAAACCAGTTATTTGTGCTGCCTCTCTGCTGTACTGTTTCGATGGCTTGATGTTTCTAATTTTGTTACATTATCCTGTTTTATAAGGCCTTACTTTGCTTTGTAATTACTTTGTTAGGTCTGAGAGGAGAGAAAATTGAGAGATCTATAAAACAAGCAGAAGGAAGTTATTCAGGATAATTAGAAAAGCAAAAAAAAAATATCAAGCATAGAAGTAAAAATGCTTTAACTCTCAACAGGCTGGCTGGAAGTGTGCAGGAAGGGAATGAAGTACATTGATCTGTATATATATTAATAGTGCATTGGTGGGTGGATTTAGTATCTATATTTTACTCCCTATAGAACTATATTTGAGTGCAGTAGTACCTATAAGAGAACCTACACCATGGAAAAACATTGATCTTTAAGGTGCTACTGGACCCAGATTTTGGCCTTCTACTACATAATAACAAAGCTACCCCCAAAAATTTGCTCACAGTAAAATTGTTTCCCCCTAAATTTTGACTACATAAAGCTCAGTGGCAGAATTTGACGAGGGAAAATAGGCTTGGGGTCAATTTATATTCAGGGCATAGGGACTCCAGCATCATACCTTTACTAGTTTCACTATGTGAAGAGCCTAGGATTCCCAAAGTCCAGGTGGAGACCTCCTGAATTTATAACTGATCTTCAGACTGCATAGATCAGTCCCTCTTGAGAAAATGGCTGCTTTGGAGGGCGGCATACATTATTGTACCCCACTGAGGTCCCTCCTCTCTGTAGTATATGGAACCTGTGTCTTAATAAAAAAAAGGATTAGGTCCTAAGTGAAACTCTCTCTGGGTGTGCCTTCTGGGATATGCTAGTTAGAACAGGGTTGTTGGTAGTTTGGACTCCAGCCATTATTAAGTCTAGATTATTCCCTGCCTTGCTGTTTTGCATATTAAACAGTAGGGAATTTCACATTACCGAGACTCTGCCGGATTGAAGCCGTTTCTGATTCGTCTTGAAGTAAACCGGTACAGGGCTGCCATTTCACACATGGCTTTCCCTGACCGGAAAAGAGCCGAATCAGAAGCAGTTTGGCATTTCAGATTGCACCGCTTTGTTTTCCCGCCGGTTCCCGCCACGCCTTTTTTTTAAAAAAATGTTCGCTTTAGAGCGCTATAGCGCTATAGTGCTATAAAAACAACACTGCAGGCATTCCAATCGGGTTGCTATGATGCTATTGCGCTATAGCGCTATAGTGCTATAGCGTTATAACGCTCTAAAGCGAACGTTAAAAAAAAAAAAAGCCGGAGATCGCCCGCGCAGGCGAAAAAAGGCGGGAAAAAAGCGTATCGGATCGGGGAGAAGAAACTGATGACTACTTGGAAGCGGTTGACAGGTAAAACGCTTCAGCCCCGTTTCCTGAACGGGACAGAAGCGATTCTGTGTGAAATTACAAATATATTCCGGTAGGGAACTGGTTCTAAAACGGTTCTGTCTGAAATGCCAGACCAGAAACCGTTTGGGAACCGTTCCTCTTCTGGATTATATCATCTGTCTGAAATTCCCCAGTGTTTTGAAGATATCTTGTCTGCTGCATCTCTCTGGCCTTAGGGCAGACCATTTGCCCATCTCCACAGAGTACATTTTACAAAGGGGCCAAAACGCCACACTCTCCCCAAACCCTGCTTTGCAGGCTCCACCTGCAGATATCCAGGAATTCTCCAGCCCCGTGCTGGCAACCCTAGCAGAGCCAGTTGTCCAAATTCAGACTCCAAAGGCAGGATGCCAACTTTTGTGAGTATGCATTATTCATTTCTTTAATACACATTAATGCTGCCTCAAAACAAAACCTTCTCGAGGCAGCTGAGAGTAAAACCATTTGAAAGGCTGTGAATGATAGACATTGATAGAAATTAATATAATTGATAAAATAACTACAGCCATTAAAACGCCGAAGAAAGACAGTACTGGACTACATGAATGAATGGTGTCAACCCATCTAAGGAACCTTCGTCTGTTCATACGAAGAGCAGCATATAATACTAATTGATGGTAATAATCTTTTGCTCAAAGTTTTCAATCACATTAATTGAAGAAACACCTATTTACTTCAAAGGGATTGGTATCACATAAAAGTACCACTCTTTCCCCCCTTTTTTTTAAAGGAAATAAACCTTTACTTGGATGTCTGCATCTTGGTTCTCTTTGATCCATAAGATTACATCTATTGTATGAGATGAATTTTTAAATATCCAGATTCAAAGAATGAGTGTGTTTAATGATGGAACTGCTGACATTTTTGCAATAAAGAAAAGTCTCTTTAAACTAAATTAGTAATACACATTGCTAAGCGGAGTCAATAGACTTCAAAGTGTAATTAATTCACCCTAAGCTACATCTGGTGTCAAAGGCAATAAGCAAGGCCGCCTTTAAAAAAAAAAGGCTTCTATAACTGGCTTCAGACAAGTGACTGATTCCTTAATAGTTGTTGATGGATTAAGATTTCAAAGGACAATGGGAAAACACTCCTCCATAATGAGGTCTGATTACAGCAGCCCCAATGAAGCTGGCGTCAGATTGTTTCTGTTCCAGTGGTCACCAACAGCAAAATGAGCAATCTACTGTTCCTAGCCGTGCATAATTGTCCTGCTTATACATTTTCAAGAAATCATTAGACACCAGCAAGGGTTGTCTTGAAAGAGAGAAAGGAAAGGGCGGGGGGAACCACTTGGGCATACAGAAGGATACTAGTATTGAGCTTTTAAAATTAAATTATTACAATATTAGCCTGCCCTTATTCCAGTATACTCAAACTGGGGTGTATGGATCCTTCCCATGTTTAGGCCTTGGTGGGGAATAACATCTCCCCCAGACCCAATTTCCCATGCCCATTGAACTGAGGAGTGTGTGGGGGGAATGGCCTCCACGTAGGGCTGCTCAATCTAGGTTGGAAATTCCCTGAGATGTGAGGGTGGAGCCTGGGGTGGGAGGGTTTGGGGATGGGGAGGGACCTCAACATGGTATAATTTTCCTGCTCATTGGCCGAATAAATATAAAGAGATTTCATACAATCTACCCTTCAAAGCAGACATGGGGAAATTACTCGAGCCACTGGCCCCAGTGCTGGACCTCCTGATGGCACCTGGTATTTTTGGCCACTGTGTGACAGAATGTTGGACTAGATGGGCCATTGGCCTGATCCAACACTGGCTTCTCTTATGTTCTCTTATGTTCTTATGTCATAATGTGAAGGGAGAGTTGGCAACTTCCAGGTGGGGGCTGAGATCTTCCAGTATTACAACTCATCTCTAGAGTACAGAGATCAGTTCCCCTGGAGAAAATGGCTGCTTTTGAGGGTGGACTTTATGGCATTATATTCCACTGAGGTCTCTTCCCTCCCCAAATGCAGGCCTCCCCTGGCTCCACCCCACCCCAAATCTCCAGGAATTTCCAAACCCAGAGTTGGCAACCCTAACAGAGGAAGCTGCAAAGCTGATCTTGTGCTTTTCAGTTGAGGATTGCAGTTTTATTCAGTTACTGTATATACGTGGGACAGCTGGAGTTGAAAGTCTGCTCCTAAGTGTGTACAGAAACTCTGCCCTGCAGAGGCCCCCTCGAGATCATAACCATCAGGAGGTATGAGACCCCTTCAAGGGTGTGGGCGTGCCAGTATCCTTGGCATGACACATGAAACACATGAAACTGCCTTATACTGAATCGGACCCTACTCAGACTGGCAGCGGCGCTCCAAGGTCTCAGGCAGAAATCTTTCACATCACCTACTGCCAGAAGTTTTAACTGGAGATGCCAGGGATTGACCCTGGGACCTCCTGCATGCCAAACAGATGTTCTACCACTGGAGATAAAGTTTCATAAATTCATGCACACGTTTGTCCAGTATTTTGCAATGTACAGAAGCACACACACATAGCCACAAAGTTCTGCACAAAGAAAGATTCTAGATGCATCAGCCATATGATCATGGCAAGGTCTCTTTCCCATACTGTTTTATCAGTACACCCATGTGCACTGGTCATGTCGAGTGTGTACATGTAAAGGAAATGATACACATGAAACAAGGGACCTTGAAACTGCAACACATTAGGCATGGTCAAATTATGGAATTAAGGCTAGCAACTCTCCTAGTTAAACCAAAATTAAGAAGTTAGATGTAACAGCTAACTGGGAAAACATATTCCTCCCTGGTGGGATACAATCCCGGTTTCACCTCTCTTAGCTGTATACCTTGTTGTCATTTTAGAAAGTTCTTAAAATATTATTTTAATTTGTTGAAAGACACAGTGGTACAACTTGAGTGCAAAAGCTCTCATCTAGCCATTGTCTCATTAAGTGGCAAATCCTCACAAGGTCAATCTCTGCTTTCCCCGCAATGACTTATAGTTTTGTGGCCCTGTTACATTTACTGTGTGTACTTATTTCAGTTCTTTGAAAGTTACGCATTTCCCCTCTCCTGCTCCAGAACATGATTTAAATAATCTTTCTGAAAAGGTCAGCCCCCACCAAGCCTGTCCTCTGTATCTCTTATATAAGGCGGTACTGTAATGCTAGTGTAGAGTTATTGCATAAGGTAAGAGAAAAATTCTAAAGTCTACTCAGAAGTAAATCCCATTATACTCAATGGCTTATTCCCAGCATAGTGTTCTTAGGACTTGCCTTAGAGAGCAATCTCAAGTAAGTCTTCTCAGAATCCTAGTAAAATATGCTGAATGGGACTTTACTCCTAGGAGAGTATTCCTAGGATTGCAGTGTAACACTGCTATTCTGTGCAGGGTTACAACCTTCTAAGATAAAGTTAGAGTCCAGTGGCACCTTTAAGACCAACAAAGTTCAGTTCTGGGTATAAGCTATCATGTGCATGCATACTCGTTCGTGCACATGAAAGCTTACACCCAGAATTAAACTTTGTTGGCCTTAAAGGTGCCTTAAACGTACCACTGGATTCAAGCTTAGTTCCATTGCTTCAGACCAATATGGCTAACCACCTGAATCAGCCTTCTATGATGATTGACTTTCACAGACTTAGAAGGGTGTAACTCTACTTAGAATCTCACTTCAAACTTGAGTTCCTAATACTGAAGAAAAATAAACAAAAGCCCCAACTAGTCATTATGTCAACGGGGTCTGGTGAAGCTGAACAGCAGTAGAAGTGTGCAAGACATCAAGAAGTATGGTTACAGGAAGCTGGGTCCAAATTAAATGCTAAACATTGGCTGCAGTCACATGAACGAGATAATGTGAGGGGGAAGCGAGGCTATTTGCTCTGTAGCAGTTTGATCCACATTTGCGTGATCACACAGTCCCGGTTCCCTTGCAAGTTTTCCGACACCAGGAAAATCAAGTACTTTCCAGGTATTTGTGCTCTGAATCCACAATTTTGCCTATCTGGACAGTCAACTCTCACAATGATTGTGATTAGGTCATCTGGACATCCTTCTTCTGGCAGGTTTGTTTTTGCAACTTTCACCGTTGTGCCCATGCAAAGGATTTAAAAAAAAAAAAAATGTGTTGCACTGCTACTTGGGCAGCTCAGCTATTTGCGATCACACAGGGAGAGTCCATCTGTGGCCTGTAGCAGCCTGTTTGATAGTGGACTTTCCCCAGTGTCTTTTAACTCCACTTTTTTCCCATCATAGCGAACAATGGAGGGAATGGGGGCAACCTGTTTGGGGGCCCATAGAATTGGACCCCCTGGTACAATGTTCTTGAAACTTGGTGGGTATCTTGGGGAGAGGCTCCAACAGCTACCCTGTGAGTTTGGAGCCTCTCCCTCAAACCCCCTCCCCTCCAGCCCCCAGAATATACCCTATGTTTTCACCATTGACTTCAATGGCCCATAGGATATAATGGAGCTGAAATTGACATTTGGCTGCCGGAAAGACTTCCCGGGACGCCGGCTGGGGGCAGTGCTCCAGTGCGCTCCCCCCCAAAAAAGACCCCTGCATACAAGTGTAACAGAAAACTACGAAGAGAAACAAAATTCTTTGTGAAAGAAAAAAAGGAGTCAAAGGAATCAATTACTATGCCTTTAAAAAGTGAATTTTGAAAAAGAAAAGAAATTCCAGTCCCCATAACAACACTAGTCTCAATGTGGTCATCTGACATAATGTTGTGGGAACAAATTAAGTACAATATTAAGTCAGTCTAGGACAGTGCCATCTTAAGCAGAATTAACACAATTCTAAGCCTATGGACTTCACTGCACTTGGAAAGGTGTAAATGTACTTAGAATTAACATGTTTATAGGCTTTATAGCCTACAATGGAAAGTGTTACAGAAAAATGTCACCACTAATAAACAACAATATAGATTCAGGTTGGTAGCCATGTTGGTTTGAAGCAATATAATGAAGTTTGAGTCCAATGGCACACAAAAGCTTATACCCAGAATTAAACTTTTTTTGGTCTTAAAGGTGTCACTGGACTCAGACAACAATGCAATAGTAGTAGCAGCAGGTTAAATCCTAGGAACCATGAGTGGGAGTTCTGGCCATGATGCAGATTCCCCTTTCCCTTTTCTGCAGCCCCTGGCCATCCATGAATCTGTTCCTGAAGGACACATGGGAACTACATGGGATACAATGCAGAGATCTGTCTCTTGAATGGAAAATCTGCAGCAATTATGGACTACCCCCCCACACTCACACAAATCAAAGTGCCATCTGTTCATCAAAGAACTTTGGATCCATCACATTAATAATAATAGAAAGATAACAGTTAGGAGTAGAACTATCAAAATTGTCTTGAAGGTACCATAAGAATAGGAAGTTAAGCATTTAGGGTATTGAAAACAATTTGGATATTCTCTTCTTCACAGCCTGATTATCATCTGATGTGACAGCTGGTGTAACAAAAAAACGCTCCCTAAAAACATAATTTATACAGTCGTTGTTCAAATATTTGTGTAAGACATCTGCCCGGGAGCAGTAGCATTCTGTGCATATTATGTTTCAATATATTACCACATTTCCTTCTTTTTCAAATGTGTGTCAGTGCTTTTCGGTGATCTGATCTGACATAGCCTTATCTTTAAGAATGATTCTAATATTTCCTTGACACATAGGCATGGGTAATAGCAGCAAGGACTGAAGCTCTCCAGAAAGATCAGAGCATGGATTGTCAAGAGACAATACCAGAAAACAGACACTAATGCAAAGTTCTGTGGCAGTTTTTTGTTTCAATTAGTTGTGAGAAACAATTGAAAGATAAGTTTAGAATAGTCTGCATGTATTTTGCAAGTTGCTGATGCTTTAAGCATGCTCATAGCTGGAGCACCTAGGAGACATCAAGATCAAGCATCATAAAGACTGCATTTCATTGCAATCAAAATGGAACTTGCATCTAAGTAAGGGTCAGCAGGGAAAATACAAGAAAAGGTTCAGGTGGGTAGCCGTGTTCATCTGAAGCAGCAGAACAAAGCTGGAGTCCAGTGGCACCTTTAAGACCAAGAAAGTATGCACATGAAAGCTTATACCTTGAATACAACATTGCTGGTCTTAAAGGTGCCACTGGACTCAGCCTGTGTTCTACAGGAAAGGGTTGTAAGACTCTAGTCAGAGATTCCTGAAATTTTCAAGCTGCTGGCCTGGGTGGACCATTAAAGTCCTTCACAGCTTGCAGGGTACAGGACTCAGAGAATGTTATTCCTGATATGACGATTCCACCTCCATTTGGGATCCATGGGTGATGCCTTGGTCAGCCTCCCATTGGGAAGGGTTATGGGAAGAAGCCTGGTCTTTTCAGCTATTGTCCTGAGACTCTGGAATGAGCCCTCTGAAAAGGCACTGTTCTGACCATCATCATGCAAAGTGCCAATCTAACAGTAGCTGCTGTACAAAAGGATAGTCCTTTAAGAAGCTGGCATGTTTTTGTACAGCAGATATTTAAGTCATCTGTAAAGGCAGATACCTGCACATGCATTAATAACCATAGTGGTAAAGGCCGATAAGGAGTATTTGCAGCACAACAAATAATGAAAATCTGAGGACGGTTGGGTTTCACTATTGAAATGTGTTTTGCATGCAGCTGCCCTTGAAGGTGGTTTAGAAAGTTCAACTAGTCCACAGTGTGGCAATGTGGCTCCAGATGAGTGTGGGATAATGCAAACATATGAAGCCCAATTAAAGATTCTGTTATTAACTTTTAAAGCCCTTCATGGCCCCGATGCCCTGTATTTCAGGGCTGACCCTTCCCTGTATCAATTTCTGTATCAGTCTGGCTCTTTGGATCAGACCCCCTCCTTTTTTGTTTCAACCTTCAAGAGCCGTGAAATGATCTGTCCTCCCATGTCTCTTACATCCCGCATGCTTGTTTTCAGGAGGAAGTGTAAATAAGAAAACCATCTGGCTTTTGGGCCTGATTTGGTAAGCCCTAGGAAGGATACTATATAAGTGTTTAAAATGAATTAATACGGAAATAGGCTGCAGCCAGTCTCCTGAAGACCAATCCTGTAAGCCCTAGAGACAGCTACCCCCTAAAATACGAGCCTCGCTGGGTAACCATTTCTTTGCCTCCCTTCCTCAAAATGAAGGCACAGGACCCAGAAAGGGATTAAACTAGGATGTTGTCAGTTACCAGCTGAACTGCACAAACCAGTTCATTCTCACAAATTCTTCATTGTGAGAGCCCTAAAAGGCTCCCCAGAGGAGTTGACAGCATCTGGGCGAACCCACCCTGTCTCCAAATGTGGGGCAATAAGTCACCTTGCTTTTCTTTTCTTGAACAAAACCCTCTGCTGACCACCACCACCTTCCAGTTCATAACGTGTACTATTCCCACCTGGTGGCCTGAATAGCCCTAATTAACACTATCTTGTCAGACCTTAAAAGCTAAGTAGGGTTGGCCATGTTTAGCACATGGATGAGAGAACAGCAAGAAAGGTAGGGTTGCATCTAGGGTTGCCAGCTCTCGCTTGGGAAATCCCTGGAGGTTTGAGGGTGGAACCTGAAGAAGGTGGAATTTGGGTAGGGGAGGGACCTCATTGGGGTATAACGCCATAGAGTCCATCCTCCAAAGCTGTCATTTCCCCCAGAGGAACTGCTCTCTGTTGCCTGGAGTTCAGTTGTAATTCCTGGAGATCTCCAGCCACCACTTGAGGGTAGGTAACCCTTAGAGACAGGCAATGGCAAAACTACCTCACAGGGTGTCTGTTGTGGGGAGAGGAAGGGAAGAATATTGTAAGCCATTCTGAGACTCCAAGTGAAGGGCTGGGTAGAAATCCAGTCTCTTCCTTCTCCTCCCTCCTCTTCCTCCTTCTCTACTCACCTCTTGCCTTGAAAAACCCATGGTCCTATAGTTCCCATGAATCAGTTGCAATTTGATGTCACACAATTATTATTACTGTTTCTTCCAAGGTCCTAGTTAAGGTCTAACCAGCCCGCCTGGGAAAAGGCCTATTTAAATGCCCAACCCTTAATAAACACTATGAAGTAGGCAAAAAGTCCCTCCAGGGTTGCCCTGTTCCAGGTAGGGCCTAGAGTCCTCTTGGAATTACAACTTATCTCCAGACTACAGAGATCATTTCCTCCTGGAAGAAATGGCAACTCTGGAAAATAAACTCTATGGAATCACATCCCTGATGGGCTCCCTCCTCTCCCCAAGCTCTGCCCCACCCAGACCCCTTCCCCCAGATCTCCAGGAATTTCCCAAGACTAGAATTGTCACTCCTATCCTAAGCCAAATAGAGATTGAACATCCCAGATTCCTGCTTTCTTCCAAAGTGACCAGCTAACTCCACATCATTTTGTAAGGACCATGCCCCCACCTCCAGCCCAGGTCCCTTTGGGTTAGGGAGGCCCCCCTCTTATTTTCAACTCAGTCATTTTAATAGGCGTCCCCTTTTAGAGCCTAAGTGCCAGGAGAACTGCAATTTGGGGAGTTTCACAAGGGCACCTGAGTACAACCATGACATCGGGAAAGCCCAGGAAAGAGGAAGAGTATGCTGGAATTGTGCAATCAGCTCAAGAAAAAAACAAACCTTTCGATGCTAAGCTCCAAGGTATGCCGAATATGCTCCAAGGGATACTTCATCAAGGCAATGTGAACCATTTCCAGCTATTGACAGCTGAGCAAACTTTTAGTATCGCTAATTCAATCCAGCCATTGATAAAGGCAGCCTAATATCTGATTCACCCAGGATGGGCCATGAAGAGGACCCTTAAATCCATCTTTCATTCCTGGTTCTTTGTCAATATGCTAAAAAATATTCAGCAAGCACCCCAGCTCAGAATGTTAGGTATTTCCCTGCTAATCTTCCCACCAGATTTCAACAGCAGTTACCTTCAAACTGTCCAATCAGATTCAAACTTCATATCTTGGACCAATCACCAACAGGTCCCTATGTCTAGCTACATACAATCAACAGCAGGTCCCTATGTCTAGCTACATACACTTGTTGGTGTGTGTGTATATGCATGTGTGGTTTCTTAGGGAATTGGTTCTTGGGTGCCTGGTGCAGATTCTTTTGTATACAGTAAAGCTATTTGTTTGTGTTTCCATTCACTCTCTCACACTCTTTCTTTGTAATTTTATTCTGGGTTACCACTACTGAGATCCATCCTGGTATACCGAGGCTACAAAGGTCTCACATTATTTCTTTCTGGAACCTTTTTAAAGCTAATTTCCCCTTCTTTAGGTCAGTTCACGTAGCAGTTTGTCTGAAGGCTGGGTGAGGCAGGCAATGTCCATGTCAAAAGGCCTGATGGAGAAGGTGGGTCAGCTTTCAATAGCCTCGTTTCCAAGGGGGTAGAGGACAAAATGGACTCCATAATATGACTGGATGAAAGCATATGTGATTATTCCAAGTTCAATAAGGCAAAGGAATTAGTAGGAAAGCAAATGTGGAATGATAAAATCTACACCTATTCATAAGATGGGAACATAGAACAAGTCCTTCTCACCCGTGTGACTTACCATCAAAAAACTATTCTCACCATGTACCTTGAAATCAACACATTCCAGATCAAATATTATGAAAGGTCCCATGCTACAGTCTACAAAAGAAATGAGAATTAATAACATGAAGTCATTTAGTGGCTTTCTTTGCTCTTTTCCTCCCATTCTCTATAGCTTAAATTGTTAAGAGAGTTGTGTTCAAAAGGCTCCGTATAATTATAAAGAAATATCAAAGCTGGAGCACTCTTGCTACAGTGATTTTGGAGAGGGAGAAAAATAAAGGGAAAAAAAAAGAATGCAAGCCCAGCAACCAAATTACATCCTTCAAATTGCCTTTTCTAAGGAAAGGAGGGGAAAAAAAAATAGGTGTTGCTTGTTTCAGAAAGAACATTTAACAAAACACAACAGAAGCTGTCTTGTTTGTGCTTACAGACAAGGCAATTGCCGCAGTACAATGGTGGCATCTATTGGTACATGCTAAATATGAAATGTCTCAAACGGAAGATGGTTTTCCTTTTCTCCTGGCAAAACTGATAGTTAATACAGTTAAGTCTATATTTCTGCATGCCGAGAGCAGCTTTTGAATGACGATCTCTGCACAGCGATGACAGTGTGATTCATAGCAACGACTCCGCAATGAGCAATTTCTGATTCAGGGGTGCTGCTATGTGAATGGACTAGGAACCCAGCCTGACAGCCCTAGGAAAAGAGTAAGCCTTTGAAGAGCATCAGGTCTTTCTATTCCCCTAGACTTCTGCAGGGGACTTCGGGCAAACAGCAGTTCAGCTGACCCTCTCCTTTGCCTCCCCTCCCCCACCTGCATGAATCATTTTTTTTATAAAACTTTCTGAAGAAAGAATCAGAGAAAGCTTGTACTGCTTCCCAGAGATCTGACAGTGGCAATGAACTGTTTGCCATTTTCTAATCTTGATTATTATAAGAAAAATATCATAATGTCTTAACAGTTGAGGGCAGAGTGAGGAAGAACCTTCCCATGAGTTTGCTCCTGTGTGGACTAAATAGAACACTCTTTCTTTCAAAAGAAATCTCAGCCAAAGAATGGTCACCTTTAGGTAACTTTGGCTTCCATACCCTCTAGTGTTGATGCCCAATCTGAAAGTAGCCTCAAACTGAATTATTATGGAGGGGAGTCAATGCCACCAACCCTTCATATGGTAAACCAGCAACTTTAGAATGTCTAGGGAGTGTTAGAAACAGTCTGTGATATCGTATCTGCCATACAAAGAAGAATACTGAACAAAATCCCATTGTGTATATAACACTGTCAACCTCCAGGTCAGTCCTGAAGATCCCCCAGAATCACAACAGATCTCCAGACTACAGAGATCAGTTGCCCTGGAGAAAATGGCTGCTTTAGAGAAGAGTCTATGGCTTTATACACTGCTGAGCTCCTCCACAGACCCTGCCACCAAATCTCCAAGAATTTCCCCACTCGGAACTGGTAGCCTTATGCGTATATGAAAACTTTTGAATACAGTCTACATTGTTTGAATGACAAAGTGTGCTTTTTTATCAGACCTCCACCCTTTTGTTGTCCAATGTACTCATGTCCTGCCTCTGTCTACTACCATGTGCCTTGAAAAATGAAGCTTCCTTATACTGAATCAGACCGTTGGTCTATGAATATCAGTATCATCGATTTAGAATGGCAGTTGGCCCTCCAGAGTTTCCAATACAAGCCTTTCACACAGGGATCATTTCCTATAAAAAGAGGTGCAGGAGCTCATTTGCATAACTCATTTGCATATGCCACACACCCTGACAAAGTTATGCAATGAGTTATGTAAATGAGTTTAAATCCCCCCCGAGTCTCTCTGCAGAAGCAGAGAGGCTCAGGGAGAGAGGCAGGCATGTCTGCCTCCGTGTCCTCTGTGTGTCCAGTTAGCCCGCTGCGGCAGGCTGGCTGGAGACACAGAGGGCACGGAGGCAGTCATGCCTGGCTGAGGGGCACCTGGAAAACGTCAGGTAGGGAAGCCAGGGATTTAACCCCCCCCGAGTCTCTCTGCAAAAGCAGAGAGGCTCGGGGGGGAAGGTAGGCATGTCTGCCTCCATGCCCTCTGTGTCTCCAGCCAGCCCGCCACTGTCATGTCTGGGCACCTGGGGGGCACCTGGAGAAGATTGGGCATGGAACCCAGGCATTTAAATCCCCCGTCCCTAAGTGTCTCCACAGGCAGGGGGCGGGGCCTTGAGCTCCTTTCTGCTGGAGTGCTGCTCCAGGGCACTCTGGCAGGAACTGACCCCTGCTTTCACATCCCCTGCTACTTGAGCCTTCTAACTTGAGATGGTGAGGACTGAACCTGCAACCTTGATGCACTGCCACGGACCCATGGCCCTACCCCATGCCTTGGCAAAATAGAGGCAGCCCCACATGGAGGCAATACAGAAAAGGTGGAGAGTACTATCACTACTATCAGATTTTATGTCTACTTGCACTTTATAATATTGGACTGTTTTTAGAAGGTGTTAAGATTGTCAATAACTGTATTTATGTGTTTTATTCTGTTGTAAGCCACCCTGAGCCAGCTTCGGCTGGGAGGGTGGGGTATAAATTTGCTTCTTCTGGGCATCTCATTATGAAATTTGCTGTCACAATATGTGATACAGAACACTAGTTGAGATTACTTTACAAGGGGATAGACAGATTCATGGAGGAGGTGGCTATTAGTGTTGACAACTAAAAGGAAAGGAGGTAGTTGTACAGAGGTACCCAACCAGGCCTAGGCCTTTCTCTTTCTCCAGGGAGCGAATGATGCTTGACACTTCTCAGTGCAAGATCATGTGCAGTCAATGAAAGCTGAGTCTGGGTCAAGTTTTGACCCAAGGTGGGGCTGCTGTACAGAGGTAGCCAACTGAGGCTGATAGTTATATCCCCTCAAGTGCCGGGGATGCATTTATATACATATGTTTAACTAGACTGTACAGATCAGTCATCAATGTGTCTATTCTGGGATGTAGAAGCATTATCCTGATTTAGTAAAACAAGCCAGACTGGATGTACTGGGTGCAATATATTGCTTTTTTGTGCCTGATGCATTATGCATCTGCACTCTGGTAAAGTTTCTTTGTAGACATCATTTTCTTTTTATTGTGTTTCCGCCTTGAAAATACATGAAGCATTGTGCCTATGAAGCAAGGATGCCTCTCATGTGTAACTGGAGTCACACAGGTCAGCAATTAGATACAGATTACATTCAGTTCTTTGAAAGCTTATCCAAACTGAATCATCTAATTTTGGGATGCAAAGTGATGATTTCTCTTTGTGGAAGTGACCTCCGAAAATCACACAGTCCATTTCTGTTCCATGTACCTTGTACCTTATTTGCTTTCACTGTGCTGTCCCTTTCAAGGCAAAGAATATTTCATCTCTGAAGCAGCAAGAGATGCCATTTTATACTCCATTTTATGTTCAGTCTTAAAAAATTAAAGGACTTAATTTAGTACTGGTTGCTTATTACCTTAGTTCATTCTAATACTAAAGAAACAGTTTTGCTTAGCTGAACATCTGTTTCAGGTGTATTTGTTATTAGATCAGGTGTTTGACCATAATTTACATCTGGATAAGTTTACATGTAAAGAAATAATAGTCCTGGACCAAAAAAAGAGAGAGCATTATTTCAAAATGATGATGATATACATGTGAGTTGAAGCAGCCCTGGAGAGTTTGTGACAAGGTAATTAGGGTACCTGTCCAACAGTAGAGAAGCAGGACAGACTCTGGAGCAAAAAGGACAGAACAGGAACTTGCCAGAACTGAGAGTTCATATGGTTAGGAGGAATTTGGAGCAGCAGCAGCAGCAGGCTTCTAGTGTCCTGACCCCACTGCTGGACCTCCTGATGGCACCTGGTATATTTTAGCCGCTGTGTGACAGAGTGTTGGACTAGATGGGCCATTGGCCTGATTCAACATTGGCTTCTCTTATGTTCTTACGTTCTTATGTTCTTACTAGGAGGAGGAGTGTCAAAGCAGTTTATGATCACCTTCCCTTCCTCTCCCTGCAACAAACCCCTTGAGAGATAGGTAGAGTTGAGGGAGTTCTGAGAGAACTGTGACTCTCCTGAGGTTACCCAGCAGGATTCATGTGTAGAAGTGGGGGAATCAAGGTATGTGTGTTATGTGCCATTGGGTTGTTTTCGACATCTGACAACCTTCAGTTCTTGCAAACTGTAGGCCATGACCTCCTTTACTGAGTAAATCCATCTGATCTTGGATCTTCTTTTTTCCCCACCGCCTTCAGCTTCCTAGAATGATTGTCTTTTCCAGCAGGTCTTGTCTTCTCATAATGTGACCAAAGTATGATAGCCTTAGTGTAGTCATTTTAGCTTCTAGGAAGAATTCAGACTTTAAAATGGCCTTTTCCTCATTCTTACAGAGACATTTCTTTCCATCTCAGGTAGAAGGGATGCTTAGAGACTTGTTAGTGGATTTCCAAAACATTTTTATTAGCCAATAGCAACCACAGGGAACCAATAACCCATGCCTGAGGAACTTAAGAGTCTAAAATGTGACAAAATGGAGACAGTAAAGGGAGAGACGGGAGATGGAGGCAACAATGCCCAGAGGAAGACCATGTGTTTGTTCGAACTGTGCATTGTAAGTTTTCATAGCAGTAGAGAAGGAGTAGTAAGCAGTTTGACAGAGGCTTTCTAGAACAGGTGGCTTTTGCTGGGGAATCTGAAGGAAGCAAAAGATATGGCACTGCTCAGGTCCTGGGAGGCCAGACAAGGAGAAAAAGATTGAGGGAGCAAGGGACTTTCAGACAGCTGAAGGTGGAAGAGCTAGAGACTGTCATGGGCAGGAAATGATAAGTTTGCAAGAACAGAGAGACAACATGGGACAAACCTGGAGGGCTTTGAAGATAAAGAAGAGGAGGTTGTGCTGGATCTGGGAGCAAAGATGAAGCTATGGATTTCAGGAATGGTGTCAGAGCAGTGGATGGTTTTGATGGCAGAGTTGAGGAGGCTGGGTGCAACAAGGGGCAGTTATAGGGTTGCTAACTCCAGTTTAGGAAATTGCTGGAGATTTGGTGGCGGTGCCTGGAAAAAGAAGAGTTTGGGGAAGGAAGGGACTGTCCTCTGATGCTGCTATTTCCTCCAAGGGTGCTGATCTCTGTAGTCTGAAGATCAATCATAATTCTGGGAGAACTTCAAGCCCCACATGGAGGTTGGTAACCCTAAAGATGAGAGATCAGAGAGTTATGGTAGTCAAGGTGAGAAGTAACTGGACCAGGATTGAGAGTTTTTGCCGACAGGGCAGAGAGGAAGAATTTAGAACTAGATAGTATTTTATGTGTATTCCTGATGCTCTTTTGTGTTATGAGCTGTTGAAGGAATGGCATCCCATAAACTGTGGTGCGGAATTTATATCATACTTCCAACTAACCTCTGACAATGTAGGAGAGCACAAAGGTCTATATCCCAAAGAATATTGCAGCCATGTCATGAATTTTTATGGGCTGAAGTTAGTACGAAGAGCATGTCTTATTCTTCTGACAGAAAGTTGTTTGTGTTATTTATTTATCTTTCCCAAGTCCTCCTGTGCTCATTCTTTATGCACTAAATATGTAACTGGGGTTGGAAGTTTTCAGCCGAGATCAACCCCTTCGATTAGTTGACAGAGTTTAAAAGGACTGGAAGCTTAATATTTCAGGCCTGTACTTTCCATGACACTCATTGCCTTATCCTCACAATATAGGAACTACCTTTGCAGAGATCTTCAATAAATATACAGGAACAGCCAAAAAGAAAAGAAAAGAAATCTATCACTAGTTAATTCAAAGCCCAAGTATCAGGGAAGCAAATATTGTTATCCATTATTTACAAGTCCACCATCACAGAGAAAGCTGTAAATGTGAAAGCAGGAAATGGAAATATAATTTAGCGTTTCCATCTTTCCCCGGGATGATTTGCTGGAGCATATTGTGTGATATTGATTATGCTACTAACAACAGTGATATATTCAGCCCAGCCGAGTGACAATTTTTGATCATATTGGCCTATTTTGTGAGAGGACAAAGGGATAGCTCTGTATGTAAAGTCAGCTTCTGGAAATAAGAGCAAGAAGGAAATAAAGGAAGAGTCGTTGGATTAAAAAGGGGGGGAGGATGAGCCAATAGTTTCGTATTACACACAAGTCTGAAGAAATCCTCAACTAAAATAATTTTTCTCTGTTCATACCTTAAGGACCACCTCTCCCATTACAACCCCACCATGGTGTTTGTGTTCCATTTCATACAGACCTCTGGAGGTACCTGGCACTTGGGTAGCTGGTTTAACTTCAACCAGGGCTTTTCGATCATGGTCCCAACCTGGTGGAATGCTCTGTCTAAAGAGACTCCTGCCCTGTGAGACCTGTCCAGGTTTTGCAGGGGCTGTAAGACAGAATTGTTCCTCCAGGCATACCCTTGAGGAAATTTTACTGGGCCTACTATCAGATCCTTTGATCATCATGCCAGTGTGCCAATGGGTTGAATTGTTTTATAGAATATTTTTATTTTTATCTTTTGTATTTATATTGTTAACTACCCCAAGCCCTGATTGCCAGGGAAGGGGGTGGGTTAAAAACTGGAATGAATGAATGAATGAATGAATGAATGAATGAATGAATGAATGAATGATTGAATGTTTTTTTCCTTTTTTTAATCCCTCTTTCTTCCTGATCTGGACCTGAACAGTGGCTTTTCTCATCATTCTTCCCACCACCACCTTATCATCCCAGTAACAAGCTCATGAGGTAGGGTTAGGCTGACAAATTGTGATGGGCCCAGAGTCCCCTGTTGAACTTCCATGGTGGGGCAGGGTTTAAAACCTGGTCATTCTAGGGCTTAATCCGACACTCTCTAACCAGTATGCCATGCCAGCTTTTGGTTTAAGTCTTCTTATTTAAATAACTGTGATGACACAATTTAAAATATCAAATATAAATAGTTTTAAATTGGAGGAGGGATATGTTTTAGTCCTGATGGTTTTAGAGAAGTTTGGGGAGAAAGGAAAAGAAAGTATAAAAATTGGCCAGTCCAAGAAAATTCTTATCTCAAGCTCCTGCTGTGCTGGGAGTCCCCGCCAGCAGGGAAACTAGACTATCTAAGGGCAGAGTGTGACCCCATCCCTACCCTCAGAACAATTTTTCTTGGAGCTATTATATTCTTTTAGGTGGCATCTTTGGCTATCATTAGAGTGGAATTTATTTACCTTTAAAGGCCTCCATGGCTTGGGGCTGTCATATAACACCACATCTCCCAGTATACTTCTATGTGCCTGCTGTGGTCTTCAGATAACTTTCTACTTGTGATGCCTTCTCTTAGGACTGTCTGTTTGGCAACATTCAGATGATGAGCTTTTACTGTGCCAGGACCAGACCTTTGGCTTGGTTTACTAGAGTGGATGCTGCGGGCTTCTTCACTTCCTGCATTGAGGAAGGTGTCTAAACCAGTCTTATTTCAAAAAGGTATTTGGTGGATGGTAACATTTCTTGGGGAAATTTGGCTGTGCTGTTTTTAATCTTGTTGAATGATTGTTATATAGCGTGTTATTTTTTTGCAACTTGTTTTTCATTTGTAAGCTGCCTTGAGTCTATTGAGATAAGGTGGTGTATACATATTTAAAATAAAATGGAATAAAATAAACACAGATTAAAATATGTACTGGACTGTTGTTGTGGCTGTAAATGTACCTGACTTCTATGGTCATCTTTATGGGCCTTCTTGGGTGCTCTCATTGTCTTGAAGCTAGATGGGTGGCAACTAGGAATGGTGGGAAGCTTGGGGGGTGGGCAGGAAAATTCAAACTGCTCTTACTCCAATGGCATGACATCATTTTCATCACTATCTCAGAAGTGATGTCATTGTGTTGGGATGATGCTCAGGGATTCCGCTGAAACTCTATGGTAAAGCCTAGGGCATCATCCAATCCAATGATGGCACTTTTGGGGTCATATCAGTAGTTATGTCACACCATCAGGGTGACTGTGATTTTCCCAGCATTCTCTCCTCCACCCTACCAAGTGGTGGCAGAGGATCATGGGCTACAAGAGGGAAATCTAGCAGCCCTAGTGGTAGAGTTGCCAGGTTCTCCCTGATCACCAGCAGGGGATGGGGGGGGGGAACAGATCCAGGTCTGGAAACTCCTGGAGATTTGAGGATGGAGCCTGGGGACAACAGGAACCTCAGTGGGGTTCAATGCCACAGGGTCCACCCTCCAAAGCATCTATTTTCTACAATGGAACTGATATCTGTAGTCTGGAGATGAGCTGTAATTCCAAGGGATCCCCAGGCTGACACCCCTACCTAGTGGCGACCCAAGAAAAGTCCTTCTTAGTCATGGCACCAAAATTATGGAAGTTCCTCCCCAGTGAGAGCCATCAGTCTCCATCTGTCATTGTCTTCTTCAAGCAGGCCGTGACATATCTGTCTTGTGTGGCTTTCCTTCACTATCCCTCCTTCTTGTGTATGTATTTTAACTGTCTATGTTATCTGTTTATTTTTTTCAAAAAAATAGTGCTCTGTATTTTCAAAGCTTGTGTTAATGCTTTTGGTTTTTTGGCATCTTGGGGACTCCAAGCCAAGGGGAAAGGCAGTAGGAAAATGTTTTGAATAAATGAATAGGCTCTTCCATACTAGGTTCTTCCTCCTGCCAGACATGTAGGACATACTTCCTAATAGCATTCAGCACATTTTCTGGTCCCAACCACCACTGAAGTGCAGTGAAAAACACACTGTGGATAGTGTCAGGAAGAGAAGGAAACTTTATTATATATTACCGGGGGGGGGGAACGGGACACACCTGTATAGCAGCCTGGTGTTCTTAGCATATATTTTTATCCTAAATTCTTCTTCTTTCAAAGGACAGATGAGCAGAACGGAAGTAATTGAGTTGGTTTTATTAGCTATTGCTGCTGTGCTGTCAAAGTCCCCCCCCTTTCTTTCTCTCAAGTGGTACTAGGGTTGTGATTGTGGTTGGCTTTACCGGGATTATATTATGAATGTTTATGGTTTTATGGAGTGCAAGTTGCCTGAAGCATTTGAAGAGGTGAGGGAGAAGTTAATAAAACTTAAAAAAAAGATTAAAAATGAAGAAAGAGGGACAAATGAACAAAGATTCTGAATCCCTAGAATTTATTAAGGTCCCAGTGTCCTGACTCTTCCTGAAAGGTGTGTCTGAGAGAATACCACTTCAGACTGCAGGTGAGTGGTTTGCATTGTGAAATGCACCCCATGGAGGGAGGGAAACAGAACATTAGTGTTACAGGCTAGACTCAACCCTGGAGTTTTAGGTTTCTATTAAAAGGTTTATTTTTGTATGAAGAAGGATTTGGCAATATGAACCCAACCAAAAGTCCTACAGCCAAACACACATTTACTGTCTGAGTGAGGGTCAAATGATATGTGATGCTCAGTTTTGTATGGTGTGGATGCCCTGACCTGCATACCTCAGGCAAGCCCGATCTCATCAGATCTCAGAAGTTCAGGGTCAACTCTGGCAAGTGCTTGGATGGGAGACCTCTTTGAAAAACCAGAGGCAGGAGGCGGGGGCAGGCTTTATTCAGCCACCTCTCTAGATATCCTCCAGGGCCCCAGTAGAGGTCAGTCACCAGAGGTTGTCATGACTTTCAGGTGCACACACACATACCCAAAATATACAGTGTGGATGTTTTATATAATTGATGAGTCATGACTGAAAGCCTCATTGGTACCATGAGAAGGGTATCTTAGCCCTGCCCCTTCTGCCGGTTTTCCCCTAAAATTCACATCTGATGTGAGATAGTTCATCAACTAACATTAGGCTGACTGGTCTGCAATGTCCTTGTTCCCCTCTGGATCCCTTTTTATAAATTCATGTAACATTTGCTATCATCCAGTCTTCTGGTACAGTGACTGAATTTAGTGATAGGCTAGTTGAAGAAGTTGTGCTGCAGTGCATCAGAGAGTTCCCATAGGTTCCTTCTTCTACTAAAGGGCCCCAGTTTTAGCTCCGAGAGTCAGTTATCCAACCTGAATCAAAATATTTATCAAAGGAAGGTGGCAACCTGCCTTTGCTTTGCCAACCATTAAGTTTCTGACATCATGTTTTGCTTGTTGTTCAACGAGTAGCAAGGCATTTGAGAAAAAAGAGTCCATTAAATCAGAGAAGACATTAGGACTTGTCACACAATTTGCAGCATTTTCTGCTTTATTCATAAACCCAAGCCAAATACAATTTCCAGGCTGAGAACAGAGATGGAGTTTGAGGATCCAGCAACGTAGAACAAGTTTAATTAAGTGATGTGCATACTAAATAAAGGGAACGGTTTTGCCGCTTGACATTTTAACCAGAAAATTCAATCACAGGGACAACGAAGCATAGCCATTCTCCCCACCACCACCCTTCTTTTTTGGTTAGCTTTTTTATTCACTAGTGTGATATTTGGGTATCATTCTGTCAGCGTGGCGGAAGACTCGAACAATGCTGCTGCATATATTTAGACTGGAAATTGCTCAACATGTTATTTCATCTTATCTCTACTACTGAAGGGTCCCTGCCTTTCTCTTTCTAGCATTAAATGCTAACTTTGATAGCTAGTTAAATGCCTGTTATCATTCTGAAGCTCGGGCACATTTAAATCATTCTCTGAAGGTGTTCTGCTGGGCATTCTTAGCGGGGATGCTTTGGAAATTCCTCCTTGTTAGGAATTCTTCCCAGAATATGTCTTTCTGATACAAGTTCACTTTCTCACAGAACAAAATTGAAAAGTATATTCTTTTTCCAGTTTTTTCCCATTGGATTTCTTTTGGAGGTTCCTGAAGATCTGGGTGTGGAGCCTTCGGTGGGAGAGGTTTGGGGAGTGAAATGACCTCAGCACGGTATAATGTCATACAAGCCACCCCTGAAAGCAGCCATTTTCTCCAGGGGAACTGGTCTCAGTCATCTGGAGAGCAGTTGTAATTCCAGGTGATCTCCAGCCCCCACCTGGAGGCTGGCTACCCTAGTTCCCCTGAAGGAAATGGCTGATTTGGAGGGTGGGGTCTATGGCATTATACCCTCTAAGGTCCTTACCCTCCCCAGGCTTTATCCCTCAAATCTTTAGGAATTTCCTAACCTACTTCCTTCTCATCCAAGAGCCAACTTACCTTTATTTAACCTTCTGTCTTAAGCTGTCCCTCCCCATCCCCAGGAAGCCTCTACCTTGGAAAACTATGGCCCACTTGTGTGGTGCCAGCCACTGGGCCAGGCCCACTTGCATGGTAGGGAACCCTCAAGGACTTGGGGAAGGCACCTCACTTTCCCATGTATCTCCCTCCCCACAATATTTCCTCTTTCTGTCCTCCTTTCCTCTTCATATCCTCTCCCCTTTCCTCGCCTTATGGAGCAGAAGTCCATCAGTGGCTATTAGCCACAAGATATAGATAGAAACTCTCAGGCTGGGGCAAGTGACGCACTGTATTCTTGGTGCTTGGGGGGGGCAACAGTGGGAGGGCTTCTAGTGTCCTGGCCCCACTGCTGGACCTCCTGATGGCACCTGGTATTTTTGGCCATTGTGTGACAGAGTGTTGGGCTAGATGGGCCATTGGCCTGATCCAACATTGGTTTATCTTATGTTCTCTTATGTACATTCTCTCCTTTTCAGCTATTCACCAACTTACCCATTTTATTGTTCCAGATGTTTCTGCAAAGCTGGGGCCCTTTTCAGCTTTGTAGAAAGTTTTGTCTGGCCTGTTCACAGCTCCAGTCACTGGATTTAAGTATCCAAAGATGTGTCCAACTTCGCTATTTGAATATAAGATTCTATCATTCTAGAAATACTATGGAAGTAAGGAACACACACAAGATACTGAAACCTATAAAACATAGTATACTATACATATCTGAATGTGTATGGGGCACAATTCCGCAAGCAAATTTCACAGTGGATTGCTGGAATGATATACAACTTGATGTAGGGAACACTTGACCACAAAACAGAATGAATGCAATTTGTCCAGTTCTAGGTACTAGAATCCAGCCAATGCAGGTTACAGCCTGTCACCAAGTATTGGATTTGGTCCTTTCTTTCTCTCATTTATTTTTACACTAGTTTTACATGATGAAAACCCAGCTTCAAGTGCTTCAATTAACATAACAATGAAACAATTTGTACCTTTAGACAGATCCGCCAGTATCTCAAGTAAGTTTAAATAGTGATCAAGTGTATGTTTGAAGCGCTTCCTCCTAGGGGGCTGTGTGGTCTGTTGAGAGCAAGAGGAAACGAACTTCTGCCTGCAGCTCCCAATAAATCATTTTGAAGATCTAGCCTTTGATATATCAAGTTGTTTTTTTATACTTGATAAAGGTGAAGTCTGATAAGAATAGCAGAGTGAGATCTGTTGACTGCATGTCCTTCAGTTAAAAATTTATATCATGTGTTAATGTTAATTATGCAGTGACCTAATTGTATTGCGGCACACGAGAATATCAATCAGGCGACAAAAAGTGATATTGCATATTTAATTCTCCAGCAGTGCATTAAAATACTGTGACTGAAAACTTGCCTATAGATTAATATTCATTGAAATGTTTTAGCAATGTTTTATTAATTCATGCCTCTCCATATATCTTTGCAGGGCTGGTGTCAGCATACCCAGAGGTGGGGCAGCTGCTGGGGCCCAGGGATTCTGGTGGGGCCCACTTCTGCTGACCTTTCTGCTTACATACGTGCCTTGCCTGCTGCCCACCTGGTTGCTAGCAAGTGCTTTGCCACTCACTGCCCAGCATCATCAGGGAAAGGTCATGAAGGTCAAGGCATCTGTGAGTGTGGGTGGTGAGACAGAAGAGAAGAGATTGGATTTATACCCCACCCTTCACTACCCAAAGGAGTCTCAGAGTGGCTTACCATCTCCTTTCCCTTTCTCTCCTCACAACAGACACCCAGTGAGGTAGGTGGGGCTGAGAGAGCTCTTTCTAGGACTGCCCTTGAGAGAACAGCTCTGAGAGAACTTGTGACTGACCCAAGGTCACACCAACAGCTGCTTGTGGAGGAGTGGGGAATCAAACCCAGTTCTCCCAGATTAGAGGCCACACTCATAACCACATAAAAGTTTGTAAGAGAGTGGGGGAAGGATGTACAGCAGGCTCATAGCCAGGATTTTGTGGTTCGTGGAGCAAACTTTTTTTTCTGGTGGGGCTGCCATGATTTGCCATAGTGAAGGGGGGTGGCACATGCCCCTCTTCCTCCCCTCCTGCAAGATTTAAAGGGCCCTTCAGCTGATCAGTGCATTAGCCATACAGGTGAAAGGGGATAAAGTAAGATCGATTTCCCACAAGCAGCTGCACCACCCTCACTCTTCCCTTCCCCCAATTGTATTCGTCAGTTTCCCACTACTTGCTGCATGGCCGCATTTTGACCCACAGCATCCCCTGATTTTCCCCGCATCTTCTCAATCTCAAAAAAACAAGAATCTAGAAGACACGGGGGAAATCAGGAAATGCTGCAGGTCAAAATGCAGCCATGCAGCAAATAGTGGGAAATTGACGAATACAATCAGGGGAAAGGGAAGAGCGTGGGCAGCTCAGCTGCTTGTGGGAAATCGGTCTAAATTAAGCTGAGCAGGAAGCAACTGTCCACTGAACCTCAGTACTTCACAGAGCCTTGTGGCCAGCACAGCAACAGTTGATCTGTTCTGTAGCTGGTAGACCCATGAGCAAAAAGATCGCTCAGGGGTAAGGAACGTCATAACAATGACAGCATAAATGTACCTTTGCATGGTGGTTCCATGGACAGAAAGCTGCCCCAGGAGTTTGCAGCTTCATTGAAGGGAAAAAATCTGCATTCTTCTGCCCCAGAGTTTCAGGGCACCAGGATCTAAAACTGTCCAGAGGCTGTTGACCTCTAAGACCTTCCAGGGCAAACACCAGAATTTGCCTTTGCCCATCATTTTGCATAATCTACTTTAAGATCCTTTTAACTGAAAATGTCAGAGGTTATAGAAGTTGAGTTAGGGGAGACAGTGTAACAGTATGGTAAGAAAATCTACTTCCTTTCATAGCTCTTCTCTGTCCATCCAACAGGAATTATTGGGGCTCCTGGGATGGATGGTTCCACCCTCCAAGCATCACAGCAAGTCTCTGCCTACAGGCAAAGTATACTAATTCCCAGAGAAATCAGCCAATGGGAGGCTGTAGAGCCTCTGAGGGAGGGAGGAGTTCTAGAGCCAGAGAAGGACCTTCAGCACCTCCGATAGGGAATATATAAAGAACCTCAGACAAGCATGGGAATATAGAAAGAAATTGGGTTTAACATGGAAAGGATATTTTTAGTTATCCTGGGTTAAGTAAGGAAGACTGGCTCACTGAGATATGAGGTTAGGCTTTAGGTACTGGATGAGGAAGGTTTAGGATCCACAAGTAAGCTAACCTGGTCTCCAGGACTGAGTCCTAATGTAAATTGGATTGGGCAAGTGATGGCACTGAAAAGATAAAAGCTTACACTTCTGGCACTCATCTATTGGGCTCAAGGCAGCAGTAAAAAGAAAAAATCTTAAAAGCAATTTCCTCACTCACCAGGGCAAAGAAGCCTGTCACTTGGGTGTATGTCTGTGAGTGCCTACTGGGACACTGTAAAATTCTAAAAGAAACTGCAATCCAATTTAGCTGCAAATATTGGGGACATGTTTAAGTTATATCTGACAGCCAAAATAAGCTTTTGCCCTTCTTTGGATGTGACAATATCCTGTTGTTTTGTTAAATTAAAGGCATCTGGGTGAGTCACCAGGACAACGGGAGGAAGATAATTTACCTCAGGAACCAGACATTGCTCCCCCTCCCCCGTACAGTTTACCTCAGCCCGGTACATAACCATCAGTATATATAATTTACCATTCCCATTTTAAGAACAAAAGAACATAAGAAAAGCCAATGTTGGATCAGGCCAATGGCCCATCCAGTCCAACACTCTGTCATATAGTGGCCAAAAACACCAGGTACCATCAGGAGGTCCACCAGTGGAGTCAGGACACTTATCACTTATCGTATGCTACCATTCCTTAATAAATTGTGAGAGGGATGAAGGCCCCATTAAGAGGCCTGTGTATCATGACTCACAATTTCAATATCCCATCTTTCATCAAGAAGCATAAACCCCAGAGTTGCATATGAAATCTTGTCACATTGCCAGTCTTCACCTCAAGGAACCTAGGCAACTGCTCCATGTCCCACACTGATGGGGTCCCAACAGCCCATGGCTTTACCCACTCAATGGGGGGGGGAGAGTAGAGGGGAGAAAATGATCCCCCAAGAAATAGAAGAGAAACCTGCTTCCAGGACAGAAATCAAAGCCTTCTTAATTATTTCAGCAATTAAAGATTCTTGGTCATTTATACTGACTTGAAAGGGCCAACGAGAGTTTTTTTTTTTTTTAAAGAATAACAACCAAAAAGACTTTTCATGTTCCCACTTTTTAAAGGACACACAGCTTTGGCATTGCTAAAATGGATTCAGCCTTCTAAACCCCTAGTCCTAAGCAGTTCAGCTGGAATGTGCCTAGTTCTGGTCAATAGACAGAGGCTGATGTAAATGGATTTATGATCGAGATGTGGTCAAGATCAGATGTGACAGCTTTGCTGGTCAGAAGAAAAAAGAGGGAAAAACTCCCAAGCAAGAAGCTTTTAGCAATCTCTTTCCAAGGTGTCAGTTAACCAGCTTATTTTTGAATTTAGAAATACTAGGAGTCTGAAAGACAGAGACCTCTGTACTCAGATGCCTGATATATGATTGCGGAATTTACTTCCAAGTAAGAACATTGCAGCCATGCAACCCAAGCCCACACAAGTATATGCGGCATTATTAGGGTTTCTTTTTAAAAAGCACTGAATATTTATGAAATCAAACTAAGGGTCCATTTTAGAATTCATGGTACTGAAAGGTCACAAATTAGCTCACATACAGGGGTCTAGTATTTTCTGAGTAAATTAGTAAACTAGCTAATACAATCTAAGCCAAAAACAATGGATGGCAGTCAGTCTCCTAAGAGTGCCTCTTCTGGGGCACATACCTTTGCAAATCTTTTTGTTACATAAATAATAGCACCTGTTATGTCTGCTGTCCCGCTCCTTGACAAGATAGATCTTCAAAGGTCCCCCCCCCACATCATTTTCCAAAATATCTGTTACACTTCTTAATATCCTGCTGAACAATTTATTTATTTAGTTTAACTGATTTTATACTCTGAAGTATATTATAGATTATTTTCTTATTGATTTCTACCTTGTAACTTCTTTATGCATTTTGACTTTGTGAAACTCTAATTACATGAAACTTTTAAAAAATCCTTTTTAAAAAACTTTACTGCAAAGTGAAACATTGGTAAACAGCATCATTCTCCTCTCCATTGTTATCCCCTCTGTGATTTCCTGAGCCCTGCATCTATAACCTTGGGATATTTTATTTATTAAAATATTTATATCCCACCTTTCCTCTTGGCTCAAGGCAGTTTGGGTCGATACTGATATTTACCATTTGGGTTTGTTGTAATCAAAAATCTTTGTGAAATGTTCTGAGTATCTGAAGTGTGTTATGTAAATGAGTAGCAGGAGCAGCAGCCTGATTGATAGACTAGTGTTTCTGGAATGAATTCTTTAAATTCCAGCTCAGACACAAACACTTATTATATGATCATGAGCCAGTTATTATATCTCAACCTAGCCCACCTTACAAAGGTTGGGGGTGGATTGTCGTTCGTGAGCATAAAATGGTGGGAAGGGAGACAATACGTATGAAGACACAAAAGTAGTAATGCACAATCCAAACCTTCCATTGTGTATGCCTAAGGGCACTTCTGCTGACATGTGCCCATGCAGTCTCTGCCAACAATCTCTTCCTTCTGTGCAACATCCCATGCTATCCTAGAGCTCTGTGACCCTCAGAAGTGAATTTGGGGAAGGAGCTCATGGTTCAACAGAAAGAAAAGATATACAGGAATGCTATACTCCCCAGATGGATGCATGCCAATATTTTTTTTAAAAAAATAATATCATAACAAGCTGTGAAGCTCATCAAAATTATCAAGGCAAGCTATATATCTTATAAAAAATACCTTGAGCATGGTTTAGTACCAGTTTCCATTGGTGCAGCTACCTGTTTCTTTAAGCAGTAATGTGAGATGTAGCCCTTAAAACTGTTTTTTCCTCCTCTCTCCCATATAATTTTACTGCTCTACCTCTCAACTATATCTTCATTTTCCTGGTGTTTTCTACCTCATTCATGTGCTAGCTCTGTAACCGGCAGGCATGTTGCCAATTAGTGAACTAATGTACTGGAAGAGAGTGATCAGAGGGACTACTATTTCTTCAATAAAAGCCTGCTGAGCAAAAAAAGAACAGTTACTTTCACATAGCTTCCAATTTTCTGCACTGAAAACCTGTACTGATTACCATAACATTTTGATGTAGAGATGGCTCCTGGAAAACAGAATAAGATGGAACCTCTATGTGATCAACAAGCTAGTTTATTTGCCGTAATTTTTATATTGTCACAACTGAAACATAATCCACCTAAAACCGCTTGAATTCATTCAGAATTTGGTTTCCTACAGTGTGATCCTAAACTGTGTTACCCCTTTCTACGTCTATTGCCTTAAGTGGACTTAGAAGGGTGTAACTCTGTCTAGGATGGCATGGCACTATTAGTTAAGCAGTATCTGGTGCTGGAAAGTGCCATCAAGTCATAGCTGATTTATGGCAACCCTATAGGGTTTTAAGAGGAAGATCCAGCCACAAGCATAGAGGAAGCCCAAGTGTAGGGGACAAGAGGAATAAATAATACACTGGGAAAGGGAAGTCAGAGATCGAATAAAATTGACACTGTAATGGCAGCCATCTGCACAGCCAATCAGATCTCCAGTGGGTGATCAGAAGCCCTACTGGGCAGGAGCTTACATGGCCCCACCCACCTTCTAAAAATACTTGGTGGGCACCAGGAAAGATGTTGGCAGGCACCATGGCATCCCTGGGCACCACGCTGGGGATCCCTGGCATAGAGATTCAGTGCAGTATAGCAATTGCAGTGTCAAACTAGGACCTTCAAGAACTGAGAGCAAATCTTCACTTAGTCATGAAGCTCACTGAGTGACTATGGGCCAGTTCTTGTTCAGCCTAGCCAGATTGGTGTAGTGGTTAAGTCTGTGGACTCTAATCTAGGAGAACTGGGTTTGATTTCCCATTCCTCCACTTGCAGCTGCTGGATGACCTTGGGCAAGCCATAGTGCTGTCAGAGCTGTTCTTGAAAAAAGCAGTTCTCCAGAGAACTCTCTCAGCCCTACCTACCTCACAGGGTGTCTGTTGTTTGTAAGGCACTCTGAGATTCTGAGGGAAGGGCGAGGTATAAATCCAATCTCCTCCTCTTCCTCCTCCTCCTCCTTCTGACCACATAGGGATATTAGAATATAATGGTTAGAAGAACCAGAATCACTGCATTGCACTGATTAGAAGAAAGGTGGGATAAAAATGGATAGGGAACTTTCCAAGCAAAACCAGCCTATTTTTATATCCTTCCTTTATCCAGTCCTGACTATACGAGAAAGCCTGTCTCTTGATGTCCTTTTCATTAACTGTTTACTGATGAAGATATCTTTTGATATTTCAGTCAAGGCCAATAATATCTAGACCCCCAGGCAGCCTTCCCTTCTTACTTTGCCCCCTCCTCTGACTGTAGCCTGCCATCATGACTAGATATACAAAAGGAGTTCACGGGAAGAGTTGATAAAACAAAATACAACTTTGAAATAATTAACAAAAACTATTACATATTATATTTATATTTATGAAGTTTTCTTTAGACCCATATACAGGAATGAACTCAGAAAGTTACACTATTTTCATGAAACAAGAGTTATCTCACAGACTTTGAAAACAAAATCTATCAGTATCCTCGTTAAAAGTCCAGTTTAAGGATTTGCTTGTTGAATCATGTGTTTACTTGGCTAGGAGACATTTTGGGGTGTATCCCTTCTTCCTGCTAGCCTTGCAAAACTTTAGAATGTGGATTATTCCCCAGTAGTACTATGTTTATTACAGCATCACAACACATTAACCAAGACATGTTTGGATATAGAATTATAAAATATCTGGGTAAATATATATAAATATATATGAAAAACTATAAAAATGTATGACAAATCCAGTAATAAATATAAAAGGCAAACACAGTTTTATAAATTTAGCTGCAGAGTTGAGACAGCTACCAATTTTTCAGAGGGCAGCATTCCTTTACTGAAGGCTAGCTGAAGAGGTGGCTGTTACTACACCCCGCCTCCAAACCTAGAAACCAGGGACTTAAATATCACACCCTACAGACTGCCCCCCCCCCAGCTTTTATTTTATAGTTGAGGGTTGTGGGACCACTTAGTCTTCTAGTCATCGAGGAGGGCAATTTTTGCATTCAGGATGCCACCCAGCATTCATTTGACCTATTATGAGGGGACCATAAACTTGAAGGAACAACAAAGAAGGCTTGATGACAACAATTAAGAATCAGTGGTATATATAGCTTGGTTGCCCCCCCCTTTTCTCCAGCCCTCTCTGTATTACAACAACTAAGTTTTTGGAGAGCTGGGGCCTGAGAAAGTATAACAGTTACAAAGGAGGTTTCTTGTTTGACGGATTCAGACTTATAACATGGAACAGAAAGGCTTTTTACTTTTAACTGGTTTTGACAGGAACAGTACCCAATCCTTTATACCACAGAGCAGATAGGCTTCCCTGTAATGTTTTTTGACAGGAACAGCACCCAAACCCTACCTATCTTTAAAACATCTGAAGTCCTCAGTGGACTTCCTGCCTAACCAGAAGACCTCCTTACCCTTCTCACACCAAAATCCAACAACCCTCATCTCTGTAAGGTGGCCAGCTGTTCCAACTGTCAGATTCTTCTTCTTTTCAACATTCCAGTTCACTATTTGGAAAGGATTAGCTGAAGGTTCCTTGAGGGCAGAACTTGAAACCATCTATTTCAGTGGCATACAAATTTTCCAAAATAAATAAATTATTAAGGATTAGAAACTATGATGAGTGTAAGAGGAGTAGTACCCTAACTAATACAATTTTTTTTAATTGATCATATGTAGATTTAATTTTCACAATGCCAAATCTGTTATTTGGTAATGATAATCAGTGTTTCCCCCAGTGCTTTTTATGTTCAGTTTCTAAATGAGATTGTCTGAAGCTTTGATCATTAGCACCTCTATATTTCTTTATCTAAGAAGTAGAAGAGTTGGATTTCTACCGCACCTTTCACTCGGAGTCTCACAGCGGCTTACAATCTCCTTCCTTCCTCTCCCCACAACAGACATTCTGTGAGGTAGGTGGGGCTGAGAGAGCTCTGCATGTGGAGAAGTGGGGAATCAAACTCAGTTCTCCAGATCAGAGCCTGCCACTCTTAACCACTACACCAAGCTGGGCTTGGTCAGGTGATTGAGAGAGAACAAGCTGAAAATCAATCCAGATAAGAAGCAATTGATGGTGGTTGGTAAAGCTGATGTCCTGGTTGGGATTGTACTGTCTAGGTTGAAGAAGAAGAGAGAGCGAGACTGGATTTATATCCCACTCTTCACTACCTGAAGGAGTCTCAGAGCAGCTTTCCCTTATCCTCCCCACAACAGATACCCTGCGAGTTAGGTGGGGCTGAGAGAGCTCTCCCAAGAAGTGCCCTTGAGAGAACAGCTGTGAAAGAACTTATGACTGACCCAAGGTCAAACCAGCAGCTGTATGTGTAGTGGGGAATCAAACCCTGTTCTCCCAGATTAGAGTCCGCGCTCCTAACCACTACAACAAGCCTGGAATGAGCCTGAAATGATAACGTGACCAGGCCCAGTTTACTGGTAAACTTGATGTTGCAGAGGGCTCTCCTCCAGAGCCACCCTCCATAAGAACATAAGAGAACATAAGAGAAGCCAATGTTGAATCAGGCCAATGGCCCATCTAGTCCAACACTCTGTCACACAGTGGCCAAAATGTACCAGGTGCCATCAGGAGGTCCAGCAGTGGGGCCAGGACACTAGAAGCCCTCCCACTGCTGCCCCCTCCAGCACCAAGAATAGAGTGCATCACCTGCCCCAGACTGAAAATGTTCTGTTCATCTCAATGAAGGCATGGGGTGGAATGGTGCCAGAGCTACATGGCCCCTTCAGAACAGATGAAGAAGTTTCTTAATGTGGGCATCACTATGTGCAGTTCCTTCACCCTACATTAGAACCAAGTACAGGCTTCATTCGCTTTTGTAATCCACAGAAATTCCATGGGTATGCAGAATAAACTATAACACACAAACAAAACTTCCTCTCCAAGCAGTTAGTGTCTTAACTAGGCATGCAGAAGTTACTGCTAAGAGGACATTCTTGATCTGTTCTGAGATGCAAGAGGGCACAACGTGTTCTCTTTGGTATGTTAAACTGGTCCTTGATTCGAGTAAGACTTTAATGGCTGAAACCAGTGCACTGAATTGTGCAAGGAAGACAAACAGAAGGTAGTGAAGATGCTGGAGCACTGCTGTTAACATGTTTCCACCAACCCACCACTATTAGACTGCACCAGCTGAGCAGCCGAAGCTTCTCAACAGTTATCAAGGACTTTCTTGGAACTATTCACCCTTTTATCTTCTAGTCTGAGGTTTTCCCCTGTGCCCATGCATGCTTCCTTTGTGCTACGGGAGCTGTACAGCACACTGCAGAGAAAAGAATTTCAGAATGCTTCATGGCTGTATTTCCCCTCCAAATGCATCTCTCAGAAATCCACCCTCTATATAATAGAGAAATAGACTCTTGTTGTCATGTTAGCAGTAGGCATTTATTATTTACCTTAAAGTGTATCTGATGAGTCAGGAATTCCAGGTATGGGTCAGCACATCAGCCACTGAACAGCACCCAATAACATGATGGCCTGCTAGTCTTTCTCCTTCTCTCATTCTCTCCCTCATTTTCCCATTCTCAGCTGGAGCTGTGCTTTCTGTGGCTTAATGTTAACTGTCACTCATCGCCACATACTGCCATTTTCACTTCTCTCACACTCAATAGGTCTCTCAGTTTCTCTGTCGCTGTTCCTGTTTGTATTTCCAATGTGAATATATTGCTTAATCTTCTTTTCTGGACGTTCTGCACAAGATGGTCTCTCACAAACTGTGTTCTAACCTAATTGGCACCCTAATTTATTTAAGAACTGACAGCAACTTTGTATATATAGTGTCAGGAAAAAAGAACGCCGCCGGAGGATGAACACACTCTATTTCAGAAAGCTGTGGGAAAGCAGAATCAATGGGTAATATAATTTCATAAAAAGGAAATTGACAGACATTCCAAAACTTGGGTAATTTGGACCACCTCATATGCTAGAAGTCCTACTTTGTGGTAACATGCAAATAGAACTTGTAGAGTAGATTCCTTTTATATGCTAAATGTCCATCATTTATTTAAAACATTTTTGCGTCACCTTGCTTTTTACTTCAGCACTCACACCACTGAAAGTCTTGAATATCACATTCTCTCAGAAACTAGCATTGTTCCAGTCTTGTCTAACATGAACTATATTCTTGCCTAATTTAAAGGGCACCTAATCTATTATTTAGAAACCCACAATAACTTTTTAAGTATAGGAAAAGAAGAAGAATGTGGTATTCTTTTCTACTTCAGATTCCTGTGGGAATACAGGCTAGACAGACAACATAGTTCCCTGAATCCAAATAGAGTCAGAGAGGATATACAAAAGAGATAAATCAGAACTTAGTTAAATGAGACCAGACCGCTTTGTAAACAATTCTAATATTACTCTGTAATATTAAAAGCTGGGATATTGTAAGGTGCCAGGGATGATTCTTGTGTCAGGATACCTACAGCCCAAGTTGTACATCTTACAATCTACCTAGCTGTTGAAGACCACATAAAACAACAGGGCATCCTGGACTGTACTTATGAGAGTCAGGTTGCCCATGTTGGCAGACAATCTCCTGCCCTTGGGCTTTGTTTCCCACTGCATGGCATCCCACAATGTTGCAAAATCACTTCTAGCTGTGTAACTGGAAATGGCATCACTACATTTCAAGATGCCCTAGGATTCTCCCCAAAGTCTATAGTTTCTACCATTGAGTTTCTGGGAGATCCTAGAACATTTAGCAACAGTTCCAGTTACGCAGTTGGAAGTGATGTCATGGCATTGTGGGACACCATTTTGGCAAGTCTTTCCTACCCCAGGTTTGCCAGCCATAGCTGTAGTTTCTCTCCTGGCTTGAGATCACCTAACTTGGTTCCAGTAAATAACTCAAGAATCCAGTCACAAGGCCTCAGGTCACATAATGCTATCTGTGTAATAAATAGCATAAAATCCACATAAAAATGTGACTTCATATGAATGTATTTGCACTCTTGGCTACAGCATCTCAGTGACATAAACAACTAAACAATTGTAGCACATTGTAGGACACAAGAAAATTTGCTCTGCTTTCAAGTTGGAATCATTTTCCTTGTGGGAAATCCATAATGTGGTTGCTGGATCATTATTCAAGAGGCAAGGGACACTTATTGCCATGCAATCCTAAAAACATTTTCCTAGGAGTAAATCCCATTGCATAGACTTGAGAAGGAATCTGAGAAGACCTACTTTGGAGAACAGTTTTTTTGCTTCCTTAAGACCTTCAGTGGGAGACAGAATGACTAAGACTGCATTCCTTTCCTGGGAGTAAGACTCATTGACTAAAATGAGACTTCTGAATAGCAAAACACTTTCCCAGGAGCAAGCCCCAAGGAATGAATTGGGACTTATTTTTCAATAGAACTTTGTTAGGATTGCTCCTTTACAGGGCATGCCTACACAGAGATACGCCGAGTCCATTGATTTCAATGAACTTGGGTGGGAGTAACTGCACATAAGGTTGCACCATTAGAGCTGTTAACTATTCAGAAAATGTGCTATGTTTGAAGTCAGTAAGACTATTCCAGGCGTATTCTTGAATAATTCCTCAGAAGTATTTCACAGATTTCTGAGAACAATTGAGTACTTTCAAGAGCCAGTTTGGTGTAGTGGTTAAGTGCGCAGACTCTAATCTGGGAGAACTGGGTTTGATTCCCCACTCCCCCACTTGCACCTGGCTGGATGACCTTGGGCAAGCCATAGTTCTGATAAGAGCTGTTCTTGAAAAACAGCAGTTTCTGTCAAGAGCTCTCTCAGCCCCACCTACCTCACAGGGTGTATGTTGTGGGGAGGGGAAGGGAAAGGAGTTTGTAAGCTGCTCTGAGACACCTTAGGGTAGTGAATGATGGGGTATAAATCCAATGTCTTCTCTTCAACAGGTAACAAAATGGCAGGTTTTTGTTTTTTTTAATAAGCACTGAGCATCCATCATCTTCCCTGTCTATATATCCATCCTTCTCTCTATTGAGTTCTATGAATAAAGGCCAATTTTATCTGGGACAGAAACTGGATACTTTTGCTGTATGTCAGGTCTCATTCATTTTAGGCATGCAGCATCAGCAAACCGCTGAAGCTCGAAACAGAATGGTTACAGATGGTGCGCTTTAAAAATAGAAGGAACAGATTTTGTTGTCTCACCTGGAGTGGATTTGAGTGACACTGAACTTTATGGGGAAATGTTGAAGTTCATCGAAACTAAGGAAGATTGGATTAACCTCAGAGATGTAAGTCAGTTTTAGATTGACTCTGGCATTACTTGGAAGATGCCATGCCAAAGTGTTCTCTCTCCCTCTGTCTCTGCTTTGCTACATAGGCTCTTTAACAACACTTTATAATCAATTATTATAACACAATCCAAGATAATAACATAAATTAGATAGACGCTCCCATCCCCAAATTGTATGTCTTAGGCTGCAGTCACACACGCCAGTTGAAGTGGATGGGAAGTGAGGCTATTTCCTCCAGAGGAATTTGGCATGCAGTTGCAAAATCACACCTTCCTTTGTGGCTGTGGGAGTAGCCCATCACTGTGTGATCAGACACAACTGTGGGTGAGTCATTTTTTTTGGCCGTTTGTTTCCCACGGGCATAAATGAAGAATCATGCCTCCGCACTGAGGGCCCCCTATGGAGTATGCAATGATGTGTATACTGCGAAGAGGGTGGAGGAACGGCACCAAGCTGGGATGGCATGAAAGCATTCTTGCATGATCAGACAGGGGAAAGTCCATCCGTGGCCCGTCAGAACCCATTAGAGCTGGACTTTCCCCGGTGTCTTTTTAACTCCATTTCTGCGGCAGAGCAGCACTGATTGCTGACGACTGCGAGGCACGTCCCAGATGTTGCTGTCTGATTGCTCCCTTTAGATTCATCAGGCATCCGCACCTATGTCGGATCTAAAGGTGCATGGGATTGCAGCCTTATACAGGTTTTCTAGTGCATTCTCAAACTTTGTAACCCTATACTGGTTGCACTGCTTCCACATGCTTCATTGTATTATTTGTTTTATTATGTTTTAAAATATTGCTCTCATGGATTGGTTTCTAAATATGTAATTTGTCCTGGTTCTCAGCAACCAAGGTGGAATATAAATGAAATAAATAAATAATATATAAAATATTCTTACATTCCTGTGTTGTGCATTCTTACAGCTGGGTGCAGTGAAACTTGTGTGTGTGTGTAAAGCGCTGTCAAGTGTCAGCCAACTTACGGCAACCACTTTGGGGGTTTTCAGGGCAAGAGTCTTCAGAGGTGGTTTGCCATTGCCTGCCTCTGTGTAGGGGCCCCGGAATTCCTTGGTGGTTTCCCAGCCAAATACTAACCAGGGCTGATTCTCTTTGCTGCTGAGATCTAATGAGTTCAGGCTAGGAACTTACTCTTAAGTAAATGTTTGCAGCTTGGTTAGGCTTTACCCTTTACTATTTCAGGACTGTATTCTTATTCAGTACATTTTAGGTCATCCCATTTTTTATTTCTTTTTAAACAGAAGAATTCAGTAAGCAGGGAGGGGCCTGGCTCAGTGGCTGATCATCTGCTTTGCATGCAGAAGGTTCCATCTGGGATCTCCAAGTAAAAGTATCACTAGATGATGTTGAGTGAAAGACCACTGTCTGAGAGCCTGGAGAGCTGTTGCCAGTCAGAATTAGAAGATACTGGCCTTGATAGACCAATGGTCTGACTTAGTATGTTCACATAAATACAGAGATAAATGAGGAGACTTGCTGGCAAATGCAATATATTAATGCTGTGTAAGTTAGATCAGCCCATACCTGGATGGCACAAGGTAATCTGATCTCATCAGATCTTGGCTGCTAAGTAGGGTCAGCTCTGGTTAGTATTAGGATGGGAGTCCACCCAGGAAGTCCAGGGCTTCTACACAGAGGAAGTCAATGGTAAAGCACTTTCAAATATCTCTTGCTTGGAAAACACTACGGGGTCTCCATATGTAAGCTGTGACTTAATGGCACTTTCTAACACCACCAAGCTAGAACAGTCACCAACAGGGTCTTGAACTTTTTCGCTCTTTTGGATATAGTCATCACCATTATATTTCCTCTGATCATTTGCATTGCTACTGATGATGTTTCTTTACATTTGTGCCACGTACACCATGGGTGTCAAACATGTGGCCGGTGAGCAACTGGTGCTGTTTTCAGCCCATGAGGCAAAAGGGTTCACAGGAGGACAAAAAGTGTCCCCTGCTGGTTTTGGAACTGGGGCTGGGGGGATCTGGGAGAGCCAGGCTTTTGTGGGTTCCCCAGTAAATCAATTGCTCTCATTGCTAGGAATCAATTACTGTTCTTTGTATCTTGAGTAAAAAATAACATTTGTTAATTGGGGTTGTCTGTGTCTTTTATAAAGTTTTTATCACTAGTACCTGGTATTGCATTTTTACAGCATATGTAGCCTTGCCCGACAAACTGACATTTATGTCAGATCCACATAACAAATGAGTCTGACAACTCTGATCTACACCATTTATATGTCATTTTTTTTTTACAATATTGACACACTGTGTATCATTTATATAAAATGTATACAAAATGGGGGGAGGCATTTTGTGCCAGAGAAAGGGGGTCTCTGTGAGCAACAGGGATCTGTGAGATCCAGATCTTTGCATGCTGCTGTCCTGAACTCTTTGGAAGAAGCCCAAGATAAAAATGTAACATTTTTTTCCTCTGTACTTTATTCCCATTGGTTCCTAATGGGTGACGTATTTGTGATTAGGTTATGGCCGTTCAGTTTTGCAAACCAGTGCTTAACAAATCCATTTGCAAGACTTTAGATTTATTTGGATTTTTAAACCTCTCCAAGAAAATGTCCAAATGTGAAAAAAAATGATTTTTTTTAAATCACATTTTGCTAAAATCCAAATTTATTTTTAAAATAACAAAAACAAACTCTAGCCTTTATTTTACAGTTAGGCAAAGCCAGAAATGAACATTGTGATAAAGTTTATATAGGTTTCATTTCCTTCAGAGCAGATTAGCTTAATATCATCTGGCAAATATTTCTGATGTTTTAAAGTTAGTTAAACTTTTCTACACCTTTTACTGATCCCTGGAGTATAACTGGGCCTTCTGTGGTACAGACCAATCCTGACCAACCCTTCTGTGAATCTGCAGAGAGCTGCCCTCCAGTTTCCATTTGATGGGGGGAAATCCCATATCATTACAGATAAATTTACTGATATCATTTCTGAATCTCTAGTGTACCTGGTGTATATGTTTCCCGACAATTGGTTTGAACTTTTCCACCCCACTTGGGAATATTCATTGGAATGCCAAAATTGTTATAATTAACTTCATTTTTATTCAACAGGCTGTAGTGTCTATAAATTAATTAACCCAGTTGCGCAAGAGCCCTGAATAACTTGTCACTGTGAATATCATCCTCCACTGCTTTAGGTTGCATTAAAATAGCTTAGAAATACAAATGAGACACCAGATGCTATTGGCTGGCTGGATAGATGTCCAGCCAATGGGATGTCTGGATTGAGTAGGCTTAAAAGCAGGTGTTAGTCCTGCTGCCGACCTCTGACTGGGATGAGCATGGGACTAGCTGGTAATTTAGGAGGTGAGCAGGAATGTTTTACATTTCTGCCAAATTTGCCCATGGCAGGGGAGGGATCTTTTTTTTTTTTTTTGCCCTGATGGTGATAACTAGCATGTGCTATTTTTAAAAGGCATGGGTTTTGATTGTTTACAGCTGGCAGGAATAGAACTGGTTGCTACAACATATGTAGAGATAAATGGTTCACCCCTTGAGGTATGTAAGGATGGATGGCCACTCCTAAAACAGCCCATAATTTGCTGGAGTGGTGTGACGGGCTATGGAGGGGACGCTCTTGGTGTGAAGTAGTATCAGCCGAACCTGAAGTCCTGTGTGCAGTGTGTCAGGGGAAGGGGATGAGCTTGGCTGCACTCCATGTGTGCAGGTAAGGATAAATAAAGCTGGTGGTAGCAGAGGCCAGGTTTGGAACCACAGTTGAGTGCCCCCCCAAAAGGGTAGTTTGTTGGCTCTATAGCTGCAACCTGCCCTTCATCGACAAAGTTTATAGTTTATGATGCAGACAAACCACTTAAATAATACAGGCTTAGACTGCCCACTTGACCCGTTGTCTCGTATCACCATGGTTGTTGGGGGATGCTGATACAATTCTCTTTTCCGCTTCTTAATTTAATTTTAAATATTGCATGTCATAAATGTAATTTTAAATGGGTTGCAATCCTATCAAGGCTTCTGTCTGAATTAGCGTTGCTAGGTCTGGGTTGGAAAATACCTAGAGACTTTGGGGGTGGGTGCAGAAGAGGGCGGGGTTTGGGGAGGGAAGGGGCCTCAGCATGGTACAGTGCCATGGAGTCCATCCTTCGAAGCAGCCATTTTCTCCAGGGGAGCTGATCTCTGTCAGCTGGAGATCAGTCATAAAAGCGGGAGATCTCCAGGCCCCATCTGGAGGCTGGCAACCCTAGTCTGAATCAGCAGGTCTGATATGCACAATCTATTGAGTAAAAGGAGCTGATACCTTCACTGATCACTGGAAGTCCAAACAGACTAGCAGGATCATTATGAGGGACATGAACTGTGCTGGATAACCAGCAATTAAACACATGACTTTGCCTGATACTGAATCAGACTCTTGATCCAGCAAGATCAGTATTATCTTAGACTGGCAGCAGCTCTCCATTGTCTCAGGCAGTGATCTTTCACATTACCTACTGCTTGATCCTTTTAACTAGAGATGTCAGGGAACTGAACTTGGGACCTTCCCCGTGCTGAAGAGTCTGGGACTTTTCAGTTTAGAAAAGAGACGACTAAGGGGGGACATGACACTGGTTTATAAAATTATTCAGGGAGTAGAGAGAGTTGACAAAGATAATTTTTTCTCCCTCTCCTAAAACACTAGAACTTGAGGGCATCTGGTGGAGCTAATGGGCAGTAGGTTCAGGGTGGACAAAAGGTAATACCACTTTACAAGACTGATTAAAATGTGGAACTCGCTGCCAGAGGATGTAGTGATGGCCACAGGCGTAGACAGCTTTGAAAGGGGATTAGATGGAGGATAAATCTATTAATGGCTACTAGCTATGGTGACAGAGGGGAACCTCCACATTCAGAGGCACTAAAACTCTGAATCCCAGACCCAGGAGGCAACATCAGGGGAAGGCCTCAGCCCTGTTGTTGGCCCTCCAGAGGAACTCGTTGGTCAGTATGCGAGACAGGATGCTCAACTAGATTGACTATTGCTCTGATCTAGCAGGGCTGTTCTTATGTCCTTCTGCCAACCAGACACTCTAGGACAGAGGTTCCCAAACTTATTTGGCCTACTGCCCCCTTTCCAGAAAAAGAAATTACTGAGCGCCCCCCTAGATATCTACCTCCAAGAAATGGACAAAAAGATGCAATTTGTGGATCTGCACCTGGATCATTCCAGCCCACCTGGATCATTCCAGTGCCACCAAGGGGACGGTATCACCCACTTTGGGAACCAGTGCTAGGACTAAACCACAGCCCCTCCCTGTTACTCCAAACTGTCATGCTAGCGATTACCTCTTTTTTGACTGTGATCAATCAATTATAAATGCCACTGCAATTGGACCAGCCCTTTTGGATAGCCTGGGCTGGCCTGGTCTTGTCTTCTCAGACGTGAAGCAGAATCAGGCCTGGCTAGTATTCGAATGGGAGACCTCCAAAGAATACCAGCATTGTGACGTGGAGGCAGGCAATGGCAGAAGAACATAAGAGAAGCCAATGTTAAATCAGGCCAATGGCCCATCTAGTCCAACACACTGTCACACAGCGGCCAAAAATACCACGTGCCATCAGGAGGTCCAGCAGTGGGGCCAGGACACTAGAAGCCCTCCCACTGCTGCCCCCTCCAACACCAAGAATAGAGTGCATCACCTGCCCCAGACTGAGAATTCCCATCTATACCTTCTGGCTAATAGCCACTGATGGACTTCTGCTCCATATGTTTATCTAATTCCCTCTTGAAACTGTCCATGCTTGTAGCTGTCACCACCTCCTGTGGCAGTGAATTCCATATGTTAATCACTCTTTGGGTGAAGAAGGACTTCCTTTTATCTGTTCTAACCTGACTGCTCAGCAATTTCATGGAGTGCCCACGAGTTCTTGTATTGTGAGAAAGGGAGAAAAGTACTTCTTTCTCAACCTGCTCAATCCCATTCATAATCTTATAAACCTCGATCATGTCACCCCTCAGCCGTCGTTTCTCCAAGCTAAAGAGCCCCAAGCGTTTTAACCTTTCTTCATAGGCAAGCTACCTCTGGATGTCTCTTGCCTTAAGGACTCATCAACTTTCATGACGACTGCTGCTCTAATACGTATTTGGGATTGTGACAAGACAGAGCGGCATATAAAAAAAGCAGAGTTGCCTTATTTTTTTGGGGGGTGCACCGTGGCTGTATTCCCCCCCCCTTAACTAGCACTCTTTTCTAAGTGCACAGGGGATTCTTGCACCTTTCAATGAAGAGGCAGCTCTGGCAATGCGGAATGCAAAACACATGGAACTGCTGCCTACACTGAAGTTAACGGAGGAGCCCTGGGCTCACAGTTCAAATGCATACCAGATTCGGTTTCAACAAAATGTTCGTATCAAAAATATCTTCTTTAAAAAAAAACAAACCCAGTGCATAAGTAATGCCTTACCCATCACAAGCATTCAGGATGCGACTGAATTTTTTAACTCCACCATTTCACTTCTCCTTCTCATGAAATGAACCTGTGAACTTAGATTTTCACACCTTTTTCTGTTTCCCTGTGAAGAATATTTCCCATTATATGGATACAATTTTTAACTCGTTTAGTGTCAGCTACAAAGAAAAGGCATATAATGTGTAAAAAAATGGCACAAATTAATTAAGGAAACCAGCGGAAAAAATGGGTGGAATGAAACAACTGAACACTAGGATTGTACTAAGGTGACTATTTTTATTTTAATTAATTTTTAATTTTCACATGAATATTGCTGCTGTACTGTTGCCATTGAATAGTTCAGCCTTGCTGTCTTGTGCTACCCATAATGCTCCCCCTCTGCTCTACCCTTGCTTGTTAGGTATCTGCCACCCTTCCATCTTTCCTTCCCTGGATGATTTATTACTTCATAGTGGGGACTGTGATTACAACACACTCAGATGATTTCTTTTTACCATGAAGGTATCTGAGGATAGGAGCTCTGACTCTTAAAAGCTGAAAATCTTGACGCTGAAAAGCTGGTTGGTCTCTAAGGTGCTACTGGACTTGAACCTACCTGTTCTACTGCAGACCAACATGACTACCCTCTAAAACTATCCTTTTTACCATGAGACTCCTGTTCTATTTCTTCACAGGTAAAGAATGCTTTGCCCTGACCTGGATAGACACAGTTAGCCCAGACTCATCAGATCTTGTAAGTTAAGCAGGGTCAACCCTGGCTAATATTTGGACTGGAGACCTCCAAGCTACACCAGGGTCATGACACAGAGGCAAGAAATGGCAAACACCCTTTGAAAGTCTCTTGCTTTGGAAACCCTACGAGGTCGCCATGAGTCAGCTGTGACTTGAGAGCACTTTCCACCACCAAAGGATGCTTCTCACCTGACAGGGGACTGGTTTGGGTAACAATATGTTGGGTTTATTACACTGTAATACTGCAATATTATACTGCAATACTAAATGTTCTTCTAAATCCACTCAAGTCAATGAGTTTACAAGGGTCTAATTCGGCTTAGGAATTAACTGATTTATTACTCAAGGCATGCAGCAAGTGTCATGGCTCATTGGTTTAGCAAATGCTTGGCAATGTGCAGGCACCATGTTTGGTTCCTAAAATCTCCAGCTGAAGGATCTCATTCCCTTTCTCTGCCTATGTCCTTGTAGAGACATTGCCATACCCACTAGATGTCACATAAGGTCTGGCTCATTCCGGGGCGACTTTGTATGTTCATGCCGGCTTTTCTCTCAGGGCTTAGAATGTTTATTGGGCACAGTCAGAAAATAAACTTTGTGGGATGTAAACATAAAAGTATACCTTAAAAATCAATTTTATACTCTACCTACTGAAAAAGAAAGATTGTAACTTTACGGCTCCACCGCAGACGCCAATGGTATCCAGCGTGGATCCGCCTTTGCCTCCTGTGTAAGGAGGGAAGAGTCCGGCTGTGTTTGCAGCTGGGTTTCTGGAAGGGGGAAGGGCCAGCGTCATATTAACGGCTGGCCCCATCTTCAGTACGTTAGTTGTCGCCTCATGCTTGGCCTACCCGCCCGCCCTGGTTGTAGTGCAGGTTTTAGGCTGGTCGTCCCTTTTAGCAGGGGGACCAGATAAGAATTTTTTACCTCTTATCTGATTGGCTATGGATGAGGGGTGTTTTTTGGCCTACCCTGCACTGCAGTCAGTGTACTGAGGAATTGACAAGGGTAGTGCTGGTGTTAGGTCTGTCACTTTATGATAGGGCTGAGTTTGGTTTAAGGAGAATTTGCTGCAGCTCGGTAAGCAGCAAGCAGCAACCCAGGAGGGTAGAGGGGTCTGTCAGGATCATCATTGCAGCCGTGCGGCCAGGGATGAGGAGGGCAGAATGCCTTTTGGATTGCTGTGATGGATCCTCTACACAGGCCATGCAGCAGTGGTTGACGTGTCATCATGGCGTATTCTATGGCTGGGTTGCCTGGGCTAGAGCTGCTTACAGTGGGCTATCTCCCGGGGGCCAGGTGCATTGCCTGTCTTATGGCAAGGATGGGGTTTGAGTGACCCTAGGCCTTGACCATGCCGCTGCATACTGCTTGCCCTTGCCCTTGTTTTGTAAATAAATAAAGTGGCCTTTAGTTTCCCAACTACTGTTGTATGACTCTTTCTTCTGTCTATGGGGGCAAATATAAAATACGTAATTCCATGTAGAATATAAGCAAGCATCAGATAAGAAGGGAAGACCATTTGAATTCAGAATGAAGAGTCTGTAGTGATCAGAAGGTTAGGGCAAAACTAGCCCCAGAGCATTTTCTGAGCAATCTGACCTACAGCTCACAGGGTTATGCAGAATGTTTCAGTATCAAGGTGTGAAATGCAGTAGAATCTTGCAAAGCAAAGAATAATTGCCGAGACATGTTTTTAGCAGGTTAGCTCTGGCGTCCAGGCTACTGCTGGTTCTGCATGACCCATGGCTGCTAACAGCCGATGAATCTATGGCTGAATGATATGTTTGCTTCTGCCCAATGTTCTCTTCTTAACAGCCTGCTGGGAGCTTGATGCATGGCTTGAAAACATGCCAGGAGAACTGAAAGGGTGTTAATTCTTACATCATATATCTGACATGGTGCAAAAAGCGGCCCTTCTTCCTGTTGAACTTTATTTGACTTTCTTGGTCTGACAAGCTCAGCAATTCCACTCTCCACAAATAGTTTGTGTTCAAAAACTGAAGGGTAATGTATAAGCTCCCATCCCCTCTGTTGAAGTGCTAGTTCAAGGCTTTCAGTATGATTCACTTCATGTGAATTAAGGAAACCCAGAGGCATTTATTTTGTTGCAACTATTGTGAAGGTCAGGAAGTAGGATCAACGACAAAAGCATTTCAAGGATAAAGCACCTTCAGACTCTTCTGTAGGAATAAAAAAAGAATATAAATTAGCAAACCAAAAGACAAAAGGTACGTCTGATCTGAGGCCCAGACTACACAGGACACTGGAGATCTGTGGTCAGATTCTCAGAAGTGTAATTTAGCTGCTGAAATGATGCTGGGAAAGAGGGGGCGGTTATTTCTCTTCTCCATGTTATTTCCATAATCTGAAATTCACCTGGGTTCCTTTAAGCCAGAAGATGATAGTATGGCATAATATATGGGTGCCTGTCTTTTTTTTCCTCTGTGGGAGGCTTAGAGCACCTGGGGGGCATTTTGGATTGGAGAAATGCCATGGAGAACAGAATTCTGTCTTCCTTTGCCACCCTGTTCTATACTCCCTCATCCAGTTTCTCAGCATTATTTTTGTATCCATATCATTTATACATAAACGGCTTGTATAAATGGTATAATAATGGAGTTGAAATGGTGTGTCCATATAAATGGTGTAAAAGCTCATTAAAATACCTTTAAAAAGAATAACTGACAAAGACAACATACAGGATCAAGAAGAAATTAAAATGGAAGTATGTGCTTATCCTAGCAAATAATATCATTACTAGAAGCGTTAAGAGTCTATCATTTCAAAACACAAAAATGCTTTACAGGATTCATATAATCTGTCTTCAGCCAGAGATGGAAGTTAAGCTGGGAAAACCAATTATTTGCCACGGTACCTACTAAACTTTACAGCTTGACAGCACAAACCTAAACAGAGTTATACCCTTCTAAATCAATTGACTTCAATAGAAGAGTATGGCACTGTTTAGGATTACCCTGCAAAAGCTCTTGAGGCTTTGTAATGTGAAGCTGCTCCAGTGTGACATTCTTCCACAAGACCTTGACCAGTAACTCTGAATAACTGAATACAGATGCAGGAAACTGCTTTATACAGCATATGGTCACTGTTCTATCAAAAGCTACTGCTTCTCTGTTCTGACTGGCAGTGACTCTCCAGGGCCTTGGGTGGAGGTCTTTCACATCATCTTGTATCTGATCCTTTATCTTAAGCAGAGATGCCAGGGATTGAACCTGGGGCCTTCTGCATGCATGCAAAGTAGATGCTCTACCACTGAGACACAACCTCTCTTCAAAAATTGGATCCATGTGGAAGGAGCCCTATTTAATCATTCATTCATTCATTCATTCATTCATTCATTCATTCATTCATTCATTCATTCATTTGTGCTTATTTTTTAATTTATATCCTGTTTTTCTCCCTGATCAGGATCATTCCTCCCTCTTCAGCTTAATCTTCATAACAATAAACCTGTGAGGGTAGGTTAGGCTGAGAGACTGGGGGCTTGCATGGCTGATCAAAGGATTTGAACCTGGTCATTCCAGATCCTAATCTGATACTCTAACCACTAGGAATGCCATTCTCTCCAACAGGGCCCCAAAGTGGCTTACATTTTCCCATTTTACCCTCTGTAAAGTATTGGGTTGACCACATGGAGGACGCAGACAACAACATGCGGTGTTACACGTTTATTGGTACTTCACAACACAACACAACACACAATGGCCCTACAATCCACCCAGCACACCCGCAGTCCCATTGGGGGGTTCGAATTTCCCGCCAACGTGTTTTGTTGGATGCTAGGGGGAACTAGGAGCTTCAGTTCTATTGTTCTTAGGGGCGAAGCTCCACACTGTAGTCACGGGCCCCTAGTGGCAGCCCACATACATAACACCCTCACAACTACCCTGTGAGGTAGGTTAGGCTCAGAGTGTGACTGGCCAAAGGTCACTCAGCAAGCTTCTGTGGCAGAGCAAGGATTCAAACCTGGGTCTTCTAAATCCTAGTCAGTCACTATAACCACTACACCCCACTGGCTCTATTCAATTTAATGTGGGTAATGATTTGATGCAGTGGGGGGGGCGCTAAAATTGTAGCTGAAGGAACTTTGACATAAATGAAGGGTCTGACATAGCTGAAGGAATTTTAAACTTCCATTCAAATAAGTGTTGTCCCTTATTTAGGACTTCTTGGTCCTCCATTTAAGAGCCCAAATGAGGAAATTTCAGAAGACTTTCAGAGCCCAGTTGGAAGGTTACAAAAGTTCATATCCATTTTATAAAGCATCTTTATGAGAAAAGCACTCAAAGATAGCAACTAATTAAAGTGTCTTAATGATGCAATGAAAACCACCAAAGTTGTGTAAGATAATTACATAAAAACTATAGTATCATTGTGATACTGCTGAAAGTTATATGATGAAAAGAATATTTTTCTTTTGTTCATTTAAGCCTTAATCAATGGAATATTGCTTTGAAGAAGAAGGGGAAAAAAACATAATAACCATTGTAAATTAAAAGCAAGTTGTCTGGATTCAGAAACAAGTTGGGGAGCAACAGTAAAAGAAGCCCAGTGGAAAAAATCTAGAAATAAGTTTTTAAAAGTAGAAACCTATACTGAGCAGTATCAAAAGTGATTTATGCAGCTGATCAAAAATATAGAAGTGGAATAAAATAATGTGTAGGATCCAACTGGTTTTTCTCTTGATACAAGAGGAAGGAAGGGCCCCATTGTTGGCTGCCCAAAAGGCTGTGCTGGGGATCATAGTACCCACATAGACAAAAAAAAAAGCCATGAGATGGTGGACTTGGTTGAGATTGAACAGGAAAACTGGTTGGATTGAACCGCATGAACACAGGAAATAGTCTATATCTGGATAGTTCAAGCTACTTAACTGAGAGAATAGTGACTTAGCTAAAATAAGTTAGTTTGCCTCAGATGAGGTGAGATGTGAAATGCAGTTGTAACAACATGGTTATCAAATAGGGTTTTCCTAGTTCACAGCTCAGACACTTAAGCCAAACCTAAGACCTACTGTGTCGAAATACAGGGGTGATACTAATTCATCTCACCCCTTGGCTTTACCTGATAACATTCTGTTTAAGTGTGACAGTCTTATACTAGTGTTTTCCCATCCTTTGCAAGTGTCCATCAGTACAGTGAAAGAATGGCAGAACACTAAGATCGTGGCATCACATCACTTGATTTTCAGTCCAAGGTGACCAGAGGGGAATGGGGAGGGATGGGCAGCATGTATGTGCCTCACTGTAATGTTCAGGTTAGGCTTAAACCACTGCATGCACTCTCAATCTTTAGTCTTGCTCACTTGATCATAGGATTGCCAACTCTGACTTGGGAGATTCCTGGAGATTTGGGGGTTGGTACCTGTTGAGGGTGGAGTTTGGGAAGGGAGATCAGTGGGGATCTGACGTCATTCTAGAACTTCTGTTTCTCTTAGGCTCTATGTATGTTGGGCTAAAGCCATTTACACAAATGCCTGTTTTGCTCTGTAACTGGATGCAGGATTTTTATCCATCTCTGAGAATCAACAAAGCAGAGAATATTGTTATGAATTGTGACTAGAGATATATGCCAAATTATTCTGCCTGCCACTTCCATTATATTTGTGAAAATAATTATAGCATTTCATTCCCATGAGTTATTGATCTAAGATCTATTACATTTCAGGAGCAATGCATTCTCCAATTCTATTTGAAAGCAAAATTAATTGAAAAAGATAAAAGAAAATATAATTACATGAAACAATTGCAAAATCAAATTAAACTATAAAGGGCAAATTCTTCACTACCACTGGAGTGGACAGTTAAAGATGGATGGGGAGATATACACACATAAATGCACACAATAAGTAAGTAGTTCTTTTAATTGTTTATTGTGTGAACAAAAGTCACTTGGAGCAGGGGCTGTGGTAAAGACAGGAACTGGACAAGGTTGAGTGAAAAAGCTGGCTGGATCTAACCCTCCATTCCTTGACATTCCATCAGGCAAGTATCTTCTAGGATAGGCTCAGTAGTAGAACTACCATGTGTATTTTCAAGACTATAACTGTGATGAGAGAATGAGAGGCCCACATTCATACAGAATAATCAGCATGATATTATGAACTGCAACATACCAACAGAAAAAAATCAACCAAAAAATAACATATAAAATCTGGATTTTGGAACAGGGTTTTTTTGTTTTTTTTTTAGCAGAGGATAGAGCTGAGATACCTCTGAATTTTGCTTAAAATGAATTTTGATATATGAAGGACTTCAAAGGAAACTAAATGAAGTTTGATAAAGTTTTTTTAAAAAAACAAACAAACCATTATTTACAGTTTTTATAGTCTGCCTTTCTCACAGGAACTCAAGGTAGAATACACATAGTTAGTCAGTACAATCAACAAAATGGGACTCTCAGTGACCAATGCTTTAGGATATTAGAAGTCTGGAACTTAGGGTTGCCAGGTCTACTTACCTGGCCAGTGGGGGGTGTGAGGGAGCCTTTCATGAGTGGGGGAACATTGCTTTGTGCAACATCATTGGTGCAATGATATCATGTGGAAGTGATGTCATCTTGCCAGGCACGTCACATGATGATGTTCTAGCTTTTTGGTCAAAACTCTATGGTTACCATAGACATGAAAGAGGGTTGTCTGAGGGTGGGGCTTCTCCTGCCAGCCAGCTGGCCAGTGGTGGATTGGAGCTGAGCCAGGCCTCACCGCCCACAGGCCCTAGGACAGCCCCCACCCCCTGGAGCATGTCCCGCAGGCCCCCAGGGCCAGGGTCTGCTGGCCCTGGGAGGCCTGGCATGGCCCTCCCCCTCCCCCATGAGGCCTAGGCTGGCATTCCCACCCACCCCAGGCAAGGCCCCAGCAACCCAGTGAGGCTTGGAGCACCCCCCCCCGAAAGCTCCTCTGGCCCAGCAAGAGCACTTGGGCCAGGGCCTGCATGGCCAGCTGGTAGGGAGGGGGGATCACTCACCTCAGCGAATGGCTCAGCAAGTGGCATCTCGCATGGCCTTTGTCATCCTCCTCTCATGGCCAGGGATGGCCGTGGCTGGTGGATCAGGGTTTCCATGGCTGTAAGGCTCTGTGGCAGCAGGATCCCCCACTGTAAAAAGGCTCCAAACAGCTCTCCTGAGGGAAACAGCATCGTCTCTCCTCCACAGACAAATAGCATCATATCTCCTCAGGTGAAGCCATGTTGTGAGGGGAGTTTTGGCGGGAGCTTGCTCTGTGGGCGGGACCCAGGCACACCTTCTGATGGGCAGGTCAGGCAGCCGACTGATTTTGCCAAGCATAGAACCTTGCCAGACCACTACCCTTTTATATAATAGGACAGGATAGGGTTGTCAGCTCTGGTTCGGGAAATACCTGGAGGTTTGGGGAGTGGACCCTGGAGAGAGCAGGGTTTGGGGACAGGATGGACTTCAGTGAGGTATGATGCCACAGAGTCCACCTCCCAAAGCAGCCATTTTCTCCAGGGGAATTGATCTCTGTCATCTGGAGACCAGTTGTAATTCTGGGAGATCTCCAGCCACTACCTGGAGACTGGTAACACTGTGTGGTGACAAAAAAAATCTGAAAACATTGCAAGGGAAATGTAAAGAGTTCTGATAAAACTATCAATGCTTTTAAAGATGGGGAGTTTTTACATGCAGGTAGAAAGACAGACTGACTTTGGAATCAGAAGCTACTGGTACTAAAGGGACAAAATATAATGCGCTGCAGAGTAATTGATTAAAAAAACATTTTGCTTCTAAACTTTCATTTGCTTTTGTTTCCTCTGATTTCAATGAGAAACATATTTACAACTGTAATTTATTTATTTTTATTCAATTTAAATTAAATCTTCAGGAACTGTACTCCTCACGTAAGCGATCATCCTTGTAAGATTTCAGAAAGATAACAGAAAAATTCCAGTTTTAAAAGATACTTAAAGCAAAATATATTCCAGAAATAAAATAGCTGTTTGACTATGGAATCTGGTTTATTGCTTCCTATTTACCTTGATGGCTGATTGAATGCATCCTGTTTTTATGGTACTCCAACTGGAGATGCAAATATCCTACATTTCATGGTTATTTGGTAGTACCTTTCTGGATGCCAGCACCACAGGATCTTGGGTTTTAAAGAGTCGTTTTTAACTGTATATAAAACTGGAATCCTTTCTCCCATTTCTCTGAAATTGGGCTGATTTGATCATTTAAATCAATGTTACGACCCTGCGAAATTGCATCCAAACTAGATAGAAAAAAAGAAGTAATCGCCTGGAATGTGCTTCTCATTGAAGCCAATTGAAACAAGAAGATAGGATCAGGTTATTTATTTCAAAACAAAAGAAATCAAATATTGCTTTTGTTGGGGTCCATTTTTCCATTAATTTTGAAACGATTATATGCTATACATTAGTATGTAGTGCCACATGATGGAGTGAGTTCCCGTTTCTGGTCCCAGCTCCTGCCAACCTAGCAGTTCAAAAGCAAGAAATTGCAAGTAGATAAATAGGTACCGCCTCAGTGGGAAGGTAACATTAGTATGAGGGACACATAAATAATTCCACTGCCCAACACAAGAATAGTATATAGCTTTGATAATCCCTTTTCATAAAGAATGACTAAATATGCAAAGTAATGAAAAGAATAAAAATGGATTACTTTTCTTGCAATCAGCTATGAGCTAAAGGGTCCTTAGAAATAAGAGGGCTAGGAAAAGTTTGCAACATATGTGACTGGAACAGAAATTTAGATGAATGACTACTTTACCATGTTCATCTATAATGCAGTTCCTGCAGAAACTGGAAACCTTACAGTGCCATCCTAAACAGAGTTACACCCTCCCAAGTACACTAAAGTCAATGAGCTTAGAAGGATGCAACTCTGCTTAGGATGGTACTGTTAGACTGAATACCCGATTTCAGATATCTCTGAATTCAAATTCTCCATCTGTAATCTGGAATAACAGTAATTTTCTTGCTGATGAGGAAATGGCTTTAAAGTACTTTGCAACTGTCCAGCCGATTCAGCTATCATTTATGAAATCTGCTATAAGCACAACCCATAGAAAATGGAGCTCTGTGAGAAGGAAAGCTGCTGAATTTCTCTTAGACTCAAACTTTGCTGCTCTGTTCTCAGGCTGTGAAACTGGTGGGGAGGGGGATTCCAGTGACTTGGGGTGAGAGGTCATGAACAGGTTTGTCCACTTAGCCAACAGCAGCAATACTGATGGGTCTCATCCCCCCGCCCTTCACTCACAAGTAAATATGCTTATATTTTATCCTACACTTTCCTATATTAAATTTCATGATAATATCACTTTGCCTGTTTTAAAACAGCTGGGAGAGGTCTTTGCCCACTGAGACAATTGATTCTACGTTTTTCATTTAAGCAAAATACACAAATATATGTATACAACACATTGTAATAAATTCAAATGACATAAGACTGAGAAAAAAAATGTCAGTGGGCGTCACCATATTATAAAATGCATCACTACAGTCATTGAACACAGAACAAACCTTCCAGACTACCATTTTCACCTATTCTAACCATATTCCAGAATTCCAGGATTGGCTTCCAATTGATTTATTACTCTTTTGATTTGATCATGTTTTAACTGCCTATCTTTGTAACATCCCCCCTCTTTTGTTTTTTGTTTCTGACATAAATTATCAGCCTAATGAATGTGCACTTCGTGCATCTGATGAAGTCAGTTCTGACTCCTGAAGGCTTATGCTGGAATAAAAGCTGTGATTGTAAAAAATGATATTGTACTTCTGTTGCATCAAATCAATTATTCATGTATCTGGCAGTGTGAGCCTACTTTTGTGGACACGGTTTACCCATCATTCAGCCCAGCAATAGAGCTGCCATGTTCCACACATCCATTCAAGTATTGCTGCACCCATTTGTTTTAACCTCCTCACCCCCATTTCATGGTATCTCTTATGAAAGCATTGTGAAACACACAGTGAGTGGAAAGTGTCTTTCATGGACAGGTGTTTGTGGATGCGTATCACAGGACTGCATCTGACATGTACTTCCAGAGGTCTTCGGCTGCAGTCACATGAGCAGTTTGATCCAATATCATCATGGTACCCTTGTGGATTTAAAGAGCACAATCAGACAGCAACATCTGCCTTCCGTGCCCAGTTGTCACCACCGCGTTCTGCCCCATCTTCCAAATGGAGTTAAGAGACACTGGGGAAAGTCCAGTCTTTACGGATGCCAGTGCTTTCACCCCACATTTCCAGCTGCCTGAACTCCCCTGTTGCGAAGTCAAGCCATTTAGGAAGTCTGAAACTTCCCTTCCATTTCTGATTCTGCTGTTTTGTTTTGTTTGGATCAGGTAGCTATGTGTGCATAAGCAGATAACAACCCCAGGCATTTTCAATCGCTATGGCCAAGTAGTCATTCTGGATTGGGAGTCCCCGGGAGAGTTGTTTTCTAGTGACAAATTCCCCCCCCCCAAAAAATAACCCTCTCTACTGTTTCTGCATCAAAGTTGCTGTTTGAGAGCATCTCATAATTGACACGAGGGTAAATGTGCTGAAGTCAGTGGGGACTACTGTCATGTAAATCTACACGTCCCCCCCCCCATATATTCCAAGGAGAAGAAGGGAAGGGAAGGAGGCTGGGAGGGGCCAAAATACTTGGCAGAGGGATTGTGGAGCTGTCAAAAAGGAGACAGGGCTTTGGATACTCACTTAAGCACATGGGTGAAAGGCCAAAAAAAGGGTGCTGCAACAATCCAAATGATCAACCATGGGCTAAGTATGCAGTGAAGCCAGTTCAGGGTAGGATGTCTAATCAAAACTTCCTGTTACAAGAAAAAAAGGATGTAATTAGAGATGTGTAGTATGACTGCAGCCATAGAATGAAATGTGTAGCATGTATGATTGAACATCTTTAGTGAAACAGTTGGGAGAAAGTGGAGCAAAATAATAGGCACACAGAGCTCATCTGTGGAAGAGACATGGGACAACATCTAGAGAATCCACCCAACACTAATCAGAGAAGAGTTATACATATGAATATTTATCTCATTCTTTTGTCATTTCAACTCTTGTTGACTTCACTGTTCATGAACAATATGACTCAGTAGGTTAGATATTATACTTTAAGTAAGAATGTTTCATAGCTTTACATTCCCTCAGTGCACAAGGCTAAGGGAATGTTGGCCTCTGTTCCTTCCAAAAGATGTGGACAGGAAAGAAACAGAAATACTCAAAACCTAACTTCATTCAAGCTAAGTGGGTGCCTGCTTCATCGGTGGTTAGACACCCCCAGAAGACGAATACATCTAAATTGCTCTGAGCATGATTTAACTGTTTCAAATGTCATATCACAGTGACCAATTTTGAAGTAAGGTGGAGTTGCTCAAAATGCTGCCAGCCAGTGAGTTGCCTTCATTGCAAGTTGCCCTTAAAAAGTTGGGTGAATAGTTTGTTGATGTAGCTAAATCTAGTTTAACCCAGAGATTGTGGTCATTTGTGGTCTGGGGAGGCTCTGAGACAAGCAAACATGTGTCTACCAGACCTGGCATTGAGATCTTCTGCACTCCTTCTTCTGTGTTCCACAGCAATGAGCTGCTGATGTCTGGATGTTATTTACTTACTAATTTAGTTTTGATATGTCTATCCTACTCCTTCCAGCTCCATCAGGGCCACCATAATAAAATTACCCATGAGAATTTCTACTTTATAGAATTATACAGAGGAACCACACAGAGTTATAAAGAAGAGGGACTAGACGTGAAGTCGCCATTTTGGGCAGCAGCCACACATTTACCATCACATCTGTTTTGGACTACAAAGTCTCGCCTGTGGTTTCTGCTCCAGCTAATAGAGCAATGAATTTACATTAACAACTTTGCTCGTTAGACTATATGAATGATTCATCAGTGTCCCTTGAGAGAGAAAATGGATTCACAGGCTATAGGAAACATATGGTTTCCTGTGGACCTGCTCTTTGATGGAATAACTAGTTGTGACTTATGCAAGCCTTTCACTTCCCAGCATGTTCTTTTATGTTGCCATATTGCACACTTCTTGCATTTGAACAAAGAACATCAGAAATTTCAAGAGAGTTAAGCAATGTTTACCCCTTTCGTTATTTTTCTGTGCAATGAGTTAAGGGATTGCATATTGATATTTAAAATTATGTTATTGTGAGTCTGGGATGGAGGATGGCTTTGCCTTGCAGCAGAGAGGTTAACTTGAAAGCCTTTTTAATTCTTTGCTACTGTATAAACCTATGACTGACCAATCTACACTGCAGCGTTTCTCGTCCTATTCTGCATGATAAAAGTAATTCAGTTCAAGAGCATATGAATTGTATTGATGGATCCATCTAGTCCTACATTATGTTGGGCTTGGATATGAAGCCAAGAAACAAATGTTTGCTCACTTATAGAATTCTGAGTTATCTTGGGTAGCTAATGCTTTAATGTAATTCACAAGAGTGTTACAAGGATAAAACAGAGAGGCAGTCTATGTATACTGCCCTCAGCTGTTTGCTTGAAGAAAAGTTAGGAACAGAAAGATAAGATAAAGTAATAAGAAGGGCATTTATATAATGGCTACCAATACCACTTTGTCTCCAGACCTGGGACCATTGATTGATTTATCCTTCTGTGGGGGGGATTTAGTGACCCCCCCATCTCTGCTCAAGATCACATGTGTCTGCTCCAGCTATCTGTCCAACCATGACCTCAGCCAGAAGGCAAAGAGGGTAATTCACTGCAGACCTACTCTGACACACTGTAGTATGTGTACAATCTGCCATTTTGTGACTGGCTCCACCCACCAAGGTGCCATTTTGTGGCTGGTAGCTCTGAAAGCTCTTAATATAATTAAGCAACTCTCTCCCTTACCTCCTCATTTTTAAGGTCTCACAAATACTTCACTGACTCAGCCCATTTGGTCTGACCGTTGACTCATGTGAACTGAGACAATGGCCGAGGACAGACTGGCAATTTGCCGCGGGATGGGACCCGGGCTGACAACGATTCAATACCAGAGTAAATGGAATGTTCACACAGGCACATCTGCCTGGCATCCCCCACCCGTAGCCTACCGGTGCTGTTGCGCTTCACTGCCGGATTAAAAAACACCTGATAAAAGCCGGCGCAAATCTTGAAAGCCTGTGTTCGTCGCGTGTTTCTCTGCTTCCGGGGAGTCTGAACGCGCAGCCGAAAAGCCGGGAGCAACCCGCATTGGGCATGAGGCAGCAGCGGTGTGATTGGCTGCGCTCCGCTCCACTGCCCAATGTGGTGCCGGCGATGCAGGGCAAAAAAAAAAAAATCGGCAAAATGCGCTTATGCGCACATACACCCACAGCCGAATTAATGGGGAAATGGCAAATATAGCACACCTCCGGCGCGGCAGTCTGAACGCTCCCGCGCGCCTCCGTCCTGTATCTTCCGGCAGCGGCCCCCGCTGTGTGGACGGGAAAACCCGGTATTGTTTAATCCGGGGTTTTTTTGCCACGACTGGCTACCGGGGCAAATTGCCAGTCTGTCCTGGGCCAATAACTTAGAACGTACATAATAACTCTTTATATTTGTGCATTGAAGAGGAAGGTGACTAGTTGGGTGTCAGCCATCTTTCAGGGAATTTTGTCCACCACTATTAATCTTCCCACTAAGAAACACTTGACCAGATTCTAAGGACCTTCAGACTTTTCCATAAGGCAACTTGAAAACTCCAGATTTATATGAATAAGCAACTCTCATAGTACAGTATCCTCTCACATATACCAGCCAAAGCCAAATCACTGACTACAGTAAGTGAATTGGCCTTCAGCAATTATGTGGTCACCTAAGCAAATGCCTCCCTAATACCAAAATAACATGTTCCCTGATAAACAAAAGCTCAGTTTCATAGATGGTAGTAAGCATTTTAATCTTATAATGATTGGGAAAACATAACCTCTATTTAACTATTATTATTTTCAGTTTAAGTCATTATTTGTAGAATCAGATAATGATCAGAAATGTTCTAGGGAATGACACAAATTTCTCAATGACCCTGTTCGACAGATGAACTTATTTCATTTGGCACAGACAGTGAGATGATCAGGGATATGTTTGGATTACACTGAGCACTGCATTTTCAAACACTTTAATTTCTGTGTGAACAGTTTATAAATGACCCAAAACATAGAACCAGTGTATCACTAGCATATCATGGTGTTAAAATGGCATCAAAATAACATAAAATGACATAAAAATCAGCAACTATCAGGTGAACCAAAACTGATGCAAAGAAAACATATTGAAACGAAAAACAAATGGCCACGCCATCTCTCTCTTATGGACATACTGCAGATCCCGCAATATCCATAGTCCACATCTTTTTCATTCTTCAAATCCCTTTGTGAAGCCAACATTTTTGTTCTCATATCAATTCATTCTTATCCTCCTCTTTCAGTTTCCTCACTGCCCTTCACTCTCCCAGCTGTCTGTCCTTTAGTCCCAGTTTATATATTTAGACAGTATAAACGCTGCTTCTCCAGACACCTGCTCAAGAAAGCTACAGCCACACAAAGTTACAGCCCACTAGAAACATTCAGACCACGCTGGCTGGATTCCTATGAGTTCCATGCTCAGTGGATAGTCTGTGCTGCAGAGTCTGCTTCTTCTTCTACTGAAATTGCTGCTTGTGCAAGATCGGTGCTTTTCCTCAGGCCCTTGTGCAAATGGCAGTTTTAGAGGTAGAGGAAGTGTGTCCCACAGCAGAGCCTATAGTGTCCATGGAACTCATTCATTGGATCCAATCCTATATGGAGAGTATTATATTCAGTACACTAAATATATGGGGCTCCAGTGGCTCAGTAGTTAAGACACCAACTGCAGACTGGAAGGTCAATAGTTCAGCAGTTCGAGACCTGAGTGCTGCATAACGGAATGAGCTCCTGTTCCTGGTCCCAGCTCCTGCCAACCTAGCAGTTCAAAAGCAAGAAATTGCACGTAGATAAATAGGTACCACTTTGGTGGAAAGGTAACAGTGTTCCGTGCGCCTCGGCATCTAGTCATGCCGGCCACATGACCATGGAAACGTCTTCGGACAGCGCTGGCTCTTTGGCTTGGAAACAGAGATGAGCACCGCACCCTAGAGTCGGATTTGACTGGCTTTCGAGCAAGGGAAACCTTTACATTTACTTACACTAAATATACAGATTCAGTATTCACTATTCAGTACACTAAATGTACATATATTCTGTACACTGAAATGTGCATAGAGGGGAGCTGGATTGGTCCCTCTGGCCTTGCCCATGTGTCACCCTGTTCAAGAGAACACCTGCCTGGAGGTCTACTTGTAGACATACATAGGATCTTCTGCTCAGTCAGAAGCTGGGCGTAGGAAACAGAATCTCTTGCTCATGCCAATACTGAGCCTGAGAATGTCCATTTGATGTACACAGAATGTCATGCAGAGGCTCTGTTGAATGAGGTGGGGGGGGTTACTTCTTCCCATGCAGTGCAGGTGCGATTCAACTTTTGCACAGGTGATTTCAACTTCTGTACACTCCTTAGAGCAGGGACTTCTCATCTGCGTATGTAATGCCATCAAGTCTCAGCCATCACGTGGCAACCCCATAGGGTTTCTAAGGCAAGAGACAAACAGAAGTGATTTGCTATTCCCAGCCTCTCGTCAGTTAGGAACATGGACTCTAAACTGGGAGAACTGGGTATGATTCCCCACTCCTTCACACGCAGCTGTTGGTGTGACCTTGAGTCAGTTACAAGTTGTTTCAGAGTGGTTCTCTCACAAGCAGTTGTCAAAAAGTCTTAGCCCCACCTACCTCACAGGGTGTCTGTGGTGGGGAGGGGAAGGGAAAGGAGATTGTAAACTGTTCTGAGACTCCTTCGGGTAGTAAAGGGTGGGGTATAACTCCACCTCCTCCTCCTCCTCCTCCTCCTCCTTCTCTATGTAGCACCCCTGGACTCCCTCAATGGTTTCCTAGCCAAGTACTAACCAGGGCCGACCTTACTCAGCTGAGATCTTATGACATTAGACTAATCTGGACCATCCAGGTCAGGTGAGGGACTTCTCATACTAGATCTACTATATTATTTTTTCATTTATTTTGGTTATTTTTTATGCTATCTTCCCATGAAAACAAGGTGGCATACAAAAACACAAAATAAACAAATATAATCCAACTGGCACAAGATCTTCCCAATCCATTGGGACGTGGAGGAATATGAAGGCTCCCTCCCAGGAGAGACAACAGAAGGATGTGAAAAAATGGCCAATGGCTTTTCCTTTTCTCTCAACAAGACTTCAAGGCCTCCTGTTTTCCTTGCCGATGAGGAGGCAATTGTCCCAGCAAGCAAAGTTGGGCTGCTTTTCAAGAGACAACATTATTGGAAAATCTAGCACACAGAGAAAACTTCTCAGATGCCTACAGCTCTTCAACATTTTCTTCTGTTGTTTTATTTTGGCCTTAGGGACCACTTGAAGGTGTACTTTGCACCATCGGTGTTCTTTGAGCCATAGTTGTAGAAAGACATAAACCAAACTTTCCAGGCTGTGATTGGGCAAACTATAGACTTCAATACATATTCCAGATGCATAGATCTCAGTCCATAAAATATTTACCCACATTAATATGTGTAGGTGCACGCCCTTATTTACTATTCTGTTTATAAATGGCAACAAAGGTTATTTGTAACAAGAGGTAGAGAATACGTAATCATCTAATTGCAAGCTTGCCCTGCTTCGTGTTGTTTGACATTTTTCATGCAGTCGGAACATTGCAAATATCTGCAAAAAAAAAAAAAAATCAATATGTGGAATTAAAAAGATACCCATGATTCGTGTAAGTGGTGGTATTCCTTAAAAAACCATCCTTTATTAGAAAAAACATTCCATTCTGTTTCTTCAGGCTATAAAGTGTATTCTGAGAAACATTTTTAAGTCACACATTCTGTCTGTTGGAATCTGGATGGTATAAACAAAATCTCTGCTATAACAACACAGAGGCTGAGTTCAGACTGGCAGTTTGAAGCAGGAGGGAGTCGTTGCAAAAAAGACCCAGAACAGTTTTTTTCTGTCACACTGCACAGACTGATGCGGGAGCATACCGGGAGGAGGCACAAGAGAGCATTCAGACTGCTGGCCCAGACTGCTGGCCATTCATTGATCTTGCCACCTTGATCCAATCTCAACTTCACTTATGCAGCTTAACTCTGACTGGTCCTTCCTGGCACTTCCACCACCACCCCCATCTTCCTGTATGTAAGGCCTGAATAAATTTTGTTTCAGTTTGTCTGAGGAAGTGTAAGTGCACATGAAAGCTTGCACCTTAAATAAAGCTCTGTTGGTCTTAAAGGTGCCACTGGACTCAAACTTTGTTCTTCGGCTTCAGACCAATATGGCTACCCACCTGAAATTAAACAGTGAATGAGTAAATGTTATATAGGTTGTTATATTTATATCACATATGAATTTTTATTATATATAAAGCATATCATGCATATATGGATGTGAAATATGGTGTAGGCAATAGCAAATGTAATACAAAATCTAGACTCACAATACCATCCTAAAACAGACCCTAAGGAGAGCCCTTGTGGATCAAATCATGGTCCATCTAGTCCACCACCATGTTTTACACAGTGGTGAACTAGTCACCTTGGAGGGTCAACAAATTTATTTATTTATTTATTTATTTGATTGATTGATTGCTTTGATTTTTACCCCGCCCTCCCCGCCGAGGCATATATGGGACATAAAATACCAAGGCCTTTCTCTGACATTGCCTTCTAGCACTGGTATATAGAAGTTTGCTGCCTCTAAATATGAAGGTCACTTTAGTCACCATGGTTAGTAGCCCTTGATGGACCACTTGGCCAGGCTTGATGGACCAAGCTGCAATGCTTCCAGAAGCTGATTGTGCTCAGGTTTTTGTGAATTTCCATGGGATATTTCAAAACCATAGTATAGATCAGATGTGGATGAACCACAGATCTTCCTTCTCTACCACATAAACCAAGGCTAAACTGAGCTTTATCCTCTGTTTGAGCAGAACGTGTGCAATGCATGGAACTATCCCAGATGTAGCAGATCTTACTGCTGGTGGTGGTCCTTGCTGCACTGCCTCTTGCTATCCAAAGATGTTTCTGTCCTGCCATGTCAAACTCAACTGCTGCTTCTGGAAACACAGGGCTCCCCCCTCCCCACTCCTTATAATACTGTTTTACAAATACCACTAGCGAGAGAGGCAGAAAGGAACACATAAGTCCATCTTTATGTAGTATTTATTATTTTTGTTCTTGCTTTCCCAAACCTCTCTCAGTTATGATCATCAAAAGCACCAAAGGCTCAGTCATGAAAATGGGTCAGAAGGTTTAATTCCCCTAGCTTATATTTTTTCTTTGCCCAACAGCTTTTCAAGTTAATAACATAATATACTATGCTGAAAATTATACAGTTATCTATTAAAAGCAGCAAGTTGGAAAATAAATGAGATGTGTTATGTGCTATTTACAGTGGGTGATGTTAATTTTAATTTCTTTTAATACAAACTTCATGCATATTAGAAGCATGAACCTCAGTGTACTGATTGCTTACACCACAGTTAATTAAAGAGGTTAGTCCCCCTTTCTGTTTTTGAAGGTCTTCACAAATCATTGTTGGCAATGATGGCTGTAAGTAGATAGTAATTACAAATATAAGGTGTTCACTGGCATAAGTGCAAAAATGATTGCAGAACTATTTTAGAATTGCATACTACCCTAAGTAACTGGAAAGATTTAATGTAGTTCCATCTGAAATGAATACCTCCAAACTTAAAAAAAAAAATGGTACAAGGTGTAATGGACAGCAAATGGTTAATGTGCTAGCTTGGACTGAGAACCTTGATTGACAGGAGATTTGAATGGATTTCTACAATTGAGAGTGGCATTTAAGAGTGACTGTTGAGAGTGGCAGTTAGTTCAGTTGGAGTTGAGTTAAATGGAGTAAAGGATCCAGAAAGGATCCTGATATATGGATGTGGGACAAGTAGTCCTTCCCTGAGGCAAATAGATCATAGTAAAGGGGGGGGGGTTTGATCCCTATTGATTGTTAACGAAGGAGAAGGGGAACCTGTGTGTATGTGCTTGCCTTCATAAACTTTAGTAATTTTATGACAAAGACGTGTATGCCTGTTTATTTAAATGGTGACTGCCAAGAGATCTCTCTCCACAGTTTTAAAGACCTGCCTGTGTAACCAATCGGCTACTTTACTGTGAAAAACTATTGTTTATAATTATACAAAGTTACCTCATTCCTCTTGCCTGTTCACCTGCCAAACTCCAAACCTGATACCTACTTGACTATTTCCCTGTATAAGTGAAATAAAGCAGTTTGTTTGTTTTGATTTAACATCAGCTTCTTGTGTGCCATTATCAGGCACATACAAAAGAAGGATTTTTGTCAGTTCCTCAGTTCCCTAAGGCTGGGTCAGCAAATATCCATATACATTTAAACAATTGGGTGGGACAGACAAACAAGCAATGAAGAGAAGGGACTGCCTAGCAAAAGGAAAAGAGAAGTCAAGGAAGCCTTAGACAAGGCATTGGGGTTTGTGCAATCAGTCCCCATTTCTGAATGACATAAATATGGAATCTGCTAGGAAAGACAGCACAGTGTTTAAGTCAAATTGATTGTAACCCTGTACACATGACATGTGCATACTATGTATTTCATGTAGAGGAGGTGGAAGAGGACTGAATATAGGGTTGCCAGGTCTTACCTTGGCTGGAGTGGGAGAATTTGTGGGGCATTCCAGGATGGGCAGGGACATAATGCAATGTCCCCAACATGATGACATCACTCAGAAGTATCTCCACACGATGTCCCCAGTGTGATGACATCACTTCCAGGTGATGTCATTGCATTGGGGACATAACATGGAGATGTCCCTGTTTGGGGGTGGGGCTTTCTCCACTGGCCAGCTGGCCAGCAGCAGACTGAAGCCCCCAAAATGGGGGGGGGTTTCCTCTGGCACCACTGGGAGAATGGCAACCCTAATTAAATGTACCCACTACGCCCCTAGTTATGCATATTGAGCCAAATGGGTTGAGGCAGAAACAGAGTGCTGGATTCTAAGTGGGAGCAGAGAGCTTCCCCACTGTGTATTTTACCCTGAATGCACATTCCATATGTTCTGATAATAAATATTTAGGGAATGCACATTCTAAAGTACAACAGAAACTGAAAGCTTCAACATAATTCAGATTATAGGGAGCTCCTTAAATTCTGCCATCTTCCAGATGATCTAGAAGGCCAGTGTTTCCCTTCCTGTTTAAGCAGCCCATAATCCCACTTGCTAAGGAGGCTATCAGTGGCTCCCTAGATATGACCTTCCCACCAGTTAAGTCATTTGGAGAGTTTCTGCTCCACCTTCCCTCATTTTCTGAAATAGATCCATTAACATTAAGAGCAGGACCATCTTCTTTGTGGCATCTCAGATATGGAACACTCTCATCTCAGGTATTTCCCTGCCATGAGCCTTTTGAATTTATGGCATCATATATTTATTTGCCCAGTCTTTGTTTGATTTTTCGCCTCCCTCTTTTTATATATTCATTAGGAGAACTGAAGTTAGGCTTTTAATGTTGCTCTCTGTTACTTAGTTTTGTCTGTGGTTGAGTGTGAGTGCGTTTGTGTGTGTTTCTCTACTGGGCTTTAGACTGTTGCTATCTAATATTAATAGGTTCCCCCCCCTCGCTTCTGCAGATTTTTTTCTGATGTTAGAACAGACAATATTGGCCATGATAGATCAGTGGTCTGTCTCAGTATGTTGTAATATGTTCAAAATCCAAGTCAGTCAAAAAAGGAGACCTAGAGAAACAATCTCAAATACACAAGACAAGAACCTAGAACACAGGCTGTTCAGCAAGGTCAGTGGGAAACTACTAGGGAGCAAGTCAGACAGGGAGAGTGTAACTGAGTCTAGTTACCATAACAGTCCTTCTTGAATAGCTGTAGCTGCTATGCAGAGCTAGAAACAAGTGTTGATTTGGGGCTAGTGTACAGATAAATGAGATGAGAATTATTCCAGGGGATAGCCATGGCAATCTATTACAAAGAAAACAACCAAGCACCTTAAGAAGATAAGAAGAGCCCTGCTGGATCAGACCAATGGTCCATCTAGTCTGTCATCCTGTCTCATACCGTGGCCAATCAGTTCAACTGGAGAGCCAACAACAGGGCATAGGGGCCAAGGCCTTCCCCTGATGTTGCCCCCTGGCTTTGAGATTCAGAGATTTTAAAATTAAATTAAGCTTTTAAAATTAAGCATCCTGTCCCTTTTTCTGTCTGCTCTGAATTTTGTTCACATCCGTTCCAAAAATCTGTTCTAATTTAAATTCAGACTGAACCTTTTCCAGCAGAGTCTGGACTTATGTATCTTTATTCTCCTGCTGAACCTGGGAAATAAAAAATGCTCAAGGGTAGATTGTTCCACGATAACATTAGTCTGGTTTGAAATTGATTTAAAGGCACAGTGTTGCAACCCTGGACATATAATAAGCATCCTCATCACAATAGCAAAGTTTACTTCTTTAACCACAAAGATCTAAGCCCTCATTGCACACTTGGTCGAAACTGCATTTGCATTTTAAAATCAGTTTTGTGCTGCTGTGATGCCGTCAAGCTTAGAGAAAGACAGCGTCACAACAGCACGGAACTGATTTAAAAATGCAAATGCAGATTCGACCTAAGTTGCTAGGACATTACATTAGGCCGACATTGTGCTAAGCTTGCCGGATCTCCCACTATAGCTATAGCAGGAGACATCCCAGCAAACCTTACCTTTGCCCTCTGGCAGGAAGAAATGAGGGAGGAATTGGGGAGAGCATTGCAATTACACAGGCACAGTGAGAGACCTGGGGCACCACATGTGATGGTGCGACAGTGGTAATTCTGAGAGATCTCCAAGTTTCACCTGGAAGTGACATCATACCTCTCTAGGAAATGCTGGGAACTCTATGGTACAACCAGAGTTTCTGGTGATTCCTAGAGAGGATTGACATCACTTATGTGTCTCCCCAGGAAGTGACACCTATTGCTAGCCCAGTGGTCATTGTTTTCTTTTGTTTTTCTTAAGCAGCAGTGGAAAACATGTCCTGGGGGCAGGAGATCCCCCACTCCCAGAGGGGGTGTGGCAGCCCTAGCTGGCATGACATAATTTCCAGTAAAACCCGGAAGTGACATCATGGATGCTCTAGGGTCTGCTCCCTTATTGATCCCAGGAGTTGCCAGCTGTGGCCTCTCCTCCACAACCTGATATTATTTTTATTATATAATGCAAAATGTCTGTATAACTGAGCAACTTCCTCTTTCAAGAGGGAATTAGATAAGCATATGGAGAGGAGTCCATCAGTGGTTATTAGCCACAAGGTATAGATGGAATTCTCAGGCAAGTGATGCACTATATTCTTGGTGCTTGGGAGGGGAAATAGTGAGAGGGCTTCTAGTGTCTTCGCCCCACTGCTGGACGTCCTGATGGCACCTGGTATTTTTGGCCACTGTGTGACTGAGTGTTGGACTAGATGGACCATTGGCCTGATCCAGCATTGGCTTCTCTTATGTTCCTTAATCTCACTAGAATTTCAATTATCAGCAAAGAGAAGTCATTGGTACACTGTTTTACACGATTCAGCTGTAGATATTCAGAAGAATCTTAAGAATCCCTTGCAATATTTCAAGGGTAATGGGCTGGAATGCAGAAGTAAGAATGCCCACTCTGCCATGGAAGATAGCTGGGTGACCTTGGACAAGCAACACACTCTAAAAATAACCTACTTCACAGAGTTGTGAGGATAAAATGGAGGAGAGGAGTACAATGGAAACTGCTTTGGGTCCCCATTGCAGATATGTTTGGAGCAGAGCATAGGTTTTACCATAAAATTTCTGAAAAAACCTAGAACATCCAGTGATGTCACTTCTGGTTTTTACTGTAAGTGACTTCAAAGCACCAGTGTTATGCTAGTGTGTCAAACCTCACTTCATTCTTGCTCCCAGGAGGTTAACTGGATACTGCCAAACCATCCCAACTGGGGACAACATCTGGTGAGGCAGCAGCCAACGCCCAGGTCTCCTGGAAGGGACCTCTGATACCACATTTATATGCCTGCCCTGCCACCCATCTATGTACTCTTGCCTCAATCCCTTGCTCAATTGCAAACCCTCCCATCACCCACACTCCTAGCTTCATAAGAACATAAGAGAAGTCAATGTTGAATCAGGCCAATGGCCCATCTAGTCCAACACTCTGTCACACAGCGGCCAAAATATACCAGGTGCCATCAGGAGGTCCAGCAGTGAGGCCAGGACACTAGAAGCCCTCCCAGCTTCATTAGGTGTCCAGTGCAACCAAGGAGGGATATGTTTCCCCCCCCCCTTGGAATGAGAATACAGGTGGTAGGAAGTCTCACATAGGGCTGCAGACTCCTGGTTAGGAAATTGGAGCCTCAGAAGGATGGGGTTTGGGGAGCAGACAGACCTCAGTAAGATATAATGCCTGTGGCAGAATGGGCCTGTTCAAATCTGCAGCTCCTGTTCTCCCTGCCCTCCAAGGAAGATCAGTCTTGCCCCGCTGTGACCAATACCGCTGGATGGGACCAAATAACACCAAATGGTAGCCTTCTGTGAGACTGGCGTCCTCGGTTTGAGTTGAGTTGAGTAACTGTTGAGCACTTTACTGTGGAATATTTTTGTGGAATGTTTTATCTATTTTTAAGCTGTTTTATCTTTGGCACTTAGTTGCCCCATTGTAAGCCACCCTGAGCCATTCACAGGGAGGGCAGGGTAAAAATGGAATACATAAATAAATAAGGTTTTCCCATCACCTGAAGAGGCTTCTCTTTCTCTTTCAGGTAAACACTGCCACCACCTGACCTTTGCAAAGAATTGCCCACTGGGAGTGACAGGATTCCCAGCTTCCCTTCCAAGTTCTGAGGCCTTGCTTCTATGTCTCCCTCAGCCTAGTGCCTGGTCACCATGGGGAAAGTTTACTGCCTTGTGCACCCCTAAAGGAATAGGCACTTGCCATATGACTGCCTTCCCACTGACACTCCTTTTAAAATAGCATGTCCAAAATGGTGAAGGTTCTACATGGTACAGAGAACCACTACCAGCATCAAAAGTTAAAAAGTATTTGTCAAAAATAAAATGTTCACAAGCATACTTCTAGCACAGCATCATACTGAGCAAGGGATTCAAAAGAAATGGGTAAAACACAATTCCTCTGTCCCTCTCTCTATACATGCCCTACCAGATGTTAAAACACAAGACAGACTCCTTAGTTTAGAATGTTATAGATCTCTACAGAGTTACCATTATCTTGCAGTTTTCACTAGCTGTCTAGACCAGCACACAGTAATAGCCACCTCCTCCTGACCTTAGTTAAGAGTTCTGTCTGTTCTGATGAACTTAGCACAAAAGAGCCCTTCCTCCTTGCTCCCCAGAGTTTTATCACCTCTCTTTCCCCCCACCCACTAACTAGGTCAAACTGGAAGCTTTTCCTGGAGATTCTTCCTGGAAATTCTAATCTAAAGTCCTCCAAATCTCTGTTCCCTGCTTGGAGAAGTGGGGGGAGCTTGACCCCACCCACTGTCTCTCCTGCTAGAGCTATTAGATAACCTAGTGCTAAAGGTAACCTGGAAAGCAATTAGACTGACTTTTTCCTTCCTGGCTGCTCTCTGCCCAGAGAGAGAGGAGGGATTTTTTTTTTAAACTTCCTGGTAAAGGTTTTACTCAGGTAGGAACACTACTCCCAAAAATTCATTTCTTCACAATACCATAGGACCCACCCTTCAAAGCAACAGTTTTCTCCAAAGGAACTGATCTCTTGTCATCTGGAGATCAGTTGTAGTCCCTTCAGATGTCCATGCCTCATCTGGAGGTTGGCAACCAGTGTTCCCTCTAAGTTGAGTTAGTGTGAGCTAGCTCACAGTTTTTTAACCTCCAGCTCACACATTTTTGTCTGAGCTCAGGAAGGATGGCTCCAGAGCAAACTAATTTATGCAGTAGCCAAATCGCTCACTCACAATTTTAATGTCAGTAGCTCACAAAGGAGCATTTTTGCTCACAAGACTTGTCAGCTTAGAGGGAGCATTGTTGGCAACCCTATCTTACAACCAAGGATGCCGGAGAAGGATGCCCAGGTGGGCAGAGCAACACAGGGCATGCAAGCAGGTGGTTGGGCAGTTAGTGCAAGGATGAGCATTGCTGTGGAGAGCCAAACCCTGGAATTAGCCCTGCCTCAAATGGCTTGTTTTGTACTTCCCTTTCTGTTCTTTTTTTCCTTGTGTGTTGTTATAATGTAGGCGTCATTTTTCATTGTAAACTGCCTTTACTTCAGTGGCAGAAAAGTGGCATATAAATGCATGAGATAAATAAATAAAATAACTCACTCACCAATTTTGCACCATCACTAGGGTTGCCAGCCCACCCAGTGGAGGCAGGAATCTCCTGCCACCAGCCCTGCCCCCATCAGTTGGCTGGCAGGAGGACTTATCAGGAGAAACAGAAAGGGCGAGGCCATGTTGCTGGCATTGCACAGGAAATGACATCATCAGGCCAGTGACATCCAGGTGATGCTCTGTTATTTGGGCAAAAACTCTACATTAGAAGCTGTTCCACAAAGTTGCACAGGAGAGTCTTGAATCACCTATGGCTTTGTTTTTGCCAGCAAAAATATTGTTATTTCCAGTAATGAATTGGATTGCTTGCAGTCAGTCTAGCATTAGCCTCACCACCAAGCCTTCTTTGGCATATGAAAGGACAATACATAGAAATAATTGTTCTCAGTGGAAGTTCCTTACTGATGGGGGGGGGCTTCCTTATCCTGTAGGGACCCCATCTTTGAGAAGCAAAGTTGCATTTTCCCATTGTTACCATTGTTACTGATTTACAGATCTGCTGTAAAAATACCTATAGGCTACCCGTCAAAGGAATGTGCTCCTTTCAGTTCTTGAGCCTCTATTACTTTTATAATTGTTAACAAAAATCACAGCTGCCATAAAGAAATCGGCATGTTACAATATTCTGTTAAGCACAGATCTACACTATAAACTTAGGTAACTTTTACATATAGTTCCCAGGCTGCATCTGGCAACCCTTGGGAGGAACTGAAAGCAGGGCCTGGCATTGCATGAGTGTCCTTACATCACAGAGGACAGTTTTCACAAAACCAGAGGTGTCACAAGTGTACTAGTGTGCATTCCCCCCATTCCTCCCACCGGTGCTTGAGGCACCAATGGGCAACCAAAGGGATTGCCAGGGGCCCTCCTGCTATAGCATCCCTACTTTTATACCACTGAACACACACATGAACACATGAAGCTGCCTTGCACTGAATCAGACCCATCAAAGTCAGTATTGTCTATTCAGACTGGTAGCAGTTCTCCAGGGACCCAGGGAGTGGTCTTTGACATCACCTCCTGCCAGATCCTTTAACTAGAGATGCTAGGAATTGAACCTGGGACCCTCTGCATGCCAAGCAGATGCTCTACCAAAAGAACTATGTCAGGGAAGTTGGGAAGTACAGTTTGTGTGTTTTGTTTCATTTATAGTCTGTCTGTCTTTTATTTATATCCTGCTTTTCTCCTAAGAGGATCCGAAGTGGCTTACAAGAAAAAACAATAAATAAATAAACAAACCAGTGCACTGCAAATGGGATAAAAATGTTAAGATGGTCTAGGCCAGTACTGGATTCCTTGAATGGCTTGATAGGTCACAGGCTGCAAGCCACAAGGCTCTTGTCCCTCAATACACACTCTAAAGTGTCCTGCCTCTGGCCATACCCAAGCTTTCTAAGGTACCTGAGACAGGAAGGGCAAAACCAATTCTCAGCAAAGATGTTCTCCAGCTGGCAAAGTTGTGTTTCCTCTCACTCCTTCCTAGCCTTTTTTGTTGAGACTCAAGGCAGATTACAGAAATGACAGAACAATGCACTATGAATCAGTATAATAAATGTGAGCAAACAGTGCAATAAAACTGGATTATCAAATTGGATAATGATACAGTAAAATGTTGTAATCCATCTATAATGCTTCCCCTTTGGTTCCCTTTATCTTGTTCTTGGCCAAGCAGCCCCCTCCCTCCCTCCTTCCTTTTTCTTCTTTTTGTTTGTCCCACACAGTTGTTTAAATGTACATAGATATATTCTGACCCAGTTTAGGGAACTAAGGGACCACATAAAATCCTTTTGTCTTTGTCTGATAATGGCACACAAGAGACTGATGGAAATTCAGAACTAACAAATGGTCAGGTAGGTATCAGGTTTAGGACTTAGAAGGTGAACAGGCAACAGGAATGAATAACTTTATATAAATATTAAAAATAGTTTGTCACAAAATAAGTAGTTGTTTTGTTATATAGACAGGTATTAAAAACTGAAGAGAGAGATTTCTTGGCAGGTTTTGCTTAAATAAACAAGCATAAGCTTCTTTGTCTAAGTTCCAATATCCCTTCTTAACAACTTAATAGAGATTACACACACCCTTTACTAGGAGCTATTTCCCTCAGACTAGATAGAGATCACTCCCCCTACCCCTTTACTAGGAGCTATTTCTTTCAGGGAAGGGCCACTTGTGCAACTTCCCTAACTCAAGGTCCTTCTAGATCCTCTTCTGCTTAACTCTCCTTCACACTCAACAGTCATTCTTAACTGCCCCTCCTAACTCACACTTTCAACTCTAGAATGCCATTTGAATCCCTTGTCACTCAAAGTTCTCAGAGAAGGTTAAAGCATTACCCATTTACTGTCCATTACACCATCCAATAAGTGATATGAAGAGGGAAACTCCTTTTCAGTTTTTCAGAGATTAAGACTTCTTGATCAGTTTCATTTTCCTGAATGTTTCCATTTTGGTAGGGGTGCTGAAAATTCTTTCTAAAAATTCCCTTGCTCCAACTCCATCCCACCCCTCACAGTTCAAGCAGTTTAACAGGGCCACCCTAAGTAGGATTTTCTCCCTTCTACATCCATTGAAGTAAATAGGTTTAGAAGGGAGCAACTTTCACAAGGTGACAGTGTAAAGCTCTGGGCTAGATAAGACCTTCTTTCCAGCATTCATAAGACCATAATAACATAAGAAGAGCCCAGCTGGATCAGACCAGTGGTCCATCGATTCCAGCATCCTGTCTCACACAATGGCCAGCCAGTTCCTCTGGATGGCCAACAGCAGGGCATTTAGGCCAAGGCCTTCCCCTGATGTTGCCTCCTGGGTCTGGGATTAAGAGATTTAGTGCCTCTGAATGCAGAGGTTTCCCTCAGTCACCAGGGATAGTAGCCATTGATAGACATCCTCCATGAATTCAGCACTCTTCCCATATCTCAAACAAGCACCTCGGGTCAGAAGGTTTTATATCTTATATAAAAAAAAGTCTCCTGGCACTTAGCTTTTATTGTAAAAATGCAAAGCAATATGCTCTACCTATTTTGTACTATGTATTATGGGAATGAAATAAAATGGAATTTACTTTGGAAACACATTAAACAAGGCATAAAAGCTGGAGCTCTCATTACAAAGCTTTGTCCTTTGCAAGATGAGACCTTATGATGAATTCATACTGGTGCTATTAATCTATATGGAAGAATTCCCATGACCAAAATTGAGTGAAGCTTCTCTTATTAAAACCCAACAATAATGCCCAAACAACTATCCGATACCTAGTAAAAGAGTCAAACGAAGGTCATTCTTACGATAAAGCAAGAAAATTAAAAAACCATATTATGCAAAAAGTTACCCAGAGCAATAAGCAGCATTGTTCGAAGTATTATATATAAGTCACCAGCCAATTTCTCTTTGGTTCATTCAGGGAAATTTTCTGGCTAGGATCAGCTAAAAATGCTAAGGCAATTGCATAATCCTTTTTCTACTGAAAACAAAACACTGAAAAGAAGTTTCAGGTAATGTTAGTGGCTCAAAAAATGGTGAGTAAATGACAAAGGGGTGTGCATCAACACTAAAATTTGGACTTCAAATTTGGAATTGTGAATATCTAGAAGTCACAGCTCTCTCAGATCTGTCCTCTCAAGAGCAGTTCTCTCAGAGCTCTCTCAGCCACATCTACCTCACAAGGTGTCTATTGTGGGGAGAGAAAGGGAAGGAGACTGTAAGCTGCTCTGAGACTCTGAGCAGCTTACAATCTTCTCCTCCACCTCTCCTCCTCCTCCTCCTCCAAGTCAATAGGGTTGGACACCAACATTTTCTCTTAAGGAACAGCTCATTCCACTTTTTTCTTTTTTTTACATCTGAGTCCCAGTTCAGTGGAAACATTTCTAGGACACCACCAGCTTAAGCAGTCACCACCACCTTAAGCAGTCCATGAATAGGAAGTCTTTAAGATGCTATCTTGTGTTTCATACAGAATAAGAATGTTTTATAGTGGTACTGACGGTGCACTGTGGTACTATGTCCCCTCCTGATTTCAGTATGTTTCACCTGTTGGAGTATGTTCCATCTGCAGAATAAGGTAGAAATAGTGAATTCTAGTGGGACTGATAATTTGTACGTTACTGATGTTATTGTTGTTGCTCTTGTTCAGTTATAGCTGATTGCTAACACAAAAGAAGCCCAGAAATCAGAGTAGGTAGAAGGTAGGAACTCTGCTGTATCTTCAAGCCATAACACCAGTCTTTTTTTTGTCCTAGGGTCCAACTAAGAATGAGTTAGTGGGTATCAGTCCATAATAGAGAAAGTACGCATTCTATAAAACAATATTACCAGGCAGTGCAGTGTCTTCAAATTACTAGTTCATCAGTAAAGTATAAAAGTCCAGGTTCTAGGTTCTGATCCTAAAGACTTATCATTCTAGTCACCTAATTCTTCTGGGGCTCTCATGGCCCAAAACAAGAAGACAACTAGTGTTCAACATTCTTTTAGACTTTTGAGGCACTGAAACATTTCCTTTTGTTCTTGCAGAACAAACAGCTAACAGCATGGGAGAAGGGATAATTCCTTTTCCTGCTAACACTGCTGTGAAAAGTATAGCTAGTTCCCCCAACTGAATTTAAGGTGTTCTTTTGTTTTGTTTTTTTAAAGGTCAAGAGTTCCACTCATAAATCTGCTGAGTATCATGTAGCTTGACCTTCATTCATGCATAAGCTAAGGATGGTATGGAACTTACCTGTCCAATTGAAAGCTTTCAATATGACAAAATATAAGGCTTGCTGCTGATTCCTGAGTTCCCTGTTTATAACAACTAATCTGTGATGCCATCAAAAGACAGGTGTTAGAGATTGCCACTGGAATTCAGAAACACTTGACAGTTATACCTCCCCCCAAAAAATTAAAAAGAGGAACATTCATCATTTGGGACACTTACATCTGCATAAAAGCTATCCAAACTCCAAAATATTTATCCAGTTTGGTGTAGTGGTTAAGTGCGCGGACTCTAATCTGGGAGAATCAAGTTTGATTCCCCACCCCTCCACTTGCAGCTGCTGGATGACCTTGGGCAAGCCATAGTTCTGTCAGAGCTGTCCTAGAAAGACCAGTTCTCAAAAGAGCTCTCTCAGCCCCACCTACATCACAAGGTGTCTTTTGTGGGAAGGGGAAGGAAGGGAAAGGAGTTTGTAAGCTGCTCTGAGACTCCGAGTGAAGGGTGGAGTATAAATCCAATCTCTTCTTCTTCTTAAATTTATTAAAATTTATCTGCCTGTTTCTAACTCTGCTTGAGGTGTACTACAAGGAAGATCCCCTTGAAGCTCCACTGACACCTATTCTACTGTCTTTCAGACACCATGTTAATTTTTTTCTTCTGACCCAGGCTTTTAATGAAGGGGTTGGAGCCTCATAGTCTGCTTATATCCTGAGAAGAGTTTTTATTAGGCTTGTTTTAATGTGCTTAAAGTCAGGGATCCCCAACCTTTTTGACCCAGTGGGCACCTTTGGAATTCTGACACAGGTAGACACAACTACAAAAGCCACAACCACCACAGAAGGCAGGCAGAGCCAGCCACAAAATAGCCATTGCAGGAGGCAGAGCCCCCCCCCACACACACACATGGGGATCCCAAGCACAATGGACAGGAGCAGTAATTTTTTAAAAATACACTGGGGAAAAGGCATGCGAGAGAAAATAAAACCAACACTGTCATGGCAGCTGCCACTGAAATGATATGATTGAAATCTGTACTTCCAATCAGATTTCCAGTGGCCAATGAGAAGCTCTGATGGGCAGGAGCTCAACCTGGCCCCACCCACTTTCTAAAAACAGTTGGGAGGCACCAGGAAAGGTGTTGATAGGTGCCATGGCACCCACGGGCACCATTTTGGGGACTCCTGTTTTAGGCTGTTTTTAATGCTCTTGATGAGTTTTTGATGCTGGCTTTTGAATAATGTATTAAGTATCACAATTTGATGGTGCTTATGCTCCTGTTATGTTTAACTTTGTAAGTTGCATCGGGCATGCTTTATAGAGAATGGCAGGCATCATCTAAATAACAATAATTTAAAGGTTCAGTAAACAACTCGAAGGAATGAAGTTGTCTTGCACAGCTTGGTCACAGCAGTGGTGTTCATGCTTCCCATATAAGGCTGTTCTGGAAGGTTCTGGAAGGTGGTCTTATGGAAGCTTGAGGTGCATCCCTGCATTTAGACACCTTGAAAAGCAAGTGCTGGATTGACCTAAGATGTCAGCATTTGGTGCCATAATCTAAATGATTTGCCTACAAACAAGACATCTGAGATGCCAGAGGTGTTCAATCGACATGTATAAATATTTCTAGCAACTTCAGTGGGAAACGCTGCAGGTTGTACAACAGTTCATAATTTAATTTTCAGACCCAGCTGTTGCCACTAAATCTCCTAATACGCATTCCCCTCATGAAACACAGTCGTTTCCCATAAAGCTTTATAAATCCTGCACAACACCTGCTTGATTTGGTAAACAAAGCTAAACTCCTTATAAAAATCCATGAATTGCAATGTTCAATGGCACCCTGCTTAGGTAGTCTTTGTGAACTAATGCCTAAAGTGAAATTTCTTCAGTCAATAGACCTGCCATACTAAAGGAAGAACAGGCTTTTCAGACTTAAAAGGGAAAAAAGCAGCAATCTCATACTGCCTACACACTGCTGAGGTGATATAAATGAAACCAGAGGCTGGCCATCAAAGATGTGGCTAGTTATTTTGAATCAATACATGATCTTTCGTACCTCATCTACATAGTTCCATGTATCCACGTAGACCTCCGTTCTTTCCCCATTGTTTCTACCAAGTTCCTTCTCTTTCCTTTTAGTTTTCTCTTATCTCTCCTTCCTTTCTAATTTTCTCCATATTTCTACTCTTCTTTCCTATTCTTCTGCCCCTCCCCCCAAGCTTCTTCCATTTGCCACACAAAGATTTCAGGTTTCTCTCTGGTCTATCTATCTTTACCTACTCAAGATAGTTACCTTTCTGGGATCTGAGCACTTTTGTCTTTGGTAAGGAGAAAGTCTTTGAATAAAAGGAACTTGGGTAATGTTCAATAGCAAATCTTAGGATCCTGATTACTTAGCTGCTTTGAGACAAACAGGCTAGTGAGCCAGTCATTGCCAGTAGCTTCATCACTGTTACCATTGTCCATCTCTTAATGTTTGGGCAATAAGGGGATGAAAGGGAAATTTAAAGACTATAATGGGCTTTACATTCTCCTTTTCTTCTCTTGGTTTCTGAGCGTTCATTAAAAAATTGTTTTCTCTCCATTTTGTGTTCTGTTTTACCTACTATATTTATGGATTGTTCTCAGAATTTCTTGCTCTAGGGCTGTCCTTAACATTATTTAGCTTCACTTTTCTCCTAATGACTAATATGTCTAAAGATGTTTCAAGTTGAGATGGGTAGACTGGCGGTATTTGTCTTGCTGTCTCTCCCATTGCATTCACCATCCATCATCCACAGTGACACAACAAAGACAGAAGTGACTCTGGTTTCATGTGGCAGGAATGGATCAAAAGAAAGAATGTGTGGAAAAATGTAATTGAAGGAACTAAGCTCAGGAGCTGCTGCTCTGAATTTATATTGCTCCAGCTCTGTTGCCCTGAAAGAGCAAGTTCTAGCATCTGATGAAGGCACTTTTTCCCTGCAATGTTTCCATTATGCAGTACACAATGCTCCTTCATAAAACATTGTAGAGCTTTTCCCTTCTTCAGTTCCAAATAACAGGGGTCAATGTTCACAGTTCCACAGAGCAGACGGATCTCTAGATGGATCCATCTATGATAGCTACAAAAAGGGTCACTGGCCAAGGAGGATGAGTTCTATAAATTCTAATAGAGATCCCTTCCATTGTGCATACCCTTGTTGCAGAACACAGTTGTTTTAGCTGTGCTGGACAGTTTGTGCAATTATCCTAAAGATGACATGAGACTCTTGTAGCGACTCATATGTAATTTGCCAGGGTGGTGTAGTGGTTAAGAGTGGAGGACTCTAATCTGGAGAACCGGGACTGATTCCCCACTCCTCCATATAAAGCCAGCTGGGTGACCTTGGGTCAGTCACAGTTCTCTCAGAGCTCTCTCAGCCCCACTTACCTCACAGGGTGTCTGTTCTGGGGAAAGGAATGGAATGCAGTTGTAAGCCACTTTGAGTCCCCTTCAGGTAGAGAAAGCTGAGGTATAAAAACCAACTACTCCTCCTCCTCCTCCTCCTCCTCCTCCTCCTCCTTCTTCTTCCCTACTCTTCCCATTTGCTACTCATACCAGTGACTGTATATAAGTATGCAGTTCTTTTTATTTCTCAGAGATGGATGTTTTATCTTGTGTTCCCATTTAATCTTTTTACCTCACATTTCTAATTAACAGTTCTACATAAACTTGCAAAAAGAAGTCAATTAACACATATTACATTTACGAATACACTCAACACCCCATTTAAATATAAGTAAGGGATAAACATTTTTATTTTGTTGCTCCCAAATTCCATTTGCTTTTGTTGTATTTAGTATTACAGGCATTTGATTTTGTTATGTTCACTTTTGTCCCCAAGGTGGGATGATCTCCTCTACCACCTTCCCATACACTTATTGAATAGTTGATAAGGAGCAATGTGGTATAGCTGCTACAGTGATGGACTAGGTTCTGGACAACCCAGCTTCATTTCCCCACTCTGCTGTGGAAGCTTGCTGGGTGACCTTGGGCCAGTCACATTCTCTCAGACTAACCTACCATGTGAGGGAGGAAAGGGAGGGAAGGAGAATAGTGTAAGCTGCTTTGGCCCCCACTGGGAAGAAAAGCATGGTAGAAATAAAGCAAAATGAAATGCAAATAAAACTTGCTTTTGCTGCTGCATTTGCTGCTGCAGTGGTGGGGATGACTCCAACCTTTCGTTGGTGACAGCTCTCTACATAGGTGGCCATATGCCTAGTAGCCCAAAGCAGAAGATCTCTTCTCCCACCTCCTCTGCTTTCAGGTGTTCAATGACAATTTAGATATAGTAGGTATCTCATGAACATGGTGGAAAGGGGGAAATCTATGGGATACAGTCATTCCTGGGTATAAGCTCCATAGGCAGGACAGGGAGGCATGCATTGGTGGAGGTGTTGCATTGTACATCAAAGAGTGATAGAATTAAATAACTTATAAAACATCAGGGGAATTAACTCCACAACAGAAGTGCTATGGGTGATAATACTGGGCCCTAAGGGTTACCTAAAAGTGGGGGTGTACTATCACCCACTTGATCAAACTCTTGAGGCTGATCTTGACATGAAGAAGGAAATAAGGGTGGCGACTAAAGCAGATAATGTTATTCTACTGGGAGACTTTAACTACCCTCACATTTACTGGGTAAACATGTGGTCCAGTCATGCTGTAGAAATGAGATTCCTAGACATCATAAATGACTGTGTACTGGAACAGCTGGTCACAGAGCCACCCAGAGGGGTAGTGAGTTGGTTCTGAGCAGGTCTCAAGACCTGGAAGATATGTAGAAGTTGTTGTCAGAGTTGGGAACAATAACCACAATGCTATTAAGTTCAGCATTCAGGTCAATGGAAAGATACTTCTAAGGTCCAAAACTATAGCATTTGAGTTTAAAAGATGAAACTTTTAAAAATGAGGGGAATAGTAAAAAGGAAGCTGAAAGGGAAACACAAGTGAAATCCCTAGAGGATGCTTGGAAGCTATTTAAAACTAGTCTCATGGAAGCCCATATAGAATGCATTCCACTGGTTAGGAAAGGCACTACTAAGTCTGAAAGAAGATCTGCATGTTTAATTAGGCAAATCAAGGAAGATATAAAAAGTAAGGACACTTGTTTTAAAAAGTGGAAGGTCTGCCTCAATGAATTGAACAGGAGGGAACATAGGCTCTGGCAAAAGAAATATAAGTCAATAATTAGGCATGCAAAAAGAGATTTTGAGGAGTGGGTTCCTAAAAGCATCAAGACAAACAATAAACATTTTTAGCAAAAATATTGAGATCAGGAAACCAGACAGAGAAGCAGTTGGGCCATTACATGCCAAAGGAATAAAGGGATTGTTAAAGGAAGTTGGGGAGGTGGAAGAGAAGCTCAATGACATTTTTGCTTCTGTGTTCATTGTGGAAATTGTGGGATACATACCCATGCCACAGCCCCTTTTTTCAGGAAAGGAGTCTGAAGAACTGAGCCAAATTGAGGTGACCAGAGATGAAGTTCTAGATCTATTGGGGAAACTGAACACTGATAAGTCTCCAAGTCTTGATGGCATACCCCTGAGAGTTTGTAGGGAACTCAGCTGGGAAATAACTGATCTACCTTTCCTTTTCTTTTCAGAACTCCTCTGATGAATAGATTTTCAGCAAGGACTAAAAGAGTTATCCATTAGTTTCTGAAGGAAAATGTGATAGGAATTTAGCAACCAATAAAGTTACATTCAGATCACTGTCTACCATCAGATAGGGAATAACATCCCGTTGAGAATTACTGAATGATAAATATGATAAAAGAGGTAAAATTCACCGATTCCTAAAAACAGTATAAAAGGAACATACCAGAATTTTATGAGGTAAAGTATCAGTTTTACCCAGGCCACAAGGACAGAGAAGATCTGAATATGGAACATCGCAAAACCTCCCATGCAACACTTCAGAAGGGTTAGTCTGAAGATGAGCTAAAGAAAGTTCCCTAGCATAGTGAGGAATCGCTAAATATCTTGTATAGGACAGCAAGGACTGAGGTGGTAAAATGCAAAAAAAAAAATGGGTTGAACAAACTCTACGAGCACGAATTACCTGTACTAGCATAATTGAGCTTGGTGAGTCAATGCTTGACAACACTGCCTTATCCAACTGGATAATTTCTTCCAATGTAAAACCCAGCTGCTGTGATCTAGTGCCAGAAGCCTTCATCCATACTTAGCAATAAGCATCCTGTTTGAGAAAAAACAGCAATCCATCTGCTATGGCAAAGATAGTCTTTATTCTGAGCTTAAAAGCACTAAGTCATGCTCTAGCTTCCAACGACTTTTGGCCTAGATCAGGTCTGAGAGACACATCTGAAACACATCAAGGAATGCTCATTATCCTATGCAAAAACTGACAAAGGGAATGATCAATAGATCCTGAGATTACTGAGATCCAAATAGCAACAATACAGAGTAGCCAGGAATTATTTTTGAATTGAACACCAGAATCACACCAGGGATACATCTCCCTCCCGTAGAGAAAAAGAAATGTAAGATTGCTCCGCTAATTGCCTTAATCTTATTCACTGCAAACCTAAGATGGGGAGATCACAGTTGATCTACTAACCCATATATTTTACCATCACTAAATTTATCAGCTGTACCAGAAGACTGAGAAGTAGCAAATGTGACACCAATTTTTAAAAAGGGATCCAGAGGGAACCAGGAAATTACAGGCCAATCAGCCTAATGTCTGTTCCAGGCAAATTAGTAGACACTGTAATCAAAGACAGAATTATTAGGCACATGGAGGAACAAAGCCTTCTGAGGCAAAATCAGCATGGCCTCTGTAAAGGGAAGTCCTGCCTCAACAAACTTTTGGAACTCTTTGAGAAAGTGAACAAGCATGTAGGCAATGGTGACCCAGTAGACGTTATATACATGGACTTCAAAAGGCTTTTGACAAGGTACCTCACCAAAGACTTCTGAGTAAACTTAGCAGTCATGGGATAAGGAGATGGGTTCTCTTTTGGATTGAAAATTGATTAAATGGCAGGAAGCAAAGAGTAGGAAAAATTGATAGTTTTTACAATGGAAGAAAGTAAGCCCCACAAGAATCAGTATTGGGAATGATATTATTTAATTTATTCAGATATGATCTGGAACTAGAGGCGAGTAGTGCAGTGCCCACGTTTGCAGATGACACAAAATTATTCAGGATGGTGAGAACCATGGCTGTCTGTGAAGAACTCCAAGGGGACCTCCACAAACTGGGTGAGTGTGTGACAATGTGGCAAATTAAATTCAGTGTTGGTAAATCTAAGGTGATGCACATTGGGACAAAAAAATTCCATCTTCAAGTATAGACAAATAAGGTCTGAACCTTATTTGTTGAGGATTGTAGTGGTTAACTCAATGAAAGTGTCAACCCAGTGTGCTGCAGCAGTGAAAAAAGCACACTCTATGTTAGGGATTATTAAGAAAGGGATTGAGAATAAAATGGCCGATATTGTAATGCCCCTATATAGATCCTCTTTTGGAATACTGGGTACAGTTCTAGTCTCCAGCCGAGGACAGACTGGCAATTTGCCCCCGGGAAGGGACCCGGGCTGACAACGACTCAATATCGGATTAAATGGAATGTTCACACAGGCACATCTGCCTGGTGTCCCCCACCCATAGCCTACCGGTGCTGTTACGCTTCACTGCCGGATTAAAAAACACCTGATAAAAGCCGTCGCAAATCCAAAAGCCTACGTTCGTCACGCGTTTCTCCGCTTCAGGGGAGTCTGAACACGCAGGCGAAAAGCCGGGTGGAAGCCACATTGGGCACGAGGCAGCAGCACTGTGATTGGCTGCGCTCCACTCCACTGCCCAATGTGGTGCCAGCATTGCAGGACAAAAAAAAAAAATTGGCAAAATGTGCTTATGTGCATGAGCGCATGACCTCTCATGCGCACATACACCCATACACCCACAGCCAAATTAATGGGGAAATGGCGAATATAGCACGCCTCCGGCGCGGCAGTCTGAACGCTCCCCCGCGCCTCCGTCCCGTATCTTCCATCAGCGGCCCCCGCTGTGTGGACGGGAAAACCAGCTATAGTTTAATCCGGGGTTTTTTTGCCGCGACTGGCTACTGGGGCAAATTGCCAGTCTGTCCTCGGCCTCCATATCTCCAAAAGGTCATTGCAGAGCTCAAAAAAGCTTAGAGGACAGCAACCAAGATGATTAGGGGGTTGGAGCACCTTCCTTATGAGGAAGGGCTGAACAGTCTGGGACTTTTCAGTTTAGAAGAAACAACTGGGGACAGGCACATGATAGAGGTTTATAAAATTATGCATGGGGTGGAGAGAGTTAGCAAAGAGAAATTTTTCTCCCTCTCCCAAATATGAGAACTCAAGGGCATTCAATGAAGCTGGTGGAAGGTAGGTTTAGGATGGACAAAAGAAAATACTACTTTACACAGAGAGTGATTAAAATGTAGAATCCGCTGCCAGAGGATGTAGTGATGACCTCAGGAATAAACAGCTTTAAAGGGGATTAGATAGATTCATGGAGGATGTCTATCAATGGCTACTAGCCATGGTGACTGAGGGGAACCTCCACATTCGGAGGCATTAATCCTCTGAATCCCAGAGCTAGGAGGCAACATCAGGGAAAGGCCTTGGCCTCTATGCCCTGTTGTTGGCCGTCCTGGGAAAGTGGTTGGCCACTATGTGAGACAGGATGCTAGACTAGATGGACCACTCTCCCCCCTCCCCAAGCTCCTGGGGGTTATTAAGCTTTGGCTGGCAACCTTAGGTAAGCTAGATCTATTTATGGATATAGATTTCTTTTATCAGTGTTTTCCTTTCATTTATGTTTAAATAATTTACATGATGTTTTTCTACCTGATATAGGATTGCAGTGTGGCTCACATCAAGGTTTAAAACATCATAAATAATCAATATAAAACAGAAGCCAGCAGTATAAAAGCAAAAGAATAAGAAACAATAGAAACCACCACACAGACTCTAAATGCCCAACTCAACAAGAAAGCTTTCAGTTTGTGCTGAAATACTAATAATGATGGAGCAAGGAAAACATCTTTGTAGGCTATCCTGTAGCTATGGCACTGTTTTTTTTGTTTTTTGTTTTTTGGGGGGAAGCCCTCTTTCTTCTGTCCATCTACCATATCTAGATGGTGGGAGTACACAGAGAATGTTCACTAAAGATGCCTTCCTTATCTGGGTAGTTCGTGTTTAAAGCCACCCTACTTTGATCTAATTGACTTCTGGGACTGGGGGGAATGTGCACATATTGCTTTGGGAGGTGTATTTCAACTCCAAGCCAAATTACCCATGTATCTTTGTTTTGCTAATCTGGAGATATACACTTATGCACATGAGCATACAATCAACATCGCGGATTTCAGCATTCACACTGTGCTGGTGTGGGATATATGTGGGATAGACACGCTTTCTAGGGTTTGATACCACTTTTAACAGGTATCTTTTAAACTCAGGAATGAAGCGTTACAAGATGGGTTGAGTACAGCTGGGGAACGCCGGACAGATGTGCTTGTGTGAACGCTTGTGAAACGTTGCTGAAATGTGCCTCTCTTGGGGCCAGTCTGAACTCAGCCTAATTCAGCCCTAGATGACAATGCATACAATTAAGGCAATGATTATAACATGAATGCTGTTCAAGCTTGCTTCTCCAACTGACCCTACTTCCTTTTTATTTTATTTTCCTGCATAACATCTCATATATTTTTCATTTAAATTAAGCTGACAGCCAGAGAGCTTTTATTTTTATTCTTTCTGTAGCACTTTGCAATTTTAGGTGCTTTTAAAATAGATGTTGTTATTCAGACTAGACCCTGTTCTAATCAATTATGATTTTGAGGAGAGGAAGATAATTTGATTCCAGTAACTTGGAAAAATGTGTGTATTGTTATGGTAGGAAAATGTCATTTCCAGTTGAAGATAATCACTGAGGACTGGATCTCGCCTGAAACTTCTGCATGCACAAGTGGGACAATTCCTCACTTCTGCATTACACTTCCTCCTACACACACACTCACACACACATGGTTTCCAAAACACAACATTTCAGAGAACAATTGGGGCATCAAGGGGAGGGAAAGGTGAGGCCATGTGCTTCCAGGTGGGTAGCCATGTTGGTTTACCATAAAAAAGCAAGATTCAGGCCCAGAACTATCTTAAGGAACAACAAGCTTTCCAGAGTATAAGCTCTCAACAGTCAAAGCTCTGACAGCTTTGACTCTTGAAAGCTTGTACCTTGGATTTTTAAAAAAACTATTTTAATGAGGGGTCTTTGTGTGTGTGTGTGTGCATGCGCACATGCTCGTGAGCCTGGAAGTCATGGTGACTTCTGACAAACCCTAGTGGGGCTAGGACATTTTAGAGAGATGGTGTGATAACCTGCCTCTGCATCCTGCCCCTTGTATTCCTTGGAGGGTACCCTTCAAAGTACTTGCCAGGGTTGGCTCTGCTTAGTTTCCAAGACCTGACGAGATCGGGTTTGCCTGGGCTATCCAGCTCAGGGCTACCCTGGAAATCTTGTTGGGTTTTAAAGTGCTACCAGACTCAGATCTTGGTGCCCTGGACAGAAATCCTTGCATGCCTGGACATTCCAGGGGGGACTTCAACCTAAATTCCAGAGTCTTAAACAGAATTGTCATCAATGGACATGACAGGTGATAACCATGCTATCCCAGTCAGCTTTCTAGAGAAAGTGATATAGAAAGAGAATAAATGTTATTAGTGGAGACTTAACACTGAATGGTTAGTTAAGTCAAAAGGAAAGGCAAGGAGTCAGTCTGAACAAGAGCGGTTAGGAGGCAGCTGATATTGTCAGGATGGGCTCCCAGTGTGCAAACCATGATTTGCAGAGATCTTGAGTTTTATCAGGGGTCTTGGGGGCGGGGAGTGCACCGGAACGCAGCTCCGGGAGCTCAGGAGCCAAGCCCCGACCCCAGCCGGTGTCCCGGGGAGTCTTTCAGGCAGCCGAATTTCAATTTCGGCTCCATTATATCCTATGGGCCATTGAAGTCAATGGTGAAAACATAGAGTATATTCTGGGGCTGGAGGGGAGGTTTGAGGGAGAGGCTCCAAACTCACACGGTAGCTAATGGAGCCTCTCCCCAAGATACCCACCAAGTTTCAAAAACATTGGATCAGGGGGTCCAATTCTATGGGCACCCAAACAGGTTGCCCCTATTCCCTCCATTGTTCTCTATGGTGGGAAAAAAGTAATTATTTTTCCCACCGTAGAGAACAATGGAGGGAATAGGGGCAACCTGTTTGGGGGCCCATAGAATTGAACTCCCTGGTCCAATGTTCTTGAAACTTGGTGGGTATCTTGGGGAGAGGCTCCACCAGCTATCATGTGAGTTTGGAGCCTCTCCCTCAAACCCCTCCCTCCAGCCCCCAGAATATGGTTTTCACCATTGGTTTTCACCATTGACTTCAATGGCCCATAGGATATAATGGGGCCGAATTGCCGCCAAATTTCTTTCATTCCCTCCTTTCCTTCTCTCTTTTTCCTCTTTCCCTCCTTCTTTCCCTCCTTCTTTCCTTCCCTCCTTCTTTCCTTCCCTCCTTCTTTCCTTCCCTCCTTCTTTCTTTCTTTCCTTCCTTCTTTCTTTCTTTCTTTCTTTCTTTCTTTCTTTCTTTCTTTCTTTCTTTCTTTCTTTCTTTCTTTCTTTCTTTCTTTCTTTCTTTCTTTCCTTCTTTCCCACCTTCTTCTCTTCTCTTTTTCCTCCTTTCCCTGTTTCCCTCCTTCTTCCCTCTCTTTCTTTCCCTCCCCTTTCCTTCTCTTTCTTTCCCTCTTTCCTTCCTTCTTTCCTTCTCTCTACTCTCTCTCTATCCTTCCCTCTTTCCTCCTTCTGTGGCTCAATCTCTCATGAGAAGGAGTTTAAACTTTAAACCCCTTCTCTCTTAGCTCCCCCACCCAGACCAGCTGGGGAAGGGAAGGGGAGGCTTTTGAAGATGCTTCCCCCCCTTTTACTTCCCCTTCCGGTGATGTCAGGGGGCGTGACATATGCTAATAGCCTAATAGCTCATTAGCATAACATATGCTAATGAGCTCCTGCAGCTGTTTTTCTATGAAAAGACCCCTGAGTTTGATCAGTAACAGTTTTATCAGTAACTGATCAAAAGGGCTATAGAAGTTGGCCTGGAGACCTTTTAAATGCCACTGAGTTTTCTAAAGTACCTGAAATGATTTTTTTTTCATTGCACAAACATCAATGTTTTTTTCTTAAAGAACAAAATAATGACACCCAAATCCACAGTGAACCATTATGTGGGTTCAGAGAAACCATTTACAAGTCTAATATGCACCACATTCCTTGTATTAAGGAGAATGAATGATAAAAGGCCCCTTTGAATATAAAGCACAAATTAGGAGTGTATTAGGAGAGAGATCGTTTACTTTATAATATTAGTGATCTTTGGTGATAAAACTGAAGGAGGCTTTTGAAACATAATTCTTGGTAGGGTATGTGTCTCATTCTACAAAGTAAAGTAGTCTGGCAGAGCAATCTAAGGCAAAATTACACTCTTATAAATCCATCGAAGTCAATGGGTTTAGAAGGCTGTAACTCTGCTTAGGGACGCAGTATTAATCATTTTAACTGCTATTGAATACTAATTCAATAAACCAGGAGATCTAAGAATATAATACAGTGCAAAAAGCCTACATAAGATTAATATATAATGAACACCCAATCTTGACAATAATTTTCATATTATGTTAATATTGTAGGTGGAAAACATAAGGTGCAGATTCCTCACTAAAATTTACAACATAGCAGAATCGTAATGATTTGTCGTGATGTATGAAAATAGATAAACGGAAAACTGGTTCGCTAGACCAGCAAACATAATAGCTTTCCCCCCTGTTCCCTAAAGTTCATTAACCATTTTCTTAATATTGTGAGGGTGAGTGTAGAATTCATAGGGATGTGACATTTCAGTTTACTTTAGGTCAACATTGTGTTGATTTGTCCTTATGAGTTTGCTGTGCCCTTGTGAGAATGGAAGGTACATGTGTTTGCCTAAGGGGAGTCCAGAATTTCCAGGGATTTCCCATTTAACCTGCATTCCACCATGCCACATCACACAATGTTCTTAAAGGTCCCTAACCCACAGAAGAAGCTTTTGGGATGACGTGTGTGGGGAGGGGAACTGCAGAAATCCAGAAGATATAGAAAATATATGTTTCATGAGTTGAACTATGCTCATAGTTCTTTCGATTTAACCCTGTGACATTAAATGTTTAATTAACTTCTTACATTGTGAGATAACCAAGAATACTCCTGTGAATTGAGACTGCAAAAATTATTGATCCTATGGAAATTCTGTTGAAGTCACTGAATTTACACTGTATCATTTGCACAGTATTCTTGCATAAGTAGGCACGTTTCTCAAAGCAACCTTGTTACTCCTGTGACTTATCTTGCCTCCTGTATCTCCAATTTTAAAAGTTAAAAAGTAAGAAAAAAAAAAGCTGAGGCTTATTGCTTAGGAGTCCCTGTGTGCCACTGGTGTCTGGCCATAATCCCATGCAATCTTGAAATCACTTCTCAAACAGATACTGTGGAATGTACAGATGCATCAAGTAGGCAAAACATGCTCTCATATTATGTTGGTCATGCATCTGACAGTGGATGCACATAACAAGGATGATCTGCGAATGATTCTACTATTTATACAATCAGTGCATTTAATGGTGCAAATGACTATGACCTGTGGAATATTTGTTCTTCTGTTGTAAATTAGATTATTCAGTACTTGGACTAGATTTTATCCAACTTTCTTTCAATGAGTTCACTCAGCATATGTGCTTCTCTTCTCTTCCATTAGTGCTAAATCAAATTAATAATAATAATGTGCTGTTAGGTTGCATTAGACTTACGGTTATCCCTCATGGGGTTTTTCAAGGGAAGAGATGAGCTGAGGTGGTTTGCTGTTGCCTTCCTCTGCACAGTAACCCTTGGCTTCCTTGGCAGTCTCCCATCCAAGTACTATATTCAACAAAATAGGTAAATTAGTTGGAGATTTTTAGTATGGCCATGGTCTTGGCATCGTAGGACCTGACACTTCACCAGCAGCTGTGACTGGCATCCTCAGAAGTATAACACAGAAAGATGGAGTATTCTCTGTGTCAAGGTGAGAAAAAAATGGTAGGCAGGTAATTTATACCTACTCAGGAAGGCGGGGTAGCACTGAGTCATTATCTTGTAGGAGTTCCCCAGGCTGTGACAAGCTAATGGAGGGACTTTCCTGAGGAGGTAAATTAACTGAATAGATCAATTAACGGGCGTAAATTAACTGAGGTAAATTAATAGGTAAATTAACTGAGGAGGTAAATTAACTAAACCAGATAGCCATAGGAACTGAATGTCTGTGTGTTGTTATTATGATGTGGTCAGCTGATATGATGTCAGCCACCATTTGTCAGGAAATGGATCGAGGCAAGTGAAACTGGTCAGACACTTCTGTCTGCAAAATTATGTAGCCAAGGATGTGTTGAAGTCTTCAAAGTACAATATCATGTAAAATCAATTGAGCAACATGTCAGCAGTGTGCATTTTAATGGGGCAGAAGCGGCAATCAGTGAATCACATGCTGTATTTTGCCTATTCTTATCTTATGTGTAATCACTTGTACAAAATGGTACTAGAAACTCCAAAATATACAAGACTGACTATACTGTAAATATCTCAAAATAAAAACAACATCCATGCAATACCTTTTATTAGGACAAATTAAAATTACACAAAATGTTAGCAAGCTATTGAGCTCACTAGGACTCTTCATCAGGCCAGATGTTGTGTTTTGGGTTTTTTTAAAATGAAATGTGGTGGGAGAAGCAAAATAAAAAGGCCAGCAAAATGTCTTTCAAGCACCCAGTGAGCTATACTAATCTCTTGCATATAAATATGATGGCTGAGATCCAAAGAGCTACTTTAGAAATGGCCAGTGCATTTGCCTATTAAATGCTGGTGGAAATTGCCATCAAGTTACAGTCGAGTTCTGGCAACCCTGTAGAGTTTTCAAGGCAAGAGAGATGGTTTGCCACTGCCTGATTCTTCATCCCATCCAAGTACTGACCAGGGCTGGCCCTGCTTAACTTCTGAGATCTAATGAGATCAGGCTAGCCTGGGCCATCCAGGTCCAGGCTGCCTGCCAAATATTTACCTTACAAAAGCCAACCTTCTTGAAATACCCCTGAACTTCAAAATGAATTTGCTGTGCTTCGGATGAGGCTGTTGCGTGACCATCCAAAACCAAATGCTGCACAGAACTAGCTGTCTTGTTCTTTGCATCTCAGTCGATTCAGTCAACCGATGTGACCCCAGCAACAGCCACAGTTATCCTAGTCCAGGCGCATGGATTGTAACAAGGCCCACTGCATACTCAGGCTCTCTCAGTCTCTTCAGTGAGGGGAGTAGATTCACCTGAAACAAAGCAGATTTTTCTCATTCCATAAGTCTACTTTTCTGGAATTTCTTTCATTCATCCCATTCTTCATCAATTCCAAGATAAATCATCAATTCTTATTTTATTCTGGAAACTGAATGCCTATTTGTTTTTTGTTTTTGTTGCTGTTTTTGTTTTTAGGTATTTATACACGTAGGTATTGTACTTTGGTCACATTTCTTGACATTGTGAGGGTGAGTGTAGAATTCATAGGGATGTGATCTGGCTGGGTTTTCAAGGCAAGAGACATTCAGACGTGGTTTGCCATTGCCTGCCTCTGTGTCATTATAAGAAGACAAGGGTCACTGAAAAAGACAATAATGCTGGGAAAAGCTGAAGGTAGCAGAAGAGGAAGACTCAGCCTGAGATGGATTGACTCAATAAAGTAATCCACAGCCCTCAGTTTGCAAGACCTGAGTGCAGCTGTTAACAATAGAATGTTTTGGAGGTCATTTGTACATAGGATCACCATAAGTCAGAAGCAACTTGATGGCACTTAACACACACACACACTGATTCCACCTTTAATGGGAACCCAAAGCAGCTTACAATACTATTTTTCCTCCTCTATTTTCTCCTCACAACCAGAACCCAGTGAGGCAGGTTAGGCTGAGAATGTGACTGTCCCAAGGTCACCCAGTGAGCACCCATGGCAAAGTGGGGATTCACACCTGAGCCTCTCAGGTCTTAGTAGCCCTATTCACAAGTTACAGTAAACACACCTACAATCCATGTTTGTGTATGCTTTATTGTTTCTTGTATATGAGTTGAGTATACTCAGTGGGGAGGGAGGAGTAAAAATGAAATAAATAAATAAATTCCATGTTACAGTGAACAGTATCACTGGATTTCTATCACTCCCTTCATTTCTATGGGTTCATTACCTATACAGACATATCCGTCAATAATATACACAAACACAGTCTTTATATGGTTGATAGTATTTTGTACTGATGGCTCAAGATGACTCACAGTTTTTCAGTGACGAATTCAAGTGACTCAGTGCCATTGCCATAGTAATAGGCCACTGCAAATAGATGTGGGACAGGGATGGCGTTTTCAGAACTTCTGCCTTAATGTAGTTGAGAATCAATGTGGTGGAGACAGAATTAAAGATGGAGCCCACTGTTCTAAAGTACCTTCTGCTATGCTGGGTCTAGGTCTGCTGATAGAATCATAAATGCTGGTTGGTCATTGTTTGTCACAGGATGCTGGACTAAATGGACGCCTGCTCTAACCACAGGTTGGGCATGGCTGTTCTTATGCTGAACAAAATGCTACCACTCTCTGACAGCCCAGCAGGAAAGAAAGGCATAGAAGGTCAGCCCCTTCACAAAAACACATCTGAGCACACCTGTGTTTCATGTGTCACTGTGACAGACTGAACTTTAAAAGCTCGTAATAAGCGCTGTATTAACATGCAATGGACTGTATAGGGTTAATGCCTCAAATGCCAGAGAGTGACAGGAATCTGATTGGTTAGCATCAGTTGAGCAGAAAAATTTAGGAACTGACTGCTGAAGAGAACTCAGTTTGAGTTTAACTCTGACTGAGGAGGGTTTAGCTCTAACTGAAAACAGTTTCATAATGACTGAGGACTGGGAAGGTTGGCAAGGAGGAATGGGAGGATCAGTGAAGACCACCCATTTGGGCCAGGAAAAGGGTAGAGATAGCTCAAAGTGTGGCGTGATCCCTGGTGTGTCTAGAGAGGGAATTTGGGTACTTGGTAGTGTATCCCTGCCTTCTGAAACCTGAAGAGCCAGTTAAACTCAAGAAACTGTACTGGAGTGTTTAGGAAACACTGAAATAAAAGCCTCTAATCTCAAATATTCTAAGACTGTGTGAAATGTTCTCTCAGTTGGTAGAAACATATGAATTGTGGTTTGTAAAAATATTGTTACCACAGAGTTCTTATTGATTTACTTCAGACATTTCCCCCCTGATTTCACCTGACCTTTTCCCCTCTACATTGAATAAAATATTTCATTTTTGAATGTTATAAAGCCTCTCATGTGCCGTTTCAGACATTTAAGTTAAGAGGGGGATCTTGTCTCTTCCCTCAAGTTCCTGGGCTGAGCCAGCATAAAAATACAATAATGTGACAGGGTGGGACAGCCATAGATCTTCAGGAAAGAGGAAACTAGATAAAGGGGCTGTTCAGTCAGAAAGGAAGAGAAAAAGGGAGGGGAAATTCTGCATCTGAGACCGCGAATACAGCAAGGTTGTCATAGTCACCTTATCAGTCTCCCCCAAAATGTGTACTTGCTGTGTTAGTCTACTGTCCTATAGTGATCATGAATATATGAGCTGATCAATATAATTCAAACAATTTAACCGAAGTGTTGTGGTGATGGGGGGGGGAGCATCTGCTTTGCATGCAAAATATCTCAAGTTCAGTTTCCGCCTTTTCCAGTTAAAGGGATAAGGTAAGTAGGTCCTGTGAAAGACCTCTATATAAGGCCCTGGAGAGCTGCTGTCAGTCAGAATAGGGCCACAGGAGGCAGATCCAAATGGAATACCTCCCTCTTTGCACCTCTTGGGAAGAAAGAAAGCCTGAAGAGGGAATGGAACCACATGCTAAGGAAAGCCTGTGTGCTTACTATTCCTCTTGTTCCTCTAGTGGAAAATCCTTCCTTTTCAGTAAGGACAGTTAATAGGAAGCTCTGCCTTACAATATCCCCTGCCTACTTTCTGACAAGCTCAGCAGGCACCAAGGGAATTACTGGTGCTTGACATGTTGCCTGTGGGCACCACACAGGAGCATCCTAGAATCAACATTGGTGTCTTTGATAGAGTGATGACTTGTCTCAGTGTGAGACAGATTCATGTGTTCATGCATGTGTGTTCAAGTACAGCAGTATTTCTGGAGCTACAACACTTCACGGTGCAGGCAGGAAATGATGTGTCTGAACATTTCACTGTGTAAAAAAGAATCCTGAACCTGAACATAGAAAACTAGTGCTTCAGGGAGAATATTAGAAATCTTCCTGCTGACCTTCCATAGGCAGGGAACACTGATATGTGGAACAGTATATAAATCTCCATCTCTACTGACTTTTTACATTTATTAAAATACTTATGTACCACTTTCACTGTACTTAGGTACAGAAGGACTCTGTACCATTTTTTTCTGAATGCATAAATTAGCTCTGGGTCATTTGAAGGACTTTTACTGAATATAAAAATAATTGGAAACACTGACATTTTTGAACAAGGATTGTTTGATGTATCCATCAGCTGATTTCACTGTATAAATAGAGCAATAGTCTGTGAGTAATCCCATGTCAACTTTACCTATTTTTTCATCTGTATTAACTAGTGAACCATCCATGAAACATAATAGTGTATTTTTCTTAAATGTTCTAGTAATCTCCAGCTCCATTTTGTAATACCATGGAGAGGAGAAACAGTCACTAGCAATAATCAGCCAAGAGATTCAGTGATATAAATTATTTGACTTCATAAATATCAAATTGAAAATAGGACAATTATAATGGAAGAATGTCATACTTCCCCCCTGCAAAAACGCAATAAAAAGCAAATTATAAAACCATTCCCTAGCTATCCACACTCCATTACTGCCTACAATTATGGGAAGGACATATAAAAATAATTCCATCTGCTCTGCTTTTTCTCATAAAAATCTTGATGATGTGCAATATATGACAGTTTTATATGAGAGGTGCCACATTCTTTTGGCATATCACTGGCATTGTGCCTTAAAATAGAGTCGTGCTAATTTACACCATCTGAGGAGCATCCCTGTTAGTCTGCTGTACTGGTTGGAAATTATTTAAAATACATATTAGTCTTCCTGCCAAACAATTATATATATATATATATTTCTAAAATGAGTTCTTCCATGTCTGGGAAGGTACAAGACATCTGGAAGAGGGATGAGGTAAGGAGCCATTTTGAGAGCTGGAGTAGCTAAGGGCCAAACAAGATAGGATGCTAGCAGCCCATGGATGGAGTTCCTGCATTTTTTTCTTTAAATAGGTGTTGTGTATTGGAATGTGAATCTATGCTATACATTTCCATGTTAAGCTTGATTTTAAATGTGGCTCTTCAGCTGTCGCATTACTATTGGCTGGTTTCTGAGAAACCTCTGTACAGAACCAATCATCTTGTAAATATGTATCAAAGCGGGAACAATTGTGATTGGACCTTATCTCTGTAATTCTATTGGTCCTTAACTTATTTTGGGAATGGCTTTGACAGCCCGGGAGAGTTTAAAAGAAGGAGCTGTGCTCCACTGTTTTTTGGTGTGTTTGTTGTGGTATTCTGAGTTGGAGTTGCTGTTACGAATAAACTGAAATCACTTGCTGAAATCAAAACGTTGTTGAGTTCCATACTTAACAATAGGGATGACTGATTTGGGCTGGAACCATGGCATGAGGCAAAGGTGTGTGTAAAGCTTTCCTTCACACCATTTTCCCAATGTGAAATAGCCCTGTTTACTCCAGTGGGAAAAGACTTAACTCCTTCCCTTGCGCATGGTCCAAGCCTGAATCAGACTCTCACACACCTGCCATTTAAAAAGAAAAATACTGATGGCTCCACTCACAGACTTCCCAATATCACATGTGGTTTGGGTCTAAGGGACTGAGCTATGACTCTAGTTCAAAGCTTGCCTCCGGTCAAGAACCCACTAAACAGCATGAGAAAAATAATACTGCCTTCCATAGTTACTGTAAGAATGACTGCAAAATAATGTAAATGAAAAGCTCTTGAGAGTATTAGCATCAGCAGAGAGAACGATAGATGCTGTAAAGAAAGAAAAAAACACCTATCATGGTTATAGGTATGTGGGCTGGAAGATCTCTACAGCATGATGAAGATAGGAAGAAGTGGGATTAAAGCATTCAGAAGGGAGGGTGGAGGAAGGTGGGGTGAGTACAAGTCATACTTTGACCTATTTAAGGCTTCTTCTGATATATTTAAGGGGGGTAACAGATGAAAAACATACATACAACGCATCTTTTAAAAACTATTAAAACTAAAAAAAATTAAAACAATTAAAAATAAGCTAAAATATACATAAAGATAAAGGTTTCCCTTGTTTGAAAGCCAGTCGAATCGGACTCTAGGAGGCAGTGCTCATCTCCGTATCCAGCTGAAGAGCCAGCGCTGTCCGAAGTCTTCTTCATGGTCATATCGCCGGCATGACTAAATACTGAGGTGCACAGAATGCTGTTACCTTCCCACCGAAGTGGTACCTACTTGCAATTTCTTGCTTGTGAACTGCTAGGTTGGCAGGAGCTGGGGCTGGAGATGGGAGCTCACTCCGTCACATGACACTAGGGTCTCGAATTGCTGAGCTACAGACCTTCTGGTCTGCAGCTCATCATCTTAACCTGTGAGCCACTGTGGCCCCTAAAAATTGTAAAATATACATACAGTACAATAAAATACACATACATAAAAACAATAATTAAACATAGGGCAGGAAGGAGGGATCACTGAGGGAACACAAGGCAAGACACAAGAAATCTTTTATTTATTTACTAAGAAAGGCACTGAAGATGAAAGTAAGCTTGCCAACCACCAGGTAGAGCCTAGGGTTGTCCTGAGATTACAACTGGTTTTCAGACTACAGAGATCAGTTCCCCTAGAAATGGCAGGTCTGGAGAGCGGACACTGGCATCACATCTGCGCTGTGACCCTCCCCTCCCCCACCTCTGCCTTCTCCGAACACTATCCTCAAATATCCAGGACTTCCCTGAACTGGAGTCAGCAACTCTAGATGAAAGCTGTGAGGATACTTGCCCCTGGAGAAAAGGAGAAGGAAGAAAAAGAAACTAATATGGTATCCTGATTAGCATGTTGGACTAGGTATGAATCCAAGCTCTGCCATGGAAACTCACTGCTTAACCTTGGGTCCATCCCACTCTAACCTATTACACAAGTTTGTTGTTGTGAGGCTGGGTTGCCAGGTCCTACCTGGAAGCTGATGGGGGGATCCTTGGTCCTTTCTGGGATTTTCTGCTGCACACGCAGCATGATGATATCACCCAGAAGTGACATCATCAAGTCGCCAACATCAGGGGTGTCAGCCTACTGTTGTCATAGGGGAATGGAGGAGCATTGGGGTACGTCCAGGATGGCCATCGACATAACTGTAGCAGGGGTTGCCTCAGACACAGCTGTGGAGTTACCTCACTCCCTAGTGGTGCTGCTCTCAATAGACAAGTTTGAGTGGATTAGGGCGCTTGCCCTGTGTCTCCGTCTTCTCCATCGGTCCTTTGAGAAACAGCCCAATCCTCCCCAGTTTCCACCTTGCTCACTTTTATTAATGTCAACCCTGGGGGATCGCCGGCCAACTCAGGAAGGGGGGGCCTCATCTTCCTGACAAGGGGGTTGAAATTCTAGTTTTTGGGCAAAACTCTATGGTTTGTAGCTGGTTTTACCATAGAGTTTTGCCCAAAAAATAGACTGTTGCCATGCAGCATTGGCAACATGATGATGTCACTTTCAGGTGATGTCATCTTGTCATCTTTTGGGCCAGTTGGGGGTGGGATTCCCCCCCCGCCAGCCAGCTGGCCAGCAGCATGGAAGGGCCCTGCAAAAGCAGGGGTTCCTCCACCCGCAGCAGGGGTCTAGCAACACTATTTTGAGAATAAGGTGAAGGAGGGGAGAACAGTGTGATAAATCCCTTTGCTTCTCCATTGGAAAGAACAGCAGGATATAATTTTTAAAAAAGAAGAGGAGGAAGTGGCACAACAGCAACTAGATACACTCTAAGCCCCCTCCCATCTTTATCTTTGGGCTTCGATGGCACTAAAAAGGAGCTGAGGCAAAGCTGAGCAACTCAAAATGGGACAAAAATGGTTCTTAAGGGGTCATCTTTTCTCTTTGTAGCCAGGCTTTCAATTAATAACTGGAAATGCCCAGTGCCAGGTGTTAACACACGACACCAAGAAAAATGGAGGGGGGCACAGATAAGCACACCGGCATTTTCTGCTGTGAGACATCACTTCTAGGAAAACCTGTAAGTGACAACATTACAGTAGGCATGGTGCTTTAGAATTCGCCCAAAACTTTTTGGGCAAATCCTACTGCATCACCCCAACCTTATGATGTCACTTCCAGTTTTTGCCAGCACAATGCCAGCATGTCCCTTTTCTCCCAACATGATTAGAAGCACCGGCGGGGGGGGAGGGATGGAGGAAGGATAGGAGGTCTCTCACTAGCGTGGTGGGCCTACAGTCGTTCCTCAGACTGTGGGGTTATATACAGCAGGGCCTTTGATAACGTTCTCAACTGATGGGCAGGCTTGTAAACAAACTGTCTTTAAAAAGCTAGAATATTCCTCTTTACTGGCCACGTTTCCATTCAGGGCACGAGTAGGACACTGCTGAGGCAGAAGAACCAAGCTTGCCTCTTTCAAAATGGAATTTCGGGCCACTGGAGACACCTGCGACTCCAGGAGCAACAGTAGGCTGGGAATATCGCTGGCCTGTTTCCCACCTCAGCATATGCCTCTCCAATTTCTGAGACCTGTAATGCTCACTGGACCTGCAGGTAATTCATAGGAGAGCAGGTGAGGAATATGATCTTGCTTCTGTGCCATCTTTGAAGCAGTCTTAAGGCTAGAGATATGCAATGCAAAGAATATTCAAAGCATTGCTTTGTCTATTTTGTAGCAGGGAAAAATATGTCTGATAGCACTATGAATGTTTATTTCTGTATCAGACCAAATACTATGACTACCATGTGGATTTTGTGATCTCAAAAAGAGTTTACATTTCAATCACGCAGGCTCAATCTCTGCTATACACATGGAAGAGTAATATTCCTCTGATGCTTTATATATGAAATATCATGATATTTTAAGGTGGTGGTGGTCAGGGTGTAACATTTTACTTTATGGAACAAAAATAATAGTGCCAGTTCTATATCATGGAGTAAATTTTCATGGGATTTGTAGGTATATATTGAATATACTCAGTTTCTCAGTAGAGAGACACCTGTTTTGTTGTTTCAAACACTTAAAAATAGGCTTGACAATAACTTCATATTGGACCAGCTTATGTCTGTGTAGTATATGGATAAATTGTCCGATCCTATATATTCCCTTTTGTTTTGCTTTACTGATTTCCTATTGCTTTCTAAGATCAACCACTGTAAACTCCATATGGAAGAGAGTGCCCTTGAATGCCACCAAAAGCAAAATCTGGGCAAATTTGGGAAAAGTATAAAGCAAAGTCTGATATCATTCCAATCTGTAGCAACCACATTTAGTTCCCTACCCCATATATGTCCATATTCTTTCTCCCTGAATCTTTCTTTTTACTTCTTCTCTTTCTTGACACCATTCTCTCTTTCTTGACACCTTGCCTTCTCCTTCTCTTTTTTCCCTCTTGTTCATCTTCTGTTTTTAAAATGTCTCAAGAAAATCTTTGTGATACCTCTTTCAGTTCAGTTGCAGCACCATTACCCAGATCTGAGCAAAATACCCACCAGTGCCTCCCCTTGCAGCATGTTGCCCTATACATACTTTTGTACACACAAGCTGATCTACCCTTTCCTGGAGGGAGGAGTAGTGCATGAACTTTTTGGGGATCCTGCAAGCCATATGCATGCTTAAAAAAAAAAAAAAAAGCATCATCATCTTCCTGTCTCTCAGGGGCTCTGGAAAGTTGATTCCCAGCCCTAGGAGTCCATCCACTAGGCATTCTAACCCCCCTTATCTGTGTGGAAAATAACAACGGGATCATACTTTAGCATTGTCCTTTGGAGGATCTCCTGCTGGTGGTAAAATTGTCTTCCAGAATGCATTTATTTATTTGTTTATTTGTTTTACAGCATTTATAGTCCTCCAGAGGACCATTGTTTCTGACTGCTGAGAACAAGGTGGCCTTGCATGTTTAGGTGGCCTCTCTATCTGCTGAAGAGGTAACACTACTGAAGAGGTAATGCGACAGAAGGTTTAGCTTTATCAGTAGTACCTCCATCTTCTCTGCCACATCAAAAGTGTCCTGCTAGTCTGCCAGAAACAGTTTCCCTCCTTTTTTCACTCAATGACAATGGTATGAACGCACTTTGTCAATGACAATTGTATGGACACACATGAAGCTACTTTTACTGAATCAGACCCTTGGTCCATCAGATTGTCTATTCAGACTGGCAGTGGCTCTCCAGGTTCTCAGGTAGAGGTCTTTCTATATAACCTATTACCAGATCCTTTACCTGGAGATGCCAAGGATTGAACCTGGGAGCAGCTGTGGCTCAGTGGCAGAGCATCTTCTTGATATGCAGAAGGTCCCAGGTTCCATTTCTAGCCTCTCCAGTTTAAAGGGTTACACAGTATGTGATGTGAAGGACCTCTCTCTAAGACCTTGGAGAGCCACTGCCAGTCTAAGTAGCTAATACAGACTTTGTTGAACCCATGATCTTCATGTGAACCTGGGTCCTTCTGCATGCCAAGCAGATACTCTGCCACTGAGTCATGGCTCTCCCCATTTCTCTGTGGAATTGAGGCCAGATGCCTTCCTTAGTAAATAATTAGAAGATACCATGTTCTGAGACTCATAGCATTGCAGTGCCCCCCCCCTTACTAGATCTTGGCATTTGTCTCCAGATCAACATTCCAAACTCTCTTAAAACTAACCCTTAGTTATTTGTGTTGGGATTTCCTAGTGTTGATTTATGTGAGCACACTCAGAATTTGTACATACTCCATTTAAGTAAGAATTCTGCTAGTTATTCTTCTGCATATCTACAGAGTGGGCAGTATATTTTAAGCCTCACACTAAGACTGTGCTATCCTATTAAGTGCTTTCACTTCACATCCACACACCTTGGCAAGTTCTCTGTTAATGTATAGATAAATGATACCCAATGGCTTAGTCTTATGGTCACTGAAATCAATACAAGCTTCTGTTTCTGAGTCTGGCGGAAGCAAGTCTAACTAGTAAAATACAGCATTGCCACAGTAATGAGACAGCTTGGCTAAACCACGAGTGGAAAGCACTCATTTTTTAAAAAAAAAATATGAACTACTTCTCTATCACTCCAGACAGCCAAGTGCCTAATTTGAATTCACCGCATGAGAAAGGAGTGAAGCTCTTCCTCTGAAGTAGCCGAGGCATCTCTCACAAGTGCGAATGAGGAGTTTCTCAAATTACTTTTTGAATACTTTATCATCTCCCTTAATATGGCAATTTTAACTGGCAACACATAAGAATTCAATATTCCCCCAAAAATGCTGGAATAAAACAGAATTTCGAATTAGTCATCCAATTGGACCTTGAGCGATTTGCTTATCATTAGAGCAGGAGGAGATCCTTAAAGGAGATGGCACTCGGCTAGCATACAGATTCTGACAATTTGATGAGCAGCTGATGTTCCCAATGAAAATGATGATTGCTTCTTAATTGGAGGAGCTGTCTCTGCAAATGTAGCATCTATTATTGAGAGCCACACAGGGCTAGTAAAACACATTCCCCCTCCCCACTGCAAACAAGGTGTGTATAGGAGGCTTCAAGGAACATCTCTGTACCGTCGATATAGCACTTTTACTGAGTTCCCTCCTCACCAGTTTACAAAAATTCTGTCCTCTCCCCCCACCTTTGTAACAATGATGGAATTTTTTCCCCCATAAGGAGACTAACAATAAAAGAATTAAAATCTAATCAGTCCTTCCTTGGAACTGTTAGGTTATGGGTGGATTCCTGTGCATGCATACTTGAAAGTAACTCCCACTGAACATTGTGGAACCTAATTCTAAGTGGATATGCATGGTGTAAGGGGCCAAGGCTCAGTGGTAAAGCAACTGCTTGGCATGTAGAAGGTCCCAGGTTTGGTCTTGGCATCTCCAGTTTAAAGGATTATGCACACTTATTAGGGTTGCCAATTCTGGGTTGGGAGACTCCTGGAAATTTGGGTGGTGGCATCTGGGGAGAAAAGGGGTTTGGGAGGGGAGGGACCTCAGTAAGGTATAAAGTCATAGGGTCTGCCCTTCAGCCATTTGCTCCAGGAGAACTGATCTCTGTCATCTGGAGGTGAGCTACAATTCTAGGAGATCTCCAGGCCCCACTTGGAGGTTGACATAGGAATGTCTCTTCCTCCCAACTCTATTTTTTCCAGTGCACCTTTAGTTTTGCAATTTAATTTGCTCATTAAACCAAGTCTGTGAATCCCTGTCTTTGCAAATGATGAGCAAGCTTCCCTTGGCTCAATTCAGAATGGTTTGGTATATATGAATTTTCTTTGCTGAGAATTCAGAAAATGATGTAGATTAGTAAAGCTAATGGATTAAATAGAGCCTGAGCAAATAAGGTCGAGGGTAGTGACAGCAAAGGGGCTGTGGTGGCTGAATGGTTAAGACACTGAGCTGCAGACCGAAAAGTCTGTAGTTCAGCAGTTTGAGACCCTAGTGCCGCACGATGGAGTGAGCTCCCATCTCTCACCCCATCTCCTACCAACCTAGCAGTTTGAAGGCAAGAAATTGCAAGTAGATAAATAGGTACCAATTTGGTGGGAAGGTAAAAGCATTCTGTGCACCTTGGCATTTAGTCATGCCAGTCACATGACCACAGAAACATCTTTGGACAGCACTGGCTCTTTGGCTTAGAAACAGAGATGAGCACCACTCCCTAGAGTTGGATTCAACTAGCTTTCAAGCAAGGGAAACCTTTACCTTAGTGACAGCAAAGAAGGAACGCTGTTGACAGAATAAAGAGCTGCACAACATTTTCATTTCATTTTTTAAAAAAACCACTTGCTTATGCATTGCCAGTTTAATAATATTGTATCCAATCCCACTCTCTCCACAGCCTATCCACCCTGGTCTGGGAGGAGGAAATTGCATTGCATGATGCTGCAATGTCATTTCTGGTCAACAATACTGAACTGGTGTCACCATGATTTGGTAATGTTTTAGGAATCCCCTGGATCTCTATGGCCAAACCATAGTGACACTGTTTCCAGATCTTTAGCTGGAGATGACACTGTGGCATCACAGTGATGCCATTTTCACAAATCCCTGCAAATGCCCACTGCCAGAGCATCCCACCACCAAACCCTCAAGGCCCAGGAACCCTAGAATGGACCCTGCAGTAGATCAAGATGCAACTCTGTTCTCATATCCAGGCAGAACTAAATAACATCAGCCATACCATGTCAGACATATTCATCTACAATGTAATAGATGCCATCACGTGTAGCTAATGCCCTTCAGCTCTCTGCACAAGACAAACAGGATATTCCCTATTTGAAAGAATAAATGAACACAAATTTGACGTAAAACAATATTGATAATATTCATATTCAAGCAATATTCAAAAACCAGTTGGGGGACATTTCAGTCTCCTAGGGCTCTATGTCACTGATCTAAAAGTTGCTATTATCCAGCACAAGAACTTCAAAGGGAAACTCCAGGGTCAAACTAATGAATTAGATATTTGAAACCCTCTCCCAAAGATTTAACAAGTACCTGAGAGTCTGTAGCCACTAAAGGTGTTAATCTGCTTAGCAAAACTAGTGAAACCCTATTATCGTTATTGCTGCTAAGTCTTTGTCATTTTACACAATTACGCCTCACCCTTTAATTTCAATTTTTCATGACACTTTGACCCTGCTGTTTACAACTCTTTTCCTTTCATAACCTAATCTCTCTCTGTGTGTGTATTTAGCTGTACTCGCCCATGTGTTTTGTATCAAACTCCCTAACACCTAAAACTAGATAAACCAGGATCAAGGTGGAAAACTGCTATCGAAAGGCAGGCACAAGGCTTAGGTACCACTGCTTTTGATGATCAAGGCTACAATCCTATCAAAACATTCCTGGGATGTTATTCCCTGCTGAAAACAATGGAACCTACTTCTGAGGAGACCACTCGGACTGCTAAGTAACAATTTGATGCTGAGAGCCCAAAGAGACAGTCTTGCAGAAGAATTTACATGCCAGAAAGTTTCCTGTGAGAGTCCATGGTTGTTGGAAAATCCTGGGCCCAGACAGTCATGTATGTTATACACAATGCAAAGACCATAATTCTCTGAGAGGTCACAGTACCATTATCATGGAAATTTGTGGTGAAATGTTCTGCCAAGTTGTGGGTCATCTATGGCGACCCAGTAGGGTTTTCAGGGCAAGAGAGGAATAGGGGTAGTTGCCATTGCCTGCCTCTGAGTAGCAATCTTGGACTTCCTTGATGGTACTCCCATCCAAATACTATCAAGGTCTGATCCTGCTTTGCTTCCAAGAGCTGACAAATTTTGGCTAGTCTGACTACAACTAACTTCTGAGTCTCCCAAGTCTGAAATATCCCTACTGAACAAGCAAAGAAAGGTATCTGTGAATGTGAAACTAGTTTTCCTTTGAAGTCATAAACTATGCTGTGAAAACAAGAGAGTACTTGAACCAATGTGTACACTCTTCTGCGGAACTCCTTCTGTAAAAAACATAACATTGCCACTAAAATAGAATCTCTGTCTCAAATAGCCAAGTAAATATGGCAGGCAGCTCATTAATCTTCAAGAGGCAATTTAGAATAATGCTGCAAACACTTCAAGTGTTACTGATGGTTGTTTGAGCATTGCTAAACTAAAAGAAAGCATGGGCAGAAAATGCCCAATTAAGAAATAAGTAGCTATGAAAATAGATAATTTGATCAATTGGCTGAAACATGACTTTGCATTTGGATAGAAATAGCCCTTTCACAAGAGCAATGGACACATTTTTACTTATTCTGGAAATTAGTTTCTTGAAACACAATTGTATATATTTTATTTGCATTTTAATATTCTATTTACTAAAAATAGCACATGTAGGCAGTCATTTTCTTATGATCCAAGTTATTTCTGAATTGATTAGGTACAAAGAGATACTCCTGTCTCCCTCCTTTCACCCCCTCCCTATAGGGTGAAAGGTGGGAGACAGGATTATCTCTCTGCACCTAATCAATTCAGAAATAACTTGGAGAAATGTATGTGTGTGGGAGGGGCATGCATGTACCAGGGTGAATTCAATATTCAGGAAAGCAAAGAATGAATACCATTAGACAGAATCAGGTGGCACAGTGACTTAACATGTTGAATCAATTGTAGTGTATCACACTTTAATTATACTGTCCCTTAGGAGTCCTCAGCCATCTGTCCAATTACAGCCAGTTTTTGACAGTCCATTTAGCAACAGTTCAAAACATCGTCTTTGTTGCTGTAACAATTTTATAACCTTAGCAGCAACCTAGAACTACCAGATATTTTCATTATGCACCAATTATTATGAAAAATGCCATTCGGCACTGTTTTTTGTTTCCTGATCTTATAAGTTATTTATGTGACCACAGTGTCCATGAGCATTTAACATTTTGGAGAGAAACATCTAATAGCCTTTAATAAATCTGATTCTCTTCTTTACAAATGTATCTGATTTTCATCCTGTGCTTGTGAATTCAGATTGCTTTGTAACATAGAAAGCTGTTTAGAAGTATTAGAAGGTGATGGAGAACTCTTGGTTTGGTTGAGGAACCTGTATGGTAAAAGATGGTGACTGAAGTCCTACTAAGGCCACTGCCCTGACCTGGATGGCCCAGGCTAGCCTGATCACATCATGGAAGCTAAACAAGGTCAACCCTACTTAGTATTTGGATGGGGGACTACCAAGGAAACCTGCAGTTGCTACACAGAGATGGTCGATGGCAAACCACCTCTAAACGTCTCTTGCCTTGAAAACCCAGTGGAGTTGCCATAAATAGGAATTAACATGAACCACGTTTTGCAGTTCACTCCATGGTTTGTGACTGAAGTACGAACTGAACTACAAACCAATGCGCCAGTTTGTGAACCAAACTAGTTCACATCAGCTTGTGAGTCATTCAAAGTTTAAACCACTGCTTTCTGTTTCCCACGGCTTTTCATGGGGAGCAGGAAGCAATAGGTTCCAAACAGTTGAGTGGTGGGGGCTGCTGCTCAGCTGTTTGGTTTAAATGGCATGGAGACATTTAAACCCTGCTTTCTGCTCCCCATGAAAAGCCATGGGGAGCAGAAAGCAGGAGGTTTACAAACAGTTGAGCAGAGGGAAACACCACTCAGCTGTTCGGTTTAAATCAAACAGCTGAATGGCAGTCCCCTATTTGGAAACCCCTGCTTTCTGGTCTCCACAGTTTTTCACAGGGAGCAGAAAGCAGTGAAGAGCAGAACCATCATGAACTGCATCAAAATTCATGGAAGTTCATGGTATTTCTTCAGTTTGTGAACATCACTTTGCAAACCTCAAACCAGCCAAAATTTGTGATGAACTTTAGTTCGTCAGCTGGGTTGTACCCATCCCTAGCCATAAATTGGCTGCAGCTTGATGACACCTTCCAGCACCACCCCTAAAAGCTCAACTACATATGATACTGGGAGCTCCAAGAATGCAACATCTTGGACTCCCCCCCCAAAAAAGTCAGTTATGTGAGATCCATTTCCAACCAGGTCTACAATATCAGGGAGCAGAGATTTTTGCCTTCTCCCTACACCATTTTCCTAATTTAAAAAGCTGTTTGCTCATGGAGAAATAATATAGGCTGTGATATGAGTTTATCACACTGGATCTCAGTGACATGTGCAATCACATAAGAGCATAAGAACATAAGAGAAGCCAATGCTGGACAGAACCAATAGCCCATCTAGTCCAACAATCTGTCACAAAGTGGCCAAAATACCAGGTGCCATAAGAAGGTCCAGCAATGGGGCCAGGACACTAGAAGCCCTCCCACTGTTGCCCCTGCCCAAGCACCAAGAATACAGAGCATCACTTGCTCCAGACTGAGAGATCCTATCTATACCTTGTGGCTAATAGCCACTGATGGACTTCTGCTCCATATGCTTATTTAATTCCCTCTTGAAGCTGCCCATGCTTGTAGCCGCCGCCACCTCCTGAGGCAGTGAATTCCATGTGTTAATCACTCTTTGGGTGAAGAAGTACTTCCTTTGATCTGTTCTAACCCGACTGCTCAGCAATTTCATGGAGTGCCCACGAGTTCTTGTATTGTGAGAAAGGGAGAAAAGTACTTCTTTCTCAACCTGCACTATCCCATACATAATCTTATAAACCTCGATCATGTTTCCCATCAGCTGTCGTTTCTCCAAGCTAAAGAGCCCCAAGCGCTTTAACTTTTCTTCATAGGGAAAGTGTTCCAACTGTTTTATCATTCTAGTTGCCCTTTTCTGCACTTTTTCCAATGCTATCATATCCTTTTTGAGGTGTGGTGACCAGAACTATACACAGTACTCCAAATGAGGTTGCACCATTGATTTATATAGGGGCATGATGATACTGGCTGATTTGTTTTCAATTCCCTTCCTAATAATCCCCAGCATAGTGTTGGCCCTTTCTATTTCCGTTGCACACTGTCTCGACATTTTCATTGAGTTATCTACTATGACTCCAAGATCTCTCTCTTGGTCAGTGTCTGCCAGTTCGGACCCCATCAACGTGTATTTATATTTAAGATTTTTGGCTCCAATATGCATCACTTTGCACTTGGCCACATTGAACACCATTTGCCACGTTGACACCCACTCGCCCATCCCTCAACAGATCCCTTTGGAGTGTCTCACAATCTTCCCTTGTTTTCATCACCCTGAACAACTTCATGTCATCTGCAAATTTAGGCACTTCACTGCTTACTCCCAACTCCAAATCATTAATAAACAAGTTAAAAAGCATCAGACAGAGTACTGATCCCTGCGGTACCCCACTGCTTACCATCCTTCACTGAGAAAATTCCCCATTTATACTCACTCTCTGTTTCCTATTAATTAGCCAGTTTTCGATCCACATCAGGATTACTTTAAGTGATTGTCGTGGATTTAACAGTGAGCATTTATTTATTTACTTATTTACTTCATTTATATCCACTTTGGGGATATAATGGGGACCCAAAGCAATCAACATCATTTTACTGCCCTCCATTTTATCCTCACAACAACCCTGTGAGGTAGGTTAGCCTAAACATATGTGAGTGGCCCAAAGTCACTCAAAAAACTTCCATGGCAGAATGGAGATTTAAACCTTGGTCTCTCAGCTCCGAATCTGACACACTAAGCACTGCACCATGTTTGCTCTGCACTACACAGGAATGGCCTGTTCAAGCAAAGAGAAGAAAAATTGAATCAGTGTGGCCTTGAAGTAAAGGGTTGAAGAAATCTGATCTGTATTAATAGATATGAACAATGCTCCTTCTAAGCTGTGGGGTTTTGTGAGCAAAAAATCAGTTTTGTGAACTACTGGCATTAAAGTTGTGAGTGAGCAATTGTGCTACTGCATAAATCAGTCTGCTTGGGAGCCGTCCTTCTTGAGCTAAGAGAAGAATGTGTGAGCCGGAGGCTAAAAAACTGTGAGCTAGCTCACACTAACTCAGCTTAGAGGGAACACTGGATATGAGATACATGTTAACTGGGAAACCAACAATGCAGTCCTAAGTAGAGTTGTTCTTTTCTAAGGCTATTGGTGTCCATTGGCTTAGGCTGTAATTCTGCTTCAGAATGCACTGTAAATCCAGGTAAAAGGAGTGTCACATGAATAATGATCATGTCCCTTGGCCAAGGACAAAAGGGAAATATATTTCAAGGTATGGTTCATTGGTAAACGGCCAACAAAGAATTATATATCCATGGAATGTTTACTTATTAAAGCTGATCTATTGTTGTCATAATTAAAACTAATTAAAGTGATGAGATAATGCTGCCTTGAGGAGACAGGTGCATAAATCTAGTTTACACCACCCGAGAATATATGGCTAAAAGGAATCGAGCTGCCTTAGTGGGGTCTGATGAGGACAGAAAGGCGAGATATAAATTTTGGAAAATAAATAAAATTGTGCAGGTGTTTTAAACCTGTACAAATGTTGGAAATCACTTAGTTCAAGGATGTGAGCCCTCATCAAGTGGGACAGTTAAATGATCTGAGAGATGATTTTAATATAAGGCAATCTCTTGAAAGCACATAAAGATGACAACGTTTGAATCAAGTACCAGCTTCCCCGATATCAAACCTCATCTTGCCTGTGTACCTGCTGGAGGAAAGCAATATAATGGATCTGCAATATTCTCTTGTTTGACTGGAATATCTTCCATAAAGTTTGAAAAAGCACATGAATTTAAAAAAAAAAAAAATCACCCTGTTGTGAGTGATATCTGAAAAGTGAGTTATGTATTTATTGGTTGGTGAGAGCTTCCTGCACCTTAAACCTGTTTACTTTTTTAGAACACTGACGTTGGTAGCTTCCTAATTAACTGGTATTATGCTTTTAGAATCTTGAATTAAAAGCTTTCATCAATTAATTCCAGCAATTAATTGATTACAGTTGGGTGCCCTACATCCCCCCCCCATGGGAATGCCATCTGTCACCACAAATAATTAAGGGAACTCAGATTTATGACTGAACCTGGTGCCCACTTATAATGTTGGGTTGCTGGGATACCATTTCTCCAGTTCCTCTTTTTCAATGCATCGGTATGCAATTACGTTGACTAGTACTCACTAATAATACACCTGCACAAATAACTAGCTTTTCACACATGTGCTGCAAATATGTCATATAATCCATACACATCCCATTGGCACATTCAGCCAGCTGTTTTGCTCTACCTGATGTAATTCTCCTCCTTCCTACAGCCTTTTGTCCATGCAAGTCCCATGATTAGCTTTTTGACGGTCAAAAAGGACCTCCTCCTTCCTTTTACGCTAGCAGAAAAGTTTGTCGGATTGAACTGAATATCTTATACATGTTACGAAGCCATCACTATAGGCCTGTAGTGTAATTTGTACTAAATAAAATGTTCCAGTCTTCTATCACAATAAAAGCCAACCTAATTTAGAACTCTCACTAAAACCTTGCTTTCCCCCCCAAGCATTCATAGATGTTTTGCAGAATCATTTGTCATTTGTGTTGAGGGGAGTTTGAGATATGATTCAAACCAAGAGTTTTCTGGTTCACATTCTTGGGCTGCAGTCCTAAGGACTCTTTCCTGAGATTAAGCCTCTTTGAATAACATGGAATTTACTTCCGGACCTATTGAGATTGCTCTCTCCATTTGTATGACAGGCATCAGCAGTCTTCAATCTTGTAGTCTAAACCTTTTTTAACTAGATTTCTTGCATGATCCATCAATGTGTTTTGTATTTCAAAGTGTGTTCTTGGGATCTCTTAAGAGTTTATTTGTTTATTTACTCTAAACATTTTACTTTTATTTATTTATTTATTTTGAGATTTATACCCTGCCTTATCCGGTAGCTCATACTTTGCCTTTCTATTTATAATAAATATTCAAGGCAGCTTAGCTTACAAAGGAAATTTTTAAAGCACCACAGAACAGTGGAATCAAAATGGAATTAGCAGTAATCAGCAGAACTGAAATATATCTAAAAGTATGGGGTGGTAATTAAAAGAAGCCTTCTGATACTTAAAAGAAAAAGTTTTAAACAGTACAGGAAGGCCTCCAGTTAAGAAATCACTCATGGGGTGTGTGTGTGTGGGGGGGGAGTTCTATAGAATAGCATTGGTGACTGAAAAATAAGAGTGTCATTTCCCACTAACAGAATTTTCCCAACCACGGGTTCCTGGAGTAAAGTCCTCTCAGACCCTCGGCCTACCTCATGGCACAAATAGGGGTACCGAGCTGACTCTGGCAACCAACAGGAGGGTTGGGGACATGGGATGTCAGTGATGTCACTAACATTACTTTATTACTTCTGGGTCAGCAGCATTTTTATTATACTCCCACCACCATTTGGAGCAGTGGTAGACAACAAAGACAATCTGTTGGAGGTTTCCCACCACAATGGGAGGCCTGGCAACCTTATGCCACAAACCATACTGGTTTAGGCAATCTGCTATATGTGTTTTATATAACATTATCTTCATATTTATAGGAAGGGCTCTTTTTGTAGCAGGAACTCCTTTGCATATTAGGCAACACACCCCTAATGTAGCCAGTCCTCCAAGAGCTTACAGTAGCCCCTGCAAGAAGAGGATTGGCTACATTAGGGATGAGTTGCCTAATATGCAAAGGAGTTCCTGCTACAAAAAGAGCCATGTTTGTAGGGCTAAGTATTATTTTAACTCTGAAACAAGGCTCTGTATAATGCTTGCCTGTGTCTTAACATCACCTATATATCTTTCTATATAAAGACAACAATATTTTCATTCTTGCTTCATTTTGAAGGAAAACTGCATTTCCCCAAGAATATGATATTTCCCATCTTTGTTTAAATAGTACAAATCTGTCAAAAGGAACTCTAGTTCTAGCAGATATATATATATATATATGAATACCTGACATCTGAGGAAACTGGAAAGTATTGTGGTGGAAATAATTTTTTGTTCAACCAATTTTTGCTGCAAAGACAGCTTAGTGGCTAATTGAAGTTATGATACCTTTCCATCTGACAGGTTGATATGTGTAAAACTGCTTACAGAATAAGTAATAGGCACATATGAAATTGATTCCAACTAAAACTGGGAGGAGGATGGAGCTGGTCAATACATATGTTATGCTGGAAATCAGAATTACTAGCATTCTTGCAACGAATTGTATATAATAAGTATGATTAGTTGTTATTGCCTATATAATTAAACACAATGGATGACCCCTTTCTTGACAGGAAGGGGTGGTTCACTTTACACAACTGAGTGGAGATGAATGTAACAATACTGTTGAAAGGCCTTTGAAAGCTGCATGCCAACATTGCCACACTACTGTGGAATGGAGTTCATCTCCACTTTTCAGAAACGATTTTAAACAAAACTTTTAAAAACTTTAGCTGCTAAAATAAAGTTCTTATCTTACTCACAAGGGCTGCGGTCACACACAATAAGTAATCCACTTTCAATCCACTTTCAGCGCACTTTCAAACTGGAGTTTTACTGTGTGAACTGGCAAAATCCAGTTGGAAAGTGCTTTGAAAGTGAATTGAAAATAGATTATTTAGTGTGTGTGACTGCAGCCAATATTACATTTAACTCTGCTATCATGTATTTACCTAATGGAAGCAAACCATGCAAACAGCATCGACAGTTCTACACATGAGGTAGAAGATAACCTCCTTGGATAGTTGAAATGCCCATGAATGACACTCCTGTGAAATACAAGAGTTTCCCCTGACTAGCTTCCAACAGGGTTCCTACACATGAGCTGACACTGTGTTGTTATACTAAGGGAATTTTTAAAACAGGCTAGTTGGTGCATGTGATGAGTCAGGCTATGATGAATCTGTGGAGAGATCAGTGGAGGAAGATTCAAGTGACTGCTTGGCTTGCTTTCATATGAAGTCAAGATGGATGCCTCATGCATATGCTGAAACGAGCTCTAAATAATTATAGCTTAATTAATGCATTTTGCTAGTCTTTGAGAGACCACTAGACTTCTACTGAAGACAGGCACCAAAAGCAGGAGGTTGTTCAAGCCTCTCAATGACTATGCTATGGAGCAGATGGTCACGGAACCTACCAGTGGGGAGGTGATCCTGGACTTGGTCCTAAGTAATGCCCAAGGCCCGGTGAAAGATGTAAAAATGATAGCATCAGTTGGGAACAGTGATTATAATTCTATTAGGTTTAGCATTTATGTAAATAGGGATTTGCCCCAGAAGACCAACACAACCACATTTAACTTCAGAAGGGGTAACCTCTCAAAATGAGGGGGTTGTGAAGAGGAAATTGAAAGGAAAGATAAGGAGGGTCAAATCCCTTTGGAAAGCTTGGAGGCTATTTAAAATGACAATACTGGAAGCTCAGATAAATGTCTCCTGCAGGTTAGGACAGGTAAAATAGGGTCCCGTTCACAAGCAGAAGTAGCTGCACGATACGCATGAATGATGGGCGGATTTTCTGGGCGTGATCACATGAGAACATCTGGCAAGTGTCCCACACCCATTGCCAACCCATTTTGCTCTGCCGGGGAAAGGGCAGTAGCAAACAGGTTTGTGATGGACCACAGACAGACTTCCCCATGTGATTGCTCCGGCGCACTCCCATAACATCACTGATCTCTCATTGGAGCACATCCAGAAACACTCAGCAGAGGAAAAAACCCTGATTCACCCGCCGATGCATCTGATCACACTGTAGTGGGTCAAACTGATATGGCGCAAAAAGCCTCACTTCCCCACCGGATTATCTCACCGCAGCCTAGGTATAAGAAAAGGTCTGCATGGTTAACAAACAAAATAATGGAAGCAGTAAAAGGGAAGAAGGATTCCTTTAAGCAGTGGATGGCTAGTCTGAGTGAGGTAAATAAGAGAGCACATGCTTTGGCAAACAAAACAAGACTTGATGATCAGAGAGACAAAAAGGGACTATGAGGAACATATTACCAAAAAAAAAAAAAAAAATCAAGACCAAGTCACTAAGGACAATTTAGAAGAACACCAAAAAGGTAGGGTTGTATTGAAACATGGCATTTGATGATGACTGATTTATATGATTTGTGAATAACCTTTCTATTTAAACAGTTGCATGCTGGGTGAAGCAGTTATGCAGTGAGGGGGTAGTATAACTCAGTCAGACTGTGTGAGAATGCACATGCATGACAAACTAATTGTGTTGTACCACATGGGTAGTAAAGAATACAGTGAAACAAGCTGTTTAACATCCACAAAAAGATTGATGAACTATCAGACTCATCATCAAAAAATTCAGGTCTGTGCTTGCAACTGGTTAACAGAGCACCAGCTGAACCAGCAGGTGTTTGTACATCCCTTGTCCATAATAAATGCCTCACGGCTACACAAACATGGGTGATTTGGAGACATTTAGCAGTCAGATTTTGGTCTCAGTTTATGGACACATAGCTAAGTCTCAAAATAAAATTTTCCTTCCAGGCTTGGATAGATAGGAGAGGGCAATGTGGGTGTTCAGATGTGCCACCTAACTCATCAAAAGTCTGGTGCAGCTGTGATGGATGGCTTCCAGTTCTGCCCTCCAGGCATCACCACCAATCCCTGATCCTGGGGTGTGTATGCAAACCCCTAGAAACTCTGGTGAATGAGAGACAGTAGAGGGTTCTCTGTGAGAGAAGGGAGGAAAGGAGTTAGAGGGGGGTCAAAGGTGGTCCTCCTCTGATAGGGCTTTGTCAGGGATAGAAATAGGGATAGGAACCGCTCTCCTGCGCTAGGCAAGTTAGTCTGTTTCAGAGAGACAGTAGGCTGGGAATTCATGAGAGGATCAAGGCAGGATCTGGAGATCAGCTAACCTTATATCCTGAGCCTAGACTGATAAAAGAAGGTGTGGTGAATGAATAGGTGAAGTGCACACTTCAAGTATTTCTGTCAGTGTGGTAAAGGCAGTAGTGAAGGGAACAGATATCTCCAGGGTTTAGTGACCCTTTCCCAGATAAAATCAATCCACCTCTCTCACCAAGAAAGGCAGCCTGTCAGTTCTGTAACCCTGGGGGGGGGGCGGGTGAGAAACTGTAAAGATAAAGGAAACTGCCACCCAACTCAGCTGTGAAGAGAGAGACACTTTCATATCATCTTACTTGTCAACGAAAATAGGTCATTTAACCCCTGTATGAAATGTACTGTTGGGGGTGATGGTGGGAAATGAGGTTTAAACAGGAACCCCATCATTACAAGTGTGTGCTTAAGAAATAGGGTGAAAGAGAAGTTTCTAGGTGAGCAGGAGGTGTGTTCAGATGCAGGCTTGTAAAAAGACCAAACTGTAAACTGTGAATAGGCACGCAGGAATAAAGGATCCAATGCTGATGAAGTCAAAGAATCAGGGCCTTTTTTTTTTTTTTTTTGTAGAAAAAGCCCAGCAGGAACTTCTTAGCATAATAGGCCACACCCAACAGCAGAGACTCATTAGCATATTCGGCCACACCCCTGACAGTACAGCTCATTAGCATATTAGGCCGCACTCCCATGTTACCAGAAGTGTGGTCATCCAGCCACACCCACCTTTTGCTTCTTATTCTGTTTACCTTGTTTGCCAGGGCTTTTTTTGTAGCAGGAACTCCTTTGCATGTTAGGCCACACACCCCTAATGTAGCCAATCATAATGAGTTCCTGCTGTTGGGTGTGGCCTATTATGCTAATGAGTTCCTGCTGGGCATGGCCAACTCAGGAGCCAGCCAGAACTCCGTTCCTGTGCGTTCCTGCCCAAAAATAGCCCTGCAAAGAATATTACTAATAATAAGGTAAAACTATACACAAACCTGAATATTTCCAGTCAACAATAATGATGCATAAGGCTAGTACAATCCATTGAAAACAATACATTTAAGAACATAAGAACATCAGAGAAGCCAATGTTGAATCAGGCAATGGCCATCTAGTCAACACTAAAGCCCAACGTGCCTCTCAGCACCAGGAACAGAGTGCTCCTCCCCAGAATGAGAGCCCATCTACTGTAGGTCGACAAATAGTTAACGACGTGCTCTGAATGCAGTATCATTCAACGTTCCTTCTTCCAAAGGAAGTTGAATAAATTGATGTACAGAATGTCTCTAATCCCTGGTGTATCTAAGAAGTAGATTTAAAGCTGGACGCTAAAAATGGTTTGTCATGAAAAATCAAACTATATTCACAGTTTCATGTAGAAATCTTTCTTATTGGGCAAAGTACAAAGTATGCATCGTTATTGTTGATTAGAAGTATTCAGTTTTGTGTACAGTCTTACCTTATTAGTAGTAATATTCTTTGACTTCATCAGCATTGGTTCCTTTATTCCTATGTGCCTATTCACAGTTTACAGTTTGGTCTTTTTCCATATCTTTAATACTATGATCCATCGTTTGTGTATGCAGATGCAGACTTGGGCAGATTGGTGATGTGTAGTGTTGATGGGCAATTCCATGCCACTTATCTTAGTTCAACCTGAAGCAAGAAAACCTGTCTTTGAGAAATGCTAATACAATGGGCTCTTTATATGGCTAAAGACATATTGATTAGTCACTGAGAAACCACATGCAATGACCTATGATCAGCTACTGTAAGAGTCTCCTACAGACATATTATTATTATTATTAACATGTTCCCTGTTATGTCGCATCATGTCATGAACTGTGAAGGAGGCAATAACATATGTCACAAAATAAAAATGCTTTGTTTTTTAAAGTGTCTGAGTGGGAGGGGGGTTGAGAGCAGGTGGGGTGTTTCTCTGTTGTTACCTTCAAGACTGAGGTGGGGAAAGGACTGTTTCATGCATGCACAGACACACAAACACACACATCTCTTCTAAGTGTCTTTGCCATTAAATTCTCACAGTACTGCGATGTTGTTTAGCTTTCAGGCTTAGCAACTTTCATTAAAATGCCTCCACCACTTGGAAAAAAAACACGTGTTGATTGTATATGTCCCCAAAGAAGTTGTAAGCAGGCATTTTCAAAACAGGGGCCTTCTCCTCTCTTGAACTATAATATTTTCAGACCGCTTTCCTCCCCTTTTTGTAAATCAAACAAAACACCTTGGGGGAGACAATTTTCTTAGCAGATTGAAACATTTTCTCCTCCGTCCTTTGAATGGCAGTCCTAGGACACATCTGGGAAAAGGACTGGGTTTTTGTTTTTGTTTTAATCCCCCTGGCAACAGTGCCTGACTTCTTGGCAGCCTCCTCAGGCACTTTGCATTGGCAGATCAGGAGCGACTTCTAGTTGCGTGGTTTTGCAGCTGAGAGTACTCCTGTCATCTCTTCTCTTTCAGGACATCATTTTCCTTTGATTGACATTTGTTTTCTCAAAGCGGGCTTGTGTTAGACTCATTCGATATCACTGAGAAACTCTGTGATTGTCACCATCGCGTATGAGGCAGAGCACTTCTAAATTTTCACACAGATCAGCCCCCTCCTTTGCTTGTTCCTCGTTTTTGGAAGGGTTTTGTTTGTTTGAAGCAGAACGCTCACTACCTTTCAAACATTTGATTTTGCTACCACAAACAGAGCTATCAGGGTTTTTTTGCCCAAAGCAAAATTTCTGATGGATTTGGAAGTTTCTACTCAGACGAAACACCCAAAGGACTTCAAGACAAGCAACAACAACAACAACAAAAGTTTTGATGAAACAACCAGAAATTTTCTGGAAGATTCCACGCATCCCTAACTGCTATTGAGTTTTGCCTAAAGCCAAATTTGAGGTAAATTTGGATGTTCTTACCTGTACAAACACCCAAACAATCTGAGGAAACAGCTTCAATGTGGCTTCTGCTGTTTCTTAGGAGCCTTATAAACATTACTTACCCTGAAACTGCAACAGTTGTACTGTCCAAGCCAGAAGACAAATATTTTCAAGCTCTCTTTTTTCCCTTCTCCCAAAATAGGGGCAACCAATGAAGCTCATGAGCAATAGATTCAGGCCAGATTAGTGCATTAGGTAATCAAGCATTAAATGTGTATGTGAATGGGCAGCACCTGAATATATGAAATAGCCTTATACAAAGTCAGATTATTGATCCATCTAGCTCAGTAATGCCTACTGTTATTAATAGTAGTTCTCCAAGAATGCCGGCATTTCTAACACCTGGTACCCGAGATCCTTTTAACTAGTGGTGCTGGGTTTTAACCTGGAACCTGCATACAAATCATGGACTGTACCCACTGAGTTACTGTTATGTATTGGAATGTGAATCTGGGCAATACATTCCTATGTTAAGCTTGATTTCAAATGTGGCTCTTCAGCTGTGGCATTACTATTGGCTGGTTTCTAAGAAACCTCTGTACAGAACCAATCATCTTGTAAATATGTTGCAAAGAGAGAACGGTCCTGATTGGCCTTTATCCCTGTGTTATGATTGGCCTTTATCTCTGTGTTGCTATTGGTCCTTAACTTATTATGGGTGTGGCTTTGACTGACCGGGAGAGTTTAAAAAGGAGCTGTGCTCCACTGTTTCTTGTGGTGTGTTCCTGACTTGTTCAAATAAAGCTGAAATCACTTTTGAAGCTGAAATCGTTGTTGAGTCTCATACTTAACAGTTACAGTCCTGAGTTTTCACCATAAAGATGTGCTAACTCCCACAATTTGGCAGGCTGTGAAGCAAGAGAACATGATGAGATCATCACACAGTGGGGCAATGGCCCAAGCATGGAAAGGGACAAGTGGGTATAAAGTTTTCAGAAACTGATGTACTCCATGTGTTGCTCCAAAGTTATGTAAATAGCTTCTGGCTGTGGGCCTATTTGAGCTTCTCAAGATGGTGTGGGTGGAAAGCAGGGGAAGGGCTCCTTCCAATCTTTAAAATGTCATTTCCTGTGGCTACTCTGAGACTTTAGAGGGAAAGGAGGTAAGTTAGTTTGGGGAAACCCAGATACAGTGCACCAAAAAACACCTGATGTCTAGTTTGGTCCTTAGGCTGAAGGTTGGAAAAGGAGTTTGGTTTGCTTTGCTTTATAGTCTTGAATGACATGGACTCCAGCCTCCAGAGGATTAAAGTGTTGCCACACAATCAGTGGAAAGAGGTACATATGGACACATGTATACACAGCGATAGATTTCATGGCTAGAATTCTCCTCCACTCCCCAGGAGACTCACTGATGAACTACAGTTTCTCTGCATAGGAAATCTGTTTTGTTCACCATATACTATGAAATCTTGTCCAGCAGCAAAGGAGGTCATTACTTCATAATCAGAAATATTAGTTTTGGTCATCAAGGACTTTTTACAATGTGTATGGCAATATTGGATTCTGACCTCCTAAGGTAATGAATTCTGCTGGCTGTCACAAGCTGTGAGGAAACATTACTTTCTTTCAAAAGCTTTAAATTATGTTCCATTAGTTTCTTGGAGAGACCTATTGTCCTTGCATATTCTGGTACTGATTCTAAAGGATTAGCTGATATTTTCACAACCTTCTTGAACCCTAAACACCCAATTTAACACTCCTTTAAAGTAGTTCTTCTCCTTATAGCCAGTCAAATAATGGTGACCCTTTCCCCCCAATGATTTCTGATCTTTTTCAATCACCTTTACTGAGGGTTTCCCTAGCCCTTTTAAATTAAGTAACCTGCCCCATGGAACTAACTAGTCATGAGTCATTATAATTAACAACAACAATTGTTTTCTGTTGTACTCATGAAGCGGTGTGAGGTATTTTTTAATTATAAAATTACTTTCTGGTATGTTTTGTAGAGAATGCTCAACTGATACTTGTAAGGCTGCTAGTCACAATCCAGAAATTGTATCTCTAAAAAAGAGAGAGAGAGAGAGAGAGAGAGAGAGAGAGAGAGAGAGAGAGAGAGAGAGCTGTGCAGCAGCAAAGGAAAATATGGCAGGTCAGAGGCTTCTTCTAATCAGGTTGTCCTGGAGTAGAGTGGGCAGCTGGAAGAGAGAAGACGGTGGTCAGCTGCATATATTTTAAGGAAACAGGTATGATATCTGGGTTTCAACCTGGCAAGCATAGCTTCTTTAAAACAAGACTTTGCTGGTCTTCCCATGACTAGTCTCCCAAGCTTCCCATTGCCTTGGTACTTTTCTAATTCCCAATTTATGAGAATAAAAGAGAGAGCATTTGAAATACTCGATGTAGGCAGCCAAAACAATCCCAGGCTCCCTTGGTGCTAATTTCCCAGCAAAGTGAATATGTTACTGGGAGGCTGGAGATCAGGAGCCCTCAGGACCAGAACCAGGAACACTGAGAGGGGCACTCTACTACCCCTTGTGGTGAACAGCTCAAGACTAAAATGCCAGGTTTCCCAGAAATATAGTGCTCTTCCATCATGAAGCAAATCCCAACTCATGGTAGCAGCCAGCTAATTTCACCTAAGCTAGTAGGGCTACAAAAGCTTCCCAGTCAAGCTTGAGCTTGTCTGCTCAGGAATCAGTGTTTAACCTCTCTTGGTCCCCAGTCTGAGGAGATCTCTTGGAGCCAAACTCCATGGGCTTCTGTATTCTGCTTTACACTCTGCCAGCTTTTTAGGCTTCCTATGGCCCAGTCTCACGCAGGTTCCGCAGGGCCTGTAAGATGGAGCTCTTCTTTGCACTAACATATATACTGATATTGATCTACCTAGACCCGTACCCACATCTGTTCCATTATCATATCACACCTTTTTTAAAAAAAATATCCTATAATGTACTTTCCGGCAGTATCACCTTAAGGAGAATTCTATTTTTAGCATTTCCTAGTTTTCCCATCCAAGGCATTTCTTAAAGATAATTTCCTGCAAGTTGGTTAGCTGCTCCTTAACATTGCTGTCACAAAGAGTCAAAACTATTGCATATAATTGTACATTTGCGGATGGCTGACACTTGCAGCAGGGTTTATCTGCCAAACCATAAGTAGTTTTCACATAATGGGCCTGTTTATTAAATTTTGAGGTAGGTTTTAGAGCTGAAAGCCACAAATGGAATCCTTAAGAAATATGTTATGTGAAATAATTTATTATCCAGAAATAAGCTTTTGAAACTGTCAGAGATTGTTGTAACAATAATACTGCCACCATCCTGTTTGTCTTGCAACCGAGACTGTCAGACATAAATACATTTGACAAGGCAATGAAGCCTTTTCCTATTGTCAACTGCGTTTTTTAAAACTGTGAGCTAACTGGAAAAATCTGTCTTGACCTCTTTTTCTGACATTCATCAAAAGCTATATAATCTGACAAAAGAATTTGTTTAGAAAATCCATAATATATTCTCAGACAAAAGATATAAAGACTTGACAGATCTCAGACACACTTGCTGAATGCATAACATCAAATGATGGTTTTATTGTCAGGAACATCACATGGTTCCATCTTCCTCCCACATATACGGAGTCCCATTTCCTTCTCTAATTCCTGGCCTTCATTAACCATACTTGGCCATGTTCTTTGTCTTAATAAATGAAGCTTAGTGCTTGTTTTCTAAACCATGGTTGAGCACACATGAAGCTGCCTTGTAGTGAGTTAGACCACTAGTCTATCAAGGTCAGCATTGTCTACTCTGATGACCAGCAGGAATTCAGTGTCTCAGGTATAGGTCTTTCACATCGCATGTTGCATGCTCCTTTTAACTTTAAATTTCAGGGACTGAAACTAGAACTTTCTTCATGCAAAGCAGATGCACTACCACTGAGCCACTGTCCCCATCCTGACCAGCTGGCCGGCAGCCGGCTGGAGCCCCAGAAAGCAGGGGAAAACCTGCATTGAACCCTACATTGAACTGTAATGTCCTCAGCTTTTTAACATGTTTAACCATCAGGATTTTTTTCCTTTTCTTTTCAAATTTTTAAAGTTAGGAGACATACATTTCGTATTAAGACAAAGATGATTGGTGCAGTTAAATCAAAAGATAAAATGAGATTTTAAGGGGATAATGGTTCCACTTAGAAGTATTTCTTGAGGTGTTTACTGGCATGGAATTAAGTATTTCATATCCTGTAGAGTACAACAATTTGGTATACATAAAGGCATCACCTGAACGATTGTGGTTGCTAATTAGTCATAATGGTTATCTACATGAAACAACATTAAGCTGAAATGCCTACAGTTGAAAAAAAAATTATAGATGTGTTCATGACATCTATCCAAAACATTGTTGTTTTTCATGGCAAATTATATTTCCCAGAGTTTCCACTGATTTTTTCCAAAAGAAAATTGGAAGAAAATATGAAATTTCCTGTTTAGATAAAATGTCAGTGGAACTTTGCAAAAATGTTTGATCCACTTCCTTAGCTTAGCTAAAGAAAAAATTGAGAAACTGGTGGCTAGCATTTCAGTTTTAATAAAAATGAGTTAACTATTTTACAGATGGCATGCCCCTGATAAAGAGGATAAAATGGGGAAAGGATAATGATGTTGTAAGTTGCTTTGGGTGTCCAAGGAAGAAAAAAACAGTATATGAATATTTAAACAAGCAAATAAATCTTGCTTTAAAAATGGATTTTAAAAAGGTGCTAGGTTTTGTGTAATCTGAAAGCCATTATATGATAATCTGTATAGAGAACGTTGTTTACTATCTATCATGTTGGGGGGGGGGTGTCCAAGCTATCTCTGATTCCAAACCAAATTTAAAATTTTAATTTAGTCACAATCTTTGTGTGATGTCATATGCATACAATTAATGTCAGGATATTTTAAAATAAAAGGAGTTTCCACTAGAATAGATCTATGCATGACAGAATTTGTAATCTATCCCATCTCCAAATACTTGAAAACCCCGATTTAAAACAATTAAGGGAAACAAGAGCTTGAAGTGCCAGAAGAGCAGGGCTGAGAATGTCTTCAGCCTTTACAGAATTTGATAATTAAATGAAGCTTGAATTCATAATAATTTCCAATAACCTAGACATTTTCAAATGCTAAATCTTGGTACATGAACCATGCAATACACATGGTATCCATTTTGTGTGAATAGGGCAATATGTATTTTCTCATCAATATACAGCTTTGGTCATGCAAACATGTATCTTCAAAACCTGAGTTCATATTTGATGTCTCAAAGCTAGAAAATATGAACATTGTTCTGTTCCTACCAAATGGCAACCACATATATTGGGTGGGTCACAGTTAGTGTACACTTTTTTTTAGGTGTAGCTGGTGTGCCAAAAGTGAAAATCTGAAAGGGTTTGTGAGGTAAGATCTTGGAATATCAAGTATTAAAGGCTGTTCCAGACATGCCAAGAACAGGCCAGTGTCATAACTGACCATTTCCAAATGTACACATGGATGGCATGTATTCATTAATTCTGGATCCCTGATGTCAGTTACTCATATCAAGTCAGGGCTTACATCTATAGGCCAATCTGTCATCAACTGTGTACTCTCTGGCTTCACCTCTCCACATCACTTAGACTTGTTGCACTCCTGTAGAACATGCCTAAGTGCTGGGTTAAGGACATACACAGAGAGAATCTAAAGTAACAGTCTCTTTAAAGGTGACAATGAGGAGCTTTGATTCTCAGAAGCTCATACCTCCAAAATCTTGTTGATCTCTAAGGTGCTACTGGATTCAAATTTAGAACAATGATGTAATTAGGCTGGATCATTGCTTATGAGAATGAAACACTGACAACAGATTTGTCTCTTCTGACCAAGTCAGCATCATTTATATTTGATTGACAGATCCTGAGCCCCTGAAAAGTATTGGGTTGGGTCCACCAGAATTGTTTTAGGGTGCAAGGATTTCCACCCATGCAGCATGACTTCCTCAGTTCCCATCTCTTATGGTAGCCCAAAAAAACTCTAAATCATGTTCCTGGGAGTGTTGTGTCCCCCAGGAGGAGCATTTTAGGAGTTTTTCAGGCTGACAGAAATGTGAGATGAGAAAGATGCTCTCTGTGGGCAGAAATCCTTTCACCTATAGGAAAACTCTGATGGCCACAACCCCTTTAGGATGAGCTGTTCCAGTACCACAAGAACTTTGAAATCACAATGATTTTCACTCGAGGCAGTTCAAACGTTCATCTTCAAGCCCTCAAGTGATGAGAAATCAAGTCATGTATATGAACATGTGAAATAGCCTGAAGAAACAGAACAGATATTTAATTATTTCACTCATCCTTCCTACAACCCTTTGGGCTATCCCATGGTTATTTCCATTTTACTGATGATGGATTCTGAAGAAAAGGGTTCTGTTGACTTTCACAGGCACTATATTCTGGGAATAGTTTGAAACTGCTAAGGTGTGCTTTAGATTCAAGTCTCATTGAGCATGTTACATTTGAGCAGCTGCAAAAAACAAGCTCACACTGTGGAGGGGACTTGTCCATCTGAAGCCTCCCAGAAAAAGAATTGAAGCTAATCCAATTAGCAAGCAAGCTTGCCAGTGCTGAGAGAGAAAGAGAGAGAGAGCAGGAAAAGGTGCAGAAGAGGGCAACCAAGGGCTTTCAGCACCTTTCCTAGGAGGAAAGGCTGAAAACTGGCTTTTCAGTTTACAAAAAAGACAATTAAGGGGAGGGGGAAATGATAAAGTGTTGCATGGTATGGAGACAGAGAGGTCTTTCCTCCTCCTCCCATAATATTAGAACTAAGTTCAGTGGCCAATATGGCAAGTGGAACTTTTCTGGATGGTCCAATGGTCTCCTCCCCTTCATCCTGGGTCAGTTCAGTAGCTGGTGTTTCCAGCTGGTCTCTTTACTCCAACAGATGTCTTGCAAAACTGTAATATCACTTTTAGTTGTACCCATAAATGATGTCATGACACTCTAGGAAGTGTCTCTATGGAGAAAACTGCTGGAGCGAGGGGGTAATAGCACCCGGCTATTGGGTAGGCAGGATGCCTCAGTCTCCCTCCCTCCTTTGGGTAGGCAGGAGTAGGGCATACAAAGGGTGGGGCAAGCAGGCTGTCCCTCCTTCACTCCCCTGGAAGGTTAGGTAAAGGGGCAGGGCCCTTTACTAAGGCTGTTTTTCTTTCCCAGTCTACCCCTGACCTGGGGGCACATAATGAAGATTCAGAACAGAAAAAAGGAAATAGGTAATTAATTTGTAGAATTCACTGGCAGTGGATGTAGCAATGGCTACTACCATAGACGGCTGTAAAACAGGATTTAAGAGATTAATGGAAGATAAGCTATTAAAGGGAACTTCCACATGAAGAGGCTATAAACCTCTGAATACCAGAGTTAGGGGGAAACATCAGTGGAAGTACTTGACCTCTATTCCCTATTTGTCAGCCCTGAAGGGCAACTGATTGGCCACTGTATGGAAAAGGATGCTGGACTAGATGAACCACTGGTCTGATTTAACAGGGCACTTTATGTTCTTAGGACTGCACAGCTGACAGGCATAAGCCTATGAAGCTCCCTTATTTGGACTGAAACTATCAGTTTATTAGTCTAGCAATCTTACAGGTATGGGTTGTGTATCACTGACAGAAATATTTCTCATCCATGCTACTTAAGTTCTTTTAACTAGAGATGCTAGTGTTTTCTGTGTTTGGTATAGTAGTTACCAGTTTAGTGGAGTTTGGTTACCAGAGCCAGTTTGGTGTACTGGTTAAGTGCATGGACTCTAATCTGGGAGAACCAGGTTTGATTCCCTACTCTTCCACATGCAACTGCTGGATGACCTTAGGAAGGGCTCTTTTGTAGCAGGAGCTCCTTTGCATATTAGGCGACACACCCCGAATGTAGCCAATCCTCCAAGAGCTTACAGTAGCCCTTGTAAGAAGAGCTCTGCAAACTCTTAGAGGATTGGCTACATTAGGGGTGTGTCGCCTAATATACAAAGGAATTCCTGCTACAAAAAGAGCCCTGATCCTTGGGCAAGCCATAGGCCGAGGACAGACTGGCAGTTTGCCCTGGTAGCCAGTCGTCGCAAAAAAAACCCGGATTAAACTATACCGGGTTTTCCCGTCCACACAGCGGGGGCCGCTGCTGGAAGATACGGGACGGAGGCGCGCGGGAGCGTTCAGACTGCTGCGCCAGAGGCATGCTATATTCGCCGTTTCCCCATTAATTCAGCTGTGGGTGTATGGGTGTATGTGTGCATGAGCGCTCATGCGCTCATGCGCATAAGCGCATTTTGCCGATTTTTTTTTTTGCCCTGCAATGCCGGCACCGCATTGGGCAGTGGAGCGGAGCGCAGCCAATCACACCGCTCCTGCCTCGTGCCCAACGCGGGTTGCTCCCGGCTTTTCGCCTGCGCGTTCAGACTCCCCGGAAGCGGAGAAACGCGCGACGAACGCGGGCTTTTGGATTTGCGACGGCTTTTATCAGGTGTTTTTTTTAATCCAGCAGTGAAGTGCAAGAGCACCAGTAGGCTACGGGTGGGGGACGCCAGGCAGATGTGCCTGTGTGAACGTTCCATTTACTCCGGTATTGAATCGTTGTCAGCCCGGGTCCCTTCCCGGGGCAAATTGCCAGTCTGTCCTCGGCCATAGTTCTGTCAGAGCTGTTCTCTCAAGGACAGTTCTTTCAGAGCTCTCATAGCCCTGCCTGCCTCACAGGGTGTCTGTTGTGGGGAGGGGAAGGGAAAGGAGTTTGTAAGCCACTCTGAGACTTCAAGTGAAGGGCAGGGTATAAATCCAATCTCTTCTTCTTTTTCTTCTTTCTCTTCCAGAAAGGGATTTTGAGTTTCACTGGGTTAGAGAGTGATTTGAGACAACAGTTGGAATTTGTTAGTGCCTATTGTTTTATTGCCTGTCCCCCCCCTCACACACACACACAGCCAAAAAGAGTGGGGTGTATCTTGAAGCTAGCACAATTTGCATGCCCGGGGCTCATCATTTCCCGAGGAATTCTTCTTTTTCTTTTAAAACTTTTTGATTTTGATTTTTTGTGGAACTTTCATCCTGATGAAGAGTTCTTGTGAACTCAAAAGTTCACAAACTGTGATGTGTCATTGGGTTGATCCTGTGCTGCCCCCAGTCAGTGTTAACTATAAGTATTAGTAGTTTAGTAAGACTGCTGTGTATCTTTAAGACCCGTTGCCCCTTAGGAATTGTAGTCCCCTAGCCTATGTCCCCTCTGATTAGTTCATTAGGGTAATTTCCTGAGCCCAGAGGCATGTAGCTTAGAGTTTATGGTTCTTTCCATTTCTTTGTCTACCATTAATTGCAAGTTGAGGGGGAAACTCCATCTCTTCCCACCACGGCCAAAGAATTAACTTAGATCACAAGATGTAACTTTTCATCCAGCTATCATCAAGATCATGAATAATGATCTTCTGTATGCATGTGAAGTTCAATAAAAGATGATTTAAGATCCAATGGCTGCGTATTGGTCACATCTCAGAAAGCACTGCTCTGCATTAGTGCCAGAAGAGAATAGATCCTATTAAAAGGTATTATGTGGGTTGTGTTCTGTTGTGTTTTTTGTTTGTTTTGTTTTGTTTTTGGATTTTACTTGGGAACCCACATGACTGTTAACTTAATGCTTGGGATTAAACCTGGGAAATATATTCTCTACCTCAGAGCTATAACTACTTCTGAGGCAAATGCATAAAATCCTTCTATTTACCCTGCTTTATTGAGAGAAGCCCAAATTAGGCCCAATTCAGACATTCTTGGCATCATTATTGCTGTTATTCCTAGTGATAGAAATTTAAACATGGAAAATTCAAATTCAATGCCATTTTCTTTGATCAGCTTGCATTTGAACAAAATGAACAATAGGCAAAGATGCTTCTTCTAACATCATCACTGTTCTATTACAATGATGAGGGAGAGAATCATGCCCCAGAGTGATATGGGCCTTTAGGCATACCTATTAAATTAAAAAGTTTGGCTCCGACTTCACACACCAACTCACTCTGTGAATGTTCAGTGTATGTCAGACTGACTCCCAAAGAGCCTTTCTTCATCACTGACCCATGAATGATATGCAGAATAGTAATTAAAATATTTGTTAAACACTATCCCTTAGGAATGTCTCCCTAGCTTTGACCCATGAAGGGCACATCCAGGGATAATTAAAATATTTTGTTACAGCTTGAAGCTCGCTCTCTTTTGGCCTAACTTGAAAAACTGTGACTCAGTGAAAAAAAAATAGGTCATTGTGTAGATTTTCCTATTATGTTCTCTGGTGGAATCACATCCGTTGATCATAACATGTTGTTGTAGAGTATAACTGGTAAGCAACCAAATAGTTTAAACATTTAAAACAACAGTATATAGAAACCAGCACTTCCATAGGCACATGAAAGGATGTAGGGTTTAGGGATGGGCACAAACCACCTTACAAACTAAAGTTGGCCAGTTTCATGTTTGCAAAGTCAAGTTTGTGGCAGGTCAACTTTCCATGAACTTTCAAGCTGTTTGTGGAGGTTTGTTCCGGTTTGTGAGCAGATATATTTCCAGACAGACTATTTCCACTCAAATGTTTCCATAACTTCAAAGCAGCAACTGCAGCCATTTTGACAGGCACAGGTTCATGAGTGTATTGAATGGATCCTGTACAAGCTAAAACTACCAAACTTGCAAGGGATGTGGAGGAGCATCCAGAGGAGACACCACACTTGCGGTAGATCTCCAGCTGACTCTTCTCTACCTGCCCTCCAAGTTTGTTGAGGATTGGGTTTATGAGATCCAAGTTACGGTGCACCAAAGAAGTTGCCTCCAGGAAAGTGCTTTGGAACTTTTTTCCCTTCCTCTGAAGAACCCTAGATAGTTGCAATACAAGACGAGAGGGCTTGGATCCTGCCCAACTAGTTCCACATGCACAAGGTAACCTTGGACTGCTCTCTCATTCTAAAATATTGCTAACTATTCTAGTACATTTTTATTGCACGCTTCCTCCAAAGAATTCATTTATTTTTATCCTCACAATGGCTCTGTGAGATAGATGAAGCTAAAGTCAGCCTGCAAGATTCATGGCACAGTGCAGGTCTGAGCACTGGTCTCTCAGATCCTAATCTGACACGTTAAGCACTACGCCATACTGGCTCAACCTGACTTTCCAAGACCCTTTAATGTCACAGCATGGGCTGTTACAAGAAGAAAAGTGAGTAAAATCTCACTAGATGATCCTTGGGTGCACTTAAACTTCCTAACTATAAGAGTGGTTGAGCAGTGGAACAGCCTGCCTTGGGAGGTGGTGGATGCTCCTTCGCTGGATGTTTTTAAGTGGAGACTGGACAACCATCTTTCGGGTATGTTGTAGTTATGTAGAGCTATCTTTCGGCTACAATCCTGCAGAGTGCAGGGGGTTGGACTAGATGACCTGCAGGTTCCCTTCCAACTCTAACATTCTATGATTCTATGACTTTGGAAGCTGGCCATAAAGTATTTGTTTTAAGTTCTCTATAGGGTGTTTTCATACACACTGGATAATGCACTTTAGATCCACTTTCAATGCAGTGATCATTTGTAAGTGGGTTTTGCCATTTCACACAGTAAAATCCAGTTGCAAAGTGCATTGTTTCTATTAATTAATTACTGTCTGAGATGGTAATTTTCTTCTAAACTGCATATCTGTTTTCCTGATTCTCTTCCTTTCCCCGTGACTGTCTCTGCTATGATGTACCATGTTTCTCCCAGGTTTTTTACTAATGGCATTTAGATATGATGGTACACTCTCTCTCAATCCCTCTAATGGACCTTCTATTTTTGCAATTCTGTGAATTTTGCCCAACCATAGCAGAAGCAGTAGCACTAATTTATGTCCTCAACCTTCAAATGACCCTTCTTCAGGACCACTCCTATTCCAGGAAATGAAAGTTCCATATATCATAAACAAGACAACCACACAAAACCCAGGAGACCCTCTGAATTATTGAATGCTCAGATTGGTCTCAAATATATAGTGGATTCTAGCTATATAAAAAGTACTTCATGCTTAGTCATTTTCAAGACATTCTACAAGGACTGACAAACCGATTCTTATAATTCCCTGGAGTGGTATGTACTATCCCCATTTTATAGCATTCATGAGAAAAGCGAGGGACAGAAATTACCTGGAAGTTTCTGAAGGCCAAAACAGCAGATCTTGGGCAGCTTAAGAATTCTAATTGAAGGTGCTTTTTGCCCATTTTTCGCAGAGACTTTGATAAACTCACAGACCCCTCTGTGGTACTGGATAGTTTTTCTTCTCATGAAGTGGGCAATATGATTGGTTTTCTTTGCTCAACCCAGCTGGGCCAGACATCCCTCTGTTTAGCCCTGTGTCAAAGGGAACCATATTTGATGCTATATCCTTTTCCGGTTTAGGGAAACCATTCTTCTGAAATCACATGCATCTAATTATGCCTCTAAATGATATCATTCCAACTCTGAGGACTGTTCTGATCATAGGTCTCAGTAGCAGTGTGTGAAACTATTGGGTTCTAGAACAACAGTATCTCACCCATCTAACCAATCCATTTGAACTCTCTGGATTGTATTCACCCAGCATTTTACTCAGTCTCACCCAGTTAGCACACCCCCTGTCCTATGTGCCTTTTGCCTATGGAGATCCTATGACCTCCAGCATGGCCTTGTAGGTGGTCACATGGGGAACTCCTCGTTGCTTTTTTTGCCAATGGAAAAGCCACTGCCTTCCCTTTACATTCACCTTCATTCTCTCTCACCAAAATTACAGGAAACCTGTAGTCATACATTTTTTGTCCACCTTAAAAAGCAGCTTTAAATATTTCCTACTGGAGTGAGCTAGGCAAATTAGTCATTGTTTACTGAAGCTTCAGTAACACCCTCCTCCTCAGTTTTCATTTATTATTTACTTATTCTACAAATGCAATCCTCCTTTATTTAGTGAAGGCTTTCAAATCAATTTACAATAGTAGGACACAAATAGCACAATGAAAACCACAGTGAATGACAATAACAAAGAAAATCCACCCTGACCCAGTAAAACAGCAGTTCACTTACAGTTGCCAGCCTCCAGGTGGGGCCTGGAGATCTCCTGCTTTTACAACTGATCTCCAGCTGACAGAGATCAGCTCCCCTGGAGAAAATGGCTGCTTGGTAGGATGGATTCTATGGCATTGTACCATGCTGAAGCCCGTCTCCTCCCCAAAATCCACCCTCTCTCGGATTCACCCCCAAAGTCCACAGGTCTTTTCCAGCCCAGACCTGGCAACCCTAAGTCCACTAAAAACAGTCCACAGCATTATCAGCAATGGAAATAAACGGTAGTAATATAACCAACAACACTTCTCTTAATTCTTCTTCATACAATTTCTCTTAAAATCCAACAGCCCATTTCTTCCTTCTTTTAGAAATTGAAGTCTGTTTTTTAAAAAACAAAACAAAACAAAAACCTGTTTTGATCAAAACATAAATTCAAAGGCAGGAGGGGCATGAAGGAAGGTTCTGCAAAATTTCAGGTGGGTTTGGGGAGGGAAGGGACTTCAGTGGGGTATAATGTCATAGAGTCCACCTTCCAAAGCAGTAATTTTCTCCAGGACAAGTGATCTCTGTCACCTGAAAATCAGCTGTAATTGTAGGGGATCACCAGATACCACCTGGAGGTTGCCAACCCTAGTTCTACTCTTTGCCCTAATAGTCCTGCCCCTGGATGCCACCTGGATAGGCTGCACACCTTGTCAGATTTGTGTCTTCCAAGAATTATGACCCTACATAGAGGAACTCCTAGAGCACTAAGACTGATGACCATAAAAAGTGACTGGAGAAATAATCAAGGCAGACATGTGAAAAGGTATTTTCCATGAACCTTCTTCAGAGGACACTACATACTTTGACTTCAATGTGCATAGAGGGGAAACAGGCACAATCATGGTAGTCCCACCCTTAGGTAAAGGTAAAGGTTCCCTTGCTCGAAAGCCAGTCGAATCCGACTCTAGGGTTGCGGTGCTCATCTCCGTTTCCAAGCCGAAGAGCCAGCGCTGTCCGAAGACGTTTCCGTGGTCATGTGGCCGGCATGACTAAACACCAAGGCGCACGGAACGCTGTTACCTTCCCACCGAAGTGGTACCTATTTATCTACTTGCAATTTCTTGCTTTCAAACTGCTAGGTTGGCAGGAGCTGGAACTAGAGACGGGAGCTCACCCCGTCATGCGGCACTCTCGGGTCTCGAACTGCTGAAATACTGACCTTCCACAGCCTGCAGTTCAGCGTCTTAACCACTTGAGCCACCCTTAGCCTCCATGAAATGGCTGGGTAACATGCATGGCATCTATGTGTGTATGGAGTGTGTGCACACAGGTTCTGCAAGTAATCAGGGACTATATTTTTCATATGCTTATAATCATGGGGACAGAGCCTACATATGTACATATTTCTGGCACCTACCTTATTTTCCTACACACGCCATGCCAAAACATTGCTTTTGACCCAACCTGAGATTGCTTGCCGTAGCTGGCACCCTAGCAGGAAAATCTTACGGCAAGGACAAACCTGATTGTATCAGGGCTGCTCTCTAGGATTCACCCAGAATTCTAAGATTAGACTTTTGGGGGAACCCTACAGCATTGCATTGTTGTAACAACTTTGCTTTCAGTTGCACATTGCATGTCCATGTTGGCTTGATGTCAAAGGACACCAACCCATTTTCCACAAGACTGTCTAGTAGCAGTGGGCCCAGGCTGGGAGATCTCTCTCTCTAGATCCCCTAACTCAGGCTTTCCTCTAAGGGATTTTATACCTTTTAGCTGTTTAATAGTCTGCTTCCGGTCTGAAGACTGTTTTATCTATATCATTTTAAGCTGCCCGATGTGTGGGTTATACTGTTTTTTTTATGCCCCGTCTTGTTTTTAATGTCCTTTTTCAAGGGCTCGGCTTATTTTTAATGGCTTTGTTTTGTTTTTAATGGCTGCTTTTAAAATAGTTTTGTTTTATTGTTTTAATTGTAAGCTACCTCAAGCAAGTCTCTGGAGAGGCAGCATATACATTTTCGAAAGAAATAATGATAATATAATATAATGCTTGTCCTGACCTGGAGAGCCCAGGCTAGCCTGATCTTATCAGATCTCAGAAAATAAGCAGGGTCGGACCTGGTTGCTACTTGGATGGGAAACCACCAAGTGAGTCCAATGTTTCTATGCAGAGGCAGGCAATTGCAAACCACCTCTGAACATCTCGCGGCCCAGTGATTATGTGTAAGCAGGGCCAGTGTACTCATGCTCATCCCTGTGCTTTGCTAAACGAAATCCATTTGCATGCCATCATTTGCAGAGATACTAGAGTGGCCTATCCACATTATAAATTCAGAAATGTGAAAAATACTGTTTAGGAACGTCATGAATATTTGCATCCTGAAAGTGAAACAGTAGGGAATGGGTTTCAAGAAGCGGAAAACAATTCCGCATGTTGTATTTCACCTTTTGGAGGTCGCTCCTCTCCGTTTCTGAGTCCCTGTGTGAAGACCCATGCTGCTACTTTATATCCCTTACAGTTGAAAACGACTTATTAAAAATGAAATATTTCGGCTTTTACAATGCTAGCCAATGCTGCCTCGCTGTAATAGTATTTTTTCATGTTGTCTCTGTTAGGGAGGTGATTTATATCTAGATCTTTTCTCCCTTCTTCTTTCAGGTTGTGCATTTGTAATATATTCTTTGAGGAACAGAGCATTCTTAACCCCTTCTCTCCGCTAGATTAATTGTATCCTGCTGCTAGCAGGAGAGTGCTGAGGAACAAGGAAACCCAACCACAGGTGTTCCACCCCTCCCCCCCAAAAAAAAACAGAAACCCGGGAAGAGCTTAAAAAACTGATTGTATTGACTGAAGGACTTTTTTTCCCCTCAGAAAAGAGCAGGATCAAAGGATATTTGCTATGGATGAGCTATTCAGTCAGAGTCAGTCTTGCATTCCACAGCGTGTACTGGTGAAGTGAAAACATTTAATTGGTTCCTGAACAACCCATTGCCTATACTCACACAAAACACTTCAAATACATACATCTGGTGCCTTTAGTTTGGTATGGAGTCTCTAGTCTCTCTGTGTGTCTCCGTGTCAGTTAGGCAACCGTCAGGTAAGCTTCCAGACGGCATTCAGATCAACAGCCTCTCCAAAAGGGTTGTTGTTTGAAAGGACAAAGACATCTTTGGCTTATATGAGCTCCCCTCTAGTTAGCCTGGATGTTGGATAGAGGTCTCCTTAGTAAGCTAGCTCACATGGATTGATGAGTGCAAAGAATTTAAGAAAAGTGAAGAATGAAGGTTTGTGTGGTTTTAAAAAAATGTTAGTTCGAGGTGCTCAGAAGAAAGATGGGGGGTGTTTTGGTGTATGTAGATCTGCACCAAAGATTCTCCAGTCACAATTTTCTTATCTTTTTTTTTTCTCAGTTCATTGTTTCCCAGACCTGCAACTTTAAGGGCATCATTTCATGTTTTTCCTGACTGGTTTTTTTTTCCTTCCATCATAGATTTGTCACATGAATGAGAGTTTAGTTGTTTTAGCATTCTGGGTTTTTTTTTTCCTTACTGGAGTTCAGAAGTTTGTCCACTTAGAGTTTCTGTAGTCCAGTACTCAGGATGAAAGGCAGGATCCAACCAGCTTTTCCATTATTGAAAAGGAGAGAAAGAAGTCTTCCTAGACCACCACAAAGCCCCTCCCCCTATTAACTTGGAAAACCTTCCCCTCTGGCCCTCCATCTTGGTTGTAGAAAATTAAGAGGTTTGTAGCTCAGCTAAGGTTGGTGGAGGCCCAGGAGAGTGATTTGATTCCACTGGAGTTGATCAAAATTGACATAGAATGGTGGGTACTAGTTCTTGCCATACTTTTCATTGATCAAATTGCAGATCTCCAGAGACTGGGACCTCGCCATTATTATTCCTGTGTATAAAAATAGGGAGAAATCAGACCCTTTTAATCATCATCCAATTAGTCTGCTTAGCATGGTTTATATTAATGTTAAATCCATATCAAACCATGGTTTAACGTGGAGAAGTGGGAAATCAAACCCAGTTCTCCAGATTAGAGTCCACCACTCTTAACCACTATAGCAAACTGGCAATGCCTAGCAAATCATGGAAGAATTGTGGGCAGGGTCTTATGGCAAACTGCAATGTCATGGGCCCAGCTACAACAAATTTAGAGTCCAATGGCACCTTTAAAACCAACAAAAGTTTATTCAAGGTATGAGCTTTCGTGTGCATAGACACTTTATCAAGTACATTAGAATGGCAGTCAAGGTTCAAACTTCTAGCCGGAGAATGAACAATGAATTAACATGCAACATGATGATGATCAAAGAAGAAGGGGACGGCAAAGGATGAGATGGTTAGACAGTGTCATCGATGCAACGAACATGAAATTGAGCAAACTTCAGTGGACAGCGGAAGACAGGAGGGCCTGGCGTAATCTGGTCCATGGGGTCGCGAAGAGTCAGACTCGACTGTGCGACTGAACAACAACAACAAAAATGATGATGATGAAGATATGCAAAGTGACACTAAATAACAAGTTAGGGGTATAAGGTCAAGAGTTGTAAAGCAATAAATATGTCAGACTAGCAGATAAATGTCTAAAAGTGTCTTTTCTAATTGTGGGAAGTGTCTGGGAAAGTTCATTCTCTCCTGTCAGGTGTGGAGGGCACTTAACACTACATCCTCCTCCAAAACATGCTGTTATGTAAGCAGACATCCTAATATCCCTTGCATACATTCAGTATTCTCATAAACTATTCTGAAAAAGAAATACACTAAAATATATTAAAATACAGAGGATTTATAGTCCTTCTTGTTGAGAATACATATATAAAAAAGAAAGATTTTTTTTTAAGAGTCAGCCCTTTAAAGCTGCCATTTCCTCCAAGGGAACAGCTCTCGGTAGTCTAGCAATCAGCTGTAATTCTGGGAGAACTGGAGGTCCTACATGGAGGCTGATAACCTTAAACCAATTTCTTCAATGCCATATGATTGTGCCTATGTGCATTCACAGATTCCATGGGATACTGGTAAGTGGAAGCACTACATCAATGCTGCCATGCAGTGTGATATTACCAGACACCTTAGGAGTCTCAGTATTTGGGATTCTGGGAATTTGCAGTCTCAGTAAGGGATGTGAGAAAAGTCAGCACACACACACACACCCCGATCTGTTTATGTTTTAAATCCTGCTGAGTATGTCCTTCTTGTAAGGGATAAGTTACTGAAACAATCACACCCAGTCAGGCATCTTGCAGCACATGAGATGATGTCCCATCCTTATGTAACCAATCGGTTTTGGGTACATGATAATGTCCATGAGACCAGTTGAGCATGAGGGCAAGAAAGGGAGCTGTAGATGAATGTGTGAGGATTTTAGCAAGGAGTGTCACTGCAAAGAACATATTTATATTACGGTGATGCCTTGTGACCATATTTGCACAACATGCTGGTATCACAGCAGGAGCTCAAATCGCCCCTTCCCTGGAAGCCAGGATGGAAGGGCTGGGCTAGAGCAAGTCCCAGTTATCCATCTGCAATGCTTTTGCATTCAACAGTGCAGTCCTAGGCAGAGCTACCCTCTTCTAAGTCCAGTGAAGTCAAAGATTAAGAAAGGTCCAGTGTTGCTTAGCAATGCATTGTACATTAACTTTTAATAATAATTAGTTTTCTCACTGAAAAGTAGTTGTTGACTATGGCAGAGGGGGATCCGCAAGTACTCATAGTGAGGGAAATCCCATCCTCAGGCCTTGTGTCCTTGCCACTTATTCTGACTCTCCCTCCCTCCCCAACCTACCAATTGTCTGGTCCCCCCCCCCGCCATCCATCATTTTCACCCCTACCTTGCATTTTGCTTGGTTTGGGGAATTTGCTAGGCAACAGAAGATGTGGGCCAGAGTGGTTTAGCTTTATGCATCTGGGAAAACAGGAATGTTGCTGGTTACACTGGGAAAGTTTTTAACCTCCCTGTTATGTTTTCTCTTCAGCTACAGAAATTTTTGTGCAGCCCCGGGGGTTGCAGACAGATCTTGCAGATGTTTGCACCATAGAAATACACTTCAGCCCACCTCCTCACAAGCCTGCTGCAGTTGCCAGCTGCACTGAAGGAACAGAGCAGCATTGAAGAAGACACGGAGAGAGCACTGTTTCCTCCAAATCACTTTCTCTCCCCATGCTGTTGAAAGACGGAGACCAACATTCAGTGGGCCACTCTTATTCTGAGCTGTAATTTGTGTTCACATTCCAAAATAAGCAATGAACCTTAATGCCATTGCTTTCTGGGCTGCGCTTAAAAAGTTGGTAGTGACCCTGGCAGTAAAGATGTCCATGTTAAGTCATCCAAGCATGATACCTTTTATGTCCTCTCCATCAAAATCTGGTTTTGATGAGTTCATGAAGACTGTCTCCCATCATGCATCAGCAAAGGGACTTCTCTCAAGCTGTGAGGTCATGTCTCTCTATACAGACCATCCCATTCAAGGACAAAAGAATAGAAAGAAAATGAAGTTCCATGAAAGAATACTATCATTTCCTTCCTTCTACAAAACTTGAAATTTCCCCAGAGCCTTCAGCATACTGTGCTCACACACAGTGCAGCAATGGAGTGACACCTTCAAGTGATATATTCAATCTGCTCCTGCAACTTGTGTATTTATTTGCTAGGTTCTTCATGCCTTTTGCTGAAGTCTTATATTCTGACGTCTTCTATATAACAGAGAAAGAGAAGTTTATGATTCTAACAAGGACAAACATATATATGAAGCTGCCTTATACCAAATCCATCAAGGTCAGTATTGCCTACTCAGACTGGCAGTGGCTCTCCAGGGTCCCAGGCAGAGGTCTTTCTTATCACCTGCTACCTGATCATTTCCACTGGAAGTGCTATGGATTGGACCTGGGACCTCCAACATTCCAAACGTCTGTTCTCCTGCTGAGAAACAGCTCCTGTTGTATGTTCTTTATAATATTTTTTCATTTATGGGATCCTAGTATGAATATGCAAAATATTACTCGTATCTGCATATACTAATTCCTAATATGCACAAAGCTAAAATGTGTAGTGGGTAACAATAACATTTTTTCCAGGCTGCTTGCTTCTCTGCCTGCAGTTGGTTATCAGAGGCAGTTTGAAAGAATAACTCACATTAAGTCTCCCCTCCCCTTAAGAGAGCCAGTGTAAGGGTTAAAGAATTTGATTAAGTCTGGGGAGACCAGGTTCAAATCCCTACTCTGCCCTGAAATTTGTTGGGTGCAAGGTTGCACAGGCCGTTATGGCCACTGGGACATTTCCCAGTGGGCCAGTGGTCTCACCCCACCAACCTGGCCCTGTTCAGCCCCATGGCAGAAGGGCTGTGCCTAGCCCACCCAAGTCTCACATGGTAAGGGGCTGAACACACCTGCCTTGCTGGGCAGACAGGTTCTCTCTCCTTCCCTCCCCCTTCTGGATGTGGGACAGGAAAGAGTCCCCTTTTCCATGGCCCCTTTCTGGTATGCCTTAGTCGGATGACCCTGGACAAGTCACTTCCTTGCACCCTAATCTACCACACAAGAAATCTCTTCCACCTGTTTCTTCTTCAGCTTTCTGTTTGTTAGACTGCTGCCTGTTCAGCACTCTTCCTTCAGATTAGGGTCACCAGGTCTTTCCTCCTCGCCAGCAGGGGGTGGGTGGGTGGGAGCTCTCTGGAAGTGGAGGGCAGGCCGACGTTGCCACATCAATGTCCTCAATATGAAGATGTCACATGGAAGTGATGTCATCATGCCGAAGATGTTGCATGGTGATGCTTTGGTATTTTGGCAAAACTCTATGGTTACCATAGAATTTTGCCTAAAATACCAGAGCATTGCTGCGCGATGTCCCTAGCATGATGATGTCACTTCTGTATCATAACCACATACCCTTTGCATGAGCTTGACCAAGGGGCATCCAAGCTGTTTGGGGGGAAAGGCAGAGTAGAAAGATACATAATTGAAGACACAATCATATGATTAGGGCAGAAGGTATTGGAAAATGAGTCCTCTGTGTTTTATCCCTGCCTTGAGTCATTGAGATTTCTCATTGGTCCTATTTTCAGTACTGTATTACTAGGAGCTAATGTGCAATATATATATGTCTGACCACTGAGGAAGGCCGAATCAGCTGAAACATGTATGGTCTTGGTCAGATATGTTTTCTGTTTGATACCTACGTATATTTTTATTCTGTTTTGAGGCTACTGTTGGGCCTATATCTGTTTTTATCTAATTTGTAGTAAAGACATGTATTTTGATATATTTGATAATATCTATGTTATCAGTTTTTAATTGATATTATTTAGACCTTATATTTGTGATAATTAACCTTTTGTTTTCTTAATTCAACTTGTTCAGGTTAAGTTTTTCTTCCCCTCTTTTGTTCCTGGTTGATACACATTTCTGTGCCAGAGGCACATTTTGTTGGACACAACAGGTTATCTTAAATCAGCAGGAACACCCAAACACCACTTTTCAACAAATAGAACAGGAGAGGAGGGTGTTATTACAAAATGAGCACTGAAAGTTAATCAATGGAGGATAAAGACATTACTATACACAGCACAAGTTTCAACAAGATCCTGTTATTAGGGACATTGGTTTTCCAGATCAGATCCAGAAAAATGGCTCCTGTCCCTGGTAAACAAAGCAGCTGGAGCATTTAAACAGTCCGTGTAAGCCTCTCTAAATCACTTTGAGATAGCCCTGAGAAATGTGGGCTATTTCTCCTGCTGTTTTGTGCAGAAGTTTGTATTTATACATTGGCAGCACTTAACACAAAATGGTGCTTTTACCCCCCAAAATCCAGTTGATGATGGCTATCCTTCTGGCATGCTATGATTCTGTTCTATGTTAAGATAATGAGACTGTGGCATGCCTTTCCAAGTGAAATCCTATTTCATGTTCTTCAACATTTCGATTGTTTTACAACAGCAGTCCTTTGTGGGATTAAAAACTCCAAAGAGACATATTTCACTGGTATCTTTACCCAATAACAGTGTACTTTTCTGTTTAAAGTGGCTGTCTGTCCTGATAAGCTCGGTGGTGACTCAAACAAACATGTCACCCCTGAAATAAATGTGAAATTAAAATCCAGAGTCACAGCTCCTAACCTGTCTATGGAAAGAGAAACCCTTTCCTGTGTCTTGTGGGCTGGAGAGGTCATTAGGAATGTCTTCTCAATACATAAACACGTAAATCTTTCTACAGAATCGGCCCATTGCTCTTCCAAACCCAGTATTGTCTGTACTAACTAGATGTGCATTCTGCAGAGTTTATAGGGGTCTTTTGCATCATGTGCTACTAGAAGTGCCAGGAAGTGAACCTGAGTCCTGCATACAAAGCACACGCTATAGCACCGAACCATGACCACTACCCAAAGAAAATGTTTACTGGAATAAGAAAAAAAAAATAACACATGGAATTTTATGAAATATGGAAAAGGCAGAGGCATAAAGTGTGTCTGAAAGAAGAAAAATGCAGATTAAAGTGAACTGGATAAAAGAGGGGGTTGCTGTATTTTCTTGTATATAAACTTTACATAACTAACTATGCATTTTCCTCATCAAAAACATTCCTCAGAAATATATTTTCCATTTCCCTTAAGATGCCAGAGAGCCTGCTATGTGGGGAGGACGGGGTACAAGTCTGATAAATAAATAAATAGCAATATGAGGTCAAGATAAACACTGTCGAACAAGAGGGGTGTGATCTAAGATTTGGGAATGACATCTTTGCTGATTATTCGTGATTTGGGGATAGGGCAGCACTGATTCAGGAGCTGTCACTGCAAGATCCCTGGTCCTGTGGAGTTTCAGATGACAGGCTTCTTAAAGAACACACATGCAGCTGTCTTATACAAAATCAGACCACTGATCCATTGAAGTCAATATTGTCTACTCAGGGTTTCAGGAAGAAGTCTTTCATGTCACCTGCTACCTGATATTTCCAATTGGAGGTTCTGGGAATTGAACCTGGGACCTTCTGCATGCCAAAGAGATGCTCTGCCACTCTTCCAGTGGATCCAGCCCACAATGAGACTATACTACTGTAATGCTGTCATAGGTCAGTCAGGGCTCAGTGATAATGAGGACTTTTTAGTAGAAGAGGCATCCTCAGGAGAAAAGGAGCCCCTTGTAGCCAGCCTTGACTTAACAGGAGAAGCTGACCAGCAGGAAAATGAGCTGCAGGCTTGTCAGGATTCACGGCCAACAGCTGGTGCAGAGCCATTGACACCCCTCCAGCCCTGATTCAGCAGGTGAACCTCAGCTGGCCATTCCCAGCTCACCAGTATCACCCACATCCTTATCGCCACAGATGGAGGCTAAGAACAGAGCTTCAGATAAGACGGCAAAGTGCACACCTCCTGGCTCAACACCAGCTGCATGCTCATAACAAAGATTAGTAGTTGTAGGATTGATTCTGAGCAACTGGTTGCAAGCATGATCCTTAGGCATGGGGCTATAAAACCAGCCAAGAGAGACTGTTAGGTGTGGATGCAACATGTACAATAAGCCACCACCTCTGCTTTGCCTGAACTTCTGGACCCCTGACCATGGTGTACAGGTTTTTTGAACCTCTCAGACCCCCAGTCCAGGGGATCAGGAGGCACAAATCCTGATACTCTGCCAGCATGTACAGGATCTTACTCCTCCCTCACACCAGTCCAGTCTGAACTTCTGGACCCCTGACCATGGACTGAACTACCCTGCCTTGCCTGACTTCTGGCACCTGATACTTGGAACCTGCAAGCTGGTATAAATGTACTCAACTTTGATCTCAAAATCACCTCAGAAACTCCCGGTGATGCAGAATGCTGCAGCTTGGCTTTAATAGGGCAGCAGACAGAGCATGCATAATTACTCCCATTCTCCAGTCACTCCACTGGCTGCCCATTTATTACCAGGCTCAGTTCAAAGTACTGGCTATCACATACAAAGCCCTTCATGGTCTCTCTTATCTGCAGGACTGCTTCTCCTCCTATTCTCTCATCTGTGCAGAGCTTTCTGCAGCTACCTACCTGCAAATGGGCAAAATCAACCACTGCCCATAAGGTTGCTTGCTCCATTGTGGCTCCCACCTTATGGAATGGCCAGCTCAAGGAGGTCAGGAAGGCTCCTGCTCTCCTGGCTTTCCACAAATTATGCAAAGCTGAATTAAGAAGGCCTTTCTGTACAGGTCATAGGGTTGTCCTATACAAAATGGTTTAGAAACTTACTTGGATAAATGCTTGGGGATGTGGTCTATACAGCTGTAAGCAGGATCCTGTCATGTAATTTTTGTATCGCTTAATGTGTCATGTTGATACTTATGCTGTGCTTCAGTTCTGTCTCGCTGGTTCCAGATTTCTACAATCCGAATGCACCGTTTATCAAATGTCCCATTTTGTTGATTGTCCTAACGCACTCTGCATAATCAGCCTTGAGTCCCTGTGACAAAGGCAGTCTATAAATAAGGTAAATAAAAAAGAAAATTTTAAAAATAGGATCTCAGACTTCCGTCACATTTAGATGTAATTTCTAGGTAAACTGTGAACTTTGCTGTGAACTTAGCATTTTTGGATGTCCTGATCATTCATGACCCAAGTCTGAGATTTCCTTACCTCATCACCATCCAATTTAAACAGCCACAAAACAGATCTGCGGCTGTGCAGTAGCTGTGGGCGGGGGTCATTTCCTTCAGCTTTACCAGCTTGTCCTGCATCTGCATAGTAGGTGAAACTGATTCTCCCCCAGGATCATCCATAGTCAGGATAGGTAACTAAATGATGGAGCGGTGGACTGCGATCTCATAAAACTGTGTGAAAACACATGTACATGACATAATCTTGATGACAACATGGAAATGAATACCAAACAGCAAGACAGTTTTTTTAAAAAAATACTGCTTATTTATAATCACTAGCTGACTGATTTGTTTGCTTGTTTATTTAGATGACTGGCTACCAAGTGCTGCTGTGCAGCAGCATGGGGGAGGAGAAAACTAGGACTCACACTGAGCTGTACAAAAACAGACATGAATGAAATACTGCCAGTTGTGCTGTACTGGTTGGATACATGGAAAGTAACCTGTCAAACAGGTTCAAGCTGCTCGTGAATAGCTGAACAGCTCAATGAAAAATTAGTTCCCTGCTGGCCACAAGTGAGAAGAGTGAGAGCAAACCAGCCAGTGTTTGGGCACCCCTAATGATATCACAGTTCTAACATAAAATTGACAGCAATTTAGAATTTATTAGCAATTTATTACTAGGGCATTGTCTCAGGGGGGAAATGTAAATTTGGGGCTATGTTAATTTTGTATATTTTATGCTCAGTAGGTAATGAGATTTTGTAGTGAAGTTTTACAAGAAAGGAAATGATATAGTCAATACTGTGCTATCTCAAGTGTGTGTGTGTGTGTTTCCCATCTTTCCAAAAGGCTCAGTGCAACAATATTGATTTTTAACACAAAAAAGCAAAGGATAAAGCACACCATAGTAACTCCAAAAGCATTCAAACTTCCTGTTAGAGAAACTAAGACAACATGCATAACCAACAGAATGCCCTTTTCTTAAAAATAATCTTGTAAACTCTTCTACAGGTGAACAGAGGGGGCTTGGTTTTTCATGCATCCTTAAGATGCTTCATAATAATGAAGCAATAATAGAAAAGGCCCAGTCTAGGGTTTCCAGGTCCCTCCTGACAACTGGTGGGGGATAGGAAGGGACTTACCGGGAATGGGAGGGAAGCCCAGGCTACATCACCAGCAACTTCACAACATCACTTCCAGTATGTACTGAAAGTGACATTATCACATTGCAGCATCATAGCAACACTCTGATATGTGGACAAAAACTCTATGGTAAAGTGGCTTCTACCATAGAGTTTTTGCCCAAATACCAGAACATCACCATGACATCATCAGAATGATGACATCACTTCTGGTGCACACTGGAAGTGGCTTTGCCATGTCACCAGCGCCATGGGCCTGGACCTCCTCCCTCTCCTGGTAAGTCCACCTGCCAGCTGATCAGCGGCGTGGGATGGGGCATGGTCATGGGGGACCTAGTCCAATCTATAATGGGCATGGTCGTGGCAACCATAGCCCAATCTGTAATGAATTACCTATGAGGAGGGGAGAACCAAGAGGGCCTTATACTGTGGGAAAAGCATAACAGAAATGAATAGATAAATATAAGAGTTGAAGGTGACAGTAGAAATCAGTGATTCATAGTTCAGTGAGAGTTTGTGACCTAGAGAGGGCAGACCATGATGGGAACTGTAGTATTCACCAATGATTGAATAAAAACTATGTGTCTTAAGAAATATACTGGATCCAATACCTTATTAGTATCCAATACATTACTCATCAAATTTATAAGACAACAAGACGCTACTATTGACGTGTTTCCATCTCCTGAGTTTCCCAAAGAAAGAGCTGCAATTCTGTATTGATTTTCTTCTTAATCAGACTCCCTTGTTATTGATTTTTCCTTAACCAGACTTCATGCCTCAAGCTTACCTTGCTAATTACTTCAGATACTTGAAACTGAGTCTTACAACTTGTTTTCATGCCTTCCATTTAAGCCACCCCACTTAAAATGGATACTCTTTTATTGACTTCCTCCTGAAGGAGGGCTGTGTGGTTCAAGGCTGCCTTACTAATTAGATTGAATATCCGATACTAATTATTTTTGCTTGTTTCAGGGCATTTCATTTAAGCCAGATTACAATTTGGAAGCACATCCTGCTGTGCCTGAAATAATCAAGCTTGCAAATCTTATAAGTGAAAATACCTTGCTTGGATGGGCTTATTGTGCCTGACAAGACACACTCTGAGGAGTTCAAAGGCAGTCTATGTGATGAAGCATAAAAGGTGTAATATCAAAGGGGGAAAGTTCCCCTGAATGAGGTCACTGCAGTTTACCGGTCCAAACACTCCAAGGCATGTGAAGTGTGAAAGGAGCTTTATCCAATTTGAGGGGAAATATTTATTTATATATTTAAATCACACCTTTTGGTCTGTTGAGGCCCTGAGGCAGCTTCCCACACTATCTTCTTCTCCACTGTATCCTCACAACAATAACCCTGTGAAGTGGGTTGGGTTAAGAGACAGAGTGACTGGCCCAAGGACACCCGGCAAGCTCCCATGGCAGAGTGGGGATTCAAACATGGATCTCCCAAATCCTAGTCTGACACTCTAGACCAGGGGTCCTCAAACTACAGCCCGCGGGCCACATGCGGCCCGCCGAGGACATTTATGCGGCCCGCCGAGTGTTTATGCCCGCCCCCCCGCCCGGAGCCGCCTCCTCCTCGAGGAGCGCAGCAGCAGCACCCCCATGGCCTCTTTCTTCCTCCAGCAGCCCTGGGCGGCAAGAGCACCCAGGAGCTGAGGAGGAGGAAGGGGCGAGCAGGCTGGTCGTGGGGGAGGGGGCGAACGTGGCGGCGGGGCGAGCAGGCTGGTGGGGAGGAGGGAGTGAACGCGGCGGCGGGGCGAGCAGGCTGGTGGGGGGAGGGAGCCAATGCGGCGGCGGGGCAAGCAGGCTGGTGGGGGGGAGGGGCGAACGCGGCGGCCCTCCAATGGTCTGAGGGACAGTGAACTGGCCCCCTGTTTAAAAAGTTTGAGGACCCCTGCTCTAGACTCTATACCACAGTGACTTTTTATGCGATGGGGAGCATATCTGAAAGCTCAACTTTAGCCATGAGGGATCCCATTTTTGATTGGGTTCACCTGGAGAGAAGAGGATTTAACCCGTCTGCCGCACCATGCTTTTGCTACCTCAACTGGCTCTCTGTGCTTTTATTAGCCCTTTATTAGAAGGGGATCCATGTTTTTGATTGGTGAAACTGTGCAGAGGTGGAAGAGTTAAATCTATTCTCTTTTCTCTTTGTGGACCTGATCCCAACCAAGCAGCAGTTACTTAGCTGTTAAAGATTAATGGAGATCTGTGCTCTCTCTCATTGAGTCTGACCCAGAGTTGAATGAAATTAAAACTGAAGTAAGCAGAAGCTCATACAAATACATATCAAACACTGGTCCTAACAGAAAGAAATATAATTTGGGATATTACCCACATGGTTTCTTTTGACTGTACCTTGCCATATTATACTTCTGCTTTACAAGGGCCTGCAAAAACCTCCTCAACCCAAGCAGATTATCCTATACCAGCATCTTCTTGTCTTAATTTAGCTGTGTCCTCCCAAATAGGATTTGTGTTTCCCTGTTTATTACCTTTTCTTTTAGCCTTTTTCTCCTTGCTCAACTTGTGCACCTTGTTGAGGTGCCAACTCCCGGCTCTTAACGGGGTACCTTTCACACCAGTACGGACCGCCAGGGGCCTAGGTGTGCTCCTGGATGCCTTCTTATTGGTGGAAGCCCAGGTCACAGATGTTGCTAGACTGGCATTTCTCCAGCTGCGCCAGATCAGGCAACTGGCCCCCTACCTGTCTCACCCTGACCTAGCCACAGTAATCCATGCAATGGTCACCTCCAGGTTAGACTATTGTAACTCACTCTATGCAGGACTACTCTTGAAATGAGCCCAGAAACTACAACTGGTCCAGAATGCAGCAGACCAGGCCCTCATTGGAACCCATTAACAGCATATATCCAACCGGTGCTGTGCCAGCTGCACTGGCTCCAGGTTGAATACTGGATCAGATTCAAGGTCTTGGTATTAACCTTTAAGATCCTTGTTGTGTCCGCTGACCGCCACAGGGCGGCAGCGACAGAGCCAGAGCTTGAGTCCCAGTGAACAATAAGGACTAGGCTCTTGAGTCTAGTTTGGGGAAACAATGGGAACAATGGTGGAAAGTTTAAACCCGCCAATGGGACCTAGGGGTGTCTCTCCTGGGTTGTATATAGTTGGCCACTCGGCCAATATTCATTGTTCTCGTTGTGTCCAGTAAATGACTATGCTTTACACCACTCTGTTTCATGAACTCTGATGCATCGAACCCACTACACAACAGCCCTAAACAGTCTGGGACCAATGTATCTATAGAACCACCTCTCCTGGTATACCCCTCGAACAGCATTACGCTCTCGGGAGAAGAACTTCCTGGTGATCCCTGGCCCAAAGGATATCCTTTTTGGCCCCAGGGCCAGTCTGGTGGAACTCTCTGCCTAAGGACATCCATGCCCTGTGGGACCTAGTGCAGTTCCACGGGGCCTGCAAGACAGAGATGTTCCTCCAGTCCTATGGTTGAGGTCAGTAACAGATGAACACGTAGCCTGGCCTTCTTTATCCCTTCCCCTTCAAGGGGTAAGGACACAAATGGTTTAAACACCATCTGAAACTGTTATTATTTTAACATTTTGATCTGATAGTGTAAAATCATATTTATTGAAATGTTATAATGTATTGTTGAAATGTTGTTAACTGCCCTGAGCCCTGCCTGGGGGAGAGAGGTCTAGAAATCAAATAAATAAATAAATCTTTTTTAAAAATAAAGGACAAATAGCCTCAGTCTACTACTGTGCTCAACCATTTGAAGCATTCCTTTGTCCCCAGAACCCTTCTTCTGATGGGTGCGGCTCTTCCACCGATAGGAGGATCATGTCCATTGGCTGAAAGCTCCCTGGACTGAAGGAAGTCCCACCAGAATGTCAATAGTCCAAATGTCTCTCTGGATTCTCTTCTTTATAAACAGTTTCTGGGCTGTTGCTTGGTAGTCGCATTCTGCTAGAAGTGGCACTTTCTCACAATACAAGGAGTCTTTCCCTATGCAATAGATTCTTAAACTGGCACAGGAACCCTGTATCAGGGGAAGTTTCTTTGCACCAAAGAAAAGCACCATCTCTAGCAGAATGGATGCACAGGACCCAACCTTGTGTTTCTGTTTGCCTCTTGAAGAGATTTTGAAATAGCAGTGGATTGTATTCATGTATCTTTCATCCCCTCACACATATTGGTGAGTGACCTGCAGCTACATCAGGGCCCAGCAGAACCAGAGAAGAATGCTGGAAGAACTGATCTAGCCTGGTCTGGTCCAATGCTCCCTCTAAGCTGTGGAGTCTTGTGAGGAAAAATTCTACTTTGTGAGTTACTGGCATTAGAATTGTAAGCGAGCGATTTGGCTTCTGCATAAATTAGTTTGCTCATTGGTTTCATGGCTAATCATTCCACCTTAGACCATTGTACTACCTTAGCTTTTCTAGCCGAAAAGTATTCCCACCACTTAGGTGGTAAGCTATACTCAGCTTTTATTGATCTACGAAAAGCCTTTGATTCAATTAATAGATCCTTATTGTGGGATAAACTTTATAACTTGGGTTTGGATCAACGCCTTTTGTTTTTGATTCGTAAATTACATTCGGCTAACTTCTGTCAGATTCGATTTGATAAGAGAGGGTCCCTTACTCAGAAAATTCCTGTAACTAAGGGGGTTAAGCAAGGATGTGTACTTGCCCCTTCCCTCTTTAACCTTTTCATTTCTTACTTGCCACTGTGCCTAGCTAGGATTGATGGCCATTCCCCCAAACTGAACTCCTCTGCAGTTCCCATCTTACTCTATGCAGATGATGCGGTCATTCTTTCTTTTACTAGGATTGGACTTCTGCGCCTTCTACTAGAGTTCAACTCTTATTGCAGCCAGAACTCTCTCTCCATTAATTTTGATAAAACAAAAATATTGGTTTTCTCCAAAGCCTGGAAGTGTAAACACTGGAGAATAGAGAGAAAAGAAGTAGAACAGGTCAAATCATTTAGATACTTAGGAGTCTTGTTTCATTACAACCTAAGTTGGTGTCCCCATAGAGATCATGCCCTTAGTCTAGCCAGGAATAAGACTGCAGCTTTAAGCCGTTTTTTTTTATTTAAAAGGTAATCAATTTGTGCCGGCAGCCCTTCAGATTTTTCAGGCATCGGTTATCTCCCGCCTATTGTACGGGGTACCTGTATGGATTCAGAACTTTAATAAAAGAGTAGAAATAGTAAGTTCTACCTTCTTCCGTAGGATTCTAGGTTTACCTAACTCCGTCTCCTATTTTTCCCTCTGTGCGGAGCTAGGTTTTCATCTTATTGAATCTCGGGCATGGATCACCACTATCAAATACTGGTTGCATCTGCATTTTAGTTCCCCTTCCAACAGCCTTATTGTTCAACTTCTTGCAGACCCATATATTTCTACCTCATAGTGCATAAAATCAAAACTATGGGAATTGATTTGGATTCTCTGTACAATTGCGGTGAAACAGTTATTTTGCAGGTGGTGCGGAGGAGGATTTGGGATATGGAAGCCCAAATAATTAATGCTGGCAGTTCTGGAGTTTGTTTCCCACGCTACCTTGATCTCCTCCCCACCCCCCGCAAGCTTCTATGGCTCTGTACCTCTCCAATCTAACAACTCCACTCTATCGGCGGGTCTTTATGCTTGCGAGATTTAATCTCTTTCCTTCGGCTGTTGTTTCAGGCAGATATAGGGGTATCCCCTATAGGGATAGAACCTGCAATTGCCTCTATGGTGAACCTGATTCAGTTGCTCATATCCTTCTGCGCTGTCCCCAATACTCTACCATGCGCAGCTATTTGATCAGCCCCCATTTACCTCCCACAAGGAATTCGACTGATGACAATCTCAAAATTTTATTGTCTGATAAGTTCTCAGCGATTACTCTGTCTGTTGCTGAATTCTTAGCCTATGTTTGGAAGCTAAGGGTAAGGGCGTACCAGTCTTAATTTCCCTTGTGTTCAATTGGATTGTTATATATATATTCTCTTTTAACTGTGTTCACTACTTCTGAGAAGTTTAAAAATGACCCCTTGTTGGTGTAACTTGGTGTAGTCAGTTATGACCTATTAATTTGTTCTAATAAGTCTATTTGTTCCATTGTCTTCTTTACTGCTACTGTGTTATGCCAATAAAGGTCTATGTATGTAGTTTGCTCTGGAGCCATCCTTCCTAAGACAAAAATGTGTGAACTGGAGGCTAAAAAACTGTGATCTAGCTCACACTAACTAAGCTTAGAGAGAACAGTGGTCTGGTCCAATTAGGTCAGCAAGAACTTGTGGATCTCCTGACAAAAATATGTAATCTTTCTTTAAAATCTGCCTCCATTCCTGATGACTGGAAGGTAGCTAATGTCACTCCCATCTTTAAAAAGGGCTCCAGGGGAGATCCAGGAAATTACAGGCCAGTCAGTCTGACATCGATACCGGGTAAGTTGGTGGAAACTGTTATTAAGGAAAGAATTAGTAGGCACATTGATGAACAAAAACTATTGAGGCAGACTCAGCATGGGTTCTGTAAGGGAAGATCTTGTCTCACTAACCTGTTAGTGTTTTTTGAGGGAGTGAACAAACATGTGGACAAGGGGGACCCAATAGATATTATTTACCTTGACTTCCGGAAAGCTTTTGATACAGTTCCTCATCAAAGGCTCCTAAGTAAGCTCAATAGTCATGGGATAAAAGGACAAGTCCTCTTGTGGATCAAAAACTGGCTTATAAATAGGAAACAGAGAGTGAGTATAAATGGGAAACTTTCTCAGTGGAGGGTGGTAAGCAGTGGGGTACCACAGGGATCAGTACTCGGTCCCATGCTTTTTAACTTGTTTATTAACGATTTGGAATTGGGAGTAAGCAGTGATGTGGCTAAATTTGCAGATGACATGAAGTTGTTCAGGGTGGTGAAAACCAGGGAGGATTGTGAGGCACTCCAAAGGGATCTGTTGAGGATGGGCGAGTGAGCGTCAGCGTGGCAAATGGGGTTCAATGTGGCCAAGTGCAAAGTGATGCACATTGGAGCCAAAAATCCTAAATATAAATACACGTTGATGGGGTCTGATCTGGCAGAGACTGACCAAGAGAGAGATCTTGGAGTCGTAGTGGATAACTCGCTGAAAATGTCTACACAATGTGTAGCTGCAATAAAGAAGGCCAACGCTATGCTGGGGATTATTAGGAAGGGAATTGATAACAAATCAGCCAGTATCATCATGCCCCTGTATAAATCATTGGTGCGACCTCATTTGGAATACTGTGTACAGTTCTGGTCACCACATCTCAAAAAGGATATTATAGCATTGGAAAAAGTGCAGAGAAGGGCAACTAGAATGATAAAAGGGTTGGAACACCTTCCCTATGAAGAAAGGTTAAAATGCTTGGGGCTCTTTAGCTTGGAGAAACGACGGCTGAGGGGTGACATGATCGAGGTTTATAAGATTATGAATGGGATTGAGCAGGTTGAGAAAGAAGTACTTTTCTCCCTTTCTCACAATACAAGAACTCGTGGGCACTCTATGAAATTGCTGAGCAGTCGGGTTAGAACAGATAAAAGGAAATACTTCTTCACCCAAAGAGTGATTAACATATGGAATTCACTGCCACAGGAGGTCATGGCAGCTGCAAGCATGGACAGTTTCAAGAGGAAATTAGATAAACATATGGAGCAGAAGTCCACCAGTGGCTATTAGCCACAGGGTATAGAATGAGAACTCTCAGTCTGGGGCAGGTGATGCACTCTATTCTTGGTGCTGGAGGGGGCAGCAGTGGGAGGGCTTCTGGTGCCCTGGCCCCACTGCTGGACCTCCTGATGGCACCTGGTATATTTTGGCCGCTGTGTGACAGAGTGTTGGACTAGATGGGCCATTGGCCTGATTCAACATTGGCTTCTCTTATGTTCTTATGTAAGGCAAACAGCCACATCACCATCAACTATAGTGACCAGTCACTTCTTAGGGACAGGAGAACAAGAAAGGCAGATTAACATCTGACTAGTGTGTAATAAGGAGCTGCGGTGGCTCAAGTGGTTAAGACGCTGAACTGCAGGCTGTGGAAGGTCAGTAGTTCAGCAGTTTGAGACCCGAGAGTGCCGCATGAGTGAGTGAGCTCCCGTCTCTAGTTCCAGCTCCTGCCAACCTAGCAGTTCGAAAGCAAGAAAATGCAAGTAGATAAATAGGTACCACTTTGGTGGGAAGGTAACAGCGTTCCGTGAGCCTTGGTGTTTAGTCATGCTGGCCACATGACCACGGAAATGTCTTTGGACAGCGCTGGCTCTTCGGCTTTGAAACGGAGATGAGCACCGCAACCCTAGAGTCAGATTCGACTGGCTTTTGAGCAAGGGAACCTTTACCTTTACTAGTGTGTAATAGCCTGGTATCTGACAAAGGGAGCTTTGACTCTCAACCCGCCCAATCTTGCTGGTCTCTAAGATGCTACTGGACTCACATCTAGCTGTTCTACTGCAGACCACTATGGCTACCCTCTGAAAGTAGCATCTGTACGAGACACACAGCTGTGAGCAAGGAACATCCAAATTCAGAGGCCTATTGCCTGAGAAATTAGAGAAATTTTTCTTTCTAAGTGGAACTGAGCTTGCAGATTGCAGCACGAAGAAATGAACCTTAAAGAAACCCAGTCAGATGTGCTGCAGTCATCAGCAGTGTGCTGATAACAGGAAAAGCAAGAGATGGTTAAGAAGATTTGCCGCGCCTTCGAGAAGCAAAATGCTAATGGCTGGAGATCCCGTCTCAAAATGAATCTGACATTAATCCAGGTTACGTTAACAGTTCACTAGTCTCTCCCCCACTCAAGTCATCCATTGACTCTGGTGCCGATTTCACTGATATTCAGATTGCTGTGTGTCTTTTGGAACTGAAATGACAAATGTGTTATATTTGCATGCCAGGCCTGATTTAGGTTTGATGCCAAATGGGCTAAAATCAATTACCCCTCGGGAAGTACAAAGATGCCCTTCCTGTTTCTTTCATCACCGTTGTACAGTTTTTGTTTCAATCAACTGTGTAGTGGATGTTCCCAATCCACTTGTTTCCTTTTGCACTTTTTAAATTCAATTCCACACAATCTGTATGTCACTGACACAATAAACAGATATCATTTTTAATGGAAATCATTCCACTGAATCTGAGAAATATGGTCTAGAGAAAAAAACCAACTGCACTTTTGACTCAGGTTGGGGGAACTCATGTCAGAAACTGGGTTTTTCAAATTGAAACTGTGGGTTCCCCATATTTAGAGGCATTCCTGCTTACTGGGGTGCCAGCTTCAGATATGAGCACATAATACTGAGTTATAGTGAGTTAGACCTTTGGTGTACCAAACTCAGTATTGTCTATTCCAACTGACAGCAGCTCTCCAGGCTCTCAGGTCTTTCACTACCTGAACCTTTTAACAGGAGATACTGGGGGTTGGAATCTGGGACCTTTTGCAGGCAAAACAGATGTTCTAGCACTGAGCCATAGCCCTTCCACTTATGAACTGGTTTCTAGCAACACATGTTGGTTTCACATGGCAGTGTTCAATGAATCTCGGGCTGCTACACTGACATGTTCACACCCCACAGGCACTGCAACTTGTAGAATAACTGGTCATGCTGTGTGTATCATGTAGTTATGCAATTTCCACCTTCCTAAGTCACATTTAAACTGCAGTGTACCTTTCCTCCAGGGAACTCACAACAGTGTACATGGGGCTCTAGGCTACATGATCTCAGGTACAAGGTTACTAGGAGAGACAGATCTTCATTTGCTGCCAGTTTTATATGAGTTTAACTACCACAGCTTTCCCAAAAAGAATGCTGGACATTTTATTTCACCAAAGCTGATGAAGTTTCTCTGTTAGGTCCCTAGCCTGCACCTCTGAACTACAGTGCCCAGTGTTCCCTGTAGGGACAAAATAACTATTAAAACAGTCTGAATCGACCCAGAGCAAGCATTGAAATAAATTGAGGGGAATGTAGTTCTCTATTAGGATGGGGGTTGGGTAACACCAAGGTGGTTTTTTTTAACTAATTGGAGATAGGTATAGGACCTCCGATCCAGAAGTTGGACTCTACTGACATACTGTGTTCAGAACACAAAGGAATTTGCAATGTCCTTTCACCCTGTAGTCAATGTCCTTTGTTGAACAAGCAACATACTGAGGTTAGTAGCACATCACAGGATTATTACCTAAACAGACTTTTGTTTGTTTGTTTGTTTGTTTGTTTGTTTGTGGCCTGTGTATGCATTTCATATTGTCATTTCCCATTTCAGGTTGCAACTGTCTTTACCTTAGGCTGGCAGCTCCTGAGCAACTGCCAGAAGCAATTTGGACCAAGCTGTGGGTCTGAACTGAAACCAAGCCTGAAGATCTAAAGAGCCAACCATGGGAATATCTGCACACCCTTCTGGAGCGCCGTTTCTCTTTGGTTTTCTCTTTCAATGCACCGTTTCAGCTTTCTGTGAAATATATCTGGCTTTCTGTCATGTTGGAGAGGAAGGAAGAGCCCCGTTGGCATCATGTTGCTCTTCTGCCATTCCTTCCCTTTGGGCTCTGTGCTATTAAAATTCATTCAGCCCTGGAGCCAATTACTTCAACTATACCTATATTTTCTTATTATGTACTGGTTGCTGCTGGGCAATGTATTTTTCTGATCATCTCTCTTGATGACAGAACTATAACTAAGAGTGTGAGGACATCCCTCGTGGTTATATTAGCATTCTGAAGTATCACTTTGGGAAAGGATGTGGAGGTCACTTGAAACCTACTTTGGATTCCAATATACCAAAGACAAGCATGCATATATGAAATGGCACAGAAGTAAACTGTATCCTCATAGCTCTGAGTCCCTCCCTTCAAAGCCAGTCTGGTGCTGTGGTTAGGAGCCTGGACTCTAATCTGGGAGAACTGGGTTTGATTCCCCACTCCTCCACTTGCAGCTACTGGTGTGACCTTGGGTCAGTCACAAGTTCTCTCAGAGCTGTTCTCTCAAGGACAGCTCTCTCAGAGCTCTCTCAGCCTCACCTACCTCACAGGGTGTCTGTTGTGGGGAGGGGAAGGAAAAGGAGTTTGTAAGCCGTTCTGAGACTCCTTTGGGTGGTGAAGGGTGGGGTATAAATCCAATCTCCTCCTCCTCTTCTTCTTCTTCTTCTTCTTCTTCTTCTTCTTCTTCTTCTTCTTCTTCTTCTTCTTCTTCTTCTTCTTCTTCTTCTTCTTCTTCTTCTTCTTCTTCTTCTTCTTCTTCTCATACCTGGCCTGTAGCTACAGAGGGGATTATGGGGGCTTGACCCCTTTTCTAAAAGGCATTGCCCCACAAGAATTTCTCCTGTAAATGTTTTTTTTTTCAATCATTAAAAACATTTTAAAAGATGTGCACTGCTTTAAGCAGAGTGGGGTGCTGTAGCTGACTAATTCCCGCACTGAGCAAGGGGATTGCCGTAGGCAACTTCTAACTCTGTGTCAAGAAACTGGTCTCCATTAAGAGAGTTTTTCTGCTTAAGTGTTAGCTTTCTTGACTATAGAAGTCATCACACACATACCACCCGCCAGCTTGTTATCAGAATTGTTGTTTAGGCTGGCAGAAGTGATTAACTTGCAGCAGCTGAGAACTGTCATCTAAAGTGATTGACAGCTTGCAGTTCAGAGATCTATCCTGCTAACAACTTTCTGTTGGCTAAATGGCTTTTCTTTCTGCACTGAGAACTTCAGCCCCACCAGAGAAAAAAAATTGCCCCACAAGTCACAAAATCCTGGCTATGGGCCCAGCTCATGCCCCCAAATCTTGTTGTTCTCTAAGATGCTAGTGTACTCAATTCTAGTTGTTCTTCTTCAGATCAGTACAGCTACCTTCCAAAATTACCCTTGCCACTTAAGTACACAGTGCAAAGGTCCTTTTTTATATCTTTAGATATCATTACTCGGTTGACCAGAAAGCCTCCTCTTGGACAATGAGGACAACTAGGAATCACACCCGTTGAATATGAAGCATGATAAGACAGTCATCTGTAGCTTTTGATATCATAGCTAAACCCACTATTCCCATTTAATTACATGACTGATCAACTAATTTGGATTAGTTTTATCCACACCCAAGACGTTTCCAGAAAGACTTATAATAATAAAATATAGTGTAAAATCTATCAAAAAAATAAAAAATAAAAAAACCAAGGCAGCATCCAAAATTGTTAGATAGTGTGATATTTACAATACCTTACACACTCAGGAAAATCCAGTTACAAATGACTGCTACAGCACCTTCTGGGTTGGCTTTTAGGAGGTTGTGCAAGGCACAACTCTCTTGGTAGGTCTCTGGTGAGGCCAACTGCATTTTTCTGCAATGTTCAAGTCAACTCTCAGTGGGCTATTTCAGTTTTGTTGCTGTTCTGGGGTTTTATAGATGGTATTTTATGGTTCCACTGCTTTTAATTTTTCAGTGATTTTTGCAATTTTGCTGTTGTGTAAACTGACTCAAGATTCATAAATGGCTGAGAGTTTGTGGCATATATATTTAAAATAACTAATAAACAATAGAGGAAGAATTGTAACCTTTTATTGCATTGTTTATTATACTGTTTCAATGACATCATTCTCCCATTAAGGTTTTATTGCATTGTTTGTTGTATGTATTATACTGTCATTTGGCCATTCTCTAATTTGTGATTGATTGTGATCCAGTTCTGATGCATTCTTTGTACATATTACACTTTTTATTGCATGATTTTTAAATTGTGTAAACCTCAAGTCTCAGCAAGAAAGGCAGACTATAAATGTAGCAAGGTAGGATGTAAATCTAAATACTATATTACATCAATGGTGCAGTGGTTAATAGTATATGTGCTGCTTAGCTAATACCTGCCATTTGGGGCAGCTTATAGGGTTCCCAGCTCCCCGCGACTAACGACAGGGCATGAAGGACAGGGTTGTTGGATCCAAGTTAGGAAACTCCTGGAGATTTGGGGATGAAGCTTTGGGAGACTAGGGATGTGCAACCCCACCCCCCAGTATTTTTTGGGTTAGGCGATATTGAACTTGAAAAACATCCATATTTCCTGGTATCCCTGAATCCCAATACCAGTATTATATTTGGATTTGGTCAATATTCAGGGAAGCCAAAATTTTTGGGCTCCATTATATCCTATGGGGACCATTATAGTCAATGGTCCCCATATGCTATAATGGAGAATTGAGCCAGGGGTATGTGGGGCTCTGGGGGCTGTTTTGTTGTTGTTGTTTGTTTTAGGTAAATTTGCAGCACAGCTGTTGGTGCCTCTCCTAAAAAAAAAATCCTCCAAAGTTTAAAAAGGATTGGACCACAGGGGCCAATTCTATGGCCCCCAGAAGAAGGTGCCCACATCCTCTATTGTTTCCAATGGAGGGGAAAAGGGATTTTAAGGGAATGTGGTCCCTTTAAATGCCTTTTGCAAGCTGTGGTTGAGCTCTGAAGGCACTTAAAGGGTTCACAGTCCCTTGAATTGCCTTTTCCAAGTAGCAAATTCATTCAGAATACATTTAAATGCCTTTTCCAAGCAGCAAGTTCACTTGGAAGGCATTTAAAGGGACTGCGAGCCCTTTAAACACCTTCCAAATGAACTCACCAGGGAGCTGCATGGCTTGGAGAGGGCATTTAAAGGGACCACAATCCCTTTAAATGCACTTTAAGCTTGGCTATACAGTGGCCCCAAAAATCCAAAAAAAGTTTGGGATTTTGGGGGCTTGGCCATTTCAGGTAGACAAAATGCAGCCCTGTTTGGTAACCAGCTGAAAAAAATACCCCCAAAATACTGCTAAGGTATTTTTCAGGGTGGTGGGTTTTGGCTTGGATAAACCAAATGCACACTCCTAACAAAGACCTCAGTGGGGTACAGTGCCATAGAGTCCACCTTCCAAAGCATCCATTTTCTCCAGAGGGACTGAGGATCCCAAGGTCCCACCTGGAGGCTGCCATTCCTAGCTGCTTAACAGTGTTTAACGCACTAGGCTCATGACAGCTATACCAGCTTTGCGCATCACTCGCTGAAGTACGAGACATTTTATTTTCATTAACCAGCAACAACATGAATGCTCAACTTGTTCCATTTAGCCTCTCTAACAACCAAGTTATTTCCAATTACCGTCCCATTGTCGTTTAACACGCAGTTTTTACCATCACTGTACATCCAAGACTCAGGCTGCTTCAGGGGGCTCCCATAGGCTAGAAGTGATTTAGCTTTGCTAAGGAGCTGACTGATGTAGTATTTTTAAAAAGCATCTATAGGCCATTCATTTATTCTCGGCCATTTAATTTTACATTTTGCCATTACTTGAGGAGCCAATGGAAAATTTCAATCCTTCCCCATCCTGTGCTTCAAAAATATCACCTGTACTAAAGAAACCCATTTGGAAAAGAGGTCAAGGGGCCCAGCAGAGTCAACAGTATCACCATTATGAAGTTCACTGCGGCTCAAAAGGGCAATTTGAAAAGGAGAATAGTTAGTCTACCAAGCCTGACAAAACCCATTGCCATCTATAAACGTTAACAGCTCCATCAGGAGACTTAGCGGTAAATTTCTTTTTAAGTGACTCTATATGATTGCATTTCATGTCGGGTGAGCCTCTACCACGCCACCCTAAAGAGGGAGGTGACGAGAGAGAGTGCACTCCAATATTGTGTTCATGCCATTGCTCTGTGCATTGTGGCACTCTGGAGGGTGCAGTGCTATGACAGCTGGTTAAAGTCCATGTGAAAACCTGCAGCAATGTGAGACTCCCACAGAGTTTGCTTTTTAATAAGTGTTCGACATTAAATTACTATTAACTAATTGCGAGGGTTAAAGGAGAAAGAAATCAAAAGTCTTAGGCCAAATCAATAAGGCGTGAGAGGCATTTAATTGGATGCAAATATGAGCACCATGTAAGTTCTTCTGATAGGAAAAACAAAGCTCATATACTCTATCCTTTCCACACAGCTTGTCCCCTAAATAATGATAGTTTGGTATGTGATTTCTCAGTAAGATTGTCAGGACTCTACCTGCAAACCCCAGGAGACTCCTGGGGTAGGGTTGCCAGCTTTCCACTGGCCGCCAGTGGGGGACAAAGGAGTAGGGTGGCCAGATCCAGGATGGGAAACATCTGGAGATTTGGGGAAGGATCCTGGGGAGATCAGGGACCTCAGTAGGGTACAATGCCATAGAGCCCACCCTCCAGAGCATCCATTTTCTCCAGGGGAACTGATCTCTGTTGTCTGGAGCTGTAATTCCATAAAATCCCCAGGTCCCACTTGGAGGCTAGCTTCCCTATTCTAGGGCAGGGCCCAGAAGTGATGTCACTTTCAGAAACACTGTAGGAATCCCCCAAGATCTCTCTGGGACAAAAAAAACCCCCATACAGATTGGGGAGATTTTTAGAGCGTAACCCAAAAGTTATGTCTCTTTTAAGTCATATGCCCTTCCCCTTCCTTCTCCTGCTGCAAACATCAGTGGCAGCAGGAATGCTAGAAGAGGACACTCAAGAAGCCTTATTTGTCAGAGACAAATATTTTAACTTTAGTGCCCCCCAACTATTTAAAAGGCCCCCCAAACTGAAACATCCTGGCTATAAACCTGCTACACTAGCTCAAGGAATATCTGATGGAGGGGCAGGGTATTTATATTGGTGATTAAGTTTCTTAAAACGTTACATCCTAAAAAGAACAGAACAAAGTTTGGGTCCAGTGGCATCTTTAAGACCAACAAAGTTTTAATTCTGGGTATAGGTTTTCATGTGGATAAGCTTTCTTGAAGAAGCATGGATGCACATGGAAACTTATACCCAGAATTAAACTTCGTTGGCCTTAAAGGTCCCCCTGAAGTCAAACTTTGTTCTGTTGCTTCAGACCAACATGAAGTTATCTAAAAAAAACCCCAGTTACTGTGTTTTGAACTCTATCCCAACAACACGAACAAAAAAGTGGTGAGATGTGTGTAAATTGCCCTGTGAGTCAGCAAACTGTAAAGTGTGAAACACAAAGTGTAAATAGCCCGGGCTATTGGGTGTCCCCCCACTTGGCACTGTTTTATTCTGTAGGTGCTTTTTGCTGACATGATTTGGTCAGTACCAACCACCATGCTGCTTTTAAACATGTCATTTCCCCTTGCTATTATGCTTACTTTGATACTATTGCTAGGGTTGCAGGCAATCTGTGGGAGGCTGTGGGCAGGGATATGGGCACACCATGCCAGCTGCAGTGTCCAATCACTTCTGGTAACTCTAGAAGAAGAAGAGCTGTTTTTTACTGCCCTGCTCTTCACTACCCAAAGGAGTCTCAGAGTGTCTTACAATCTCCTCCCCTTCCTCTCCCAACAACAGACACCGTGTGAGGTAGGTGGGGCTGAGAGAGCTCTGAGAGAACTATGACTGACCCAAGGTCACCCAGCTGGCTTCATGTGGAGGAGGTGTTGTGTCCTGGGATCAGAGGGCTGAGCTGGCGAAACACTGCCAAGCTTCGCTCTCTGAGAACAATAGGGACTAGGTTCCTGAGCTCGCCAGTAGTGAACCAATGGCAGCATTGGCGGGCGATTCAAACCCGCCAATAGGAATATAGGGCCGTCCCCCCTAACTGTATATAGTTGGCCTCCGGCCGTTACTGTGTGTTCTTTGTCTTATGTGAAGTACGAATAAACGCGTCTTCTCTTATGTCGTCGTCCGAGTCATGAGGCCTGAAACCCAGTACTTTACAGTGGCGACGAGGATGGGATCCTAACGCCTTCTGTGACTCCATGAACGACGAAACGGACACCGCCGAGCAACGCATCGCTGACCCCGAGAGCAGCACCGCACCGCTCGCCGAGCATCGCATCGCTGACCCCGAGAGCAGCACCGCACCGCTCGCCCCGGCGCGCGCCGTTCCTGACAGAACCATGGCCGCTTCCCACGTAACACTGGAGCACTTCGACCAGTCGCAGCCAGAAACCTGGGACGCATGGGTCGACCAGCTCATCAGCTACTTGGAGCTCAACGAAATCCGCCACCCCGACCAGAAACGAGCGATCCTCCTGAACGCCTGCGGAACCCAAACCGTCCGCCTCGCCAAGAGCCTCTTGGTGCCCCGCACGGCCTTAGAGAGCTCGTTTGGGGAAATCCTGGACGTCCTAAATGGCTACTTCAGCCCCCGGCCGACCTTCCTGGCCAAGAGGATGGATTTCCAGAGGCGAGTCCAGACCCGAGGGGAATCCATCGCCAACTTCCTAGCCGCGCTAAGGGCGCTGGCCGTGGACTGCGGGTTCCCGAAGGTGGAGGACAACCTGCTGACACAGTTCGTGTGGGGCCTGGCGGACTCCAAGCTGCGGCGCAAGTTGGTGGGACACCGGAAGCTCACCCTGGACGAGGCCCTCGACGCCGCCACTGCCCACGAGGCCGCAGAAGGGGATCGGCCGGTCGCGGCCGCGCAGGTGGTTGGAAGGAGCCCAAGCCCCGGAAACGAAGAGACGGACGAGGTCTTCGCCCTCAAACCCCAACAACGCCGGCCGGCGCCGTTCCAGCAGGCCAACAGGGAGCAAGCCAAGTACTCCGGCAACCGAGCCGTCTGTGCCAGCTGCGGGGAGGGCCACGGACGGAAATCCTGCAGGTTCCGGGATGCTGTCTGTCACGGGTGCGGAAAGCAGGGACACCTCGCCCGGGTCTGCCGGTCCAAGGGCCCCCGGAATTCGAGATCGTCGGTCCCCCAGTACCGCGCATCGTCCACCGCACACGAGACAACGGAAGAGGTCGCCGAGTTGTACCACCTCACCGACCAACCACTACAGGTACTTCGCCTCCCCAACCCCAACCTCTCCTCTGCCCCGAAGATCCAAGTAACCGTGCGGATCGAGGGGTCCCCCTGTTGCATGGAAGTGGACTCGGGATCGGCGGCGTCCATCATTTCCCTGGACACTTTAAAAAGACTTTGCCCACTAGGGGGACCCCCTCTACGTCCATCGCCACTAAGCTTGGTGGACTTTCAAAAGAACCCTGTCCCCATCCGGGGAGTCGGCACTTTCCGAGTGCAGTACCGAGACTTTGAGGGGAACTTGGACTTGGTGGTGGTGGAGGGAAATCTCGCGAGTCTCCTGGGGCGGGCGTGGTTCGAGGCCCTAGGCATATCGATTGGGGAGTAAATAAATGTGGGGTGCGGGACTGGGGGGCGGTGTGCAAAGAATTCCCGGAGGTCTTTGACGGGAAACTGGGATGTTACAAAGGGCCCCCGGTGTCGCTCCACTTAGACCCCACCGTGGCGCCCATCCGTCGGCGCTTCCGCACCGTGCCCCTGGCCCTCCGCCCTAAAATAGAGACCGAATTAGACCGGCTGGTGGCCCAGGGAGTCTTAGAGCCCGTCCCGAACGCTAGATGGGAGACACCGATAGTGACACCCGTCAAGCCAAACGGGGAGATCCGCATCTGCGCGGATTATAAGTGCACTATTAACCAGGCACTTCAGGCGCACGCATACCCCGTACCAGTGGTCAGCCATGTCCTAGCAACACTGGCAGGGGCGCGCATATTTGGAAAGCTGGATCTCGCGCAGGCGTACCAGCAACTCCCGGTAGATGAGGCCACGGCCGAGGCGCAAACCATAGTGACCCACCGGGGGGCCTTCCGGGTGAAGCGGCTGCAGTTCGGGGTCAGTGTGGCCCCAGGGATCTTCCAAAATCTAATGGACGATCTGTTAAAAGGGATCCCTGGAGTGACGCCGTTCTTCGACGACGTCCTCATCGCCGCGACCACCCCGGAAAGCTTCGCCGCCCGCCTCCGAACTGTATTGGAACGCTTCCAAGCCGCGGGGCTGAAAGTGAAGCGAGAAAAGTGCCTCCTCGGGGTGCCGGAGGTAGAGTTCTTGGGATACCGGGTAGACGCATCAGGCCTGCATCCGGCGAGGGACAAAGTGAAGGCTATCGTGGAGGCCCCCGCCCCGAAGTCCAAGGCCGAGCTCCAGGCGTTCTTAGGCCTCCTGAACTTTTACCATTCCTTTCTCCCCCACAAAGCCGCCGTGGCCGAACCCCTACACAGGCTGCTGGACAAGGCGACACCTTGGGCATGGGGAGCGAGGGAGGAGGCGGCGTTTCGGGGGGTGAAAGTCCTCTTGATTTCAAACGCAGTACTCGCGCACTTTGATGAAAAGCTCCCGGTCATCCTGGCGTGCGACGCCTCACCGTATGGGGTCGGGGCAGTCTTGGCACACAAGCTACCGGATGGGAGGGAGGTCCCGGTGGCTTACTACTCCCGCACGCTGTCCCCCGCGGAGCGGAACTACGCCCAAATCGACAGGGAGGGCTTGGCACTGGTGGCGGGGGTAAAAAAATTCCACAATTTTGTGTACGGGCGGCCCTTCACGCTCGTAACAGATCATAAGCCGCTCCTGGGACTGTTCGCGGCGGACAAACAAACGCCGCAAGTTTTGTCGCCCCGGGTGTTGCGCTGGTCCTTATTTTTAGCGGGTTACCAATACCGGCTGGAGCATCGGCCGGGCAAGGCGCTGGGTCATGCCGACGCCTTGAGCCGCCTACCGCTGCCGCAGACAGGGGAAGATCCGGCCCCAGCCCCCGCTGTCTTGCTGATGGAGGAACTGCCAAACCCCCCTTCAGGCTGCAGATGTGGCCGCCCGCACGTCCCGAGATCCCATTCTCTCCCGGGTCCTAAACTGGGTGGTGAGGGGGTGGCCAGCGGAACAGACAGGGCCAGAATTCACAGCATACAAGGCCAGGCGGGAAGAGCTGTCCGCATTGAAGGGATGTTTACTATGGGGAGACAGGGTGATCATTCCAGGGCCCATGAGACAAGGGGTGCTAGAAACGCTGCACGAGGCCCACCCGGGCATCGTACGAATGAAAGCTCTGGCAAGGAGCTACGTGTGGTGGCCCGGGGTGGACGCAGAAATTGAATCTTGGGTCAGAGGGTGCACACGATGTCAGGAGGTCCGCCCCAATCCACCGAGAGCGCCAACCCAAAGCTGGGAGTCTACCCACAAGCCGTGGTCACGCCTGCACATAGACTTTGCGGGGCCGTTCCAGGGGCTCCAGTTCATGGTAACGGTAGACTCTTATTCAAAATGGGTGGAAATAAGCCCAGTGTCTACCACCTCTACCAAGGCGGCAATAAGGGCCCTGCGGAAGATATTTGCAACGCACGGGTTACCCGACACAATCGTATCGGACAACGGGGCAGCATTCACATCTGCAGAGTTTCAAGCGTTCCTCGAAAGGAACCTCATCAGGCACATACGATCCGCGCCTTTCCACCCGGCAACTAATGGTCAGGCGGAGAGGACGGTACGCACCGCCAAAGAGGCCCTGAGCCGCATAACGGGGGGGACTGGGAGTTCCGGCTGGCCCGCTTCCTTCTCACATACCGCACCACCCCAAACCCCATCTCCGGACACTGCCCCGCAGAACTATTAATGGGCCGCCGCCCTACCACGTTATTAGACAGACTCCACCCGGACCGAGCCCCAGAGAGAAAGCTGGTAGAGAACAGGGAGGCGCCCCGGAGCTTCCTACCGGGAGACCCTGTCTACTTCCGGAACTACGGAGCGGGGCCGCAGTGGGTGGCAGGGCGCATCCTAAGACCCACCGGGCCAGTGTCATACGAGGTCCTAACCGATGGGGACCGGGTCCTCCGCAAGCACATCGACCAGCTCCGGAGGCGACAAGACCCCGATAGAGAGATCGAGCTACCGGGAAATGCCGCCCCTGCCCCATCATCCGATCGACCGCAAGCACCGACAGCGGAGCCAGCGCCAGAGAGTCCACGGAATCCGGAGGGGGCCCCGGTAGCAGCTGAACCGCCGCCGCCACTGCCGCCACCGTTGGCCCCGGTAGCAGCTGAGCCGCCGCCGCCGCTGCCGCCACCGTTACAGCCGCCACCGTCACCGCCTCGGCGACTTCCAGAGGCCCAAGCTCCGAGTGCGGGCGGAACAACCGATAGGGGCCCCGCCAGTCCGGTACCGGCCCCCCGACGTTCGCTAAGAGAAAGGAGGCCACCAGCATACTTAAAGGACTACGTCACCTGATAGGGGACGAACCATGGGGGGAGGGGTGTTGTGTCCTGGGATCAGAGGGCTGAGCTGGCGAAACACTGCCAAGCTTCGCTCTCTGAGAACAATAGGGACTAGGTTCCTGAGCTCGCCAGTAGTGAACCAATGGCAGCATTGGCGGGCGATTCAAACCCGCCAATAGGAATATAGGGCCATCCCCCCTAACTGTATATAGTTGGCCTCCGGCCGTTACTGTGTGTTCTTTGTCTTATGTGAAGTACGAATAAACGCGTCTTCTCTTATGTCGTCGTCCGAGTCATGAGGCCTGAAACCCAGTACTTTACAGAGGAGTGGAGGAAATCAAATCTGGTTCTCCAGATTAGAGTCCACTGCCCTTAATTACTACACAGAGCTGGCTCTCTAGGTGATGCCTAGAGCTGCCCCCCCTCTCTCTTTTGCTGGAAGTGATGTGATGCAGCAGCTGGCATCATGGGATGCAGCAGCTGGCATTGTGAAAGCAGTGGCAGGCAGTGAGAGCAGATGGGTAGGGTGAGGGATTCCTGCTAACCAGCCCAACTTTCACTGCATTATATCTTTAACCATATTATTTTAACAAAAAAGAAAGAAAAGATAACTTATATCGTCTTTTACCATTGCGTTATGAATAGCCTTGTGTGCCATTTGATGACAGAACAGTGATCTATACATTTTCTAAATAAATATTTTCAAATCTACAGGGGAGTTGGGACCAAAGATAACAGACTCTAAGACTAGCAAGTGAATGTGTGCAAGAAGCTGTCAAATACAGAATGTGATATGATGATGATTTAAAAAAAAATACTTTGACTAAACATAGGCAAACAACAGTGAAGCAAGCATGTGAAATAGAAGCTCTGATTAACAACTGAATTATGAATCATGAAGGCACAGTCAAAACACTACAAAATAACATGAGTTGTGTCCTGTGACTCTGTTCTTCCATCTGTCTGGCACAGGGAACCTGGCTCTGGAGGACAGTGGCCCATCCTGCATCTAGCGTTCGCTCCACTGTTTTACCAAACTCACAGTTGGAACAGAAAAAGATGCAGCTCAAAACCACATTCAAATACCCTGGGCCACTGTCATACTGACTGCAGAGTCACCCCTGAATGGCCATAAAATGGCTGTAAATCTATACAGACAGTACCATAAAATGAGAGATCAAAGGAAGAGAAACCGTCACGCAGTGTGGAGGCTACCATAAAACCTAACAATCAAAGAAAGTGAAAATGGCATGCAATGTGGAGGGCAATTTCTGTTCCAGCGTGGGTTTGGTAAAACAGCAGATTGAATGCTAGATGCAGAAAGGGCTTGTGTCCACTGTCAGTGTGTCCACTGTTAGTGGCCTGGATTCATAGGATCCTATTCCATCTTGTGTATTTTGCACTGAATTGGGATCTATCCTACAGAGCATTAATGTGTGTGAATGCATCTATCCTATGACACTACAAATAAACAGCAAAAAAAAAAAAAAAAAGCAGCTCATGAAATGCATAGTACAAAATGCTCAGAAGGCAGGGTTTCATGTGCGATGAGTCTACCTATCACAGATTCTGTGGGCGATATGCACATCTTCAAAAATAGACGTTAATGATACGGTAAAGCTGATAAACAACACAGCAGCTAATATTGACAGGGAGATATTTTCAACCTGTTTCACAGAGGCATGGTTTTGAATGCATGCTCTACTTAGAAACTGCATATCTTTTGGAAACGACAGCACTTCTGATGTGCTTGGAAACCCAGTTAGCCTAGCTTGCCAACTTGTGGGAAAGTTGCAGAGGTTAATACTCTGGCACTGTAGTGATCATCATTTGAAGCTAGCTGTAAATGATGGAGGGTGTAAACTGACAGCAGCTTGCCAGATGAAAACATTTTTAACAAGTCATATTGTGTTTACAGTACATCTCCTAAGGATAAGACTGGAATTGAATTTTACAGTTCAGTGTTAGACTGATTTCAGTAGGGCATCTTTGGAAATACCCACTGAGCATCAAGCCCCCATCCTCTTAAGGTCTGTGTGGAATGATTGTGTGTGTGCATGTGTATAAAGTGCCATTCAAGTCGCAGCTGAGTTATGGTGACCCCAGCAAGTGGCTTTCAGGGCAAGTAGCAGAGATGAACATAACATAAAAGCATAAGAGAAGCCAATGCTGGATCAGGCCAATGGCCGATCCATTCCAACAGTCTGTCATACAGTGGCCAAAAATACCAGGTGCCATCAGGAGGTCCACCAGTGGGGCCAGGTGGGGTCAGGTGGCTTGCCGTTACCTTCTTCTGTGGAGTCATCCTTTGTGGTCTCCCAATCCCAACCCTGCTTAGCTTCCGAGATCTGATGAGATTGGGCTATACCATGCCACTTTCCCTCCCATGGAAAGATTACCAAGAACCATATTTTCATTTTGACAAAGCAAAAGGGAACAGCAAGTGAATATGCGTAGCGTTAAAAATAAAATAAGCGACACATTTTATGCTGACTATTTGAATCATGTTGGATTCCCTGACAGAACTTGAACATCTCTCATGGAAAGTACAAGATAGACAGGTTATACTGCCAGAAGCTTATCGTTTCATTCCCCTGAAGTACCATGTTTTCAAACCAATGGTGCGTAATCCATGCGAATACTATGAAGCGGAGCAAAATGTAGTGCGTCAAACAGAATTTCAAGGGATTTGTCTGGAACATGGAAAGACTATTGAAAATCAGTCAGCAATACACTTTTGAGAAATGATCTGAGAATAATAATAATCACTTGTTTACAAGAGCTCCCCGTATTTCTTAAGGAAATGAAAATAAGATGCAAATAGAGGTAAGTACAAAAAAAACCTGATGCCTGACTTGGAAAGCTTTGATGCAGCTAATTGGCCTAAGGAAATGCCTTCTCAGACATTATGATCACAAAGGACCTGCTTTCTGCACATACATGCTACTCGCAGTCTTTGAGATACACACTGCTGCCATATTGTCTTAAAGTAATGTATGGATCTTGCATGTGCATACAACTTCTGTACATTTAGCATGTGGTGCCCATGTACCAAAGCTGAAAATCCACACATTACTGCTTTCAGACAATATGGCAATTACTCATAGCAGGAATAGCTATGTGCAGTGGCATGGCTGCAGAGGTGCATGGATTGAAAAGAGCAGGAAAAAAGCAGAACTGGCCTTTGACTGGTGGACAAAGCAGGCTAGTGGGTTGTCTAAGACATTAAACATTGATATGGACCTGTCAGCACAAGTCCTTAAATACCTACTGAATGTGATGCTATGCCAAACAAACTTCAACCGCTTAAAGGAGGTATGCATACGCTAATCATATATCCACAGTGGAATGTGAGAAGTTATTCAGAATTATAAATTTTCCTCTCCAAGAAGAAATTTAGCTATCACTATTGGCGGATGTTCCCTGGCTTCAGCTCCCAAGTTGGAATGCTGAATGCTTGCAAGTTTATAAACCTTCTCTATTTTATTTGTTCTACCTCAGTTTGTTTTAATTTACTGTTTTATTAACGGAGCTATCACTATTAACAGCTTCCATGCTGATATTCATTAGCTTGGTTAGCCCTCTGCTACATTTTTTTAATCTTGGAGATTATGCAGAATGATCGTTGGAGAAGGGGCATTGTCATGGTAACAAAGCAATGAAGTGCTCGCAATTATACAACAAGACTATCAGGGAACTGTTTTGAAGGTTTGTCATGTTCTAAGATTAGGCCAGATTCAGTATTGGTTTTGCCTTTGTGCATAGCAGTTATTCTTGATAATGAATGATGACTGTCATGATTCCCACACGTATCCTTAATTCAGGCTTGCAGATCCATTATTCTATTGAACGACAGTGAATGGACCAATCAAGCCCCATCTAATTTGAAATCAAGCCTTTGAAATCAACACTTCGAGCAACATGATTAAATCTTCTTTTGTAACGTTTCTAGACCCGGGTGTGATTTCTGGAAGTGCCACACTCTGTATTAGGAAAAAGAGACATTTGTATTGGCATTGGCTGCAGACATATCTGATGATGTCAACTTGTTGGAACAACTTCCTGTGAAAATGGAAACTTAAAGTATTTTTTTAAAAAGTAAAATATCAAAAATAAATAGCTTACATCGAATTAAAAAGGAAGTTCCAAGTATCGAGCCCACAAGAGGTGACACAACCGTACATTATTGCTATGAGGACACCTTGATTAGGTGCTAACAGCCTTGCAGGCACAGGAAATATGATTCTGTACATAATGTACAAGAGTGGTGACAATTAACTCACACCTTGACCTTCCTCTTATGAGTCATGAATCAGTCAGCCATAAAACTACCCCAGAATTGTATATTCTTCCCCACTTGGTGGAGGCTTAATAGCCTTCATTTCAGAGAGGCGTACAAGGTCTTGTTCAGACAATGGAAGCTTTGGTCATACTTCTTACAGGGCAAGCCCAAAAGGAAGACAACAGTGAATATAAGATTATCCCCCTTTTTAAAAGCTTACTTACCAAAGGATGATGATGATGATGATGATGATGATGATGATGATGATGATGATGATGATGATGATGATGATTCCAGTACTTAACTGTAGCTGGTATGTGGATTTAAGATGCCCTCCTTTTCTTTTCTTTTCTTTTGTATTGCTTTTTTTTATATACCCATCTAAAACTACAACGAAAAAGGGGAGGGGATCCTGATCTTTTTAATTCATCGTCGCATGACCAGACATCCCTCGGGGAAATGGCCTTACCGCGTGCTGCCTCCATTGTGGATTGCCTAGACAGCATCCACTGAAGGAGGCACACGCAGTGGGGGTTTTCTTAAAAAAAACTTTTTGCGCATGTGCATAGGCATCACAGCACGTCCTTGTTGAAGGAGGAGCGCGGTGTTGTTGTTTTTTAAAAAAAACTTTTTGTGCATGTGCATAGATGTGACAGCACGTCATTGTCGGTCCACGCATGTGTAGAGATTTTTTTAAAATGGCGCCCGCTTGGGATGGTCTGACATCAGACCATCCTGATGGGAGGATTGTGCGCTGATGGATCAGATGGATGAAAGTCCGCAGTTGTCCCGCAGGTAACTGAAAACCCCAGATTTTAAAGTGGTATCTTTTAAGTACGCCTCCGAAGTGCAGCAAAATGGGATGCTCATGGAAGAGGGACATTTCCCAGATGTTTGTGTGTGGACAGTAACTTTAGATCCGTGAGGCAATCGTGCCTCGTGCAGATCTAAAGAGCCGTCTGATCGGACTCAGAGTCGTTTGACACTGGAGAAAGTCTGATCTTTATGTCAGCAGTTTCACCCTGCATTTCCAGATATCTGATCAATCCATCATATTCCTGAGCCATTTGGGAATTCTGATTGCACACTTCTGTCTTCCCACCATTTTTTAAAATTCACTTGATGATGTGCACATAAGTGGATCTTTACCACAAGGTTGTGAATCACTGCTTGCACATTTCTGCACCCAACCATTCTGTCAGGATTGAGAGCCCACAAGAAAGTTGGTGTTTAGTGACAAATCCCACCACAACCCCTCTCTCCTGTTTCTTTGGGAAAGCTGGTGAAAATAGTCTTCTAGTTAGGCTCCCATATTGGCAGGGAACCTGGGGAGGCTGGCATCCCTAATTCACGGAGCTGGTAAAGCTGAAAAAATTTAAAAATCCAGGCAGCCTCGCTTCTGAGTAAACCTGGGCTGAATATCTGCCCCAAAAGAGTGTGCAGGGCTTTCCGGGCATGGACCCTGGCTAAAGTGCGGGGTGGATATTAACCAGACTACAGAGATCAGTTTCCTTAAATGCTTTGGAAGGTGGGCTGTATGGCATGGTACCCCATTGAAGTCCCTGTCCTCCCCAGGCTCCATCCCCAAAACTCCAGGAGTTTCCCTGCCTGGAGCTAGCAACCCTGCTCCCTTTCTCACTTCCCCCCATGCAAACTGTTTTCTGCTTTAGAGTTGCTGTTTGAGAGCATCCCATGATTAACACAAGAGTAAATGTACTGAAGTCAGTGAGGCTACTTTCATGTAAATCTGTATTCCAAGGAAGAGAGGCAAAGCAGAGGAGGCTGAGAGGAGCTACAGTACTTAGCAAAGGGACCACGGAACTGTCAAAATGGTGTTTCGAATGAGTGCTTCTGCACATGTATGAAAGATATTTCTTTTAAAAAAAGGATGCCACCTGACCTCCCACTCCATGGTTACCATGCAACAATAATCTGAATGTTCAACCACAGAGTGAGTACACAGTGAGGTGGGTTAAGGGTGGCATGTTTGGGCAATCCTCTCCAAAACAAATAACACCAGATAAAATAGAGGCACAGCCAGACTGCACCAAGCCTGTCATCTGACTGCAGCCTTACAGATGTACTTATATTACTTCAAGATGCCAGACAGAAATGTTCCCTGCTCCATTGAGGAATCAAATAATACCCAAATTTGAATTTCCATCCTATCTTTATATGCTGGCAATCCCTAAATCTAGATGGTCATATATGCTTATGCACTGTAATGTGCTACCAACTGCACAGGTGTTTTGTAAGGATTCCTTCAGAACAACATTTTTGTGATTGCTCCTTGTAAATGGTTGATTTGTTACTGCATGTTTTCTTTTATTGTTCCAAACACACTGTTGCCATGGAGAGAGTTCTTGCAAAATGGTTGTTATAATATTCAGCCACTTCTGATACCCATAAATTAAGATTGTATTTGAACCTATATGGTTGATGTGACTAAATTCTTCTTTTCTGTTGTTTTAATTCTTCAATGTTTTTCTTGGTTTATGGCTTGTGGGCTGTTAAACCTTATGGCAAACCTAGCAAGTGTCTTTAAAGGGAAGTGAGAAGCAGAGGTGGTTTGCCATTGCCTTTCTCTGCAGAGTCTTCCTCGGTGGTCTCTTCTCCAAGTACCAATCCTGCTTGGCTTCTGAGAGCAGGCTCTACCATGACACCTTCCCTCCCCCAACTCTTAGATAAACAGATAGATTTCTGTGTCCTTGCACATCCTTCATTCTCAGAAAGAAATCTCATTTTACAGACTTCCCTCTGATGTCAACTCAATGAGAGCAAATTGTAGAAAGGTGAATTAATTAATCTTTAAAAGCTAAAGCAATGTTTCTGGGAAGGGGAAATCTTTACTGATGCAGTCTGCAGTAAAATAGCTCTGGTCTGGCAAAAAGGAATCAACATCTGACACATTCCAACATAAAGTTGGGGTATTAATTGTACTATTGGCTTCCTTTCTTTATAGAGCAATTGATTATTGTTCAAGGAAATAATGTTCAAGACTGCTGTTTTGCCTTTTATGCAAAAAGAGAATGTTTTTATTTAGCTGACACAAGCATAACTCACAAGAATAAAAATGGAGTTGTATGCAAATTATGAGTGCATTCACAATGGATTCCAGTCAATTTGTTATTGTTTTAATGGTTTGAATCCAATTGTAAATGTATTTATTGAAATGTTGTTCACCACCCTGAGCCCTACGCCTAGGGGAAGGCGGGCTATAAATCAAGTAAATAAATAAATAAATAAATGTTTTTGCAGCACTTACTGGGTTGTATCAGTAGAGTCGAATGAAACCCTGTCTTTTCTTCAACTGCCTGCTTTCTTACCATATGATAGGGACTGAGAATCCCTTTCACAGATATTTTATCCTCAGTAGAAAGGGGGGCCTTGCACATCCAGGGCTTATACATGCAAAAGTAATTTGGAATTTTGAAAATAATCAGGTTGTTAACTGGTCAGTTCATAATTAAAAACACAGTCCGTGGAATATATTTTATTAGGACCAATCCAATGACGCATAACAGGATGCAAGCTTTTGAGTTCCGTAGAGCATTTCCATCAGGCCAGAGGATACAGAATAAAAAAGGGGGGCAGATTCTTCGGGTCATCATGATCTCCAAACCCTCTCTTACTAGGATATGGTGGAACTTCTGCAAGGCAATGAAAATTCAGCTTTCAGGCTGGCCAGGAGTCATAAAAGGGACAGGCAACAAATCAGTTCAACAGTAATGCCCTTCAATAATCCTAATCTTGCTTTTAACTAGCGGGACAAGATACCATGTGTATCAAGGAAACACATGTCAGTGTGAATGCCTCCCATTTGCCCATGGGTTCAAATACAAACAGAAGCAAAAGGGTGAAACTCTTCTTGTAGCGCCTCTCATTCCTAAGAACTGTGGGGTTAGGATTTACAACTAGGTTGGGACTGGAGTTCTCCTGAAATGACAACTGATCTCCAGAGTACAGTGATGAGTTTCTCTGGAGGAAATAACAGATACTGTAGTATACCATAGTGATGGGTGAATTGGTTTATCATAGTGACTGAATCGCCACTGAGTTCTCTCCCTTCCCCAAACTCCACTCTCCCCAGACACTGCGCTCCAATCTCCAGGAATTTCCCAAATCAGAGTTGGCATCCTTATTGACAACTGGTTTGAGAAATGATGATGCCAATCTGGGCAGTAATCCACACCAAGGACAGTAAGACACCTCTTGCCAAAACATAATACTCTACAGTTGAATACTCTACAGTCTTGGAAGGGATGGTGAGGACCTGGACAACACAAAATCAATAAGCCAAGTTTATTGAGGATAATCATACAAGATATGGGCTTGAAGAGTCAAAATAATTTCAGGCTTACAGAAATAGTGCTCAGGCAAGAACACCCACAATAAATATTCAAGGTACCCATGCAGAGTGTGTGCTGTATACCACTCAAGCAGGGGGAGGCAAGAGGCCAAAGAAGTTTCTTCCAGGAGCAGCATTTTAAATTAATAAATATTTTATTTGGAGGAGATTTTTAAATGATTTTTATTTTTTTTTAATAAAAGAGGGATACAGAAAGAAAAGGAAAGAGGGGTAATAATATTTAAATTATATATTGCAAGGACAATCAAAAGTCAATAAACACATCACATTTAAAATGCAAATTTCAAATACAAAATATTCAAAAATACTTTCTCAGTCTCAGTGTATCTGTAACTGTTACAATTACATCAATCAAGTGGTTAGGGATAAAAAGGGATTAAAGGGACCATTTTATATAAGCATTCGGTGCGTGTGGTCATTTGTTGAGCTATATAAACTATATAAACTAGTGTAATGTACTCAGACCTAATGCAATCAGACCTGACTGCGTGCGAGGCAAGGAAGCCAAGCGGTCAAGCAAAACATCCGAGCTTTGCTCAACTGAACAAATGACTCAGCGGATCCTAGCCTGCTCCAATCAGATGGTTAGGCTCCCAGCTGAGAGCCTGTGAGACTCTCAGCCATTGTAAATATCCTATCACGATTGTGTGTGGGGGTGTTTTTGGTGTGGGGTTTTCAGGGGATATAAACTGGCCTGCGAGCCGGGTAAAGTTATCTTGTTCTTGAACTAATAAAGTATGTGAGAGCTGAAATCACTCATCAGTCTCAGTACTTTTCAACTAGTTAGCTTAAAATTAAAAAAAGATTACTACATTTAACATTAAATCTTGCCACAGCAGTGTATTGATCCAGGAGCAGCATTTGAGGAGGGGCATTTGGGGCTGCAGCAAGAGGGGAGAACTGAGGAAATCCTGCTCTACTTATGGAAGTCCTTTCCATGAGCTGAGGTCTTCTACGGCATCTACAGGGCCAGCTCGCCCCCCACAAAAAGCCCCCCTGCCTCTTTCCAGGCTTGCTTGGGCGCCCCGCAGCCACGGAGCGCCCAAGCAAGCCGGCGCTGGGAGGGAAGGGGCGGCGGTTTAAACCACCGCCCCTTCCCTGGCTTTCTTGGGGGCCCCGCAACTGCGGAGCCCCCAGGAAAGCTGGCGCTCAGAGGGAGGGGGTGGGTGTTTGAACCCCCGCCCCTTTCCCTGGCTTTCCTGGGGGCCCCGCAGCTGTGGAGCCCCCAGGAAAGCCAGCGCTCCGCCGCAGCCCCCGGTCTCCAGGCTCCACCGGGAGGTTGGCATCCCCAGTGGGGGGCGCCCCAGGCTGTCCTGCCTAGGGCGCCCAGACACCTGTAGCCGGCCCTAGCCATCTAAGCCATTATTTCTATGCAAAACACCACACTGTCGTCGGAAGATGCTTGATTCAACACAGAGATTTCTCTGTTTCAGCAACTCTAGTCATGCATCTTTTATTTTATTCCACAAGATGAAGTTCTTCATCCCTTCACAAATCATGAATAGCCTGTTTTTCCACTTAAAAACTCAACTTTTCTTTTTAAACTTGCAGGGGGGAATTCCGCACACGTGTCTAGATAGGTGGGGACATTTTGCATGAAAGGAAATGTGTTTGCATGAAAGGAAATGCCCCCTTCCTCTGCATTTTCATAGCGAACTGCCTTGGTGTCACTGCTGACACCAACGATATTTAGAGGGTTTTTTTAATTTGTGCGGGGTCAGGTGTTACCCAAATGGCCTACCTGTGTGGCACCCTCAACAGGTGGAGTGTCAATATCTTAGCACCGTTACTACATGACGGCAATGCAAGTGGTAAGTGTTTTTCTCTGCTCTCTTCACTAGTGTTTGAAAGAAAAAAATCTTGAAGTGCTCTCTCCCCTTTCCCAAACAGCTGGTGGTCACTTAGTCTCTTTCGATGTAAATGAACACAAGGAGATACACAGTACCTTCTAGCAATTAGCATTTCAAAAGGATTCAAGTGTTGTGTTAATTTTGAGCAGCACTGTGCATGTATCAAACAATTAAAAGGTAGGTGGGAAACCATGATGGTGATATGACAACAGCAGGGGGGATGAAATCCTCATCTAATCTGAAAGGATGAAAACCCAGAATACCTCGGGCCCTGGAGAATCTCGGCTGCAATTGTGAATTCAGCAACAATTGCATCAGCTACATGACCACCATGGAAAGCCCACCACTTGTTAAGTCCTCTGCTGTGAGAATCCCTTTTATTGTGCTAGCAGAGTTTTTACCCTAAACCCCACCAGAGGAATCTGTATGCAGAAACTGCTTCCACATTTCTACCTCCCTTACTGCGCTGTTGCCCCTGCTGTTTAGAGATACTTCTTTCTATAATGATCTCATCTTATCTCATTTTTCTAAAGGACTTTTTTAAATTATTTGGTCACCTGCAGAAACTCCTTTAAAACTCTATTGCTGCCTGCTGGATCATGACAAAGTTTCATTTCCAAACAGATGATTGCATGAGCAACCGCTTTTACTTTTACAGGAGTGACGATAAAGACAACAGAAAGCACAAGGGAGGGATTGATAAGACTCTTGCATAGTCCCTCTCTTTGCCTAATGACCCCATGCAACTGAAACTGTGATAAAAAAGGATGTAACGTTTTCTACTTGTGGCTTTTTTGAAAGTTAATACCCTGACTAATATAACCAGGTAGAATAAGTATGGAGATGGTTTTTTAATTATAGCTAAGATTCATCCCTTAATTCTCTGAAATCACAAAATAATTCCTTGGAACATATTAAACTTCGGAGTCCAGGAGAGTAGCTAAGACGCAGCTTTCTCAGCCCATCAGCTCTACCTATCTCACATCAGCAGCCCTCTGGCCAGGGAACTCAACTCCAGTTGTGACTTAATCTGGGCGGGAAACTTTGCTACCAGCGCTAAGTTTTTGTGAGTCATCTGCCAGACTCCTTCTCTGCTTTTATGCCTGAGAAGTCACTTGCTTGATGCTACTGCACTACAGGTCCCAGTCACATGAGCGGGATACTGCGCCACTGAAGGGAGACAAATTAGAGCTGGAGCAAAAAGATGCACAGTAGCACGATCAGATATGTCCCTGAGATGCCGCGCAGACGCCGATAGCCGGCGATCACACGGCGATGTTGAAGTGCATCAAAGGGTCTTGCACATGAGCACTCTTATGTTGCTTCGCGTACCGTGGAGGCTTGGAAAAAACACATCCGGTGCGACGTACCGGATTAACTCCGCTTCCACGATCCGACGCTCGCCTGCAACCCGTGTTTTCCGGTTGCTACTACCCTTTTGCTGGTACTTTTTAAATCCACTTCTTTGGGTCGACGGTACAGCTTGGTGACGGGTGCGCTATGCTTCCCAGATGTTGCCGTATGATCATGCCCATTTGATGTGCCCTCAGCCCGTCCGTTTCGCGGGGCAAATCCTCCCATGTGACCGGGGCCTACAGGGAAGTTTTGTAAACATGAGAAAATCACTGATGGACAGTGCTGCTTTGGAGCAAGGGAGTGTGGTCAGCTCCCCACACTAGACTCTATGTATCTTTGCCTCTGAATAACCAGACAAGTAATCTGCAGCTGCAAGAGGTCAATTGATGCTACAGTGCATTAGACTGATGTCTGGGTTTATTTCTCCAGCCCTATATTGAAGGTTGTTTTTATAGAAGAAACCATGTTCTGCTAGACATTTTTTTTAAAAAAATTAGCTATAATGAAAGTCAGTGCGGTGTAGTGATTAACAGCAAGGACTCTAGACTGGAGAACCAGGTTTGATTCCCCACTCCTCCACATGAAGCCTGCTGTGTGACCTAGGATCTGTCACAAGTCTCTCAGGGCTCTCTCAGCCCCACCTACCGCATAAGGTGTCTGTTGTGGGGTGGGGAAGGGAAAGAGTTTGTAAGCTGCTTTAAGGCTCCGTAAGGTAGAGAAAAGTGGAGTATAAAAAATGAGTCTTCTTCATATAAGATTGGAAAGATCCACAACAGTACATTTCAGTTGACAGTGTCTCCACCCTAATGTCAGTAGGGTTATGAATATGCAGTTGTTATGGAGACCAGTACACTGGATGTTAGTTTAAATTTTACAGCCAAAGAAGACTCCCAGTTTGCTTTCAGGCCCAATTCAAGGGGCTGGTGTTGACCTTTAAAACCCTAAGTGGCTTGGAACAAACATGCCTTAAGGACTGCCTAGTCCCATATGAACCTACTGACATCTTCAGGGGCCCTGCTTTGGGTTCCCCATCATCTGAGGGAAGATAGATAGCAGCCCCAAGAAATAACCTTCTTGAATGTGACACCAAAGCTATGGAATTCCCTCCCCAGGGCAATTGGTCTGTCCCCCTCTATCACTGTCTTCCACCAGTGTGTGAAGTCTTTTCTGTTTTGTTTGATGTTCCTGCACAGACACTCCTTCTTGTTTATGTGTTTTATTTTAACAATTATTTAATTCATTTATAACTTGGCTTTCTCCCCAGTGGTGACCTAAAGCAGCTTGTATCGGTCTCCTCTCCTTCATTTTATCCTCACAGAAACCCTCTGAGGTAAATTAGGCTGAGAGAGTATGACTGGCCCAAAGTCTCCCAGCAAGCTCCATGGTTAAAGTGGGGCTTTGAACTCGGGTCTCCCAGATCCGTCAAACAGTCTTAACCACTGCACTGCACCACTACATTGGTTTAATGGTTGTTCTTAATTTATATTTATATAATGCCCACTTGGTCCTAACTGGTACATTTTGGTGTCTTACAGCACAAACCTATGAAGAGTTACTCCAGTCACAGCTCATTGAAACCAGTAGGTTTAGAATAAAATGTGTCTGTGTAAGATTGTACTGTTATTGTATTTACCAATATAAGTAATTTCTTTCCCAGTACATTTCAATATAAGGCTTTCTGCATGGGCTAGGTAGTGTTTCAGAGGTAACATTCCTCACAAGGATGTTGAGAGGGTAAAATGGGATAAACCATTGTAGGTAATTCTCAAGAACTTGGAAAAATGGATGGATAAAATGAGGTTGATGAATGCATTGACTTCACTGGACTTAGAAGAGCATAGCTCTGCTTAGGATTGCTCTGTAAACAGGCAATATCCTTAAGGTATTTTACCCACCATAGACTCACACATGTCATTATAAAATATGTTCTATATATTTGACATGAACCCCTGAAAAATTGTATTAGGACTAGCACAGAGTAAAGTAGGATGGATTTTCCCCCACTTGCTTGGCCCGAGAAACTGCTGTGATAAATATATTTTGCAATTTATTTCATTTGAAATCTTACTCTAATGTGCAATGTGGAGATCTTGCTTGATTTTCCTTAACAAATCTAGGAAAAATCTAGCCCCAGCAAAGAGCACGTCTTTTACCAGCAACTTCAGGCAAATAATACTAATAAACAAGGATGTTTTTCCTGTTGTTTCTTAATGATCAGCCAAGGTTTCCACAGAATATATGGTTATAAGGACATGCCTCTGTCTGTGTCTTTGCACACTGCCATCAATAAATCACAGCATGGTTTAGATAGCCCAAACTGCAGGGACTCATTCTGACTGCTATGGAGCTCCAATCACTTCCACCATGACTGCTTGTTATTAATTTAGACACAGTTGGGCACAATCAAGACTAATTCCAAGCTCTGAAATCATTGTTACCTCAGAAGCTGCAGTACAATTTTACCACTTAGCAATAAAAAAGCTCAATTGTATTAAATAATCAAACACATCGGAAGCATTTAAGAGTTTAGCTACCTAAAGGCAAGGAATAGGACCACAAGAACACATCTAATTCAGATCCCAATCTTGTAAAACGTTGTTGTGATTGTATTTATTTTTAAGCACAGTCTTTATCACCCACTACTTCAGGGCAGATAGACCATGTCCTGAAATTAATAATGGAGGGAAGGCTGCATTTTATGGCCTGATCATCAGACCTCAGAAGCTAAGTAGGGTTGATACTAGGATGGAAGATCACCAAAGAAGACTGTGCAAAGGAAGGCAATGGCAAACCACCTCTAATTCTCACTTGCCTTGAAAGCCCCTTGCAAGGGTCACCATAAGTTGGTTGAGACTTGACAGGAAGCAAAGAGTAGGAATAAATGAATATTCCTTACAATGGAGGGAAGTAAGCAGTGGGCATCCCACAAGGATAATTATTTGGGCTGGTACTATTTAATTTATTCATGAATGACTGGGAACTCGGGGTGAGGACTGAGGATTGTAGTGGCCAGGTTTTCTGATGACACAAAATTATTCAGGATGGTGAAAACCAAGGATTACTGTGAAGAGCTCCAGGAGGATCTCCACAAATTGGGTGAGTGGGCAACAATGTGGCAAATTAAATTCAGTGTTGGTAAATGTAAGGTGATGTGCACTGGGACAAAGAAATCCCAGCTTCAAGTATAGGCTAATGGGGTCTGAACTTCATGAGACTGAGAGGGGGAAAGATCTTGGGGTCATAGTAGATAGTTCAGTGAAAGTGTCAACCCACTGTGCTGTGGTGGTAAAAAAGGCAAACTTTGTGTCAGGGATTATTAGGGAAGGGATTGAAAATAAAACCACCAATATTATAATGTCCTTGTATAGATCAATGGTGTGGCCTCATTTGGAATACTGTGTACAGTTATGGTCACTGTATCTCAAAGAGGATATTGCAGAGTTGGAAAACGTAGAGAGCAACCAAGATGAGGAGGAGGTTGGAGCACCTTCCCTATGAGGAAGAGACCTCTAAGGGTGGACTTAATGGAGGTTTATAAAAATATGCATGGAGTGGAGAGAGTAGACAAAAAGAAAATTTTCTCCCTCTCCCAAAATGCTAGAACTCAAGGTCATCCAACAAAGCTGATGGGCAATAGATTCAGGATGGACAAAAGGAAATACGTCCTTATGCAGAGAGTGATTAAAATATGGAATTCATTGCCAGATGAGGTAATGATGGCAACATGCATAGACAGCTTTATAAGAAGATTAGACTGATTCATGGAGGATAAGTCTCTCAGAGTCTAGCCACGGTGACTAAAGGGAACCTCCACATTCAGAGGCAGTTAACCTCTGAATTCCAGTGCCGAGAGGCAACATCAGGGGAATGCCTTGGCCTCTATATGCTGTTGTTGGACCTCCAGAGGAGCTAGTTGGCCACTCTGTGAGACAGGATGCTGGACTAGATGGACCACTGGTCTTATCCAGCAGGCCTCTTTTTATGTTCTTATTATGATAACACATGCATGAGACCATTTATGAGATTATCATGGATCTCATGGAACTGTCAAGATGGGCAGATATTTGATGTAGTCATATGGACCCTTTAAAGTAAAAGGCATCATAACGTGAATACAAATCAAACTTAATAACAACTGTAACTAGCAGAGTCCAAGGTGAACTTCTGGAGTTTATTAATTAAGATTATCCTGTTAATGTTTTGCTGATAGAAGAGGGAGGAGTACTCATTTTGCTCGATTGTTTTCCCAGGGAGCAGAAAGTAGTGGTTTAAATGGCTCACAAACCACCAGAAATTGCATCAAAATTTGTGGAAGTTCGTGGTGGCACTTCAGTTCACAAACATTATTTCACAAACCATGAACTGTCCAAAATTCATGATGAACTTTAGTTTGTGAGCTGGTTCATGCCCATCCCTAAACAGAACTGCTATGGGATGCAGACCATATTGTCCAAGTCAGAGTGGCAGCAAGCAATTTTATTTGGACGTGGTTTGTAAACAAGTCACAGCATGCTGTTGATAATTCCACCAGATCATTAATGAAGAGCTAAATAAGCTTTTGGTTGGATCCTATGACTCCCTTCTACTAATAGTTCCCTCCTACCAAGTCTTCTGTCAACAAAGAAAGACAAAGAAAGTCAATTTCCATCAGAAAAAGACATTCTCCACTGGAGGATGTTTTCTTTTGGAAGATGTAGGGTGAGAGTCTTAGAATTGAACCCTTAATAACTAAGAAAAAGTCCACTAGATGGTCCTTTGCTAAGCAGTGAGATGTTTGTTTTGGCTCCTCCACCAATACAGAATAGGGCTTCAGTTGACCTCTAAGCCATTTTGGGCTCACACAGAGATTTCATGACATGTGCTCTCATTATCATCATTCCACCTGCTTCATTTCTACCAGTTCTAGTGTCAAGGATTTACTTGATTTCTGTAATTATTTATTTTTACATTTTATTTATTTATATTTTAAATTTATGAATCGCACGATCCCTGTATAGACAGGTCTCTGGGCGACGTACAACAAAAGTTTAAAACATCAAACAAGAAAGGTTAAAATTAATAAATAACATTTCTCACATTCTTAAAATTAGGACCAGAACACAACTATGCCATCCAAAGCAGAGCTGCATGCTTCTAAGATCACTGATTTCAATTCTACTTAAGATGACACTCTTGGGAATAGTTGTCTTAGCTGGCCAGAACAGCTTCGTGTTCCAGAGATCAGGGAGGGCACTGACATACAGGCTTGACAAACTAGCTGATAACTCCCTTAGGGAAATAAGGTGGTATGTCATTGTTTTAAATTGTGAAGTGGAAAACAGTTAAGAGACCAGTAGCAACTTAAAGGCTAACAACATTTGTGATTGGGGTATCAGCTTTCGTGAGTTGGTGCTCACTTCTTCAGATACAGCTAGAAAATTTAAATAGTGAAGAAATGCATTTTTTTTCCTGGGAGTTTAGAAATTAGCCAAATTTCTACTTCAAGTTTTAACAGTCCCCCTCCCCGCCCCTCTGGGCAGAGAACAGGCAAGGGGGAAGTCAGTCCAATGGCTTTCCAGCTCATCTGTATATAAATGTAAATAGATCTAGCCAGAGAAATAATGGGTGTGACAAGCTCTCCCACTTCAAGCAGGGAACATAGATCTGGAGGACTTTAGGCAAGAACAGATCCAGGGATAATCTCCAGGAAGATCCCCTAGGAAACACTTCTTTGACCTGGCATGACCTGGTCAGTGGGTGGAGAAACAGATGCAATAAAACCTTGCAGGAGGAAGAAGGTCTTTTTTTCTCCCTTTGGGTGCTGAGGACATGATCACACAGAGACCTCCACTATTTTAAAGGGAGCACCAGGAGGGGGAAGGCAGGCAGTTGGCAAGTGGCCATTTCTCCAGGGGTGTGCAAGGCAGTAATCTATCCCCATGAGGACCAGGTGCTGGCAGTGGGAGACACAGAGGCAAGGCCTCAGAGCTTGGAAGCTGGGAGTCCTGACTCTCCTAACAGGCAGTCTCCAAAGTTCAGGTGGTGGTGGCCTGTTACCGGAGAGAGAGGGGTGGGGAACCTTTCCAAGGGAACCCCATGGAAGGCAGGGTGGAATAGGGCCGGCAGGCCAGAGCAGGTGCTTTCTGCCACATAAATAAGCAAACATTTCCATTGCATTAGAGTCAATACTGGTTCCTTCACCCAAATATATTGTGGCAGCACCATAGTTGTCATGGCGGCTGTGAATTCATGAATTTCTCCTGACAAGAATGCCTCAGTATGGATATTACATTTCCCCAGAACAAGAAGTCTGAGTGGTTTCTAACATTACTTCCCAGAACACCACTGTAAACTTAGTCAGAATATATGATGGGGAAACCATCACATTCACACACATTAAGACTTCTGACAACCTAGTTGCCTGGCTGTGCTTAGATCAATGCCTTTTTTATATGGTCAGCGCATACTTGAAGACACAATTCATTGTTTTCTTCACTTTCTTTTAAAAAGAAGAACTAGAATTAGATTATTGCAAGAATTTTATCTCTCAAATCATCTGGCACTAACAGATTTTGAGAAGGCTTGTTATCTGCTATGAATATGCAACATATAGGACATCTTTGTTTGGACAGCAGCACAGAAATAATTAGAAGCAATTAAGTGCAATTAACATCTATGGCTTGCTTTAGAGATCACCAGGTTTTTTATTGAGTAGCACTGTATAAGACTTGATGATATCCAGTTACACATTTTATTTTCTGTAGTGAAATGAAGATGGAGTGTTCACAGTATTTGTGTATACAAGGTTATTTTTTTGTGACGGGAAAGAGGCTGTAGCTTGGTGGTAGAGCTTCTGCTTCCCATGCAGAAGGTCCAAGGTTCAATCCCCTGGCATCTCCAGTGGAAAAAAAAATCAGGTAGTCAGGGACAATGTTTCCTCTAAGCTGTGGAGTCTTGTGAGCAAAAATTCTATCTTTGTGAACTACGGGCGTTAAAGTTGTGAGCGAGCGATTGGGCTGCTGCAGAAATCAGTTTGCTCTGGAGCCGTCCCTTCCTGAGCTGAGACAAAGATGTGTGAGCCAGAGGCTAAAAAACTGTGAACTAACTCACACTAACTCAGCTTAGAGGGAACACTGGTCAGGGATGTGAAGACCTGTTCCTGAGATCTTGGATGGCCTCTGCCAGTCAGAGTACTAACCTTGATGGACAATTTATCTGACTCAGTAAAAGGCAGCTTTATAAGTTAATGTGCTCATGAGATAGGCATATCATGTGAATTTTTTAGGACCTTTGGTTTTCAACACATAAAAAACTGAACATTGTATCATGCATAGCCACATAGGTGTATGGCAAAATCCTCCATATGATTTGGCAGGATGCTCCAGATGGCCAAACCCACCCTGGGGTAGGTTAAAAGTTGGTATCAGGTCTCTGACTCCAGGCTGAAAATAATTCTATTTAGTGCATGTAACTCCAATGAAGACAGCACATAAACTCATTCTCTGCCTATTTTGCCTAAATCCAAAATATACAGAGCTGTGACAGATGTGAGTCATTTTGAACAAAATGAAAGAATCCCAGCCAAATATGTTCAATCATTAACAGAGCAAATTTCTGCTCAGGACCTCTGCAGGCTACAGCTGCATTTCTATGACAGAGAAAGAAAAAGATGGCTCCTAAAACAGTTCAAGCCTACCAAGTGAAATTGATAAATAATTTCAGACAAATAAAAATGTAGTGTGAAGACACACTAGTGTCAGCCCAGATTAAAATGTTCAACTCAGTTGAAATAAAGTTTTAAAGAGGCGTCTGACAAATTGAAGCCTGACTAAATGGGGTGCTAATTGTAGAAGTTACGTTCTCTCCCGGCCTTTTTCAGCAAAAACAAAAACAAAAAAACTCCTCTGTTAGCATTCCAGATGACTGTTTCTGTGCAGCTGAACCAATTATACTTGATATAAAGTGACAATTGATAACAAATTGTATTGACAGACCTTGATTGCATGTAATTACTTTACCCAGAAAATATTCTGAACGAATTAACCACAGTAAAATCCCCTTTTAATTTTTAATATGTCCCAGATTAAGGTAACCAACTCATTAAAACAAAAATTCAGGATTGTATTTTTAATTGTTGAAAGGTATTAGCAAAAACTAATAGAAACTTAGATTCTCAGTTTAGATACACACAGACAGATACAGAAAGAGAAAGAGAGAGAGCTAATTATACTTTAAAATCAAGCATAGTGTTTTTTCATACTGGAAAACAATCGGTCTTAAATTTTATCATGAAATCTTTCTAGTCATTGAAGAAGATAAGGAGTTATTTGCAGATACTAATTTTTTTTTATTTTTTAAAGAGAAATGATGAAGAAAAAATCAAGGAAAAGAATGCCACGAAAATGTAAACATAGGAAGTTGCTTTATACCAAGTCATATCTTTGGCCCATAAAGCTCATGGCTGTAAGCTATTGTAAACTAAACTAAATAGCAAACTACAGCTTGCTATTTTGAGGTAGCATTTCAGAGCTTCCAGCAGAGAAGGATCTTTCCTCTTATCTTTTCACTTACTGGTGATGCTAGGAACAGAACCGGAGATCTTCTGTATGCAAAGCATGTGCTCTATCCCTCAAGAGTGCCTTCCTTTTGGGTTACAGTACGCGGAAAGAAAAGGAATGCAGGTCCTTCTTACAAATAAAAATACTGTTCAAACGTTACTACTAGAAATGTTTTCAAACGTTACTACTAGAAATGTTTATAAGGCAAGTCCCCGAAGAACTGACAGATGTGGTTTAACCCTCCACCCCACCAATTTTTATATTGCAGATAGGAGAAATCTGCCTCTGTTCCCTGCCACCACCAGTGAGTGAAAATGGGGGGAGGTCCCATAGAGTTGCACCAATATATGACATAATTTCTGGCACAAACCTGGAAATGATGTCACTGCATCAGAGCAATGCTCTAGGATTAGCCTAGGTTTAACCACAGAGTTTGGGGAGAATCCTCGAGCATCACCCCATACGCAATGACATCAATTCTGGTTTTGCTCCAGAAGTGATATCATGGATTGGCGCAACGGCAGCATGACAATATCTCCTGGCAGGCTGTTGACTGCAGCTAGCAACACTAGTTGCAGAAGAACTGTCAGACTCAGTAACCCTGTACTTGTCTCTCAGGTCCTTATTGGGCATGGGTTTCTGATACAGTTCCACAGAGCTGTGACCAGAGCTGTGAGAAACTTGTTCATCTCTCCTAGTTGACTTAACTGTTGAACTTTACTCATAAGAAAAAAAACCCGTCATATTATTTTTCTGCTACAAATACCATATATGGAAACACATAGGAGACTCTGGTAACTTCAACAACAGGTCTCTTTATGGCTTCCAACTAGGAGAGAATATTTGCAGATGGAGAACACAAATACACATATTGAGAGACTGCAGCCAGCATCAAGAACAGGACCTCAGTAAGGCCCCTCCCATAGAGGTTTTGTGGAGGAAACATACATTAGTTCTTGAGGGCCTATTTAAAAGGTATACATATGGAAGGGGAGGTCTCCCACTGTAGCATTATGATTTTTACTTAAGACCTACAAAATTTCAGGTACTTGAGAATTCACACCTTTCTGCATAAACTGTTTCCTTTTCCCTTCACTTTAAAGATTTGTGCTCATTGGAGGGGGTGTGTGAAATTTTTGAAGGGGCACTGCCCCCTTTGCCCATCCATGGACACAGGGGCGAGTGTACGTGCACCAAGACTGGATCAATACAGTCCTTATGACCCACTCCAATTGACATCCTGGTTGTAGCATTCTGTATCAATAGAATTTTCCGAGCACTTTTCAAAGGCAGCCCTATGTAGAGTGCATTGCAGTAATCTGATTCAGATGTTGTCAACATTGGCCAGATCTTTTTCTTTCCAGGAAATATGTCTACTTCCATACTAAAATATGCAGGCAAAAGGCCCTTGTAGTGACTTCTACACCTCCAACCAGGGCTCATTTTCTGCAGGAGCACATGGGAGTGAAGCTCTGGCAGTAAGGAGCCCAGGGGGTGGGCACATGCAGCAAGCCCCGCCCCCTGCTCCCAGCAGCCCCCCCTCACCTTTCCCAGCCCACTGGCCGACCCAGCAGAGCACTGCCGCGAGCTGGCCCTCGAGCTGCTCTGCCACTGCGTGGGCCATGGCACCCAGCCCACCCAGGCTCTGCCCATCTTCATGCAGGTCCTGCAAGGTGGGCCCCGGCGACTTCCATGAGGCCTGTGAGGAGCTCCGCCCTGGCCTCCTGCGCCTACTTGACCTCCTCCTGAGCCTGTGCCCCACCACCGCCCTGGCCCCCTACCTGCTCAAGGCCATGCATGTCCTCTGCAATTCCCTCCTCGACCCATGAGCAGCAACACACTTTCCTGCACTTGCTGGTCATCCAAAAGAGTCCAGTGGCACCAAGGTTTATTCAGGTACAAGCTCTCCCTCCTCTCTGAGGGCAGATCCAAAACAGTCCAGTGGAGCCTGAGCGGTGGGTGCTGCCTTCTGACACACTTCCAGTGATGTCAGGAGGTGTGGCATATGAAAATAAGCTATGCTAATGAGTTATGCCTTTTGTTACTGACCATGGGGTTTTCTTGGCAAAGATACTGGAGTGGGTTGCCATTTCCTTCTCCAGGAACGCCTGGCATAAACTGGTGCATGGGGTCGCAAAGAGTCGGATTCGACTGTGCGACTGAACAACAAATGAGTTATGCTAATGAGCTCCTGCACTCTTTTTCTACAAAATGACCCCTGCCTCCAACTATATTTGATACTGACACTTCAGTAAAGTCAGGTACATTTTCTGAATATTATCTTATATTCTAATCCCAGACTTTTTTTTTTCTGTGCGGATACCTATTCCCTCCAACAGGGGCCTCACTGTCCCACAACAGCTTTTCCTACATAGTCAGTAGACTTCCTGGGTTTGTAGAAAAGTCTGAAAAGTAAGGAAATCCCTTCAGGGACGGTTGAATTCCCCCCAAAAGCCTTTTGAAATGGCCTCTGCAGGGACCTGACTCCAGGCAGCAACGGTGAGAGATTAGAACGTTGGAGGGGAGGGGGAGAGGAGGCTTCTGACTGGCTCTGTCAGTCAAAGGGTGGGGGAAGGGCCCTTTCTTTCCAGGCCTCTTTCGGCCTTGGAGGGAGGGAGGGAGCCTTGGGGCCAGGCTGGGGGATTCCTAGAGGTTTTGGGGTGGAGTGCAAGGAGGGCAGGATTTGGGGAAGGGAGAGGCCTCAGCTGGGCATCATGCCACAGAATCCACCCTCCAAAGCAGCCATTTTCTCCAGGGAGACAGATCTCTGTTGTTCACAGATCTCTGGAGTTCACTCTCCAGCAGGCCCCACTTGGAGGTTGCCAACCCTAGGCCTGGCAGCAGTATAGGGTTGCCAGGCACTGGCAGGGGATGGGGTAGTGGGGTTGCCAGCTCCAGGTCTGGAAACTCCTGGAGATTTGGGGATGGAGCCTGGGGAGGACAGGGACCTCAGTGGGGTACAATGCCCTAGAGTCCACCCTCCAAAGCATCCATTTTCTCCAGGGGAAGTTATCTCAGTAGTCTGGAGCTGAGCAGTAATTCCAGGGGATCCCCAGATCCCACCTGGAGGCTGGCATCCCTAGGCAGCACCCTCTGGGTGACTTGATACCACCTAATTTGCATGACTCAACTTGGCCTGGCTGCTTGCTGCTGTTCAGCAGCCACCCGATGAAAGCCAGCAGTGATGCAGCAGTTAGAGCCTCAGAATAGGTCTGCAAGACCCAGGTTCAGATCCCCATATTGCGGTGGAAGCTGACTGGGTGATTTTGGACCAGTCACATACTTTCAGCCTAACCAACCTCACAGGGTTGTTGTGCAGATAAAAAGGAGGTGAGAATAATGTAAGCTGCTTTGGTCCCCACTGTGGAGAAAGACTATAATTTTCCTTGGTAGAAGCTGTGGGGGAGGGGGTGGAGACAAAAAGCTGAAGACAGATAAAGGCAGATAAAGGTTAAGTTGGCTGTTGGGTGGGAAGGAAATAGGGTTGCCAACTCTGGATTAGGAAACTCCTGGACATTTAAGGGGTGGATCCTGGGGATGGTGGGGTTTGAGGAGGGGAGGAACTTCAGACCAGTATAATGCCATAGACTCCACCCTCCAAACCAGCCATTTCCTCCATGAGAACTACCATTGCCAGCCTCTGGGTGAGGGCTGGAGATCACCCAGAATTACAACTGTTGTCCGAGTGACAGAGATCAGTTCCCCTGGATAAAATGGCTGCTTTGGAGGGTTGAGTCTATGGCTCCACCCCCAGAAGGGAGAAAGAGTCTGAGATAGGTAAGGGTAGAGGGGAGGAAGCAAAGGTGTGAGGAATGGGATGACCATCCCGCAAGTTTCTTGCGGGTCTCCACTTGTATCTTGTATAAACGCAAACATTTGGAGACAACCTGCTCTGTTCTAACAGGTGGTCTAGAGAGACTTCTGAAGTGACAAATGGGATCCTGGCTCACTTTGGGAGGCTGATTCATGAGCTAACTACACCAGGCTATTGTAGTAGGCAGAGAACTATCCAAGAGCATTAAATGGTTGCTGGGAGATCCTGTGATTAAGGTCTGCATCATTTTTCATCACAGACATTGATGAGAAAATATCTATCTGGAGGGTTTCCCTTTGAGAGGCAACATTGGGAATGGACTGTCAGATTTGGCAGTCTAATGAATTCTGTTCATGCATCATTTCAAGAAATTAAATTGCAATAGATCACCCTAAACAAGAAGAGTTTGTGTGGGATATTGCATAGGCCTACACAATTATTAGTGCTCCAAAGGAAAATATGCTAAGACCAAGGCAATGATCTTTTGGAAGAAATCCTGGATGTTGCAACAAAGTATAGATAACATCTTAAGTGACCAGTATAAGTTTTAATGATACCCTCTCTTGGAAGGCTCATTTGGAAATGATAAAGTCCTAAGCTTTTAGAACTATAGGGCTCATATTAGAATGTTATAATACAAAAGGTGGCTTTCTGATTGGCCCTACAGTCAAACTTTGTCAGAGCAAGGTTATAGTCCAAATTCCATATAGTGTAAAAATCTGGGGTTGATATGCTGCATTAATTACTAACTTAGAGTCGGACCTAGATTAAATTGGCAGTTTTCACTGCCTCTCCTTCCCACTACAGATACTCCTCATGTCATTCCCCAGGGTCCTTTATCCCCCAGGAACATCATTTTGGGGGAGATCAGTGGACTGCAGTGGGACAGGGGAGACAGAAAAGTTCTATTCTACCACTGGAAAATTTAGTCTGAAACCAACTCTTGGAGACTATTAAAATGTTTTCTTGAAAAAAGATTTAGCTCTGCCTTCTGGTACTCCACTTGGTTTGCTCTGGGATGAACTCAGTTTTCCTTCAACCAGGGTTCCTGCGTGCTTGTTGCCCTTCTTGAGGAAACAGTCGATATCCCAGTCACCCAGTTTATTTCAGAAAGTTACAACTTGAGCTGCAGGTGTTTAAGTGATTTTTCAGTGTTACTCTATTCTGGTAGATCATTGCTCTGGGATGAACTCGGTTTTCCTTCAACCAGGGTTCCTGCGTGCTTGTTGCCCTTCTTGAGGAAACAGTCGATATCCCAGTCACCCAGTTTATTTCAGAAAGTTACAACTTGAGCTGCAGGTGTTTAAGTGATTTTTCAGTGTTACTCTATTCTGGTAGATCATGAAGGTTTTCTTCAGGCTGGCATTCAACTCAGAATTTTGATTGTTTCCTCAGGGAACAATCCATAGACAAAAGAACCTCCTCAGCAAAGCTCCTCCATTAGCATGTTCATAGCCTGGAGAACTACTACAAGAGAATGACTCAGCCCGACCCCACCTTCCAGGGTAGATATAAATTACCTGCCTACCATTTTTCTGCTCGCCTTGACACAGAGAGTACTCCATCTTTCTGTGTTGTACCTCTGAGGATGCCAGTCAAGCTACTGGCAAAATGTCAGGTCCTACAATGCCAAGACCACGGCCACACAACCCAGAAAATCTACAGCAACTAATGAACTCTGGCCGTGAAAGCCTTCGACAACATACTGGACTCTCTTGTTGAGATCCCTTTCAAGTATTAGCCTGCTTAGCTTCTGAGATCTGATGAGACTGAGCTGGCCTGGGCTATCCAGGCCAAGGCATGAGGCCCTTTAGTCCCATAAAAATCTCCAGCTGCCCTTATCTACACATACTGGGTTTCTTCCCCGCATCCCACCTACTATACCAATATGTCATAACTTAAATATTTCATTTTCTTTTTTAAGTTCTGTATTTGGTTCTGTATCGAACCACATTTGGCTCTAGAGTCATAGGCTGCAGACCCCTGTTCTAACCACGATGTCCCCTAGAATCCATTAGCCTATGGTCTTTTTTGCTCACTAAAGAGTGCTCATTCTTGTCTGTTCACTGGGATCTGAATATCCTTCTGAAAAGATTTTTATTTAATTTTCTTCCAGTTTTCCTTTTATCTAACTGCTTTTTCTTTCTTCCGTGATAGCACCGCTTCCTTGACTTTCATGTTACTCATTTTATATGCATTAAGTTCTGTCTCCATCCACAAACCTCACTTCACCTGGCTTTATTATTTATTAATATTCATTATATTTAATCAGCTGGAAGGAGTTGTAGAAACGGCACTGGAAACACTCGGAATTATCTGTCAGGCTTGAATCTGAAAGGGTTCTTCAGGGGAGGCAGTTTAATTTATGGTTAAAATTTGTAATTTTTTTTTCCCTGCATGAAACACCCTCCATGTATTTTTCTTTATGAGGGAATTCCCATTTTTAAAATGTATTTTAAGGCTTCTGATAATTCTTGTGCTTTCTCTTTTATGTTTTGTTCCGTGCACTGTTTGTCTTCTCTGGAGGGTTTTGCTGTGTTGATGTTGGAAAATAAATTTTCAAAGCAGATTTAGTATCTTTGAAAGTCTGAAGCATGTGGAAGGTTCCCTTTTTAAAAAATCCTGATAGAATAAAAGTAAAATGAACTGAACAGATGACCCCCTAACACAGGGTCCATTACCTACTGACAATGTATTTGAAGTCATGCATTTACTTTTCCTTACTAAAACTCTAATTGCTTTATGGCTAGTTTCAAAAACACTTCACTTGGGGGAAAAAAATTAGCTGAGTCCATATTTCCCCTACAAGCCCTAGGATGAAATACAGCCTTTTCAGCTTGTAAAACATCTCCATGACCTTTGTGATAGAACAACCCCTTCTTGAAACAACACAGAACAGCTCAAGTAAGTTGGAGTATAGTGATAGATTTTCAGAAGATTGCCTTTTTGACAGCAATCTTACTGTAAGACCATTGCAAAGCAAAGTGGAGGAGGGAGGTGAACTGTCTGTTGGAGTTGTGTGCAGGAAGGCTGCTAAAAGAGAGTCTGATATGGGGATTATTGAATCTCCCATAAAACAAATAAAAATAGGTATTCCTTTACCTTCAGCTCTCCAGTTGTTGTTTTATGTCCTTAAAATCTAACTCTGCCTTGGCTAAAGAATCTCAGCAGCCACCTCCATCAGAAATGTTTGGCTTCCAATTTGTTTCTTAGCCCACTTCAAGGTGCTGGTCTTGACATTTAAAGCCCTATGTGGCTTGGGACCAATGCTCCCTCTAAGCTGTGGAGTCTTGTGAGCAAAAATTCTACTTTGTGAGCTACTGGCATTAAAATTGTGAGTGATTAAATTAGTTTGCTCTGAAGTCATCCTTCCTGAGCTAAGACAAAAATGTGTGAGCTGGAGGTTAAAAAACTGTGAGCTAGCTCACACTAACTCAGTTTAGAGGGAACACTGCTTGGGACCAGTATACTTGAAATACCCCTTACCCCCATATGAACCTATCCAACGGCTAAGCTCACTGGGTTAGGCCGTGCATGCTGAAAATCCATTGGAGGGCCTGGATCACTGCCTTGTAGGAGGTGGAGGCAACCGGCACCACCTCCAACCATTTGGTGTACAAGTTCACCAAATTGAAGAAGATTTGTCCTTGGAAGGGGCCAGCAAAGTCCAGGTGTAGCCAGGACCATGGTTTGAGAGTGGATTCCCACTGCTGCACTGGTGCCCTGGGAGGCACCAGTTGGGTTTCTTGACAGGCCTGGCAGAACTTGACACAGGCCTCTATTTCACCATCCATGCCTGGCCACCACATGTAGCTGCAGGCCAGCGCTTTCATCCACACGATTCTGGGATGTGTCTTGTGCAGAGCCAACAGCACTTGCTTGTGCAAAGGAGCAGGCATCACCACCCTGCTCCCCTATAACAGGCAACTCTTGTGGGCTGATAACTTGTCCTCGTGGGAGGAGAATGCTGCGAATTTTGGGCCCACCTGTTTGGTGGGCCAGCCCCTCCCCCCCAGTCCAAAACACGGGAGAGGACACAGTCCTTTGCGGTGTGGTGGGACACACCAGTTACCTGTAGAGGCCAGTCAGGAAGTTCCTCCATGAGCAAGATTTGGTGCACAGGAGCAGGGTCGGGATTGCAGGAGGGAAGCAGCAGGCAACTGAGAGCGTCGGCATGTCCCATTGCCTTCCCTGGGCAGTGAAGGAGAGAGTACTGGTACCCTGCCAGGAAGATTGACCATCACAGCACTTGGGGTGAAAGCATCTGGGGGGTCTGATGATCTGGGCCCAGCAGGCCCAGCAGGGCCTTGTCGCCAGTCATGATGGTGAATGGTCGCCCATAGAGGTAGTCATGGAATTTTTAAACTCCCACCACGATAGCCAGTGCCTCGTCAATTTGCATGTAGTTGCACTTGGCTGAAGATGGTGCAGGAGTAGTACATCACAGGGACCTCCCAGCCATCCGGTAGCTGATGTCCAAGGAGGGTTCCTATCCTGTATGGGGAAGTGTCGCAGGCGAGGACAACGGGTATCGCTTCATCAAAGTGGGTCAGGACAACGTTGGAGGTGAGCAGCTCCTTGATGGCTCAGAATGTGGCAGCTTGTTTCTGGCCCCAGAACCAGGGGGCCTTCTTGTTGAGGTGCAGTGGTTCCGTGATCACAGCTTTGTGGGGCAGGAAGGAGTGATAGAAGTTCAAAAGCCCCCCAAAGGCCTGGAGTTCCGGCTTGGAGGTTGGCATGGGGGTGTCGACGATGGCGCATACCTTGTCTGGGGCCAGATAGAGGCCCTCTACATCAACAGAGAATCTCAGGAACTTGACCTGCAGAACCCCCAGGAGGCATTTCTCCCACTTCACCTTGAGGCCGGCCACTTGGAACTGCTGCAGGACAGTGTGCAGCCTCTTGGAGAAGTCTTCAGTGGTGGGGGCAGCAATTAAAATGTCATTGAAGAAGAGCTGCACTTTGAGAAGAGAGTCCATTAGGTTCTAAAAAATTCCTGGGGCTACACTGACTCTGAACTGCAGCCGCTACACCTGGAACACACCTTTGTGCATGACTGTCATCTGGGTTTCTGCAGCTGCATCATCTACGGGGAGCTGCTGGTAGGCCTGAGCTAAGTCCAGCTTTCTGAAGATCTTGGCACCCACAAGAGAAGGCAGGATGTGGCTAATTACCAGAACTGGGTAGGAGTGGTCCCGCAACTCCTTGTTAATGGTATGTTTGTAGTCAGGCCGGCTCACTCACTAGGCGAACTAGGCATTCGCCTAGAGCGAAACGGCCCTTAGGGGGTGCAAGTTTAGTACCTGCTGCTACTGGACAAAGGTTATGTGCAGTTCCATGGTGTGCATGGATGCCAGGGTTGCTGTAGGTCACCTCAGATTCCCTTGGCATGGCAGGCTCGGGCGATGTATCTGACCTTCCCGCAGTCCCTGCTTGTGGCATCCTGGAAGTGGTAGGACCTCCGCTCATGTGGCTCCCTGCAGCTGGTGCATGTTGTCGATGTAGCAGTGTCAACAGCACATGGCAGTGCAGACAGGTAAGCGTTGTGATGTGTGGGATGCTGGAGTTGCGGGGCCTCTTGTTCTTCCTCCTTGTCCATGTGGTCAGCCACAGTGGTAGGCCTCCATGAAGATGGCAGGCTTTTTGCTTGCCAGACCTTTGTGCTGAACTGCTCAGCAGCCTCTGTGGTGAGGGCCATTTCCATGGCCTCCTTGAAGTTGGGTTTGCCCTTGGCTTTCTTTGAATCCACTTTCTTTGAATCTGCTCATCCCTCAGGCCACAGATCAGCTGGTCATGAAGTGTGTTCTCGAGGTCATGGAAGTTGCAGTGCCAGGTGATCCATTGGAGAGCTGTAACAAAGGCTGTGATGGATTCATTCGCAGCCTGGTTCCTTGTGTGGAACGTGCGGCGGGTGGTGATGATAGACAGTTTTGGAGAGAAGTGTTCCTTTAACCATTCCAAAATCATCTTATAATCGGTGTCCTTAAGCTCTACAGGAGCGATAAGCGAGTGGGTGACCTCGAAGGTTGAGTGGCCACAGATTCAGAAGACGGTGGCGCGCTTCTTTGCCGCCACCCTGATCCTGGTGGACTTGAGGAAGAACTTGAACTGGGAGAGGTAAGACCCCCAGTCTTCTGCAGTGGCGTCAAATGCGTCGAATTGTCCTGGAACAGCAGCCATGGTCCTGGGAGCGATGCAATGTGCATGGCACTGGAGCTCAGTGAGCGGTGCGGTGCTGGTGGGCACTGAGCTGGCTCAACAGGATCCCACCTTTGTCACCAATGTTAAATATTGGGTTCTAAATGCATCACAGTGATCAGCTCAGGTTTATTCAGTGATTTCAGCAAACTACAAGACGATGCTAGCAGGGCTAGAGCCCTGCTTATAAGCATGCAAAACACCACACCCAACACCACCACCACCCACTCCCAGTGACAGGCTATTTATATTACACTGCTTATTTATAGGTTAGCTCCTGGATCCAGGTGAGTTATTGTTCTAGAGAAGCAAGCTCAGCCCATTCTAGGTACGGCTAGAGGAAAGGCTTAGGCTCAATACACAACACCCATCATCCAAGACCCTGTTTCAGTTTCCCCTTCCTTCTCAGATTAGGCAGGAGGGAACCCAAGAAAGGGCCTTCTCAGCCTTGGCACCAAAACAACAGACTTCTCTCCCCAGGGCAAGTCATCGTTCTCTTTCTGTTCAACCAAAAGACCAGGATTTTTTTGTCTTTTTTTTGTTTTGTCTGGTGTTCCCCTGATGATATCTCCTTCCTGCCCTATGTTTTAATTACTGTTTTATGTACTTTTGATATGTCTTTTAGTTTTATTGTATGCATTATTTTTATTATATGCTTTTATAATTTTTTCCCCTTTGTTAGCCACCTTGGTGGCCTAGGCTGAGCTGAAAGGTAGCATTTATGGACACATTTTGTAAATAAATAAATAAATAAATACATACATTTCCACATGGTAAGACTGCTTCACCCAGACCTGGATAGCCTGAGCTAGCCTGGTCTCCTCAGATCTTGGCAGCTAAGCAGGATCAGCCCGGGCTAGGATTTGGAAGGGAGATCTCCAAAGAATCCCAGGGTCTTGATATGGAGGCAAGCAGTGGCAAACCACCTCTGAACATCTCTTGCTTTGAAAACCACACTGGGTCATATAAGTCAGCTGTGACTTGATGGGTGTAGGGGGGAGAGAGACTGACTCAGCAAAACCTTTAGCAATGTCCAAAAATACTGAACTTCCCCCAGTGGGAGAGCATGCATTATATTCTAGGGTGCAGTAATTCTCTTGGGGACAATAATGAAACTGATTAGACATGGCTAGCTCTAACCTGAAGTAGAAGAAGAAGAAGAGGAAGAAGAAGAGGAAGAAGAAGAAGAAGAAGAAGAAGAAGAAGAAGAAGAAGAAGAAGAAGAAGAAGAAGAAGAAGAAGAAGAAGATGAGATTGGATTTATACCCCACCCTTCACTACCCAAAGGTGTCTCAGAGTGGCTTACAAACTCCTTTCCCTCCCCCTCCCCACAACAGACACCCTGTGAGGTAGGTGGGGCTGAAAGAGCTCTTGACAGAAACTGCTCTTTTTTCAAGAACAGCTCTTATCAGAACTACGGCTTGCCCAAGGTCATCCAGCTAAGTGCAAGTGGAGGAGTGGGGAATCAAACCCGGTTCTCTCAGATTAGAGTCTGTGCACTTAACCACTACACCAGACTGGCTCTTCTATAATGTACATGAGTTCTACAGCTAACATACCAGTGCAGACAGCATACATCAATGCAGATGATGTGCCCTGAACAATGGAATTGTGTTGAAGAGATGTGGAAAGGGGAAGGTGGGCTCCCTTTGGTAGTGCCTCCATGGTGGTCCTGATTGGACTAAAAGGCAGAACATAAACTCTAATAAGAAATAAAAGAGTAACATGCACTGTCCACATATATTTGGTTTATGTCATGTTGGAGCCAATGTCCTACAGTTACACATGCACCTCTTGGGAAACCACAATTGAACCCCAACAGGTTGCTGAAGAATCCCTCAAAGTGAGACCTGCCTCATTACAGGCTTCTCTTTTCCTAGTCTTGATGTTAATTGACTCTATGGGCACCGCCACACTGCAAAAAAAAAAAGGGGGGGGGGAGTTAACAGTAACAAACAGTCAAGCCAAGCCCAAATGACAGTAGCCTTAATATGTCCTCAGCAGAATTCCCCTCAAACCAAATCCTTTTAAAATGTGAACTCATTTCCAAACTCACTCCCATCTCTGCCGCTTACTATAATAAAAGTTTTTTAAAAAATAAATTAAATTTGCAGCTGCTCGAGGTGAATTTAGAAAATATTGAATCAGGCAGGTTTCCAGCTGGGCTACAGCTGCAAAACAGCTATTCCCGTCTTCTTGCGCAAAAGCGAGCTTAAATGGCTTCTCTCGATGGCAGCAGTCATCGACTTGGAATCGTTCTGATGACACTTCGGCTTTGCATACATACAAATGGTCATTCGGCAGAAAATTTATTCAGCACATAGCGCTCTACATCTTCCCCATACAGTATGGCTCCTTGAATGCGAGCTGCAAAGCAGAAAAAATGACCCTATGAAGTTCTGTATTTGGGACTCTGCAACATCTGGAATGTGCTTGACTGCATACAGATGGCAGGGCAGGGGTGGAGAGAAAGAAAGCTAATTGCCATAAAGATGGCTGCAAAGAACAAAAATACCCTCCACTTAATTGTGAAAATGCACATTGACGCTGAGGGCTCAGCATGCTTGTCAGTCACCGGCTGTTAGAGTTCTCAGCCCTAACTGTGCTGCCAGTCAATAAGAAAGTTCTTTTTGCAACAACTTCTGATATTCCTATCTGGCATAGCTATAATGACTAGAGCAGGCTTTCTAACACCGGAAGGCAGCACTCTGCAATGTGTGCATGTGTGCGTGTGTGTGTGTGTGTGTGTTAAGTGTTGTCAAGTCGGTTTCAAATTATGGTGACCCAATGAATGAAGGCCTTCCTCAAGTCTTCCAAAATGAGGGTCGTGGCTTCCTTTACAGACTCAATCCATTTCATGTTGGGTCTTCCTCTTTTCCTGCTTTCACCTTTTTTTAGCATTATTGTATTTTCCAGTAATTCTTGTCTTCTCCTAATGTGACCAAAGTACTATAACTCCAGTTTGGTCATTTTAGCTCCTAGGGAGAGTTCCGGCTTGATTTGATCTAGAACCCACTTATTTGTCTTCTTGGCAGTCCACAGTATTCATAAAACTCTCCTCCAACACCATGTTTCAAATGAATCAACTTCCTTCCTGTCAGCTTTCTTCACTGTCAAAACTTTCACACTCCTACATAGTAATGGGGAATACTGTGGTATGAATTATCTTGATTTTGATCACTGGTGACCTAATGTTCCTGTCCTCAGATTCCCACTGCTGATACCATCTCTCAGAATGTGGATGATACACACCCAGGAATGGCTTTGATACCAGAAGTTTTAGTCTTTCCTCTCTCTGTTTTTTAAGATTTCGAATGTAAGTTGATTTTTACTGCTTGCTAGGAGGATAAACACACTATTTTCCAACTTGGCTGAGTTTGTTTCTTTTTTTAAAAAATAATACTATTTCAACAGATTAGCTTTAGTTACTTGATTCATTAATTCAGTTTTAGTTATTCAATCCATTTTTGTTCATTCCTAGTAGGTTCAAAGGGAACTATAATCCTTCCACCATGAAATGTTCAAGGTTGTCAACATCACCCAAGGGGTCCTCTCTGCAAATTTCAGGTGGATAGACAAAAGCACCATTTTATTTGTAATGAGAATTCTCACCTGCAGAATAGGCACAAGAAGCCATTTGGAACTTTTAACCCATACATGTGGTGCCATTTTTAGCCTTGCTGAAAATCTCCCTGCTGGCAGGCATCTCTTTCTCTGCTCCTCGCTCTTTGCAGTGATTTTGATTATAATACAGTACATACATACTACTGAGAGAAGGTGGCATCCAGAAGTGTGCAAATGCCACATGCATCCTCCCTGCATTTGCTTTGATGCTTACAGTCAAAGGATTATGTTTAAAAAAATGTTTTTATTTATTTGGGCATTATAACCCATTTTCTCCATTTGATGCTGACTCAAAGTGGCATACAAAATTGGGAGGGGGGGATCCATGCACATATAACAAAACTCTATCAAATCCCATATGTTACTAAAGAACAAGCCATCAACATTGTGGAGAGGAGGTCAGAGCAAGTGGAAACAGCTCTGCTGTTGATGGAACCAGTCTCACCCCAGGCAGTCAAGCAGCTGGTCACTTCCTTCCAACCTGGAGGCAACTTCCCTTTATGCTTTCAGGAACTAGAGGGCAGCATTGGTTGACCACTCCACTGGTAGCATTGCCAATAGCTGGGAGAAAGCTGTGTGAGAGCATGGTAGTGGAAAGGGCCATCAAGTTGCAGCCGACTTGCAGCAACCCCCTAGGGTTGTCAAGGCAACAGATAAACAGAGGTGGTTTGACATTTCCTGCCTCTGCATAGCATCCCTGGACTTCCTTGGTGGTCTCCCATCAAGTATTAATCAGAGCCAATCCTGCTTCACTTACAGGGTCTGAACAGAGATTGGGCTAGTTTGGGCCATCCAAGGCAGGATATGTGCAAACATATCCTTGGGAAATCTTGCGGACTGCACTGTACTGTACTGTTTGAATATACAGAAAGTAACCCACCAAACAGGCTGAAGCTGCTCATGAACAGCTGAACTATCCAACAAAAAAATTGGCTTCCTGTTCACGATCTATGAACAGAATATGAGCCAAACTGGCAGGTCCTTGAGCATTCCAATAAACACACCAAGGAGAATATGACAACATAACAGTAAGCAATATTATGCTGGCTAGTGTTTATACAAGGCTAGCTTTGCTCTGCCAAATTAGATGGGAAGAGAAGGGATACAGAGTTCATTCCTTCTTATGCTCTCTCCACCTTTCCATAAGGCTAGCATTGCTATTCTGTTCTGTTCTGAGCCTAGCCTTTCTCCATTTTTCTCCAATTTAATCATGACCTCCAGGACCTTATAAACTGACCAGGAATGTTCCCCCCATCCTTAAACTAAAGCTAAAATATGGAGAAGAGGTCAGAGCAATGTTCTATATGGGCAGATCACCCTAGTAAGAAAGAATATTAAGACCTGCAACAGATGTGCTTTGAGCACCCCCTGAAGACAAGAATTACATCCATAAACAATCTCAGCATGGATGACACTGAGGGCCAAAATGAGCCAGAAGCCCTCTAATTATGTTAATAAACCTGAATAAGTGGAATGGAAAAGACAATGGAAAGTATTCACATAACATGGTACGGCCAGACTGATTCCTATGCAATTATATCAAAGCAAATGACTTCTACGTCTCACGGCAGCCGAGGTGAAGTAGTCTGATATTGGATATAATCCCAGTGAAAGTAATATAATTTTGTTGGGCAATAGGAGTCCTTTTATTATTGCTATATCTGCAGTGATCTCTGTTATGACTACTGCACTGACAATTCCACAGTATATTAACATTTTTCTTGTGTGATAACTTGATTAGGGATGTGTAGAAGCACAGGGCTATAATATAGCTGCCTTACCACTGCTTGCTCCCCACCCCAAAGTCTACCAAAATAACTTAGATTCCTTTTATATAATGATAAAGTACTGTAAGTTATTCTCATAACAAATGGGAGAAGGAATGTCACAGTGCTTGCCAGTTCTTAGAAAGAGTTTCATGCAAGACATTTTGATTTTAGAGCAATAAAGCATTTGTTGTTGCAGTTGGACTGGGAATAGATGGAATCCCAAATCTAGGGTAGAAGATGTTGGTATGTTTTCCCTTTAGGACTGGATGATTGTTTCTGGGCGATAAAACAACACCTCAAATTGATTTAAAACACTTTATTGTATCCTAGTTTCTTATGTTATTCAGTAGCATCAAATATCGTTAGAAAGAAAATGGCATGTCCACAGAGCCAGTAGATTTTGAACCGATGGTTGAGAACATCAGAGCACTGCCCACTCGGATCAAAGGTCCACTGTCTAGCATTCTGTTTTCTACCATGGCCAAGCAGATGCCTCAAGAAAACCCATGAGAATGATGGGCACGTAATTGCTTCCTGAATTTTTGCTTCCCAGCCACTAGTATTCAAGACATACTCCTTCTGAATATGGAGTCCCCATCCATCATCACTGGTAACTGCCATTCAAGAACTTGTCTCCATGAAGTTTGATTATTGCAGTGTGTTGTGTACGAGGCTGCCTGTAAAGAATGTTTGGAAATTACAATTGGTTTATGGTGCAGTGACCAAGGTAATAAGGGGAGCTACCTATTTGTTCACATCTCTCCAGTACTTAATCTTGCCAGGCTACCAGCTTGTTTCTGAGCAAAATTCAAAATACTGGTTTTAAAGTTCTACTCAATCTAAACCCAGAAAAATTGTTGCTTCCAGACAATCCTCCTGTGCCTTAAGAACTTCTGCTACAGTTTCCTGCATCTCAAATCCTGAGACTCATGAGGTAGGTTTTAGTGATGGCAGGGGGTAAGACTGAGTGATGTGACACTGAATAACAGTATAGGGACTGGCATGAATCACATTTTTTGGTTCTGTTCGTGGCTGAACCACAAACAAAAGCACAAACCGATATGCTGGCTTGCAAACGATACTGGTTTGTATCAGTTCTTGAACCAATTAGAGGCCGAGGACAGACTGGCAATTTGCCCCGGGATGGGACCTGGGCTGACAATGACTCAATATCGGATTAAATGGAATGTTCACACAGGCACATCTGCCTGGCGTCCCCCACCCGGAGCTTACCGGAGCCCTCGCGCTTCAGTGCCGGATTAAAAAAACACCTGATAAAAGCCTTCGCAAATCCAAAAGCCTGCATTCGTCGCACGTTTCTCCGCTTCCGGGGAGTCTGAACACACAGGCGAAAAGCCGGGAGCAACCCGTGTTGGGCACGAGGCAGCAGCACTGTGATTGGCTGTGCTCCGCTCCACTGCCCAATGTGGTGCCGGCATTACAGGGCAAAAAAAAAAAAATCGGCAAAATGCGCTTATGCGCATGAGCGCTCATGTGCACATACACTCATACAACTACAGCCGAATTAATGGGGAAACAGCGAATATAGCACACCTCCGGCGCGGCAGTCTGAACGCTCCCGCGCGCCTCCGTCCCGTATCTTCCGGCAGCGGCCCTCGCTGTGTGGACGGGAAAACCCGGTATAGTTTAATCCGGGGTTTTTTTGCCGCAACTGGCTACCGGGGCAAATTGCCAGTCTGTCCTCGGCCAATGTTTAAACCCCTGCTTTCTGCTCCCCACAAAAAGCCCAAAGAGCAGAAAGCAGGGATTTAAATAGCTCTGAGCAATTTAAACCAAACAGCTGAGATGACCACCACGAACTGAATCAAAATTCATGGAATTTCATAGCAGTTCTTCAGTTCATGAACATCACTTCACAAACCATGAACCAGCCAAAATTCATGACAAACTTTAGTTTAATTTTAAAAGGATTGAAAAATAAATCTACTTCCCACCCCCATTTTCTCATTACATAAGAACATAAGAACATAAGAGAAGCCAATGTTGAATCAGGCCTATGGCCCATCTAGTCCAACACTCTGTCACACAGTGGCCAAAAATACCAGGTACCATCAGGAGGTCCAGCAGTGGGGCCAGAACACTAGAAGCCCTCCCACTGTTGCCCTCCCCAAGCACCAAGAATACAGAACATCACTTGCCCCAGACTGAGAGTTCCTATCTATACCTTGTGGCTAATAGCCACTGATGGACTTCTGCTCCATATATTTATCTAATTCCCTCTTTCAAGCCGCCCATGCTTGTAGCCGCCATCATCTCCTGTGGCAGTGAATTCCATGTGTTAATCACTCTCTGGGTGAAGAAGTACTTCCTTTGATCTGTTCTAACCCGACTGCTCAGCAATTTCATTGAGTGCCCACGAGTTCTTGTATTGTGAGAAAGGGAGAAAAGTACTTCTTTCTCAACCTGCTCTATCCCATGCATAATTTTATAAACCTCTGTCATATCACCCCTCAGCCATCGTTTCTCCAAGCTAAAGAGTCCCAAGCGTTTTAACCTTTCTTCATTTATCATTCTAGTTGCCCTTCTCTGCACTTTTTCCAATGCTATAATATACTTTTTGAGGTGTGGCAACCAGAACTGTACACAGTATTCCAAATGAGATCGCACCAATGATTTATACAGATGCAGTATGATACTGGCTGATTAGTTTTCAATTCCCTTCCTAATAATCCCCAGCATAGCATTGGTCTTCTTTATTGCAGTTACACACTGTCTAGAAATTTACATTGAGTTATCTACTACGACTCCCAGATCTCTCTCTTGGTCAGACTCTGCCAGTTCAGACCCCATCAACGTGTATTTATATTTAGGATTTTTGGCTCCAATGTGCATCACTTTGCGTTTGGCCACATTGAACCCCATTTGCCACGCTGACGCTCACTCGCCCATCCTCGACAGATCCATTTGGAGTGCCTCACAATCCTCCCTGATTTTCACCACCGTGAACAACTTCGTGTCATCTGCAAATTTAGCCACTTCACTGCTTACTCCCAATTCCAAATCATTAATAAACAAGTTTATTATTACAAGATACAATATGCAGAAAGTGGGAAATTTTAACAATTTAATTGCATGTTGCCATTGTTTCCTACGCACGCAAATTTACACAGCACAGCACTTATCAGTCACTGCAATAGACCAACTGGCACTCTTCTTGTGTGTCTTTGGTATCCAAAAGGAACCCACTGTATTTAATGAGGCTGTACAAATTTAGAAAATATAAACAAAACTTTTATTAAGATACTGGCTGGAAAACATGGAATTTTTAAAGATCAGTGAAATACAAATTACATTTAGGAAAGAATTACCACTAAAGACAAAATCTACTATTTATAAAAAATGAGGTCATCTGTACACAGCTGGCTTCCCATAAATCTAAGCTTATAAAAAGAAATTCAGTATAGGCACAGAGAAGTAAACAAGCAGCAGTTTGGGAAGTTAATGGCTCACAGGGAAAAAAAAATAGACAAAAGTCCAAATGGCACAGAGACCATCAGAAGTTGCTCAATTAGACTCAGTTGGTGGCAACGGCGGGCATACAGTCACCTGTTGTCTCTTGTGCTTCTGTCAGCTGGATCCCTGAGCTGAAGGTACTGGCAGTGCCATGAGGCTAGTTTGCTCCTGGCCAGAAATGGCCATCCAGGGCAGCAACCCACTGGGAACTTTCCCACTAAGCTAAAGGCCAGTCCGCCATAGAATTAGACCTTCTATAAGTACAACACCCCATCCTTCCTTCCTTAACTATTGAAATGTTACAAAGTCTTCTTTAGGGTTTCCGAGCTCTAGGTGGGTTTGCAATTCTCTGGGAATCCCATTTAGGTTCTCCAGTAATTGCAATTGATTTCCAGGCTACACAGAAAAGTTCCCCTGGAGTTAGTGGCGACTTGGCAGGGGGCAGACCCTATGGCATTACATCATGCAAAGCTCCCTTTCCTCCCCAAACTCCACCTTACCCAGCACCACTCCCAAATCCCCAGGAATTTCCTAAATCACAATTGGCAAGCTTACATTACTCCCTTTCAGCATTCTCCACACATACATACCCACACACATACCCACAGTCTTTTAAGTGTTCTTTCTTTACTCAATTTATGTTTTTATTTACATATATTTGAACTGTTTTACCATTTACTATTATTTTTATCATTATGTTCACCACCCTGAACTGTGCGTATTCTGGAGTAAGTAAAGGTAAAGGTTTCCTTTGCTCAAAAGCCAGTTGAATCTGACACTAAGGGGCGGTGCTCATCTCCATTTCCAAGATGAAGAGCCAGCACTGTCCAAAGATGTTTCTGTGGTCATGTGGCCAGCATGACTAAACACTGAAGTGCATAGATCAGGGGTAGGGCAGTCTATAAATTTAAATTATAAATAAATAAATTGTACATATAGTGTTCACTTGCTCACCATTCTCTACCCTAGAGTTGCCATCTCTAGTCTGGGAAATTCCTGGAGATTTGGGGGTGGAGCCTGGGGGGGTGGGGTTTAGGGAGGGGAAGGCCTTCAGCAGGATATAATGCTGTAGAGTCCACTCAGAAGTTATTTCAGATCTCCAGGCCCCACCTAGAGGCTGGCAACATACTCTACCTCATCACACTACAAAATTGGCATGAACTTGGTACTTCTTTTGTACTTCTTAAAAAAAAACAAAAAAACCCTGTGTTGAAATAAATCTCACTGGATAAACCAGTGTTGGTTTCTTTTTTCCTTCCCTTTACAAACATCTCACAGTTTCCCAAATGTTCAGAAACTGTGTGAAGTTATGAGGAGCAGTGTAACCAGATTTCTACATGCATGTGATTTGGCAGATCAGATTTGCAGCTGGAAAGTTTTTCACCAACTATTTATGCATATACTGGTTGGAGACCTAAAAGCGCTGAAGTCTGCCCTTTGGACTGCTTCTCAATTTTAGCAGGTTTCCTATTCCATTAAGCAAAAGGTCATGTATTTCTTCTCTTCTACCCCTGGACTGTTGAGCAAATTAGCAGTCTTGCCACCTCACATCCTCATTCGGATTGATCTGGTGAGGCAAAAGAATTAAGTCAATTAAAAAGTTGTTAATGGGTGTGAGCAGATTTGCTTTCTTTATTTGCCTCCATAATAAATGTCAGTTGCCATTAGCGCATGTTCTCTAGCAGGTTCCCTTGTCACACTGGTACAGCGACGGCCAGTATAAATGACCCAGTGGGGAACTGTGAACCTTTCCTAACTTGAAAGAAGAAAAATGGGCTTGAAAGAAGCCAAGCAGTAAAAAGCCCAGGAGCACCTTTAAGACTAACAAACTTTATTGTAGCATAAGCTTTTGAGAAACACAGCTCTCTTCGTCAGAAGCAGACAAAGAGAGCTGTGTTTCTCGAAAGCTTATACTACAATAAATTTTGGAAGAAGCCAGTTTTTCTCTCACATATACAGACCCATGCACAGAGCTATATCCTCAAACCCACTGCTGCATCTAGTCAGCCACTGTGGGTTAGATTTGAGTCCAGTAGCACCTTAAAGACCTACAAGATTTGTAGGGCATGAGCTTTCTAGAGTCAAAGTTCCCTTCGTCAGACTGGAGTAGGAATGGAGATATCTGAGGATGGGATGGGTGTTATAAAGAATCGTAAAGGATGCAGAGATACAATGGGTATTGTAATCAGCTTGATTAGAGCAGCAGGGAAATGCTTGGGGGCAGAAAATTAGCCTCTCCAGTGAGATAAGAGTCCTCTGTCCCTATTCAGCCCTGGAGGGGGGTGACCATTTTTCTGAACTTGTGAATGAACTCAAGTTCAGAAATCCCATGTTGAAATTTCCCCTCTATGTTTTTTTTGAGGACTGCCACTCCTAGGTCAGCAATGGAATTTATTGACAGAGTAAAATGTTCTCCTGCTAGTTATTGAGTGTTGCAGTTTTTAATGTCAGGCTTATGTGGGAAACAGGATGCTGGAGAAGAGACATGAGTGGCTTTATTCAGCAGGGCTGCTCAGTATGATTCTAAAATTATGGACAGAAAAGAATCTTTTTTGGGGGGAAACGGTGATGTCTCTGTATGTGCTTCTGGTGGGCATGTCCTCTGAGGCCAATCTCCCTCCCTCTATGGGCGATTCTGCATTGGCTTTTCCCTCCATTGTTTTACCAAACCCACGTTGGAACAGAAATTCCCCTCTACACTGCATGACACGTTGGCTTTCTTTAATCATCAGGTTTTACAGTACCTTCTGCATAGATTTATGGCCGTTCAGGGGTGACTTCGCAGTCAATACAGTATTGCCCCAGGGTATTTGAATGTGGTTTTGAGCTGCACCTTTGGTAAAACAACAGAGGGAAAAGCCAATGCAGAATCGCCCTATGAGAAAGCTCCAAGCAGGGATTCTTTCTCTACTTTTTCCCCCACAGGCAGAAAGCAAACAGTAGATAGTTTGATTCCCTTCAGCCTAACTCCCATCCTTGGCTGGATGATGGTTTGTACCTGAGTCTGCCCTGCCTTAGGTGGTCCAGGCTAGGCTGATCTTGTCAGATTACAGAAGCTAAGCAGGGTCAGTCCTGGTTAGTACGTAGAAGGGAGACTACCAAGGAAGCCCAGGGTTGCTACATGGAGGCAGATGATGGCAAACCACCTCAGAACAGCTCTTGCCTTGAACACCCTATGAGGTTGTCATATGTTGGCTGAGACTTGATGGCAGTCTGCACACACACACATGTACTGGTAGGGTTCACTGGCTACCTAAGGGCAACATGTATGTTTAGGTCTTGTCCTCATTGATGAGGTGGTATACCTGTTCCAGCTGTTGAGGGTGGTATCAGGAAGAGACTTTGGCCTTTGTACCCCTGCTATGTCTTTTGTGGGTCCTCTAGTCTGTCACTTGTTACCCAAACTGGGCCTAGAGAAGGGGAAATTAGCTTTAAATTCCCCCAGAAAGAGGACTGTGGTGGCTCAGAGGTTAAGACACTGAGCTGCAGAACAGAAGATCTGTAGCTTGGCAGTTCGAGACCCAAGTGTCGCGTGATGGAGTGAGCTCCCATCTCTGGTCCCAGCTCCTGCCAACCTAGCAGTTTGTAAGCAAGAAATTACAAGTAGATAAATAGGTACTGCTTCAGTGGGAAGGTAACAGTGTCCCATGTACCTCAGCGTTTAGTCATGCCAGCCATATGACCACAGAGAAATCTTTGGACAGCACTGGCTCTTCGGCTTGGAAACGGAGATGAGCACTGCCCCCTAGAGTCGGATTCGACTGGCTTTCGAGCAAGGGAAACCTTTACCTTTAACCTTTAGAAAGGAATAACGCAAGACTTTGTATGTATGTATATATCGGAGTGGATCTCTATGGGGATATCCAAAATAGAATTACGAAGAAAGAGAACAAGAGAGAACGACTGTAAAAACAAATAGCTTTATTGTATACAAAATAAAACAAAAAGGGATAAAAATATAAAAAACCCTACACTAAGAATTGATCCCTTAAGCAATCACACATGGACACACAACAACAACAGGGCACACTTACGAAAGGGAGAAGGGAGAAAATTGTGAAGTTTTAGGGAAGGAACGTACAAATTTAAATCCGGGGTTTGAAGTCTGGAGATCTCCAGGAGCAGAGGTCCAAGGAGCAGAGTATGGAGGGGGGGGGGACCTGAGAAGCAGTTGCAGGTGTGTTCAGGTAGTGGGAGAATCGGGCACATTTTCCACAGAGTCGGGATGGTCTTTTTATGGGAAAGGGTACCCTAGCTAGACATGGGAACCCCCTCTCCCAAGAACCTGATTGGCCCAAGATACGTAGCTTGGTTTGACTGGGCAGTTTGAAGGCAACTGCCATCAAAATCTGGTGAGAAGATTAGTAGAGAAATATCTGACATTCCAAGGCGGGGCAATGATTGGACTTTTTTCTCTCTCTTTATTTCTTGGGGGGAGATCAAATTGCAGCCAATTTATGGTGACCACACAGGGTTTTCAAGGCAAGAGACTTTCAGAAGTGATTTGCCATTTCCTGCCTCTGCACAGAGGCCCTGGTATTCCATGGCGGTCTCCTGTCCAAATACTAACCAGGGCCAACCCTGCTTAGCTTCTGAGATCTGACACAATTGGACTAGCCTGAGCTATCAGGCTAGACTCTGTTCTACTGCTCCTCCCAAAATTCTCCATCCTGCCAGGACCAGTGATCCTAGCACAGGGTCCAATAGAGATCGAAATGTCACTGCTTACTCTTATGGGCCGTTGCACCTAGACTCTTTGGGACAGCTATAAGTAGGCTCACAGGACTGTTTGGCTCTCACTTGCTTATGTACCATTATATTACTGTCACTGCTGGATATACCAGCTGACTCACTTGAAAACCATTATGTTTGAAGCAGGCATTCAATGTGAAGTGATGAAAATTGTATTTGTGTAATGATGGCTCAATCACACTTACAAGTCATCACTTGATATTACACCATCAAATGATTACTCCATGTAAACCAGCTCTGAGATGCTCAAATAATCTCTTGCCAGCCCACAACTGAACTACCCACAGGAAGCAGTCTAAAAGTTACACTTGCATATATAGCAATTTAAATGGCTGACATTACTTTTACATTTTTGCGTCTCTGAATCCTTATTTCTTTCGTCCTTCCGAGAACTGTGCTGCTGCTGTTCACACTTTGTGTGTGGGGAACTGAGGCTGAGAAGGAGTGGCATAGTCAAAGTGATGCAGCTGAGCTTGAATTAGAATATGCATCTTTTTGGAGCCGGTAGACCAAACACATTCCCTGAAGCCCACCAAGTGATTTTATAAAGTGGGTGAGGCCAGGTGGGGCTCTTGCCTACCACGGCTTCTGATTGGTCATTGGAGATTTGATTGGCTGTGCAGCTTTTTAAAAAATGTTGCTTTGGCGGCAGCAGCAGCTGCCACAGAACAAGGCTCTTCCCTGTGTGACTGAAGGTAAGCTACAGTAGCCATTTTGTGGCTGGCTCTGCCTCTAGCAGCAGCCATTAAAGGAAAGCCATTTTGTGGCTGTGCCCACTGCACTGTGTCAAAATTCCAAAGGCACTTGTGGGCTCAAAGGGTTTGGGGATCCCTGCAGCTGACCACCTCAGTGCTGGCTATTGTCAGAATCAGTAAATCATCTATCATTCTTTTTGTTTGTTTTCTCTCAGCTTCGAGGGCATTCATTTATTTCTTTAAAAATACGTTGGTTCTTTTATAGCTAACTTTTGTTTGAGTATGTATATGGGAAGAGGATTTGGTGGAATGGACCGTAACTTTCCAAAGTCAGCTGTTGGCACCTGGGATTATCTGGGGACCGACAATAGTGTGCTTGGCTGCTAGACGTGAAGTCATTAAAAGGACTCAGAGCTTCCTGTGTCATATTCTTTTGGGATTTGTTAAGATAGCATTTCTGTGGGCTGTGCGGATTTGATTTTCATCTAAGCACCTTTTCTATATGGATCAGAATTGCAATGAAAATGTGTTCGGCAGCATTACAGCTTAAGATTTGTACCTTGTGGAATTCCTCATTTTTTAAAAAAAAAAATTCTTCATGTTTTTTGGACATACTGTTTGATCTTTTCTCACTCAAGGGTATTTAACTGTTTTTAAACCAGCACCATGGTAGATGGCTTCCTTTCTTTTTTCTCTGGTAATATCTTTGTTTGATGTGGTTTGAAGCCTGTCATATTTTCTCAACCATACGACCCATTTAATAAATAAATCCCTCAGTACAACTTTTTCAAAGTAGTGCTCAAATAACTTTGGAAAAGGCAGAAGATCCCAATGCTTGGAGGACTGCTTTAAAGGGATTTCTGCTTTCAGGGGAGTATCATTTCAGCCACTACCTTAACTGATGTAGGCACAGACCGTAGGGCTTTGTTTGCTTGTTTGTTTGTTATTTAATTTGATTTCTATCCCGCCCTGCCCGCAAGTGGGCTTAGGGTGGGTTACAAGTCACACAGATAACAGTATAATTTAGGTAATTAAAATCTCATTACTACTGAAACAACAAAAACAGCGGTCAGAGAGCATTCGCCTTGACAGTGATGCTCAGTTTGGACTGGTCAGAGGCCAGCATTATCAGCAAAGGAGGCCAAAGATGGATTTGGATGTTTGCTGCCTCGTCCAAAGGCCCAGCAGAACAGCTCCTGTTTTGAAGGCCCGGTGGGATTGTAGTAAATCCCACTGATCTCAAGTGGACCCTGATCTCAAGTGGGAGCTTGTTCCACCAGGCTGGGGCCAGGGCAGAAAGAAGCCTTGACCCTAGTCGAGGCCAGCCAGACATCACTGGGGCTGGGGATAACCAGAAGATGTTGGCCGGTTGAGTGTAACGCGCTGCAAGGCACATATGGGGGAGTTGGTTTCGAAGATATGCAGGTCCCTGGCCAAACAGGCTTTGAAAGTTAACACTAGAACCTTGAAATGGATCCACTACTCTATTGGCAGCCAGTGCAGTTGGTGCAGCACTGGCCAGTCATGAGCGTGCACAGGCATCATTGTCAGCACACATGCTGCTGCATTCTGTACTGGCTGCAGTCAAGTTCAAGGGCAACCCCATGTAGAGCAAGTTACAATAATCCAGTCTGGAAGTGATACTTGCATGGACCATTGTAGCTAAGTCCTGGGAAGTGAGATAGCGAACTAGTTGCTTGGCCAGCTGCAGATGATAGAAGCCCAATTGAGCAACAGTAGCAACCTGGGCCTCCATCAAAAGGGAGGCATCCAGGAGCACCCCCAAGCTCTTCACCCTCAGCACTGGCCTCAGTGGTAGCCCATTGAGGGTTGGGAGCTGGATTACCAATCCCAGATCCCCACAGCATGGGTACAGGACCTCCATCTTCACTGGATTTAATTTCAAAGCTCTTTTGAAGCCAACCAGTCACAGCTTGTAGTGCCTTGTCCAGCAACTCTGGGGCAGAGTCCATCCATCCGTCCATCAACAGATAGAGCTTGGTATCATCAGCATACTGATGGTAGCCCAGTCTGTACCTCTGTACCAACTGGACAAGGGGATGCATATAGATATTAAACAACACTGGGGAGAGGATACCCCCCTGCAGCAGCCCACATTTAAGTGAGTGGCACTGGGACAGTTCCTCCCCGAGCACCTCCTTCTGTCCCCAGCTATAAAGGAGGGAGGAAAACCATTGTAAAGCAGTGCCCCCCCTTATCCCAATGTAACTGATAGAAAATATCTGCCTGTTTTTGCTTCCTTTTCTCATCTCCATGGATCTTGAAGTGTGATGAAGCAGTTCCTATGAAGCCAGCAGAAAAGTGCAGAGAAAAAGTGCAGAGAAGGGCAACTAAAATGATAAAAGGGTTGGAACACCTTCCCTATGAAGAAAGGTTAAAGTGCTTGGGGCTCTTTAGCTTGGAGAAACAATGGCTGAGGGGAGACATGATCGAGGTTTATAAGATTATGAATAGGATTGAGCAGATTGAGAAAGAAGTACTTTTCTCCCTTTCTCACAATACCAAGAACTCATGGGCACTCCATGAAATTGCTGAGCAGTAGGGTTAGAACAGATAAAAGGAAATACTTCTTCACCCAAAGAGTGATTAACATATGGAATTCACTGCCACAGGAGGTGGTGGCAGCTACAAGCATGGACAGTTTCAAGAGGGAATTAGATAAACATATGGAGCAGAAGTCCATCAGTGGCTATTAGCCACAGGGTATAGATGGGAACTCTCAGTCTGGGGCAGGTGATGCACTCTATTCTTGGTGCTGGAGGGGGCAGCAGTGGGAGGGCTTCTAGTGTCCTGGCCCCACTGCTAGACCTCTTGATGGCACCTGGTATATTTTGGCCGCTGTGTGACAGAGTGTTGGACTAGATGGGCCATTGGCCTGATTCAACATTGGCTTCTCTTATGTTCTTATGTTCAGCAGGAACACTAGCCTATGATTTGGTTCACTACTGGGAACCAGTGGACGTAGCATGAGCCTAGGGATGAGTATTTGAGTAAAACCAAGCCAAAATCCTAAATATATTTGGGGATTTTTCAGGATACTGAAAAAGTGGTCCCAAAAAATCCTGGAAATATTTGGGGTTAGGTCTGAAGATTGGGAGAAAATGTTTATAGGGTCCCAGGACTGGGGAGGTCTTTCTTTTTTTCTTGTTTCCCCTCCTTTTTTCTGTGTCTCCCTGGGTTTTCTATTGGTTTGCCAGGCCCCTTTTGCCAGAGTTGCTTTGTCCCCCCATCTCGCTTACTTGCATTTGTTCTGCTGTGATTCTCCAGCTTGACATTACTTTTGTTGAGGTTGCACTGCCACAGTGGCACTGGATTCTGCTTGGCAATTGGTTCTGTTGGGCTTATAAAGTGTTCCCCCCCATTCAGTTTCTACTGTAGAGATTATTTGGTTTGACTTTTGTTCTGTTGGGCTTGTAATGCCACAGTAACAGTGGGTTCTGCTGAGCTTCTGCACATTTCAATTGGTTCTGCTGGGCTTGCAAAAGTGCCCCTCCATCTTGAATTTCCACTGCAGAGTTTCTCTGGTTGATTTTGGTTCTGTTTGGCTTGGCATATTGGCTTGTAGTTCTACTGGGATTACTGGGTTCTGCAGTGGTTCTGATGGGCTAGTTGTTGGTTCTTTCATGGGAGACATTTGACCAGTTATTGTTGCTTGCAGGCATGCCTTTTGCCTTAGAAGCATCTTGGAGGTCCTCCCCCATAGGAACTAATGAAAGATGACTGGGGGCACCCTCTTCAGGGGCCCATAGAATTGGACCCCCTTGGCCCAATCTACTTGAAATCTGGGGGCTATTTAAAGGACAGACACCAGTAGCTCTGCTGCAATTTGGGTGCCTGTATCTTTAAAAATACCTCTCTGCCCCCAAAGTTCAGAAACCTGAAAGAGAGAGACAAAATGAACCTCAATATCTTACTGGTATTTGATATTTGGGGATATTGAGAATGCCAAAAATTTGGAGTTCCATTACACTCAAATCTAAAAAATACTGTTTTGGTGGGGTTTTTTGTTTTTGTTTCTGCATTCCCCTACATGAGCTAACCATGGAAGTATGCCCCAGCAATGGTTGGGAGGAAGTGATGGAAGCAGGGGGCATCACAGCCATGCAGCTAAAATGTTTCTGATTGGCTAGAAAACTCTAGTGTGGATGTGTGATGCTGATATCAGTGGAGCCTGCTAGCCAATTGTGCATGTGGGTGTAAAGCGCCATCAAGTCATAGCTGACTTATGGTGACCCCGGCAAGGCCAGTGAGAAGCAAAGGTGGTTTGCCATTGCCTTTCTCTGCAGTCTTCCTAGGAAGCAGCCTGTACTGGCTGGCTTGCTGGCTTCTGGCGTCAGGTTACAGCTTCTGGCTGGCCAGAGGAGGTTTCAGAAGCCCAGTGTCATTCAGTCAGAGGTAACCTTTCCAGGAATAAATCAAGACAATGACAGCAGTTCAGCATCTGATGTTCCATGCCCGAAAATGTCTCTTGACTTCAGAGCTGTTGGCATGCCTGCACCTCATTTTCCTGCAGGTTGGCTTCTGTCAACTCTGGGCTGGCTACACAGGACCCGTCCTCCTCTAAGGAGTCCTCACTGTCATTGAGCCCTGGCTGGTCCATGACATAGCCCATCCAAGTACTAACCATGGCTGACCCTGCTTAGCTTCCAAGAACAGATGAGATCAGGCTATACCATGCCACCTCTCCTCCTGCAAGCCAGTTAGCCCTGTCTCCTGATTCCCCTGTCTCCGTGCTGCTTATTTCTCATAAGCTGGAATTTCCTTCTCTGTTTAATGACCCTGAAGATATGATCTGTGCTTCCCACTAGCAAACAGCTTTATGTTACTGTTTCCTGGAGACATTAAGCGGTTGGTTTATAAGATGAAACTTCCTTTCTGATCCATGAAGCTGGCTCACCCCCTTTCATAGGGATCAACTCAAGAGATTTCAAGATTTTCCCAGTCAGGAATTTTTGTTCATCTTTGCTCATCTGCCACAAAATCGCTATGCACTGCATATGCATGATTCAGGGCACATACTCAGTTCATGTGGTATGTTTGCCAGAACTGTTGGAAAGCACCACTATCCCACATGGACTTAGAGTGCATTCTAGACAAAATATTATTTGCTCCCTTATGGCTTCATGTTGCTAGGGAAGATCAGGAGTGGCAGGTAAAGTGGCAACAGGGACAGCTTTAGAAATTAAAAAAAATATATTAGAGGAAGCAGGGTGGGCTGTGGTAAAAGTCCAGACAAGTATTTGGTTTCCAGCAGAGGCAAGCCAACCACATACCTCTAGGAAGCTTGTTTGTGTCCATTATCCTGTATTGTGTCCTTGTTTGTGTCTATTATCCTGTATTTTGAGGTATCGTGTCTCGTTGTCCATGACACTACTGATCAATCATCATTACCCATGACTTATTGCAAGTGACATGGAAAAGACCAAGAAAAGTCATCACGATCCTGCTTGGTTTTGTTCCTGCTTTCACTGGGCAGTTAAGCATCACCAACTAGCTTATGTCTTCAAGATTTTAAACCCATTTTCTTTGTCCTCCCTCCCCCCGAATTAAAATGGATTTTGGCGTTTACAGGGCCAACCTTTGTACAGTTACATCCTTCTAAATGCATTGAAGTCAATGGGCTTGGAAGGGTATAACTGTTCACGATTGCACTGTCATTTTTTTTTTTCAAGAGTAGAAAGTTGCTGGTTTGTTTTCAATTAATCTTCCGCAAAAGGAATTGAAATGGCCATGTAGTGTAATTAATCATGTAGACCTTTACACACAGAAAGAAATATTAATGGCTATAGCCCTCTTTTTTTTTTAATTAGACCTAATAAAGACCGGAGGCAGAGGTTTCCCCCCAACACCATGCGCTCTTTAGAAAATGTACCATTATTTCAATATGCAAAGGAAGTTTCCACTTCCATTATTTAATATTTATTTAGTAATGATTGTGGAAGGCCTGAGACTAAGGGGAAGTCCGCAATTCTGCCTTATCTCACACAAGATATAAGTATTCCTTGTTTGTTATTTTAATGCTATTTATTGCTACCATTTTAATTGATATATTACTGATTGTGATTTGTTTACTGAACTCTCATATCTTCTATTATACACCATCAGAGGAAACACAAGGTTATCTGGTGAGATAGATAGATAGATAGATAGATAGATAGATAGATAGATAGATAGATAGATAGATAGATAGATAGATAGATAGATAGATAGATAGATAGATAGATAGATAGATAGATAGATAGATAGATAGATAGATAGATAGATAGATAGATAGATAAACTACATTGATAATCAAAATATCATGGGTCTCCCCAATTTGTGGTTATTAATCAGTCAAATAAATAAACAAATTCCACAGGAGTGGCTCCATACTCTGGGCAACTATTGTTATAAATAAATAAATGTGTCCTAGGTGTGTATGCCAAATACATACATTGATATTTTTAAAGAAAATTTTGTTGACTCTTCCAAAATCTATCAAATAACAAATAGAATCCAGCAAGTCAATTACACAGATTGAAGAAGATATAGCTGTACTTAAGTATTTGGTCATAAGCCCTGTTTGTAAGTTTTCACTGAAAAAAATAAAAATATTGACCTTGAAATGTATAATCCTGTTCCCAGCATTCTAGTGTAACCAAGAAATCAAATTTAGAATGGGGACATACAGGTAAGAACAAGCTTAATTGTCAATGGCTGTTTTTTTTTATAAGTTTGTAATTAATTGACCAGAGAGAAGTGAGCAGATATAGCCTGATCTCATTATCAGATTTTGGAAGCTAAGCAGGGTCAATACTTGGAAGGGAGGAGGTGGCGGAGGAGGAGGATTTGGATTTATATCCCACCCTTCACTTGGGAGTCTCAGAGCAGGAATCACAAGACTGAGAAACCTGTAGAACACTTCAAGCTTCCAGAACATTCAATGGGTGACCTCAAAGTAGCTGTTTTATTACAAAGGAATTTCATGAACAGAATGGAAGGGAAACTGCTGAATTACAAGTTATTACAACACTTGGAACAAAAACCTCCCCAGGACTCAACAGGGATATTGGTTTCTTATCTCATTACATATGCTAACTCATTCAGTCCTCACATATGTCTTCTCAACAAGAAGGACTATATGTATTTTAGTGTATTTCTTTTTCAGAATGGTATATTAGAATACTGAATGTAAGGCAAGGAATATTAGAATGTTTTGCTGATAGAACACTGCAGCCATGTGAAATGAAAAAAAAAAGAAATGCTGTTAAGTTGCCTCCACACTTGAGAAGAGATGGATGGAGAGTGTCAGTTTACTTCCCACAATTAGAAAAAAGATACCTTTACACATTTATCTCCTATTTTGACATATTTATTGCTGTACTATTTTCTCCCCTTAATTAAATCAAAACAACTGTTGACCTTATAACCTTAGCTTGTTATTTAGTTTTGTCTTCACATATCTTAAAACTTCATCATGTTACATGTTAATTTGCTGTTCAGCCTCTGTCTATAAGTTTGAAACCTTACATTCCATTCCAATGTATTTGAAAAAGTGTGCATGCACACGAAAGTTCATACCTTGAATAAACCTTTGTTGGTCTTAAAGGTGCCACTGGACTCTAAATTTGTTCTCCCCACAAAACGTACCCTGTGGGTTAGGTGGGGCTGAGAGCTCTGAGAGAAGCGCTCTTGAAAAAACAGCTTTGGGAGAACTGTGACTGACCCAAGATCACCCAGCTGGCAGCATGTGGAAAAGTGGGGAATCAAACCAGATTACAGTCCACCACTCTTAACCACTACACCAAACCGGCTCTCCACACCAAACTAGCTTTGCAGAAAGAGGCAATGGCAAGGCACTTTTGCTTTAGTCTTGAAAGCTGCTTGCTGGGTTTACCATGTCAATTGTTGCTTGACAGAAATTACAGATATAATTAATTGACATGGTTTTGTTGTATGTCTTTGTAAATGATTCTTTGTAATGTCATGACTAAGGCCTGTTCACCAAAACAGGAACAGACTGGAGTCCTACTGAAATTTCAGTCCGATGTTAACTTTAATATCACTACAGCTGAATCATATTTCCGATGTTCTATTTTAATGTAGTGGAAATCGGCCAACCATTCAGCCAGACTGTGACTGAAGTTCAGCTTCTCTGTAGAATCTCACAATACCTTTGGACTGAGGTGGTCCCTAAGTGTGCGTGCATGTATATAATTGTGCAATTTTATACAATGTAAGTAAACAAACTGTTATATTGAGTGTTTTTGTTATTTTTACGGACCTCACTTTTTTCATTGATCATATGGAGCAAGGAACAAGCTTAGGGCTGTCATTTACCTAGAATGTCTCTGTTGAGTGATGTAACCTTCCAGCATTCCTGATATACCCTGATACAATCCCCATTGACAAAGGTCCCATGGGGATTGGGAAAGAGAAAAGAGGACAGTGTGTTTTTTGTGATAACATGGATTCGCTTACTCTCCCCCCACCCACCCACCCACACATGAATGCATGGACCCTAAGGGCATTTTTGCCCCTTAATTGTTATGAAATGCTTCAAGATATTGGGATATTTCCTTAGAACTTTTAGAATGTTCAAAGCAGCTTAGGCTGGGATTTAAAGTCCTCTCTTCTGTTTGCAGCTTTCCACACCTTATTAAGGGTAGTTTTTGAGTTTCCAAATCATCTTTTCTGGCCACATGAGGGCTATGGTGGAAGCTCAGAAGTCCCAGAGCACTCCAAAAAGACCTGCCCTTGGCTCTTTGGATTCTACTCTTGGAAGGGGATTCCAATTAGAAAAATCAATGGCATGCTGTAATTACATTTGGGGATGAAAAGCTTGTCTTACGTGGATGCTCTAATCCCTTGTTGAAAAACGTACTTTGCTTTTGCTTAGGGCTAGTATCCTTTTTACTTTTAATGGGAAATGGGTGTTTGCCATAATACATCAATGTCTGAATGTACATTAAAGTGTAGACCCTGAGGCCAAGGAAGGGCTGTGCTGCTGTTAACTGCTAGCAAGAGTGAGAGCATCAATCTCAGCACAGCAATTTTATACCAGAGTTGCTTTTTTGAAGGCCCCCTTTTGTCGCTGTTTTGAGGGAGGCAAGTCCTGTTTTGAAAAGTCTTCACATTGTGGCCATATGTAGAACATGGGGGGGGGACATGTAAGCTAGGTTTGCTGCTGGTCAGTCCTGTAGCCAGGATTTTTTGTTTTGTGGCACATTTTTTTTTCTTGTGGGGCAACCGTTATGAGGGAGTGAAGGGCTTTGTAAAAATAATATGTTGTATCTATGGATATATGTACCAGTAGCAATGCTGCATGTGATCAATACGCCGGAAGTAGCTAGGTTATACATAAATAATATGCAAGTATGCTGAAGCCTGCAGGGGTGCATGTTGGTGTGGCATTCAGAAGAAATCTAAATTTCTGTTTCACAACCCTTCATATCCACCCAGCTTGGCATCCCTGTCCCCCTTCCCAGCCCTTCTCAAAGTTGATTCACTAGTTCATTGCTTAAGAATCAAAACCCTATGAATCCTCCCTCCCCTCCAAGCAACCAAGCCACCTGTTTCCTTCCCCGTACCAATCCCCACCCATGCCTCTTGTGGGGCGTGGCTGTAAATTAAGGAGGCGGGGCCCTGAGATGCCCCACTGTAGCTAAGGGCCCGGTCATAGGGAATCCTCCTCACTGTGCAGTTACACAACTAATGTCATCCTCCTATGTTTTATCCATTTTTTGAACGTCAGTGGAGGAAATCAATAAAAGGCAACAATCTATATTTGAAGCCTTTGATCCTTTAGCCTCATATTAATACAGGAGTCTACAGAAGAACACGATCCATTGAGTAAAATGGGGCTATCCTGATTAAATGTTCTTTGGTGTGTGTGTGTCTGCGATCATATGCACAAGTAGACCTGACATAGGTGCGAATGCCGGGTGGATTTAAAGGGCGTGATCAGACAACAACATCTGGGAAGTGCCCCACAGCTGACAGCAACCCGTTCTGCTCTGTCACAGAAGCAGAGTTAAAAGACACCAGAGAAAATCCAGTAGTAAACGGGCTGCGATGGGCCACAGATGGACTTTCCCCTGTCTAATCACTCCAGTGCACTCTTTGGAAGAAATAGCCTTGCTTCTCCCCCCCCCCATTTTTTTCTGGCGCGTGTGACCGTACCCTGTGTGTGTGTTTTTAAGGCATAGCAACTTGCCTGACTGAGAGCTAAAGAATGTGTCACACTGGAATTAAAATTATTAAGGAGCAAGTAAATGCATTACCTCTGTATGCTTCTTAAAAGTTGGTCCTCTGCTAAATATAGAAGGTATATCAGTGTGCCCAAGAACCATAGCCAGTTGATTAATTATAAACTGGATTATTTCTGTAGTTAGGATTTTAATAAATCCTCCTTCTTCCTTAATTCCCATTGTGTGCTCAGTTCTTGCCCAGGTTGTTTCCTACTGAACAAATGGACAACACTTCCACTGACTTTGCAGGTAATGGGCAGAGACCCAAATGAGTTACGGGGTGTGTTTTTGCACTCTATACAAAATTATAAGGAGCTGCAGTGGCTCAAGTGGTTAAGATGCCGAACTGCAGGCTGTGGAAGGTCAGTAGTTCAGCAGTTCGAGACCGGGGTGCTGCATGACGGAGTGAGCTCCTGTCTCTAGTTCTACCTCCTGCCAACCTAGCAGTTCGAAAGCAAGAAATTGCAAGTAGATAAATAGGTACCACTTTGGTGGGAAGGTAACAGCGTTCCATGCACCTTGGTGTTCAGTCATGCCAGGCACATGACCATGGAAACGTCTTTGGACAGTGCTGGATCTTCAGCTTTGAAACGGAGATGAGTACTGCAACCCTAGAGTCAGATTCGACTGGCTTTCGAGCAAGGGAACCTTTACTTTACTATACAAAATTATAAGTACGATGGAAGAGAAATGATTTTACTGGGTACAAGACATTTTTATTTTTCCACTGTTTTTTCTCCTGGATGTAAAGGGGTAGTCTGGGATGGGGGGGAAGCTCATGTTACCACAACCCTCTACTCAATTGTGTGCATGATACACAACAGTCTATAGAAAAGTAGTCATGAATTAAACGGAACATACAATAAACATACAGGGTAGCCAGTACCTCTGGGGTCATAGGTAAACTTTTCATTTCTAGGAACTGCAGTCATGGCTTCAAGTTCACTCTTTGTTTGTTTAGATATTTCTTAGACTTGTCCATCGGTTTGTTTCATTTCTTCTTATTATTAAATCCTAAAGGGCCAATTTTGTTATCGGGTTGTCTCGTATGGCTTTGTTTCATTATTGCTTATTTCATTATTGTTTCATTTTTGTAATCCTATTGAGTTATTTCTTATTGGTTTCAATGGAAGACATCACCCCTCCCCCCTTTCTCGGGTCTGCACCTTCAAGGTTTTCCATTGAAATGGGACAAAACTTGTAGGAAGTACTCCCCTAAAACAATCACACTGCCAAATTTCAGACAGATAGAATAAATGAATCCTTCTTTTGAGGCAATTAATGCACCAATTTTTTACATTAAGATCAATGGGAGAATTGATAGGGGAAAAATTCAAATGCACAGTGTCCCAGATAGCCAAGTGCAGTGAGGGGACTGGCTCTGCAGCCTTTTAGTTTGAAGAACAGTAGCACAAGGAAGAGAGAGATAGGCAATGCAAGGGCCTTTTGTGGGGCATTAGGGTTGCCAGCTCTGGGCTGAGAAATACCTGGAGATTTTTGGGGTGGAGGGCAAGGTTTGGAGAGGAGAGGGACCTCAGTAGAGTACAATGCCATAGAGCTCACCCTCCAAAGCAGCCATATTCTCCAGGAGAACTGAATTTGATCATCAGGAGATCAACTGTAATTGCAAGAGAGCTCCAGGTGCATGGCGAGCAAGGCATCTGCACAGGCAGCCAGCATCAGGAGGACCTTAATGTAGATCTGCTCGCTCGGGGGATAAGTTTTGGAGAACATCAAGAAATCACAGGAGTTCAGACTCCAAGGAAAACAGATGCTGAGAGGAAAGAGAAAGGCAAAGTCCTACCACATATGCTTCAGGACTGGAATACTTCACCCATGTAATCTTAGTGGCTACAGCCCACAGACCATCAAGAAAGCTCAGAGCCTTTCTCTCCTCCATAGCCCTAAGAAACATAATTTATGCCCCTCTTAGGAAAATTCTGACTGCTTTGTAAAAGTCAAACCAGGAAAGTCAGATAGATCCAGTTGGTGAGCCGTGTTGGTCTGAAGCAGTACAAAAAGTTTAGAGTCCAGTGGAACCTTTAAGACCAACAAAGGTTTATTCAAGGTATGAGCTTTCATGTGCATGGGATAACTGTTCCCCTAGTGCCATCCTTTGTCCCCGACCTTGAAGAAAGGAGGCAAGCCATTGCAAGGCAGACACCTGGACTCCAGTGTCAGTGAGGCAGTGAATCATTTACTGATTATCAATCATGTCGAATGCTGCCAACAGGTCCAACAACAACAGGACTGCTGATCCACCTCAATCCAGATGCCTCCGGAGGTTGTCCATGAGGGCAACCAGTGCTGTCTCCATCCTGTGGCCTGGGTGAAAGCCAAACTCTAAGGGACCTAAAGTGGAAGTGACATCCAAAAAGCTCTGTAACAGGATTGCCACAGCCTTCTCTATTATTTTGCCCAAATAGGGGAAATTGGAAACCAGCCAATAATTTGCCAATTTGACCATTTCCCAAGATGGCTTTTTCAGGAGAGGATGGACCACCCCTTCCTTAAGTGCCCCAGGGAACAGTCCCTCTGTGATTCTGCCTTGTTTTGTCTTGGTCCTATTTTTTAAAAAATGCAAGTATGTACACAGCTCACTTAATGTGGCACTTGCACATTTTTGGACTTGTACACTATTTCTTTTAATAAAGTGAGAATTGGATCCTTTATCACATTTATTGAGATAAAAATTAGAATGGAAGACCAGCCCAAAGATTTATTTCATTTATTTTGGGATCAAAATACAATGAGAATGAAAAGGGAAATGAGGTTGTAAATGAACACTTGTGACATGGCTAGGAAAGCACAAAGCTAATAAATCCCCTGTAACAGAGACTTTCTGTGACTATCCTGCTCCTTTGAAAAACATATGGGTGATAACGCCAGGTCTCCAGCTTATTCAGGCACAGATTAGTTAGAAGGCTTTTCATAGATCCTTTCATAATACATTGCTCCCTATAGAAGCAGGTATTAATGATCTAATTATACATAATACCACCTTTTCTCTTCTTGGATGAGTTTAATCTCACCGGAAAAGAGCGCCGAGCACAGTTATCATTGCTATTGGAGAATGTGTGCTTCAGGCCAGTATATGATTTTATCAACAGTTTTTGTTTCACTTTTTTTTACAGTTTGTCTAAAAAGGTGCCACTACCAGTAAGCAGCTGAAATGCATCTTGATTTTGAACTTTATTAAAGCTTTTATATAATTGCATTCAAGTATTTCTTATGTGTAGGGTTGCCAGACCCACCTCAGTAGAGGTGGGCTCCCCTGCTGCCCGGCCCTGCCCCCCAGCTGCTGATCAGCTGGCTGGTGGGGGACTTATCAGGTGAAAGAGGAAGGCCCAGACCACGTGGCTGGCATCACACAGGAAGTGATGTCATCACACCAGCTACATCCAGGAGACACTTTGGCATTTGGGCAAAAACTCTATGATACAAGCTGTTTTTACCATAGAGTTTTTGCCCAAATACCAGAGCATTGCAGTGATATCACAGAGTAATGATGTCACTTCCTGTGCAACATTAGCCACATGGCCTGGGCCGCCTTCTTTCTTCGGATAAATCCCCTCATCCCCCACCGGTTGCCAGGAGGGACCTGGCAACCCTATTTACGTGCCTTGGATTTTAGACAATCCATTTCATCATTCTGGCCATGAATCTCACCAGATGATCTTAGACAAGGTGTTATCTCCTTTCTCACAGGGTAACAATGGAGACCAGAGATGCTGCTGAAACATAAGGCTCCCACTGTTTGGAATGTAAAGCTCAATTTCAGTACAAAGATGAGCATGATAGCTTTCTCCAGTCTGTTGGAACAGGAAAGAAACCCCTCTGCTGCTTTCTGTTCCTCAACCCTATGTATTTGCTGCTGTAGGAGGGGAGAAGGAACTCACTGGGGACAAGCAGCATGTGGAAGGAGAGAGGAATCCCTTTGTTTTTTTCTAACTCCTCCTCTCCCTGGTGCTTCAAACAATGTTTTGGCAAGGTCTCTCTCACACACACATAATGGACCCTAAGGAAGGTAGGCCCTACGCTTTCTGCCACCTAAAATCAGTCATCTTGGGGACTATATTTCCCAGGTTGGATTGGGTTTGCCTCAGACATTGCTGAAACAGCATCTAATATTCCAGAGGGAAGAACGAGGCAGAGAGTTGCTTCAGTCTTTCTGCTAGGGTTGCCAGGTCCCCCGGGGGGCCAGGGAAACCCCCGCTTGATGGGTCCATTACCCACCAGCCTGAATCAGGCCGCTGGAGGGAACCCCACCCCCCAAAGTGCCAGGATCACAGAGATGTGCCCAGTGTGATGTCATCACGTCAGGCACATCGTGGGGGGATGCTCTATCATTCAAGGGAAAACTCTATGGAATACCTGAGAGGGCCGAGATTGCCCCCATTGCAGCTTTTTTAGGACTTGGGAACCCTACTTTCTGCCCATTGGCTGGCTATTGACTGCTGCTGATTCTGACCTGTCTCTGCAGTAATACGTGAATTCGTTTGAAGGGAGGAGTTTTTCAGAACCCCCTAGTGTTTCCAATGATATAACACAAAGAGCTGTGAGATTCTGTACACTTAGCCAAATGTTAAGATTTGGGCTAGAAAAAACTGCAGCGTGCAGTCCCAGCACTTACGGGAGGGAAGAAGGAAGCAAAGGCAAAGGATCCCTCCTATGGCAAACCCCAATAAACACAATCACTCTCAACCTTTTGAAATAAAATGGCCACAATTTTATTGGGTATAGCTATAAGAAGCCTTGGCACAGCATGGGACCAACAGATCCTGGCATCAACTGACTTGCCTGCCAGTCGATGTACCATGTCCCACCACAGCCCAACTCATTGGCAGCCCCTGAGCCCATGAAATCCCTCACCCCAAGACCCCTTAAGGGGATCCCCACGTGTAGGGAAAACACGCACACAGGTTTCCCCAAAAATGGATCTGGCCACATGCTGATACTGTGCCAGGCTGTGACAGATAAACAAAGCAAAAACCACCTGAACAGAAACTTAACCCACACATCCCCTGTTATGGTACCCCAGTCAGTGATGACAACCCACAAACCCTGCATGCCTTCTTCCCCTAAAGCCTGAACACTCAGGGTGGGTTGGATGGGCAAATGATCCCATGTGGTCAGGTGAGCTGGCTGGGTGTTGCAGTATGATGGTCCCTCGCCTTCTCCATGGCCCAGTCTGAGACCCATCTTAGGCTGTCCTGGGAGGGCAGACCTGATTTTTGCACCCTTGCAGCTACCCGGCCCCTCAGCTGCCTGTGCTGCTTATCCCACCTTGCTGGATATGGCCGGCCATAGCCACTGTCACTCCCACTGGCTCTCCCCACCCGTGCAGGACTCCAAATTGGACCCATGGATGAGTTGGGGCCCCAGCATTTAGAGATTAACCATGAAGTCCTAAAGTAGAATTCGATTCTGTGGGTTTAGAAGGGACTCTAATCTGAGACCAAGTACAAGATGAGCCATGGAAAGAACACAGTGTTAACCCATCACTGCATATGTATGGAAGAGCAGACAAGTCACAACTGACATATGGCCAGGGGTCATTTCATAGAAAAAGAGGTGCAGGAGCTCATTAGCATGACTCATTGGCATAACTTATTTGCATATGCCACACCTCCTGACATCACCAGAAGTGTGTCAGAAGGCAACACCCACCACTCAGGCTCCACTCCGAGGGACTGTCTTTCCACTCTGGAGGCTGTCATTCCAGTCCCAAAATAGCCTATCTAGGCCCAGGAGGAATGCTACACATGCTGCTTTGCACTCCTGCTGGGAGCTGGGGGTGGGGCTTGCTGCTGCCTGTGCTTCTAACTGCCGGAGCTCTGCTCCTGGGCGCTCCTGCTCCAAATGACCCCTGCATATGGCAACCTCAGCAAGAGGCTTTTGGGGCAAGGGAGAAGTAGAGATGGCTTGCCATTGCCTTCCTCTGCAGAGTTTTACTTGATGGTCGCCCATCCAAGTACTAACCCTCCTTAGATCCCAAGATGTAATGGGATCAGGCTATACCACACTACCTTCCCTCCCTCACCCATCACTACTTAAGTCCAGTAACAGAAGACCTATAATGAGACTGTGTTTTCTCAAAGAGCCCCAAGAGCTCCTTTACATGTGTTAAATTGAGGAGCTTGCAAGTATGCAGTCAATCTGCCTTCCTGTACTCTACAAAACCGAATATCACATCCTGAAGTTCCTTTCTTCCTGAAAATCTGATCCTGTTCCCCCCCCCCAAGGCGCAATTCACTTAGATATGTCTTCATGTTTAATCTCACACCAAAACTGCCATTGTTTTTACCTTATTTGTGACAACTCATAATGTTTGCATTTCATTCCTTCTGCATTTTGTTGAAACACAAGTAACATGACAGAGAGAGAGAGAGAGAGAGAGAATGGGGAGCCGCTCCCTGTCAGAGATGAAGAATTTTAGTCTGTGGACCTTTTGGAGTGATGGTGGAAGTATTTTCCAAAAAGCACTTGAATGTGAAGAAATAACACATAAAAACTTGGCTTTAATCTCTGCTCTTGAGAAAAATGATCTTGACATTTTTGAGACACATGTAAATAGCACCTAATACCAGAAGAGGGAAAGGAAGGCTCTAAATAATGTCAGGAAGCATTAATGAATCCTAGATTAAATGGTATCACTGAACAATTTAAAAGCAGGATCACAATTTATAAAATAATAAAAAAAAACAGATCTGAAGCAAAACGGAGAGCGCAGCCCTCTCCTCCCTCTTCTTTCCCCTCCCCTAACAAAAAGAGAGGCTGGGCACGGTGTAAAATTCTCGGCTGGGTGCTTTGAATCTTCATTATATATTCTTGTTCAAAACAAGGTAGCATTTACACTACAGGAATTACATCAAGAAAATTGTAAGCGGGCACCATGGCAGAGGGCATTTTTATATGTGCCATCTGTTCACCCATCAAACCACAGAGAATCAGGGTCTCCTGCAGTAGATTGATTTAAATTGCAACTAGGTTCATTATGATGAGAAGTTGCCATTCTCTCTGGCTTAAGAGAAAACAACCCCCCTTCACAAAAAAAGAGGATGATAGCCCATGAGCATCGGGCTTTCTGGTATCCCACTATCAGCTCTGATAAAACAAATGACTCTTGCATCCTGGAATAAGACGCCCAAACCTGGATTTTATTATCAGCTGATCCTCAGAGACTCTCTAAACGCAACCCTCTCATTCTAGCATGGGTTATCATCTAACAGGTAGCCTCGATTGGCTTCCTGTATTTGGATAGCCATACCCTGGTTCATAATTTGTCCCAGAATTGCTGATGACTGCCCTAGTTGGCAACTGTCCTGTGCCAAGAGATGCCAAGCTGCATCCTTTCCCCCATCCTGTACAGCAATCGGGGTTCAGCTGTTGCTGCCAAGCTCCAAGAGAGTCCTTTCCCCAACTCCCTGACCAAATTCTACTGTAGATAGATCCAGATGGTCAGCCATGTTGGTCTGAAGCAGTAGAACAAATTTAGAGTCCAGTGGCGCCTTTAAGAACAACAAAGGTTGTTTGTTGGTCTTAAAGGTGCTGCTGGACTCTAAATTTGTTCGAATACCACTGTGACAGACAGGTTGGGGTTTGACTCTTTCTAAGAGCAAACAATGAGAACAGCAAGAATGTTGAGAGTGGAGGTGGAGGCAGTTAAGAATGACAGGAGTTAGCAGCAGAGAAGTCGGCATCTTAGGAGTTGGGGGTGTGGTGGTGGTGGTGGTGGTGGTGGTGGGGATTCCTGACAGAGTAGAACTGTGCAGAAGAGCTGCATAGAGCAGACTGAAAATAGTGAAATTGTAAACAAAGGATCTCAGTTGCAGAAATAAGATCTCAGTTCAAAAGTTCAATGAAAGGGAAACAATGTGACATATAGCTTACTTTCCTCAGTGTTTTGTTCATATCATAAATAAAAGTTTTCTTAATTTGACTAATCCTGTGGGCTGCATGTCTAAGGGAAAGAAGAACACACAAAATACAATTCAATATCTCAGTCAATAAATGTATTCTAGGATATAAAAATGGTGGCAGTGAGTGACTGGAACAGTGTTTGAACCCCAGCCCCAATGGCTCTGTGTGAGTGAGGACTTATTATGAAAGGGAGCTAGGCTACCCTGTCTGAGGATGTCCCTGGGATTGAGAGAGAGGACCTGAGGTATAAAATAGTCACTGCTTTCTGTACATTTTAAAGGAGACAAGAAGGGTAGCTTGTGATGCCTTGACCTACATACAACGCATAACCTGAGAGAGGAGGAGGAAGAGAAGGAGATTGGATTTATACCCCACCCTTCACTACCCGAAGGAGTCTCAGAGCGGCTTACAATCCCTTTCCCTTCCCCTCCCCACAACAGACACCTTGTGAGGTAGGTGGGGCTGAGAGAACTCTTTTGAGAACTGACCTTGAGAGAACAACTCTGAAAGAACTTGTGACTAACCCAAGGTCATACCAGCAGTTACATGTGGAGGAGTGGGGAATCAAACCCGGTTCTCCCAGATTAGAGTCTGCAGTCCTAACCACTACACCAAACTGGCTCTAACTAAGACAGTGGTAGGCACTCTGGGTGAGTGGAAAGGAGTATCACTTAACTCTCTGACCAAATAACACATAAGCAGCTGGTATGAGAAATTTCACTTTATTCTTAAATGCCCCAGGGTGCCTGCAAATTTTCCCTGCTGAACATTATAGCAACCTGAACTATTCCTCTTAATTCCTCGTAACAGCTTCCTTACTGTAGTACTAACCACCCTACCCAAGGCGGTATGAAGGGGGTGAAAAAAGGCTTTCATTTGTATTAATTTGATGGAAGACAAAAAAGAAAAAAGAAATCCATGCTTGACGCTGAAATAACTAGTTCATTTCTCAAGGGCAAAGAGGGTGGGTGGGGAGGAAATCTGGCAAAAACTTGGGTTGTGAGAGACAGGACACACTTATAAAGTGACTCCCTGCTTCTTTCCAGAAGCAGCCCAAGAAATTAAGATGGTCTAGGCGCAAACCAGGCTAACTGGCCTCTGCAGTGATGATAGTGCTATTGGTTCTTTGCCCTCTGTTTGCCCTTGAAGTGGCCCATTGGAACTTTCCCCATTAAGTTCAATGGCCAGTCCTCCCCTGCTCCCTGACTTTTTGGCACCAATGATGGGCAAGAGGCTGTTCTGCCCCTGAAGGGAAAACAGGCACTCAGCTGAGCCTATGGGAGTGATGCTCCAGCATCCAATCACCTTTCAGAATGGAGATGCAATGTCAGAGGGAGGCACAGTAGGTGGTTGTTCATTATGGGAGAGAGCAGTGAGAACTCATGTCTGGCTCAGCAAAAGAGCCAACAGTTTGAAGGTAGCTCTGCCTAGTAGTGTGGCAGAGTGGTATAGCTCTGCCTCTGGAAGAGAAAGGAGTACCTGACTGTTAGGCCTCTCTCTAGTAATAAGTGGACCTTGAACCATTGAATCTGACTCTTGGGAAAGGGCAGGCTGGCATGGATGGAATCCTGTGTGAGAGAAACGATCCAACCTAGTGGCTAGTCAGTAAAAGCCTGTTTATACCTGAAAGCATTTAAGAAAATCCAATTCACACTCAGAAGCCATAACTAGCTTAAATTTGTGTGGTTAGGCCAGGTTTCTCCTTTGACTACCTGCAGACTTTGCTGCTGATCTGTTCTTTGAAACCAACCTGTAAATATATAAATCTCCTTTGCTATTTATATACAACTCCTGACTCAGTGATCTCTGTGTTCTACTTGTTCACCTCACAGCAGCAGACTCAAAGCTTTAGACTATCTACTAGGGATGGGCACAGAATACCGCAGCTTAGCTATTATCAAGAGCTAGATAGAATCTTGTTGATTGTACTGACTCACTCTGTGTAATCTTCCTTGCTTCAACGCTATAGGCTATAAATAACATAAATAAATAAATAAATGTCTGTGGTGCTTAAACACCTGCAAAGGTTGTTCGTTCAGAGATGATGGAAGGGTTACAGTAACATCTATCAGCTCAGTAAAGAACAAGTTGGGATTCATAATGATAGACTGCTGTTTGCCATTACAAAGAAACCTCGGAAGAACTGACTCCTTTTTTCTTTCTCCTCTCCCTTCCTCCTCCCGTTATTCAAGACTTCAGCTTTCATGGCAAACCATAGTTGTTGTTCTGTCTGAACCACAAACAATGGTTGGTGGACTTCCTCCCAGATCAGTCTTTCAAACAATACTTTAACCGTTGGTTCATAATGTACTACAAGCTTTGGTTTGTGAGAATAATGCAAGCCTTTATTTACTTCCCACTACTGAGGATACAGCGGGGGAGGGAATACACAAGCCCAAGGATTCCCCAGGCTCATTCAGCTATGGTTTGTAATTTCTGAAGTGTGCCCGTACGTCCTCTGCTGGAAAATAAAAATAAAAACGATATGTCAAGGCAGCACAAATTCTTTGTCAAGCATTGTGGCCAAGACTGGACTGTTTTTCAGATATCAGATTCTTTAAATCCAGAGAGCATCTCAATATAATATTCACTTAAAAGTAAATGATCTCCACAACAACTTACCATACTATGCTACATGAATTTCTGTCTAATTTTCTCAGCAGCATCCACATGCTTTGTACCTAACAGAGTTAATATGATCTGATTTAGGATGAAAAATTTTCTCAGAGTACACTGGACATAAAGCAAAAAATCTCTCTCTCATTCTCTCTTTTCCTCCCTCCCTCCCGGTATTTTTACCCCACATTTCTCCCTGTGAAGACCCAAAGTGGCTTCACATAATCTTCCCCTCCTCTGTATTATCCTCCCAACAACAATATCATGGTCTCATTTAGGCTGAGAATCTGTTACTGTGACTGGTTCAAGGTCAGGTGGTGAGTTTCCAGGGCAGAGTGGGGATTCACACTTGAACCTCTCAGATCTTAGTCCAAGATATAACCCACTAGGTTCTTGAGCATGATTCTTTAGGAAGCAATAGCATTGACAAAATTGCCCATTTCTGTTTCTCAAGTGTGGCCCTCGTCTGCAGATACCTAAATCCACTGATTGGAGCCACACTTATCCCAAACAATTTTTTCTGCAACCTTGCATGACCCATCTCAAGTCTGCAGAAAATCTGAAATCTTAAAAAAAACCACATGGGGGAGGGTGGGACCCCCCCCCTAAGTAAAATAGTGTTATCTGTACAAGCACAGAGAATGCACTTACCTCTGGCAGTTGTTGGAGAACCCCAGGAACCACACTGAGTCCAGCAGCAGCACAGCCTGGGACTGCATGCTAAGTCCAGTGGTGGCACAGCTTAGGAGCCATGCTGGACCCAGTGGTGACAGCCATGCTGGTCATGCTGTTGGTGGTGGCACAGCCCAGGAGTCGCACCAGGTTTGCTGGTGGCAGCAGCAGCACAGCCCAGGAGTCCTACTGGCATAAGCCTGGAGTCATGCTGAGTGCGTGTCTGGCAAAAAAAAGTGTGTGGGGAAGAATCCCTTCTGCAAGTATCGTAGGCCCACACTTGTACGTCCTATATCTCACTCGATATCAGTGTCTTTTATCTTGTGCCATGATTTAGTTCCTATCTACATTCGTGCCAATAGCCCTTGGTTTATCTGGCAGTACCTCATCATTTAACATATTGGTTTCATAATATTTGGGCCCAGTTATTCTCTGTAGATTTATTAATCTTCTGCAAAATATTTCCTAGGTAGCTGTTTTTTTCCTTCCATCTGTTCTAACCTCAATGAAGAACGATTCCATAGAGATGGACCTTAATGGTTTGAGATTCTGCCTCCTTTCTTGGCAGTGACGTAGGTGTTAGTCTGTTGCAGCAAAAACTCCATTGGGCTCTAGCTGACAAAAGCTATGACAAGTCTGTTCATCTTTAATATACCAAAAGGTTCTTCTATTTGCTTTTACCGAACAGTAGCTTTTAGTTGTGCTAGAATATAAAAGGAACTGTTCCTTTTTATAAAAAAATCTCCCTAATCCCTAACGAGCTTTCTGGTACCTATCTACATTGTAGAGATGATGACAGCCATGAAATTGAGGATGAGAGTTTATTTACAGGAGTGGCAGCTCCAAAACTGGGGGGGAAGATGAGGGGGAGGGTCACAAGCTCAGCTGGGTTGCTCAAGAAAAAATTAAAAAGGTATTCCTGCCTGATACTATTGGTGGTAATATCAGAGGGTCAGCCATTTATGCTGGCTAAGTCTGAGATCATCCCTCATTTCAAAACCTTTAACTAGGACCTTTTATTAATATTGGGACCAGCAATCTAAACCAAAGCCTTTGTCTGCCTAAAAATGAAAGACAAATGTTAAAGCTACAAAAGTCTCCATGAGATAAGTGGACTGTGAATGAGCTGAAGCAAATAAAAAGAATATAAATTTGTTTTCAGCACGTGTTCTGGAATCAGATGTCCTAAAATGAAAGCATTAATGTTGTTGTTCCTTTATGGATGCTGCTGTGTTCTGTCTTTATTATTTGCTATTATTCTGCTCAATCCTCCAATCTGACTAAAAGAGAATGGATCGGGTCCATTGGATTTCATATTTCATCCTGCCCAATGAATGTATATTTCAGATGCAACATCCAAAATGAATTTATAAATCAGTTACTTGGTCATTTATTCATTTATACCCCCCCTTTTCTTCTTGATGCAGACCCAAATTAGCTTACATCATTCTCTTCTCCATTTTGTCCTAACAACAATCCTATGGGATAAATTAGGCTCAGAGTCACCCAGCAAGCTTCCATAGCAGAATGGGGGATATGAACCCCTCCAAATCCTGGTGCTTTATTATTTGACAGGGGTGTCAATTTGAATATTCTCTAATACTGTAGTGTTTGCATCATCCTGCTGTGACTTGTGTTTTGAAAGAACATCTTATATCCTGCAACCCAAATCATACCACTGACTAGGGTTTGGCTAGTGTTTTTTAAGCCGATTGACCAACATCTATTGAGAACTGTGCCCCCAAATCTGCTTTCCCCCCTTTAAAGCAAGCTTTTAATATTTTCTGCATTCTTAAATTGAGTTTTGTGAGTTTTGGGAAGTCTAATGATATCTCAATAACAATTGTTTTGTCTCATATTTTTTCTTGCTATCCTTCAGGCTTCATCAAAATAACCTCCATTATTTGGACTTACTGATTGTGGCAGATTGGCCTCTGGAAAGACTGGCTCCATCTTTTATAAGGGCTCTGCAGAATTTCAAGGAATTAAATGTGTAAGGCAACAAATTAATCTTCCACTTTTACCTTCATGTAGTTATTTCATTTTACCTAATGGTTCATGTGCACGGACTCTAATCTGGGAGAACCAGGTTTGATTCCCCACTCCTCCACTTACACCTGCTGATGTGACCTTGGGTCATTCACAAGTTCTGGCATAGCTGTTCCTGAAAAAGAGCAGTTTGTGTCAGAGTTCTCTCAGCCCCACCTACCTCACAGGGTGTCTGTTGTGGGGAGAGTAAGGGAAAGGAGTTTGTAAGCCGCTCTGAAACTCCGAGTGAAGGGCGGGGTATAAATCCAATCTCTTCTTCTTCTTTTTCATTTGTATAATATAATAGTGTTTATAATACTGATTAGTTTTATCCCACCTCAGTGATAATTTTGCTTGACTGGTTCAATCTTGCAGAGTACATATGTAACTTAAGTGATGTCACTACAGTATTTTCTTTCAAGTATGTGCACACCCTTTCTTCCAAGCATCCTGAAAATTTACTCCAAGCCAAAAGTAATTTAAAATGCTGCTCTCTGAATTTTAAATGGCAAAATTCAGGTCCTGAAATGTGGTTTTCTTCATACAAATCATAATTGACTTTACAAATGGCTTACCACAGAGAACATATCCAGTGGTGATACTTTTCAGGCCTGGGAACTGGAAAGACTCATGGGAAAGGCCATGGCTCAATGGTAGAGCAGATACTTACTATACAGAAGGTGCCAGGTTGAATCCCTAGCGTCTTCATTTAGATAGAGCTAATGAGATAGACGCCCTGACCTGGACAGCCCAGGAAAGCCTGATCTTGTCAGATCTCAGAAGTTTAGCAAGATTGACCCTGGTTAGTCTTTGGATAGGAGACTGCCAAAGAAGTCAAGGGTCGCTACACAGAGCCAGACAATGGCAAACCACCTCCGAACCTCTCCTGCCTTGAAAACCCTATAGGGTTGCCATTGGTTTACTGTGATCTAACAGCACTTTTCACCACCAATTAGATAGAGATAATTAAAGGAAGTTAAAGCAAGATTCAAGTCCAATAGAACCTTAAAGATTGATAAGATTTCTACAGTACAAACTTATATATAACCTAGCCTCATTATACGCTACTGAGGCTCTTCCCCTCCCCAAACTCCATTCTCCCCAGGCTCCACCCCCAAATCTCCAGGAATTTCCCAACCCAAAGTTGGCAAGCCTATACTATTGTAATTTTTATGCTATTGTATGTAACCTGCCCTGAGCCAGCCATGGCTGGGAGGGTGGGGTAGAAATTTAATCAAATCAAATCATACTGGACTCAAATCTTGCTCTTCTACTGCAGACCAATGATTGGAGTCTATTGTCCCATGACTAGAAAACCCATGAAGCACTGTTGATTTTTATGTTATATAAGTATCTTGAAAATAGCAACCATGTCCTGTATCAGAAGGCTCCCCAGATGATGGAGAAACCAAGACTGATGCACTCACCCATGCTCACATGCTCATCCAGCAATTATTGCATGCTTCAGAACTCCCTTCTGCAATGCAATTATCATTTGAAGTGTCATTTAGAGGGTCATTAGCATTACTCTTGTTGTGTCCATTTCTGCAGAGGAAGTGTTGCCAGGAGAGTAACTGAGATAATAATGGATGGATCTGTACTGATTTGTTATAAGGAAAGTACTGAAGAGTTGCCACTAAGGATTTTTTTGTTTGTTTGAAATTTTTCTCTACACACCAAACACCAATAATCTGTGCAATCAGGAATATTTCCCCCTTTTTTCCTTTGAGACAAATCTGCCCAAACCAGATGCTTCTCAACTCATTTCGGTGGCCCCTCCCCCGGTTCAGTTTAAAAGTTACGTTGTCACTTTTTTACATTACACGCCAGCCGTCTGGTTTCATTCTGTTTCAAGTGGAGCCCACCCCTTTTGTACAAGCTGGGTTTGTCCCAAAATGTCTCCCAGTGCTTAATAAATCCAAAGATCTCCTCTCTACACCATCATCTCATGCATGCATTGAGACTCCCCAACTGGTACAAGGCCAACCTGTCTAGTTGGCCCTGCGAGAGGAACAGGTAGCATTTTGGAGAAAGCGACTTTGGAGGTCCTGCCTTTTAGTCTCCTACCTAGCAGCCTACATTTGGCTTCCAGGACTTCATGACTACACCCCCACACATCATATGTGCCAACATGCACCATGACCACTGACTCCTCCCCTGCACTGTCTACCAAGCTACCTAGAATGATGAGTGATGTCCACAATCTTCTCACTAAGCAGGCAATTCACCATGTGGTCCACACGACTATCACAAACCCAGCTATTTATGTCTAATGATCATATCATGCACTATGACAACCCACCTCCCCTTGGAGGCACATCCTCGGCATGTGAGGGTATCTGTTCATCAACCAAGAAAGAAGTCCCTTCTAAAGAATAATGCCCCCTTTCCTCAGATTGATGCTCTTCTTTCACAGGGCCCTCATTATCTGTGATTGGTGAGGATTGGGATGCCACTATCACATCCCCGAAGGCCTCATCAACCACTGTCTCTGCCTCTCTCAGATTTTCCATTTATTATTTCATGTAGAGAACTGTGGAATTATTAAATAGCATTCCTGCGACTTATGAACTGAAGAGCTCTAGTTCAAGTCCATATTTGCCCCAAGGTAGAAACTGCTACTAGTCCAATAGCTGTCTTACAATTGAAAGTGTAGCTCATGTAGAAGAAGAAGAAAAGTTAGTTTTTATACCCTGCCTTTCACTACCTGAAGGAGTCTCAAGGTGGTTTATAATCTCCTTCCCTTCCTCTCCCCACAACAGACACCCTGTGAGGTAGGTGGGGCTGAGAGAGCTCTGAGAGAATAGCTCTGAGAGAACTGTGCACCCATCTGGCTGCATGTGGAGAAGTGGGGAATTAATTCTGGTCCTCCAGATTACAGTTCACTACCCTTAATCATTATACCACACTGGCTCCTAGTAACACACTGATCCAACTACAGGATAAGATAGCTGCCCATCAAATGTCAATTATATATAATGATATCTTCCTTCATTAAATCCTGGCCCTTTGCAAAGTTCTGCATCTGTCAGAAGCTGAGGCAGAGGGGTTGTATCAAAAGCCTGGTAAAGAAAAAAACATATTTGTGTGTGTGTGTGTGTGTGTGTTTGATGTCTTCACCAAAATGATATCAGTTTGTGAAAGCTTTGAATTTATCTTCAAGCAACGCCTAATGTATTCTAGCTTTATCTAAATTATGTTATTTATAAGCAGAAGAAAGGAGGGCAATAGAATTTTCTGTACACTGTATGATATTGGTTTTTGGCTTTCTCTGGGAGAAATCTCTGTGTGATCACTGGCCTCATGACAGCTCCCAGAGGCTTCACAATAGGTTCACCTGCACATCTTTGTCTTCAGTAGAAGTTAAGACTCTTTCACCCTTGAAGAATCCTTCAAAGAGGAAGTGTGGAGCAGACCCAAGCCAGCATTCCCTAATATTTATATTTTCTGAAACCTGTTTACCATCTGCAGCCGCTGAAGTGGTTGGGCTGGATCCAGTCAGACTTTTCACTCGATGTCATCTGATTCCTCTCTTTACTACAGTCCCCTCCCCATTCCAAAGAGACTTTGTCCATGTGTATCCCATGATCCTCAGCATAACTTCTGAGGTAGTTATGGGTGAAATCCAGTCTGGGGAACTGAGCATGAAATTACCCAGGACCTCACACTCCTAATCCCTTGTCCCTAGCACAGGGTAAGGCTTCCAGCACAGGGTAAGGCCACAGCATGCCAGCACTAAAAATGAACGTATTCATTACAGAAGGCCACATTCTAGCATAAGTCCATCACATAGTCAAGGGAACAGAATGGTCAGCAGGAAGAAACAATACTCCTTTGCTAGCATTGCATCCTAACTCCCTGGGGCACAGAGTTAAAATGAAGAACAGTCTCACTGAAGTCATGCACAAACCTAGCACTGGTTCCTCACTGTTAATTTTACCAGACCTTGATTAACTTTTCATAAGACCATTGGGGACTAGACAAAAGATTGCACTGCTGGATATATTTGTCTCATGGTATCAGACAATCTGTTCCATCACCCCCCATTCTTCTGTCCTTATGCAAGCATGGTCAGTTTCAAGAGGAAATTAGATAAACATTTGGAGCAGAAGTCCACCAGTGGCTATTAGCCACAGGGTATAGATGGGAACTCTCAATCTGGGGCAGGTGATGCACTCTATTCTTGGTGCTGGAGGGGGCAGCAGTGGGAGGGCTTCTGGTGCCCTGGCCCCACTGCTGGACCTCCTGATGGCACCTGGTATATTTTGGCCGCTGTGTGACAGAGTGTTGGACTAGATGGGCCATTGGCCTGATTCAACATTGGCTTCTCTTATGTTCTTATGTTCTTATGTTAATTTGTGTTGGAGTGAGCAATTTAGCATGCTTGGACATCCGGGGGCCCTACATTCTTTTAGTGTGTGTAAGTGTTATCTCTTTGAATGGGATCTCTCTCTCTCTTTGTCTTAAACTGGGAGCTGTTCTAACACACACCCCCTCTCTTTGTACTTTGTTCTATCTCGTCCTTTCCATGGCTCTTCATGGAGTCACACATCTCCACAGGTCTGTCCTGTAGAAACTGTGCCCTCATACTTCCACATATGTGATGCCAGATTATCTGGCCACTTGTGATAAGGATAGTATTTTTTAGATTAGGCTTCTTTCTCTCCTTTTAGCTATGACCTGGATATACTTGAATATTTTTTACTTTTGCAATATATTTCTTGGGAGATTTATTTTACTGTACGTAATATCATGCTTCTATGACTGGACAAACTCTGCTATATTAACTAAATATCCCAATAAATTGTTCCTTATGAGAGTTTGCTTTGTTGTTGGATTAGCTTTGCAGGGTTCTGCAAGGCTCAGTCTTACTTAGCCCCCATGCTATTAAATCTCTATATAAAGCCTTTAGGACAAATCATCCATAGTTTTGGAATAAGTTGTCCTTATCTAAATGGCCTTGTGACGCTGTAGAGTTCCTGAACCACTGCCAGACAGCTGAATCTTATTGGTTGGGAAGTCTGAGATCCTGAAGGACAAAGTGCTTCTTACAGTTGATGGTATCCAGGTAACACTAGCTAACTAGAGTTGCCAGCTTTTGGTTAGGAAATTCCTGGAGATTTGAGGTGGCACTTGGGGCAGGCAGGGTTTGGAAAAGGGAAGGAACTCAGCAAGGGATAATGCAGTTGAGTCTATCTTCCAAAGCAACCATGTTCTCCAGGAGGACTAATGTCTGTCATCTGGAGATCAGATGTACTTGTAGGAGATCTCCAGATTCCAACTGGAGGTTGGCAACTCTATCACTGACTCAGTTAAGAGACATGGGGAAATAGTAGATCCAGCTTTATTTCTGGAGAAATAAGTGATTGCAGTTGCACATAAACCATTCTATATATTTCACATAATATGGAAGGTGGCCCCCTACATTGATTTGGCTGATCAGGCTATGTGGAGCCATGCCATGGTTACCTTGAGGATAGACTGTTGTAACACACTGCTCATGGGCCTGCATGGGCTTAAATGGGACTCAGAAGGTGCCCCTATTGTCCACCTCTGGCACAGAGTACTGCAGCCCAGATACTTCTGGGCACTAAGTGGAATGTGTGTATCACACCGATTCTGCAGCCTGGTGGTCAACAATCAGTTACTGGATTGAACTCAAGATCCTAGCTATCACTTATAAAGCTCTAAATGGCCTTGGACCTACATACCTCCGAGATATCCTCTCCTGCTATGTCCTACCATAGCAGCTGTGTTCATCAGAGCAAAGACTTCTGAAAGTGCCATCCTATCAACAAGTAAAATTCTTGAACACTCTGTGATGGCTCCCATATTATGTAAATAGTCTACCTGAGGCTATGAGGAAAACCCCTCCATACACACTTCTATCATTATGCAAAATGTGCAAAACATAAATGTTCAGAAGGGCATTCTTATAAAGGGATCAGAAAGGGATAAAGGTTCAGGAGATTGCTTCTATAAGGGATAGCATTAAAATACATTGCAATGTTTATTACAAGTATCACCCCCTTGACTGCAATTGAATGTCTTCCAGCATCGTAACACTTTCTTCAGTATGGTATGTCAGACCTTAGTTTTGCTGCCTTAAATGGCTCTTTCTCTGCATTGACTGCTTTGTTAGCAACATTTACTGTTCCATTGCCTCACAGAGGTTTTTTTTTAAATATTATTATAAGCTTGTATTGTCTTCCAGCTCTTCAATCTTATCCCACTGCATTGTTTTGTTATATCAGTAGGGTTGCCAGGTCCTAGCTGGGGTGGGGAAATCTCTTGCCCCCTCCTCCCATTGCCCACTGCTACCCAACGGGGCATGCTAGATGATGCTCTGGCATGCTACAGCATCACCCCTGGCTTGATGATGTCATTGCCCCCTACAAAAACAGAAGTTTTCCCATCTCCTACAAGTTTCCAAGCAACCTTATTTATTAGAGATCTGTGCTGTTTGATTTAATTTATGTTTCATATTTTGGAATCTGCTTAGATTCTCAGTGAGAAAGGTGAGTTATAAATGAAATAAATAAATCAATGGAAAGATGGAACCACTTTTTCCTCTTTCCCAAATGCAAATGACTAATCCAGCTCCAGAAGTGCTTTAAATGCATAAAGGTTCAATCCCCACTACCTCCACTTTAAAAAAAAAAAAAAAGAGGAAGCAGGCAATATAAAAAAAACCCTTTTCCTGAGACCTTGGAGAGCTGCTGCCTGTCAGAGAAATCAATACTGAATTTGATGTATTAAGACAGATTCATGTGTGTTAAGGTCTTCCTTCCTTCCTTCCTTCCTTCCTTCCTTCCTTCCTTCCTTCCTTCCTTCCTTCCTTCCTTCCTTCCTTCCTTCCTTCCCCATCCCAATGCAAAACAAATGGCCTTCTAAGCCTGCAAGACATCTTTAAGTTTCCTTACAAAAGCAATACAAGGTGCATGTGAACTAGATCAGCCCACAGAAAGCCAGTTATTCTGCCTTAGCTTAGGCCCAAATATCCTTGTTCTATCGCTTTAGTTAGTCTTTGATCTATATGGTCTCTTGCCTTAACAACCAGCGAAGAGTGACAACAGCTTATATAATCTCTATTTTTTATACCAAAGCATATCTGCATCAATTCTTGTTCTCATCTAAGATCCTATATCATTTAGAAATGCATGGCTTTTCATGATTCTGGCCCCTTTTCCTTGTATTTTTCTTACCCTTAATGCAGAGTACATAATTCTGCCTCCCATTTTGGCTCAGGAAGAAAGCAGTGAAGCAGTTCTACTGATGAGAAGTGGGAATGGAGTTTTGCATGACCTCCTAAGGGTAAACATATGGTTTACCATTCTAGGAACTGAAACCCCTGGGAATTCTTCAATTACACTCTGGGGAATGAAAGTAAATTACCACAGTAATTTTAGAAAAAATGTAAAGAACCTTCCAGCATACCTTAGGCTTGTTTGCACATTATGTTGTGATAGACAATAGACATAATTCTGCCTGTCTCCAGAGAAATACTGTGTTTTTCCCCTCTGCGGAAGGTTCTTTAATGTTCGAGGAAACAGTTAGGATGCTTAAAGTTGTGTAGCAATTTTTGTGGTTTTAATAAACTAGTCAGAAATTAGTTTCCATCCTGTACCACCTCTGCGAGACTGTGACTGCAAACTTCCAGTATGCCACCTACCATATAAACAAGCACAGCAAGTATTCACTAGCTATGCCTATTTTTAAAGCTGATAAATGTTTATCCTGTTTCATCCAGCATATTATAATGAAATCAACCACCCAAACCAGCTACAACATAAGGTTGAATCCTATGACAAGACCCTATGACTCTCTTTGGCTAAGTTGGGATTCTATGACTCCTTTGGACCAAGTCTTCCTCCAACAGAGATATTTCCAACAGAGATATTTCCTTCAACAAAGGAGACCTTTGTTGAAGGACACTTGTCATAATATGGGCCACAGCTCATGTGAGCAAAGCATTTTGAAGATGCTTCCCAACCAATGGGCAAGATCAGCAGAGATGTCATGAAAGTTTATTTTATTTATTATCAAACTTATACCCCGCCCTCCCCGCGATGCAGACTCAGGGTAGCTTCCAATCAACATAAGATACAATAAAACACAGTTAAAACCCAACAATTAAAACAATGCAGTACAAAATACAAAATACAAATACAAATTACAAAACACTGGCAGCAGTTAAAACCATTGAATCGAATGCTTCAAGAGGTATCCAGAGAAGCTAGGTGTTCTGCTTGTCACTCCGACGTCAACCGCTCGGTAATGAGCACTCGGTGTTCCAGATATCAATCAGCTCATAGGCACTCAGGCAGCTGCTCGATTGTACAATTTTGGGCTGGGTACTTCAGCGGCGGCAGCCCCTAATTAAATGCCTGGTGGAAGAGCTCCGTCTTACAGGCCCTGCAGAACTGAGAAAGGTCTCACAGGGCCCTGATCTCTGCTGAGAGCTCATTCCTCCAGATAGGGGCCGCCACTGAAAATGCTCCAGCCCTAGTGGCAGCTAGCCTGGGCTCCCTTGGGCCAGGGAAGGTCAAATAATTTTGTGACCCAGACCATAGTGCTCTCTGGGGTATATGCAGAGAAAGGCGGTCCCATAGATATGTTGGACCCTGGCCATATAGGCCATATAGGAAAGTTCTGGCAAATACCTTCTGTAGTCAAGCATATATTTTTTCAACAATCTCAGTTACCTGTGACTTGATGTCCAATCAGTTTGTCTGTTCATCAGCCACCTTGCATGGCTGCCGAACAGATAGTGGTGTCAATGGCTTTTATTATATTCATTGTTGGCTTTTAATTTTCGTAATTTACCTTGAGTCCTTTTGGTAAAGGTGGGCTATAAATGAAGTAAATAGAGGAATCAGATTGGTCCTCTTTTTCTTTTCTCATGCCCTATACAGGAACATTTATGTACACATAGAATATTTGGTAACCATTGGAGAATAGCTATGAGATCTAGTTTCCAGTCATTTTTTATGCCCAATATTAGGTACAAATGTACCACTGTGTACACTGAGTTAGGCATGTCCAAATACCTGGAAGATCACCTCCCATCCTGTTTGCCAATTTCTATCAGGCAGCCAATTAATTAGTAGGCTGTTCAGCTGTTTGCAGTCTATTCACATCTATCCACAGGAACTGCCATAAGAAGCCAACTCTCAGCCAATGAGACATAACCTGGGAGTTGGCACGTGATCTCTTTCTGTGCAAATTGTGTCATGTAGCCAGCAAAGTTTTTTAGCATTGCATCTGTAGAGAAATGGTCTCTGGGGAAATCAGGAGTCAATCACTTCTGATCTCCAACTTCAGGGTATAGTTGTTTTTCTGAAGGGTGGCAGTACACCAGAATGTGACTCTCAGCTGATTCCCTGATCTTGTGTGAGTTGGCTTCTCACCAACAGGCATCTGCAAATATGTTTAACAGCTGTTTGAATTGCTCACTTGAAACTGAACATATCTTTGATCAGCTCATAGACGAACAAGTCATGTTTGGCTGATGGACAGGTTTAAGATGAAATTTGTGGCTTCCTTACATTTAATGTGATAACAGTTTGCATGGTGGGATTTTTTTTTTTGGACAGATTTCTTTATTAGTTTCACATACCTTACATCCACCAATCCAAACGTCTCATTCTATCACTTTGAGTCTAAATTTTCCAAGTCATATTAATCGATTCATAAAGACAAGCCCATCGTGTATAAAAAAATTCATCATCCTTTCCTTGAAGCCATAGACTTAATTTATCCATTTCTGCTCTCTAAAACTTATAAATTATTTCATCTCTGGTGGGAAGTACCTCTTGCTTCCAGTATTTTGCTAATAAGATTCTAGCAGTAGTCAGTACATAGATTACCATATACTTATCATGCTGTTTAAAACACTCTGGGATAATATTTAACAGTGCCATTTCAGGGGACAAAAACACACTGATATTCAAAATTTCAGATATTAATTTCTGTATCATCCTCCAATACTTATCTACTTTCCCACAATGCCACCACATGTGGAAAAAGGTTCTCACATTACTTTGGCATTTCCAACAATTCCTAGACAAAGAGGGATTACACTTAGTTAGCCTATCAGGTGTCCAATACCAATGGTGAAATACTTTATAAATATTTTCTTTATAGCTGCATGGTGAGATTTTTTTGATTGGACATTCATCACAAATTCTACTTCATATTTGTTCCATTTTGCTGGATCAGGCATGCCATTCTATGCTTTTCAGAAATGACTTTCTGTAAACCTCCATGTGAAATATACATCATATGCCTTGATATATATTTCATGTAAGAGGAGATCGATTCTGCCAGCTCCCCATGACTCCATTTCTTAAAGAAAAAATGCTCTTCAGAGGGCCAAGAGATAATTTTGCACCCATTACTAGTCTTCTTCTTCTTCTTCTTTGGTTCCTCCACCCTCAGATCGCAATCCTCCTGCCCAGAACAAAACATCAGATCAAGGGTGTGACTTGCACAATGGGTAGGACCAGTTATTACCTGAAACAAGCCCATGGTTGTCATGGAGACCATGAATCCTGAGCTGCTCCTGACAAGATAGCCTTGACATGAATGTTGAAGTCCCCCGGGACAACCGCAGAATCACCTCCACCCTCCAGCTCTGATCTGTCAGCTGAAACCCACCCATCCACCTCTGCTTCCCCAGGGTCACCAGCACCCTTGGAATGCCACAGAAGAAGGCTGAAACAGAATTACAGGCTAGGCACTGGAGTGCATGTTTCCCTGCTCAGTGCCAGCTGTCTGCTGATAGTGAAGATGACTTTTTGCAGGATTGTTACTGAGAAGCTAGCTGCACGTATGACATCTTGGCTGGTGGCTATAAAGTCTCCCAAGAGAAGCTGGTGGGCATGGACACAACGTGTTCATTAGATGCTGAACTTGCTATCACTGCCTTGACTGATTCTTCAGTAAACCTGATCCCTCAGCTGTTCACGATGCTGAGTTTCTGAAACCTCCTCTGGTCCTGTTTATATTGGAACTTGGAAAGACAATGTAACTTGACACTGGAAGCCTGTTTGAGCAGCAGCCTGCCTCAGAACACCCAATCCTACCTCTCGATCCCAGCATGAGATATGCAGAATCAAAAATGATAGTGTCCTGGATGGGGCACTATGCTAGGGGGATAGAATGTTTATAGACTACAGCAACACCACCTCCCAGCCCGCCAGATCTATGCTGACGTATCACCAAGTATCCTCGTGGGCACACATGACAGAGGTTAACCCCTTCCCCCTCCTCTAATCCAGTCTCAATGCTACATTTTTCATTCAACCTCACCTAATTCTACCCCTTACTGGAGCCATGCAGCTTCCATGATCCCTAGCTTAGTCTTTTAGGTGATCAAAGGGGACCTTCTTCCTTTTTCACCAGTGGAAAAACTAGTTGGTTCCAACCATATGTCTGTAGCCCATGTTGGTCATACCATGCTTTCACTACTATTATCAGTGGTCCTAGTTTTGGGTCATTCAGCTTTGTAAGTGTGTTCTTTCATCACTGATCTCAGCTAAGTTGGCCTTTCTGAGCACTTCCTCGTATTCACCTCTACTGCTGATTTTCCCAAATTCAGCCCAATCCTTCTGGGGGGAAAAAGTTGAAAGAACAAATATATTATTTAAACAGGCAAAGGTGATCAAAGAGCACATGATAATCAAAGACCAGTGAGACACAGCAAAAAGGGGGGGAGCAGCACCAACAGTCAATCAAGGTTGTCAGAAAACAACCTTACTCGGTCACCACTAAGAGCAAACAACTATAGTCCAGTATGCTCTGTCCATCTCCAGAACAGCTGGGTGAATTATATTATTGTTTGTAATGACTTCCATTTTGACAAAGAGGGAATGAGTATTTCATCAAAAGAGCCAGCTTGCTGTAGTGGTTAGGAGCGTGGACTCTAATCTGGGAGAACCGGGTTTGATTCCCCACTCCTCCACATGAAGCTGCTGGTGTGACCTTGGGTAAGTTACAAGTTCTTTCAGAGCTGTTCTCTCAAGGACAGTTCTCAAGAAAGCTCTCTCAGGCTCACCTACCCCACAAGGTGTTTGTTATGGGAAGGGGAAGGGAAAAGGATTGAAATCTGCTCTCCTTCAGAAGGGTGGCGTATAAATCCAATCTCCTCCTCCTCCTCCTCCTCTTCTGCTTCTGCTTCTTCTTTACCCCTGGGCATATCTCACAAGACTGCCTCAATGCTGCTCCAAATCCTTGCAATATAAGGCCTGATATTACCTTCCTACCACAACAGACATTACTATAAAAGTTCATAATAATGTCCATAATGTCCCCTCCATAATGGAGGGGCTGTGGCTCAGTGGCAGAGCATCTGCTTTGCATGCAGAAGGTCCCAGATTCAATTCCTGGCAGCTCCAGTTAAACAGATCAGGTAGAAGGTGATGTGAAAGACCCTTGCCTGAGACTGTGGAGAGTCACTGCCAGTCTGAGTAGACAATAAAGGTAAAGGTAAAGGTTTCCCTCACTCAAAAGCTAGTCGAATCTGACTCTAGGGGGCGGTGCTCATCTCCATTTCCAAGTCAAAGAGCCAGCGCTGTCCGAAGATGTTTCCGTGGTCATGTGGCCAGCATGACTAAATGTTGAGGTGCACAGAATGCTGTACCATAAATCTGTGACCTGGATGCCTTTGCCCAATAAAGACACTCAGTCAAAGTCCGGGTGGGGAGGAAGGTATAGAATTTATTTATTTAGCCACATATCATTCCATATACATAGCTATTGGTTACAGTGCATACATTACTAACATCACAAGGTCTACCTATCTAATACTTTGTTTCATATAAGGCAAATGCTGTGTTGGCATTACTCCATTGGTCCACACTTGTGTCACAGCTTGAAATTCACTATGCATGTGTTCCTATCCAGCTCAATCCAGCTGGTATCTGCTTCCCCCTGATACTATGTTGCTAGCATAAGCAGTGAAGCATGCCGAGGCCAGCCATAGATAAGGATGGAATGTTGTGCAGCTGTCCCCTTCCAGGCCCCTGTGCATCAGCTAGGCCTACGTGTGTGTACTTTCAGCAGTTAAGAATGTACCCTAGAAGACGCCAATAGATCCACTGTTGGTGGGAATGCCCGATAATTCAACATTTTTGGAAAGCTGTCCTGAATCAAATTACTGCAATCAGGGGTCTTGGGGGGGGGGGAGCGCACTGGAGCACAGCTCAGGGAGCTCAGGAGCCAAGCCCCACCCCCAGCCAGCATCCCAGGGAGTCTTTCAGGCAGCCGAATGTCAATTTCAGCTCCATTATATCCTATGGGCCATTGAAGTCAATGGTGAAAACATAGGTTATATTTTGGGGGCTGGAGGGGAGGGGTTTGAGGGAGAGGCTCCAAACTCACAAGGTAGTTGATGGAGCCTCTCCCCAAGATACCCACCAAGTTTCAAGAACATTGGATCAGGGGGTCCAATTCTATGGGCCCCCAAACAAGTTGCCCCTATTCCCTCCATTGTAGTCTATGGTGGGAAAAAAGTTACTGTTTTTCTATGAAAAGACCCCTGACTGCAATCATGTCACAATCAATACCTCTAAAACCTGAGCTCCTACTTTTAAATCTTTGGGACCCAGTGGATCGAGTTGACACCCATGAAAATCTTATCTCCCTCCTTCTTGCTGCGGCAAGACTTACAATAGCTTCCGCCTGGAAATCTTCCTCTCCACCAACCTTGACAATGTGATGTGATAAGATATGGGACCAATTCATTATATACAAGATTTCTGCCATGGTTGATTACTCTCCTACAAGCTCTTGGAAAGTTTATGACAATTTCATCATCACTTGGCTTCCAGTCTTAACTTTTATGTCAGAAAGAGACCTTCTTCCCTCTAACTCAAATTACCCTTCCTGGATTTACCTCTGATATCCTTACTGAATGATCTCTCTATTGGGATTCCCCTTGTTGAGCAGAGCTTTCACTATTCACCCTATTATGTCCAGTGGTTTCCCCATTCTTGGAGGCATAATTTTTTTTTTAAGAAATGTACCCTAGGCAGGCCTGCACTGTGCCATTAAACCTGTGTCCCACAATACTGACTGTGATGAACAAATGGTCTGATTCAGTATAAGGCAGCTTCCTGTGTTCAACAAGTACCTCATCCTTGCATGAAGATGTACATCTAAGCTAGGTTACAGTGGGCAGCTCCAATAATACGTCAGGCAGATTACATATGTGATTACATATCTGATTTGTAGGGGAAAGGGTCATACATGACTGTTTCCTTCACACCATAACCCTGCACTGCCCACAGAAACCAAGGCCGAGTTCAGACTGGCAATTTGCCCCGCTAAAGCCATGTTTCAGCCACGTTTCCCAAGCAGATTAAAGGGGGCGTTCACACAGGTACATCTGCCTGGCGTTCCCCATCTGTAGGCAACCCATGCTGTTCCACTTTGCTCCTGGGATTAAAAGATACCTGTTGAAAGTGGTAGCAAATCTTGGAGAGCCCATTTATCCCGCTGCATTCCACTTCCCAGAAGTGTGAACGCTCAGCCGAAAAGCTGGGAGCAACCCGCGTTGAGCATAAGGCATCAGCAATATGATTGGCTGTGTTCCGTTCCACCGCCCAATGCAGTGCTGGTGCAACAGGATCCTCATGTGCTCATACACACATAGGCATCCAGCCAATTTACCAGGAAAAAGCCGTTTACAGCCGTGCCTCCGGGCCAGCAGTCTGAACGCTCCTGCGCACCTCCTCCTGGTATGCTCCCGGATCAGTCGGCCCGTGTGACTGGGGAAACCCAGAACACTTTGTTCCAGGGCTTTTTTGCCACGACTGGCTCCCCCTTCAAACTGCCAGTCTGAACTCAGCCCAAGAATGTTAAAGGAGAAGTTCCCAGCCTAGCCAATTCTCACACATGCTGCCTTTTTCATAGGCAAAGATATTTTGATATGAGATGAAGATATCTTTAACATCTTGAAAAAGAATGAGTCCTTTGGGGAAAATACTGATTCACAATGGAAGTGAGGTGTCCCATGTCTGGAAACTCATTCATGAAGAAATAAAACAAGCTTCCAGCACAAAGAGAGAAATGCTAAGCAGGTCTACTTGAAAGTAAGACTCATTATTCAATGGGATTTACACCCAGGTAAGTGCCCCTATGAATGCAGTCATAATCAACTAAAAAGTTAAAGAGAAAGCTTAGTATGTGTAGTTATGAGGTCACCCATATAACAATAGGACCACTGTTAATATGGGTGACCTCACAACTGCATGTAACTCATTATGATTAGAATAATCTTGCAATAGTTTCTGACATCCCCCCCACACCATAGCCATCCTTCTTCTAAGACTCTGGCATCTCAAATGTTGGATCACATCAATCCCTGTGAGATGTTCAATAAAGTTCTACAAATAATTTTGTCAGATCTCTATATCAAGTTCATATACAAAGGCCTAAGATGGACGACAAGCTTATATTTTACACTTCTACATGCACAGATGGTGTTGAGCTAAAGGGGAAGAGAAAACACCTTTAATTTTCAGAACAACAGGAAAGGTTAATCCATCACTGTTGCCCTTCCTGTGACAGAAGCTGTGACAATAGACCTCCTTGCCATTGCAAAGTGTGCCACATGGCCATAGCTTTGGGATATTATTCTTCACTGAATGACTTTATGGTATCATGCACATAATTGACACATTATGCTAACTCAGAGAGAGAGGTTATACTTTGATTTTGTGCAAGGACTTCATTCTGAAAATGCTGAAGAGGAATATTTAAATGACTTCTCATCATACCAGAGCCCTTGTTCAGATTTATTTCTTTTAATGGCTTCTATTTAATGTGAAGCACCTATCCTGTTTCTAGCCTAGGCAGACTTCAGGACATTAAAATGTTCAATTATAAAGCAACCCAAGTCTCTCTCCCCCTATAAAAATACAAATATCCCCAGATGTGTCTGGGACTGCAAAATCATATTTGCATGTCGCATTAACCATTAATGCTGGGTTCAGTATTTCAAGATGTTGAGGTTGAAGGGTAGAATTGGAGAAGGGCAAGTCTGCAGAACGGGACTGCACCCAAGCCAGCTCCAGCGAAGGGAAACTTAATGAAGCCATTTTGGAGAACATAATTTATCTACCTGATTTTTAAAAATCCATATATACCATACTTTTTGAATTTGTGTAGTGCTTCAAGGTATCTCAACATTAATTATAATATCTCATAACTAATAATTCATAACTAGGAAGCTTTCTGACATGAGTATTCACCAACCAGAACTAGAGAGACTCAGTTGTGCAGATTTTGGAATTTAGACACTCATTCTAAATATGTGAATGGTATCAACTTTGAATCAGCTGTAGATTTCTGGAATTCTGGAGTTCTAAACTGCATCACCTTAACATGAAATTATACTTTAAAGTTGTGAGACTTTCATTGACGATTTCATATATTTTTGGACATTTGCCGATGACCAATATCATTTAATAATTTGTATTCTGGTTTGTCTATTTTTTGATGTGGTTTGTAATGTTCCAGAGACTGCTGTGCATATTTCATTATTGTACAGGTTGGCATGGTAGATTCTGAGGTGGATGCCTTGTACTCTTGAGATTCAGTACCTCCATAATGAAATATCCTTTGTCTCATCTGAAAGAGCCTTCTCCCACTCATTCTATTCCTAGATCATGACCTCTTTCACACTCAAGGCTGAAACTCTCTCAAGAGCCATAAACCTCCTGCTCTTTTCTCCTTCACACATTTTTTAGAAATCACAGAAAGTTCCTTCCCACCCACTCCTGTACTGCTTAGCGCCTCACCTTTCTCTCTGCCAAATCCATTTCCATCAGGAAAATGTTGCGGACTAAAAAAAAACATGGTATCCCCGGCATTCTGTCTTTGCTGAGAGGCTGCCAGAAGGAAATTGTATGGAGCCATGTCACCTCAGCTGTGCCCAGACAACTTCAAAAAAATCTCATCTCATTTGTCACCCCCTTCAAGAGGCATTCTAAGCACTAGAAAGTAGCTTATTATTTTTAGAAAAAGACCAAGAATTGTTACACTTTTACTATAAGGACAAGTACTATGTGAATCTCTGTGTAAGGTAGCCAGAAATCTTTCCCCAACCCACAGCTGTAGAAAGAAATGTTGCCAGGACTTGGTCATTACTCCTGGCCCAGGGATGGTATTTCTGTACTGTTAGGGTTTATCTTTCCTCTTGCCTTTTCACACACTCTTTCAGATTCCATATGAGGATTCAAGATTTATGCTATAGCCAGTAGGAACAAAGACGCAACTGAATCCTTGCACAAATGAAGATGGCTATACTGCCAGGCCAACTGACTTTCTGGAAAAAGGGAAAATATTAAGTACAGAAGTATGTAATCCTCCTTTACTTCAAAGAAAGGATGTTGCTGTGATGGACTGCACATTTGTTTGTTTATTTAATTTATACCCCACCCTCCGTGCCAAAGCAGGCTCAGGGTGGCTTACAGGACCACTGGCATCATGAAAACAATAAGACAATAAGAACAAATTAAAATCATAAAACACATTCAGAAGGTGTGACATATATATGATGGCAAAAAGACTGTCCTTATCAGTCACAATGGGGGAATCAGCTGCTGGTATCTGGCTCCTTAGCGCAAAGTTCCTTTGTATGGGCACAGATGTTAGAGCAGGTGGCCAAAAGTGGATTATAGGGCATAAGTCACTTGGTTGATGTTAGGCATTTTAATGTAGCATCTCACTCAAACACTTGGTGGAAGAGCTCCATCTTGCAGGACTTGCAGAATTTTGATAAATCCTACAAGGCCCTGATGTCCTCAGGGAGCTCATTTCACCAACGCAGAGCTGCCACCGAGAAAGCCCTAGGCCTGGTTGTAGCCAGCGTGGCATCTTTAAGGTTGGGGAGAATGAGGAGATTTTGTGATCCTGACCGTAGTACTCTCTGTGGAACATATGGGGAAAGGTGGTCCCTCAGGAATACAGCTTAGAAGTGCTATATAAACAGGTAATGGATTGGGAAGGCTTAAGTCTTGACAGAAACAGAGAGCCTTAAGTGACAGGCTTCTCCAAGGAATCTGATTGGTTAGCATCAGCTGAGTAGAGAAAGTCTTGTTTTACCTTTCTGAGAAGGGTTCAACCTTAGAAGGTCTGAAGTCTACTTAGTCAATAGTCTGATATGTGCTTTTAATGCTTCTGAGCCTCAGTTGCCATCACCACCCAAGGCGATCTAGAGAACCTGCCTTCCCACTAACCTATCTTTCTCTGTTTCTCCCCAGGCAGCTTCTGCCCCATCCCTCCTTCACCCACTGATTCCAGCCTTACTTTACCTTCCTTTTTTACCTTTTTAAAGAATGTCTCTCTCCACTCTCCTGCAAGCTGACACTGAAGCTTGTAAACCTCATCAATGTTGGTTGAAGTTTGCCTAGAAACCCTCAAAATGGCTGCTGAGACCACATAATAGTTTTATAAAACCTTGGTGGCACACTTTTCTTAAAGAAGCAGATATTTCTTCTGTGACTTGGAGTATTTTGAATACCCAATGCATTTTTTTTCACATTCCATAATTTGCTGCAAACCTAGTTCTTCCTCCATGGTTATGGGGAAACCCTTCCTTCTGTCCTTAGTCCAACTGCAAAGATTTTTTTTTATCCATATTCTATGGCCCAGGAAGGGTTCCAGCTCAACTGGAAAACTCCTGGTCACAATGGATGTAATGATGCTTTGGGTATCCTGAGGAAGGGGACATAACCAGTGTTCCTTCTAAGCTGAGCTGGTGTGAGCTAGCTCACAGATTTTCAGCCTCCATCGCACACATTTTTGTCTTAGCTCAGGAAGGATGGCTCCAAGGTAAACCGATTTATGCAGCAGCTGAGTCGCTCGCTCACAACTTTAATGCCAGTAGCTCACAAAGTAGAATTTTTGCTCACAAGACGCCACAGCTTAGAGGGAACATTGGACATAACCCAGATTACCTAACAGCCATAACCCATATTACCTAACAACCTAAGACCCTGTGCCCTATACCATCATCCAGCCTGTACTTGCCAACAGAAAATCGTCTGCTGCTTTTGCTACTATTACACAGCCACCACCATATAAATGGCCTTAGTAATTATGTTGTGCTTTTATGCTGTGTTTTATTCTGATGTTTATATTGCTGTATTTATATTATTGGTTTTATCTCCTGTAACTTTATGTAAGCTGCCCTGATTCTGCTCCGGTGGGGAGGGCGGGGTACCAATCAAACTAACTAACTAACTAAATAAATAAAATTTTGCTTCTGAGCAGCAGCAGCTTGCAATTTTTTGCACACAGAGATTAACACTTAGGCTTTCTTCTTCACCAACACATCAGCCACCCCCACCGTTTTGCTCTCCTCTTGTGGAACACGAGAAGGGATACTGAAGAACATTCCAAGAAGCACAACAGGCTCTAACACCTGAAGAACCTTCCAGCTCACAGTGGAGGATCCCAGTATGAGCAGTCACCAAGACTGCATTTATGATAACTTGAGGGCTCAATTAAATTCTGGTTCTTGTCAGAGAAATGTTTCTGCTTCTTGGGAGCTCATTGGTCATGCAGCTCGACTCACAAAGTGAATCAGTTGACTCATGCATGAGGATTCACATGGTACCTATAATTTTAACCCACTGCCAAGTGTGTTAAAATTACGGGATTTTCTGGCTGCCAAGTGTCTATCTCTGCTTCCTGGGCAACTGAGAACTTTAATTATATCCATAACAAGGCACCTTCCCACTCCATCTATCCGAAATACGGTAGGGAAAATCCCTTCGGTAAGTGAGATGAATTTCCTATTGAAATAGAAACAGATAAAGAATAAAATAAAGAAAAATGCACACAAGTAATAATAAAGAAAAATAAAAAAACTAAAACTAAATGAAAAAGTATTGCGCACATCCAGTCCATAATCTCCGTATGTTAATAAATAACTTTTTAAAAAAATCACTTATAATCAGGCATGTAGCTACGGTGGGGCATTCTGGGGTGATGCCCCCTCACCAGTTATCCATGCCCACAGCCCCTGCCCCACCCACCCCACCCCAACACATGGAAGGGAGCCCCCGCCTCCCACAATAGTTGGAGTGATGTGGGCCATGGTCTTTTTCCCACTTCTACAGCCAACTGTTGAAGAGGCATGAGGGGAGGTGTGGGGGAGGAGAAGGAAGAAGACCCTCCCACCTCTCTGATAGTTGAAAAGGCAGAGGGAGGTTTTCCTGCTTCAGCTACAGAAGCAGGAAGTAAACCCAGCCAGCCCACACCTCTCTGACAGTCAGAAAGGTGGAGAGGAGGTCATTTAGTGTCATTTATACAATGTCATGTTGTATCATCTTTCACAACCACTTTTTAGAGATCCAATTTAGAACTGTTAGATGAGTCATTAATGCTGCACCTAGTCATGTTTATCAACATTTTTATTGTTCCAGGTCACTTGCTTTTAAGTATCAAATGAAGGAGGATATTTGGCCATTCAGGGATTTCAGGGACTCAAGTTAGCTCTTTTTACCCTCTAATGGTAACTTGCCCTCGTAACTTGGCATGAGAGAAGTAAAATTCTCCACTGTGGCTCAAGCTAGGATTTTATTAATGTCCAGTCTGCAGAATCTATTGAAATTCAACCCCTCTGAGCCTATTGCATTCCAGCAATCATATTCTGGCTCAAAACTTAGCCCAGCTTGTTTGTGCCTTTTCTCCCCTTTCAAAAATTGCACCAAAATGTGCCGAGTCTGATCCCCTTTTCCTCATATCATACAGAAACTATTAGCACCAAAGAAATTCCTTCCTTAACTTTCTATTCAAACATGTACTAAGAAGCTGGATTGGGTATCACCCCTTTTGCCTTAGATGCTACAGCAGGGATAGAATCATAGAATCATAGAATGTTAGAGTTGGAAGGGACCTTGCAGGCCATCTAGTCCAACCCCCTGCACTCTGCAGGAACACAGCCGAAACCCCTACATACCTACAACATACCCAAGAGATGGTTGTCCAGTCTCCTCTTGAAAATGTCCAGCGAAGGAGCATCCACCACCTCCTGAGGCAGTCTGTTCCACTGCTCAACCACTTTTACAGTCAGGAAGTTTCTCTTGATATTAAGCCGGTAACGACTCCCTGGTAATTTCCACCCATTAGATCTAGTCTTGCAATCCGGAGCAAGAGAGAATAGATCCACTCCATCTTCCACATGACAGCCCTTCAAATACTTGAAGACTGCAATCATGTCCCCTCTAAACCTTCTCTTTCCCAGGCTAAACATACCCAACTCCCTCAGCCTTTCCTCATAAGACTTGGACTCCAACCCTCTCACCATCCTGGTCGCCCTCCTCTGGACCCGCTCAAGTTTGTCAACATCCTTCCGAAAATGTGGTGCCCCAAACTGGACACAGTACTCCAGGTGGGGCCTGACCATAGCAGAATACAGTGGAACTACCACCTCCCGTGATCTGGACACAATGCTTCTGCTAATGCATCCTAAGATTGCATTAGCTTTCTTCACAGCCGCATCACACTGCAGGCTCATGTTTAACTTGTGATCAACCATAACACCTAGATCCCTTTCACATGTGCTGCTGTCAAGCCAAGTCCCTCCCATTCTATATCTGTGCCTTTGATTTTTTGTACCTAAGTGTAGGACTTTGCACTTATCTCTATTGAAATTCATTTTATTTGTCTTAGCCCACTGTTCCAGCCTATCAAGATCCTTCTGAATCCTGACTCTGTCTTTTTCAGAATTAGCAATCCTACCCAGCTTCGTGTCATCTGCAAATTTGATAAGCATCCCCTCTATGTCTTCATCCAGGTCATTTATAAAAACATTGAATAACACCGGGCCTTGGACCAAGCCCTGTGGTACTCCACTTGAGACTTCCCTCCACGTAGACGCAGAGCCATTTACGAGCACTCGTTGGGTACAATTTTTCAACCAACCATGAATCCACCCAACGGTTGCGCCATCCAGCCCACACTTAACCAGCTTATCCTCAAGGATATCATGAGAAACTTTGTCAAATGCTTTACTGAAATCTAGATACACTATATCCACGACATTGCCAGAGTCAACCATTTTAGTAACTCTGTCAAAAAAGGAGATAAGGTTAGTCTGGCATGACTTATTCTTCATAAACCCATGCTGGCTATTACCAATTAACTCATTTTGTTCAAGGTGTTCACAGATAGAGCGTTTAATAATCTGCTCCAGAATTTTCCCAGGTATTGATGTCAAACTGACAGGACTATAATTTCCCAGGTCCGTCTTTTTCCCCTTCTTGAAGATTGGGACAACATTCGCTCTTCTCCAGTCTTCCGGCACAACACCCGTACTCCAGGACCTCTCAAAGATTATAGCCAGAGGCTCTGTAATAACATCTGCAATTTCTTTTAGCACCCTCAGATGCAAGCCATCCTGCCCTGGAGATTTGAAAGTATTTAAGGCAGCTAGATGTTCTCTAACCATTTCCTTACTTATTCTGAACTGGCAGTTCCCCTTTCCTTCATATGCCCTGCATTCTTCAGTTTGTATACAGCTCACTTTACGGTTAAAGACCAACACAAAGTGAGAGTTGAGCAATTCCACTTTGTCTTCATCCCTTGTTAAGGCTTGACCATCTTCCCCTAGCAATGAGCTTACTCCATCCCTGTTCCTCTTTTTGCTCTGAACATAGGCATAGAAATTTTTCTTGTTATTTTTTGCATCCCTTGCAAGCCTCAGCTCCATCTGTGCTTTAGCCTTTCTGACACCATTCCTACAGATTTGTGCTCGTGTCTTGTATTCACCCTCAGTAATCTGACCCTCCTTCCATTTCCTGTACATTTCCCTTTTTAGTTTCAGCTCCTCAGAGAGTTCCTTGTTCAGTCACCTTGGCTTCATTACCCGTCTCTCACCTTTCTTTCTTACTGGAACAGTTTGAGATTGTGCCTTAAGCACTTCATTTTTCAGCATCACCCATCCTTCCTGTGCAGATTTTCCCTTCAGCATTTCCAGCCATGGGATCCTACCTATTAGATCTCTGAGTTTATTGAAATCAGCTTTCCTGAAGTCCAGGATATGAGTTCTGCTACGTCCTGGTTTCACAGTCTTCTCTATGTCAAATTCCAAGCTGACATGGTCACTATTCCCCAAGGAACCCACCACCTTCACTTCATCAACCAGTTCTTCCCTGTTAGTCGGAATTAAATCTAGGATAGCAGATACTCTGGTTCCCACCTCCACCTTCTGAGAGATGAAGTTGTCCTCAAGGCTATTCAAGAATCTGCGGGATGTCCCATGTCTAGCAGAGTTAGATTCCCAGCAAATATCTGGATAGTTAAAATCTCCCATAACCACTACATCCTGTCTCTGTGAAAGTTTAGCAAGCTGCTGTACAAATGCATTATCCTGTTCCTCCGGTTGATTTGGAGGTCTGTAGTATACCCCCACAACAATATCCCCTTCTTTCCCCCCTCTATCCTTACCCACACACTTTCAACAGGGCAACTCTCAAAATCCTGAATTTCAGTGCAAGCATATTCATTCTTGACATATAGTGCCCCTTTTTTGTTTATTCTGCTCCGTTTGAACAAGGTATATCCTTCAGTCACTGTGCTCCATATATGAGAGTTATCCCATCAAGTCTCAGTGACACCTATCAGATCATACCTATTTTCCAATATTTGGAGTTCAAGTTCCTCCTGTTTATTTCCCATACTCTGTGCATTAGTATAAAGACACCTCAGATTACAGACATCCCTTCCTACCATAGGTCCCTTCAAATTTACCTGAAGATTACTAAACTCACCTCTCTCTTGTTCATTTATTCTCTGGTCATTCCCCTTCCTGAACTTAGTGTTGGGGATGCCACTTTTTCTTCCCACCCCCGATGTCTTTAGTTTAAAGCCCTCCTGATCAGGTTCGCAAGTCTTCCAGCGAAGACACTCCTCCCATTCTTTGTCAGGTGCACCCCATCCGTCACCAGCAGTCCTTCGTGTCGGAGGTACATACCATGGTCCAGGAAGCCGAAGCCCTCTCGACGGCACCATCTACGTAACCAGCCATTCACTTCCAGTATCCTGTTCTCCCTTCCAGCTCCATGGCCCTCAACAAGTAAAATGGAGGAGAACACCACCTGAGCCCCCAGATCTTTCACCTTCTTGCCCAGAGCCTCATAGTCCTTGGAGATCCATTCAGGGTTTCTTTGGGCCATATCGTTTGTTCCCACGTGGATCAGAAGGAGTGAGTAGGGATCAGAGGTCTTGATCAGTCTTGGAATTCTCTTTGTCACATCTCGGATAGATGCTCCAGGAAGGCAACAAACCTCTCGAGATTCCTTGTCCGGTCTGCAGATACCTTCTTCCGTCCCTCTCAGTAGGGAGTCACCAACCACCACTACTCGTCTCTTCCTCTGTGGGATGGTTTGGTTCCCTCTCTGCCTATGTGCTTGTGTGCCAGTCACATCCATTTGATCACGAAGTGTGCCGTTCCGGTCTTCCATCAACAGAAGTGGCTGGTAACGATTTTGCTGCTCCACTGGCTGTGATTGTTTTCTGAGTATCTTATTCCTCAAAGTTACTTTCTTCCACTCACCCATGTGGTCCTTGTTACTTCCTTCCTCTTGCTGTTCTTTCAGGGGCTCTTCTTCTGTCATGTCTGAAAAGCTTTCCACCTCCTTGGTGTTCTTCAGAGCACAGATTTGTGCCTCGAGTTCTCCCACCTTCACCTCAAGCATTTTTACAAGCTTGCACTTGCAGCATGTATAATTCATTTCTTGGCGTGGCAGAAAAATAATCATGGCACAGCCCAGGCAGGTCACTGGAGTAGATCCCTCGCTATCCATTATCCCAGGAGCTATGCTTTCTTCTACAGCTTCAAGAACTTTCCTCAAACTCTGATGTAAACTCTTCTTTTTGTGATGTACCCTGAAAACTTTGAGACTGACGAAATGTCTATCTCACCAGAACATCTACATCCTGAACTCAGAAGCAGCGCTTTACTCAAGCACTTACAAGGCCTCCAAGTACGACCCACAGGCTGCGACCCACAGGCTAAGAGCCACAGGGCAAGAGGATGTCAAATGCAAGGCCCAGAGGCTGGAACCAGCCCACCCAGGGCTCATAAGCAGCCCACGATCAACAAGTGCAAGGGGAACAGGAGACTGTTTGGAGGGAGTGAACAGAATCACTCCGACTGTGGCTTCAGCATGGTGGAACAACCTCATCTGCAGCAGTCAAGCAATGTGGGAGTGTCTGCCCAGTGCTGCACCACTGACTCTCCAGTCCGCCCAGATGGGTTTTTCCTTTGCAACCCCCTCCCAGCCCATGGGGCCTTGCAGTGAGGATACACCAACTCAGAGCTTACCAGCTGCTGTCCTTTATACAGTTTATATCTCCGGTACCTGGCATTATGTTTTATGGTACGCATGGCCTGACACAACAAAATGACATTTATGTCAGATCTGGCCCTCATAACAAATTTCGACACCCCTGTGCTACAGAATGCTCAGCACTTTTCCCTAAGGCCACTATTTTAAATCTTTTTCTGAAAGTAAGCTCTCTTGAATATAACCTTTTGACTAGACCTTCATAGGCTTGCCCTTAAAACATTATAGCAACCAGCATGATTCTGCTAACACCTACCAAGGCCTCCCCAATCCTAAACAGTTAACACTACTTAAGGATAGTAAAATCAATATGAAGCAAACAAAACAATTCCCCATCCTTGCCCGAGTCATGGAAGCCCCCCCCACCACATTTTTCTTTGGGACCCTAGGTGACAGGGGTGGTTTAGGGGTTAGGATAGGGATCCCCAATGTGACGCCCATGGGCACCACAGAGCCCAACACCATTTTCCCTGGTGCCCACCAAGTTTTTAGAAACTGGCAATGTCTGGTGTACAAAAGAAGAGAGGAAGATCCTGTAGGAGGCAGCATAAGGAAAGCTAGTCAGGTAGGAACGTGTACCTCCTTTCCTCAGTTATGTGAACTTTCCTTTTGTGTTTCTAGAATGCTGTTCTCAGTCAAATCCTTCTTCTTCTTTAAAGTGCCTCAGAAAACTCCAGCCAGTCATATAGCCAGCAATGATGTCTCTACCTCTCACATTTCCAATTAGTATGTATGTGTGTGTCATCAAGTTGCAGCCAATTATGATGACCTCATGAGGTTTTCAAGGCAAGAAATTTCAGATGGGGTTTGCCAAGGCCTGATTCTGCAGAGCGCCCATGGGTCTCCTGGGTGGTCTCCCATCCAAAATACCAATCAGGGCCAACTCTGCTTAGTTTCCAAGATCTTATGAGAGAATGGTAGCCTGGGCCACCCAGGTCAGGGCAGTATGTGTGTTAGTTCACTAAATATACTTGATTTTAACCTTAACCAGTTATGTGTGACAGCCCCTGTGTGCTTGCTCTGCCGAAAAATTGTTCCCCTCCCTTTCTCCCAAATGGGGATATTGTTCTCCTCTCCTCCATTTATCCTCACAGCAACCCCAGGGGACAAAGTTAGGTTGAGAGAGAGTGACTGGTCCAAGGACATTCAGCAAGCCACCATAGCAGAGTCGGGCTTTGAACCTGGGTCTCCCACTCTAACCACCCTGAACCTGGCCTTAACACAATTATGAGTAACAACAGATAATAGGGATGATTTCAAAACTCCTCTTCAGTGCTATCTTGACACAAAAAAATTCTCATTTCAGTTTAGCCTCTCTCTTATGTGAATCCAACCCATGATTCTTCATTAGCAATCCATATTTTGTTTCCTCGCACATAGTTGTTCCCATAAATCACATAGTTCCCAACATTCTTTCTATGTCAATAATGCAGCATTATACATAAAAAAGGTAAAGGTAAGTTTCCCTTGCTCGAAAGCCAGTTGAATCTGACTCTAGAGGGAGGTGCTCATCTCCATTTCTCAGCCAAAGAGCCAACACTGTCCAAAGACTTTTCCATGGTCATGTGGCCAGCATGACTAAACGCCGAGATGTACGGAATGTTGTTACCTTCCCACCAAGCAGTATCTATTTATCTACATGCAATTTCTTGCTTTCGAACTACTAGGTTGGCATGGGCCAGGGACAGGCACTCACTCTGTCACGTGGGTCTTGAACTGCCAAGCTACTGACCTTCTGGTCTGCAGCTCAGTGTCTTAACCTCTGAATCACCATGGCCCTAGTAAATATTAATTCATATACACTGTACACATAAATACCATATAAAGTGAAGATGGAAATCATGTAACGTGTGGACGCACACACGTGCACAAAAAATCTACAAGTTTAGCATCAAAACATAGACAATCAAAACTATGAAAAGAAAAGAAATACACATATAGTAAAAAGGAAATGGAGAATATTCACTCTTCCCTTGAAGAAAATGATGTATACAGAACTCATTCATGGATAGGGTTCCTCTATGTGCTCTCCTATGGATCAGGAGTCCTGGCAGTTCCTGAACAGAGTTGCATCCTTCTAAACCCAGTGATTTCAATTGATGCAGAAAGTGTTAACTCTGCTAAGAATGGGGTTATTTGTGTTGTTAGACCTTTGAACCGTTACATATACATGTACTTTAGGACAGTTTTATTAATCTTCCATTCTGTGTGTCTGAGTCTACTTATCAACTATCGTTATTTCAAAACATTTCCATCCCTTTCATGCTGAGGTTGCCATGTCCAGGTTGGGGGGGACCTGGGGATAGAGCCTGGGGAGGGGAGGCGCTCAATGGGATACAATGCCATAGAGTCCACCCTCCAAAGTATCCATTTTCTCCAGGATAATGGATCTCTGTAGTCTGGAGAGGAGGAGGAGGAAGAGATTGGATTATACCCTGCTGTTCACTACCCGAAGGATTCTCAGAGTGGTTTACAATCTCCTTTCCCTTCCGCTCCCCACAACAGACACCCTATGAGGTAGGTGGGGCTGAGAGAGCTCTTTCGAGAACTGCTCATGAGGGAACAGCTCTGAAATAACTTGTGATTGACCCAAGGTCACACTAGCAGCTGCATGTGGAGGAGTGGGGAATCAAACCCAGTTCTCCCAGATTAGAGTCTGCACTCCTAACCACTACATCAAACTGGCAAACCAATGAGATGTTATTCTAGAGGAGCCCCAGGTCCCACCTGGATGCTGGCATCCTTACTTTATGCATTTTTTATACTCTGGATTTGTTTGTGAAAATTATGCATATCAAAATACTTTTGCTCTCTGTCATGAACCATCAACAATGGCCTTCAACAAACTAGATCTCACAGAAAAAGAGAGATAAAAAGAACTAAAAGAAGATGCAATCAATGAGAATTAGCTAACTATCCATTATTTGGTTTGATCTTGTAAAATAATGGCAGTTGCTAGGTTGTAAGTTTAATGCTTCTCTACTTGTTCTCTGTTCATTTTGTTCTTGTTTGCTTAGTTGTTGGTTGTATAAAAAAGAAATAACTAAAAAGTGCCTTTAACTATCTGAAAGATTTGTATCTAAGCGCATAAAGGATTTATCATTCATTAATACTTTATTTACCAATTTCTTCACAAAATCCTTTTTAAAAAGAAGCAATCAAAAATATGCCTCCCTGGGAAAAGATGTTATTTTATTTGAAGCAGAACCATAACATGGTATAATCTTACTAGATGTGATATCCTCTGCTTCTGTCTACTAATATATTCTTTGCCTCCCATGGAGGAGATTAAGTCCAGTATCGACCACACACAGTTTTAATGTCTATTCCAATAAGGTGCACCTTAATTATAACCATTATGAATTCTGACAAGATTTCATCAATTTGGCCAAAAGATTCTGGGCAAGAGATAAAAGATTTTCTACAAGGAATAGAAATTAAACAACAAATAACCTCTAACTAATGGTGGCCAAGCATTCATAATTCATAATTTTCTGAAAGCTTTTTAAAACTTATTTGTAAGATGATATTGAGGACAATAAAAGGCAGATTACTATCCTGGAGTATTCAGAAATACATATTTAAGAATTTGTTTATTGCAATAATAAAGAGCATGTACACAGAATGCTCCAAATATATATGAAATTCCCCATGGATTATTTGAGTAGTCCCTGGAACTACCCATAATGAACAAGTAAATCATATGATTCAGCCATCATTTCCAAAATTCAGAGATTATGCTAGGGTTGCCAACTCCAACTCGGGGAATTCCTGAAGGTATGAGGGCATTGCCTGAAGAGAGTGGCGTCTGGGGAGGGACTTTGGTGGGGAGTTCAAAGGTGAACTCCTCCAGTTCTTCTTTTCCTGTGAGATCACTTCCTCTCACCACATTTTAAACATAAATATCCTGCTTCGTATCACTCAGCCTAAAACCCCCCCCCAAAAACCTTCAAAATTGTCTTCAGGTTTTCTCACTGTCAAGAAGAAAGTTTCAACCTAAGAATCCATAGGAAGATGCCATCCAAAAGCAGTCCCACCCCTCTGTCTCAATACTCAATGAACCTCTAGCCGTTAGTGTCTTGACAGGCAGCTATTACTCAGCCTCTCTTGTCTGTATGGTACACCACAGGAGGAATGGAACTCCAAAAACATTCACTCTGTGTAGCCACTCTACGACTTCTGTTTACCCTAGTCTCTATGGTTCATCCTGAGGAACTGATCTTTGTAGTCCAGAGATGAGTTGTGATTTCAGGAGAATTCTGGGCCCACCTGGAGGTTAGCAACCCTATTGATGGTTTGCCTAGGACTGTCTAGCAACAAAGGATTAATCTACTTGTGCAGCAACATGAGGTGGTAGAATGTTGAGGTGGTAGAAAATGGGCAGTATTATTCCGGTATATGGAGGAGTCACATGTTTACTGTTCCCCCAGGCAAAAATTCCCTGCCAGTTGTTTCTTTTTGTTTAACTGCATTATAATAAAGGGTTCTAGCTGAGCACTTTGCATCCTGTGCTAGTTTCTCACTTACTGGAAATTATTCATGTAGGGAAACTTGGAAAAGCATCATCCCTCAGTCTGAAATAGTATAGTCCACTCTGCCTCCTCACTATCGCCTCATTCTACTGCACATGGAGAACAGACTTGATTCCATAGCTGAAGTAACAATTGAAAATGAGGACTTAGATATTCTATGCCAGGTATTAAAATTATGTAAATAACCTGGTTACCAATGGGGCAAGGACCCTACTAGGGCAAGGATGCTTTTATAAACTGGAATGACTGGGGGAGACAGTTGGGGGGTTGTTTTGTTTTTTGGCTGCCAGTGTCAAAATTACTAAAATACATCGGTGTAAGTAGGTGGGTTAGTAAAATGTTTGCAGCTAATGATTTTTGTGGGATTATTTGCAAAGTGGAGATGGTCTGACTGGAATCAATACAGGAGTTTTTATTTTGAACACATTCACAATGTGATTTATAATTATTTGTATTTTGGATAATTTCCCAAAAAGCGCCCTGGACATGCTTTGAACATAAGCCAAAGTCCATTGAAATTATTATGAGTTATTAAATCAATTTTATGAGATTCCAGTCAATCCCACAAGCATTTTATGTGGCTATTAATGTCATTTTGTTCTCAAAGCTATTTTTTTTTTACAAAGGGGGAAAATAGTCAATAAAGAAAATTATGCTCATTTTAAAATGCATATTTAGTGCTGGCAAAGGTTACTGCTACAGTCTCCTTTATGCAAATATATATTTATGGGCTTTTAAAAATATGTATCCAGTTTTAAAAGCTGTTAGGCTTCATCCTATTCCATAAACAAGAGAGATCCATACACATATTTTGCATTTCAGTAGATACTTAGTGAGTAAGAAATTATTTCAGATTCTTGTATTCCCTTGCCCACCTCCAGAAATTGGTGCATACTCAGATACACAGATATGCCTCTTATGCATGTGGAGAATGTTTCTCCTGTCATTTGAGTGGGGAATCACCAGAAACTCTGTGATAAAAACTTCTGACAGCCCTGATGCCAAATTAACCTGCATAGGATCAGAAAGTGTACATGCACAGGGAAGCTCATACGTTGAATAAACCTTTGTTGGTCTTAAAGGTGCCACTGGACTCTTAAATTTGTTGTCCTGCTTCAGACCGACATGGCTCACCATCTGGATCTATCTGTATAGGATCAGTTGGCCAGTGTCTCCCTAGTCTTCTTTCCATAGTCCCTCCCACAGGTCTGTTATACTGGAAACCACAGAACATTCAGGAAAATATTGAATAAAACTTCCATGACAAGGTGGTAATGAGTGCTATGACAGGCACAGATAATGTAGCACTTACCAACAATCAATCATGTATGCACCAGACATTGTGTTCAGCTGCTGAAGCTGTACATTTTCATGGTTCATAATGATCCAAAGGCAATCTGTTCCCAGACTAGAATTGCAAGCTGATAGGCATTTTCAGTGTACTGCAAAAGCCATGCTCTGCCGAGATCTGACACCTATAATAAGAAACATGCCATAGGTTGATTTTGTGTGTCAGGCTTTTAAAGTTGTAAAAGAGTTAAGACACATGAAGTGCTTAAGACTCATCAGCTAGCAATGCTCCAAAGCTATAACAATCTCTCTGTTATCCATTGCACCTAAAATAAAATCAGGAGGAAAATGACTGGATATGCACACACACATACACACATATCTTATCTGAGAAGTGAAAGAAGTGCCAGCATTCTGCAAGAAAATACATTGGAAGTCTGCCCTTTAACACGACAAAAGGAAGGGCATGATATTTTCAGGCTGGGAAAAATTATCTCACTGACAAGAGCTATTTGACAATCTGCTAAAACATTGGTTTTATTGTTGCTTATGGTGCCATTTCAGTATCACAGTGGAGCTAAACTATTGTTAACTGGAGCAGGCATACCTGTGGGCCATGACTCAGTGATGAAATTGATGTGGGATGAGGAGATCTACCAGGTCTTTTGGGGGCCCATTTATCTTGTTTAAAAAATCTTCGCAGCTGAAGAACAATATACACATACCATCATTATAGCCATTTTGAGAAACTTTTTTTTTTTTTTGCTTTCACCCTATGTCAAATAAATAAATTCTGTTTTTAACTATGTTTGAGCTAAATCAACCTACAAGTTTTATTACCACAGCCCTAGATCTCAACAAAAGGGGGGGGGGCAAGGCAAACTCATTTATTCATTTTATATTCATAGGTCCTTACCTTCAAGGAGTTCAGGGAAATTTACACGGATGGAGTGATCCCTCTTATTTTCCTCACAACAACCCTGTGAAGTAGATTAGACTGCAAGGTAATGAATGACCCGTTGTCCACCACAGTGCTTCATGGCTTGAGTAGGAATCAAATACAGGTCTCCCAGGCCAGATTTCACTAGTCCTACAGGGATTACGCAAATAAACTGCTACAGTACACTGGGTGGGATCCTGCTGATCTATTGTGCTAGCTGCATTTCTTCTCTCTAAGGGAAGAAGTCTTTTGCTAAGAAAGGGCTTCTTCTACTAGAGGAAAACCTCTCCACTAGATTCAACCAAGTGACTCAAGTCAATCATCTTCAGATCATTACTAAAGAAATCAGAAAGACTGTGTAAGGTATTTTCTTTTAAAATTTAACAAAGCAACCCATCTCATTCCTACCACATTTTGTGCTAATTGGAGGGTTTTTTTCCAGTTGCCTTTAAGGGCACTCTGTTGAAAAGGGTGTTTATAGTAGTCTCGCCTCAAGGATAAGCATACTGAGATCAGCTGTGTCTAGAAGAAAACATATTCATGAAAAACATATAATTGAAAGAAGAACAGTCTTGGAAACAACACTTATCACAATCTCCAACTACAGAGCTAGATCCAAGAACATATCTGTTTATTATGTCCCCCTAATTGGGGGAACCTATTCAATAGGGTTCTCAGCACCCCCATGGCTTACAGCTGCTAGTAGTGAGACACAGACTCCAACATTTAACTGTGTAAATGTATCAGTTTATTGGAGCACTGGGAATAATACTATGAAAGCCTGATAAACCAGCCTCATGACACCTGAATAAATGGTAAAAAGGCAAGGATATAGGAATATCAGAAAGATATTCTTTCCTGCAGCAAATGATATGAGCTACAAGAACAGAAAACAAATGGACAGATAACGTGCATGGTCACCGGTTGTCAACCTCTATCTTCACATAATTTGCAAGAGACAAACACACCCAAGCAAGATGATCTTCTCTAGAACATCATCCTTATTGACCAGCATACTGCCATCATGGCTGGATTCAGCTTTTAGCTTGTCCTGTACTAGGGAACCAGACCACCATTTTCTTGGTGTTCCATGGGACACAGTTTGTGCTGGGCATTTAACCGCCAGCTGTCGGACTATCAGTTGTCTGCGAGCCCTGCCCTCAGGAAAAAAGGGGTAGTGGCAGGGTGGAGATTGCTCCAAGGCCACTATTTGCCCCTCACAGTCTTGGCCACACCCCAATGGGGTTTCTGGGTAGAGGGAGGCCACTGAGCATACCCCAGATATGGCTAAAAGGCCTGAGGGAGGAGGCCAAGGAGGGGGTACGAACTCTGGTTCCCAGCACGGAGGGAAGTAGAGTTAGGAATTAAAGAGGTGGAATAGGGTGGTGCCCAATTACCACTCTTCTCCATTTAAGGCAGATCCTGTTGTGTGATGCCTGGGATCCAGATTCCAGCCATTTAACCAGTCTCCAGCCACTGTACCTAACTAGCTCAAAGGAAATTCTAGACCAGGAATCCAAAGAATCAACAGCTCAATAAATGTGGCAGTTTCAAAATAATTATTGGAGGGGGAAATATGTGTTCTACCTTCATATGAGATAAACATATCCTGTATTTTATTTTGAACCTGCCCTCCATGCAGATTTTAAAAAGCTAGATAATGGGGCCAGGTACAAATAGGGAGCATATCTCTGAAGACCTGGAGCACCCTTCCCCCTCCCCATGGTTGAAGAAAAATACAAAAAAAGATTTTAAAAAATCTTCACAATGCCAAGATCTCACAATGCTGCATTGTAAGAACTTGGCCTCCTTTTTCGACAAGGGAAGAATAGCCATGAGTGGGGATGGGGAGGAAGAGGAGGAGCAGCTGTCACCACTGCTCCCGCTGCCACCACCACCATTACAGCACCAGCCAGTCAGGTGAGGAGGAGCCTCCATAGGACTGCCAGTTCCTGGTTGGGAAATACCTGGACATTTTGGGGGTGAAGCATGAGAACAGCAGGGTTTGGGAAGGGAAGGGGTATAATACCACAGAGTCCACCTTCAAAGCAGCCATTTTCTCCAGGTGAACTGATCCCTGTTGCCTGGAGATCAGCTGTAATCCTGGGAGATTTCCAGCCACCAACTGCATTGGCATCATGGGCAGGTGAGGGACGATGGAGCAGGAGCTTCCGCCACCCCCTCCCAGTATCATAGCCGCTGCATGAGCCAAAGCAGGAGGAGGCAGTGGCACTGCAGGCAGGCAGGCTGGTCTACGAATGGCTGGCTGAGGGAACAAGTGGGGGTAAGGAGGGAAAGCTCACTTCTGCAAGTACCGTGAGTCCCCCACTTGTATGTATATAATTTCCTGACACAGACTTTCATCTCTTGTGTTGGAAAACATAGTGTTTAAAGTAGCCTCTCAGTCACTTCATCATATTTGTCTTCCCAAAAGCCCTGTATACCTGGAGCTAACTGTGTCCAAGGCCGAAATTCATAGGTGGAGCAGAACCAAGTGTGCTGACCCTTCACTCAGCTATGAATGCTCACCTGGCATGAGTGCAGCAACTACATGTGTGCCAACTATACATGAATAGACTGCCAAAAATCATCTTGGCTCAATGTATTTAAGATTTTTAGAGGAAATAATAAATGAGATGTCATGTGATCCTAGAATTGCTCTCTTGGGTTATCTCCCAAAAGAGTTCAAAAGAGAATTTAAATATCCTATTAAGAATTTGCTCACAGCAGTAAGGATATTGTTAGCACAGCACAGGGAACAAGACATGTTACCCAGCACAGAAACTTGGATATTGGTTTAGTACGCTTATGGTTTTTATTACGCTTACTGCAGACTTGGTAGGATTTTTTAATACCATATTGATGACAGATTGGACTATATATTTAAACAATTGCCCACTGAGCGGAGCATCAGCTCAGCAAGGACAGGAAGTAGAATTCCATCATGGGAATAGACCAAATTTTGTACTTCACTGTTAGGAAGGAATAATTGAAGCAGCCTGCCTAACAGCTACAAATGGGTCGACGAACAGGCAGTCTGTCAAAAAAATCAGCTCCGTGTTTGCAGTTATGCTCATTTCAGCCAGAGTGCTCCATCTCATCTTCTCTTTGTATACATTGGCCCCACACAGATACAAGGCTGAAGACCCATCTGTCTCCTAAGTGCACAAATATCTCACCTTCTAGCTTCATGTTTGTGTCTAAAAAGGAAACCAAGATTCCAATGCCTTATGACATATTTGTAAGAGGAGAAGATACTGTCTATGTCTGTGCTTGGGCTCACATGATCTAACACAGTGTGATGTTTTCTCCTTTGTGTTAGTCCCCATGTCTATGTCCATGAGGTCTGTATTTATCCATTCCTGAGACATGGTAGCGTGGAGATACCGAATACCTCACTTCAGAGTAGGATAATCTTATTTGTTAGTCCTCCCTGGCAGTAATAATATGGAGCCAGGGTACCACTAGTGGTTAAAAACACCATAACGATGGCTTAACACAGTTTGGTGAGTGAAAAATCTGACATTGCAAAGTTGCACCATCGCCAATCTATTATACAGCTGCCACCTGTTCTTGATTAAACCTCATTATACGATTATTCAGTCTACTGTCTACAGTATTTCAGAGATACTTATCATTTCGGTAATCTAAACCCCTAGTCAACATGATAAACCATAGACTAATGATCTTCACTGTCGAAACTCAGCATCCTTATGCACTGTCATACACTGTGAGAATTGATGAAAAGTGACTCCAATGAAGTGCTTAGTCTTTATTCAGGTTTAACAGCCCATAAGCTGTACACAAAGGAGAAAAAAAAGAATTAAAAACAACAGCAAAGAGAAATTTAGCCACATCAGTTGTGCAGGCTTTACAAAATCCACTCAGAAACAGTCTTAATTTGTGAGAATCAGAAGTGGCTGAATATTTTAACAACCGTTTTGCAAGACATTTCTCCCTGGCAACAGTGTGTTCAGAACAAGAAAGAAAAACATGCTATAACGAATCAACCATTGACAAGGAGCAGTCACAAAAATGTTGTTCTGAAAGAATCCCAGCAAAGCACCCCTTCATCTGTGCTGTAGGTAGCACATTACAGCATGTAATGACTGTCTTAATTTCGATATCATCAGCGTGCAACAACTCCAACGAAGTCATTGAATCCACTAGGAAAATAACTGTCAGCATTCTCTGTGCTGTCCAGATTATAATATCATGGCTATGGGCCTGCACATCTATTTCAGACCTGCTTCCCGTGTTTAGGTCTAAGACTAAGGAAATGCTTCCACAAGGCACCAGTTGTCTGGCAACATATTGGAAAAGGCATGAGATAAAGGTTTCCTGACAGTGTGCAGAGCACAGTCGGGAAAACCACACATGTAAATATCCCCCTACATCAAAATACCCTCTAAACATGGAAAGCAAGAAGTCCATGGGAGACACCTAGTCTGCTATGCTAGTTTTCTCAAGGTGGGTAGTCGCGTTGGTCTGAAGCAACGGAACAAAGTTGGAGTCCAATGGCACTTCTAAGACCAACAAAGTTTTATTCAGCGTATAAGCTTTTGTGTGAGAAGTGTGTGTGCACATGAAAGCTTATACACAGAACCAGGGCTCTTTTTGTAGCAGGAACTCCTTTGCATATTAGGCCACACACCTCTAATGTAGCCAATCCTCCAAGAGCTGACAGTAGCCCCTGTAAGAAGAGCTCTGTAAGCTCTTGGAGGATTGGCTACATTAGGGGTGTGTCACCTCATATGCAAAGGAGTTCCTGCTACAAAAAGCCCTGCACAGAACAAAACTTTGTTGGTATTAAAGGTGCCACTGGACTCAAACTTTGTTCTGAGGCTAGTTTTCTACATGCAATGAATTCCAGCAATGTACACCATGCTGTTTATTGGAGTGTATCAAATTTCCATGGGGTTCTGTGGCTGATTCTGCACCCATCTGTTTCCTCACAGTTTTTCCACAGCCATGTCAGGCAGTTAATCTCCCTTTACACTGCATGCCACTTTCACCTTCTTTGTTCATCGGGTTTTATGATACCTTCTGCATAGATTTAGGTATCAGGGTTGACTTCACAGTCAATACGGCATTGCCCCGGGGTATCTGAATGTGGTTTTGAGTGGCACTTTTTCTTTCCTCAACTTCCAATTCCAAGGGAACAATAAGCAGACAACTTGACAAGGCTCCATTGATCTCCATCAGTTCCCCTCGCCGCTATTTCCTCCTCTGTATTTATCACCTCACCATAAGTTACTTGTGGCTAATGACCACTGAGGCAAATACTGACACAGGAAAATCTGAGTAACAATTGCAGGACCAGTCGTTGAAAACAAAATAGATGGCAAGCTGACAATAACCAGTGCCGAAACCAGGATCCTAGGCAATGCAATGACAAGAAATATTCCTTGGGGCAGGCAAGGGGGAACCAGGTCGAGTGCTGATAAAATGTAGAGTGAATGCCAGATGCAGAATGAAACAGTGACATTTGGAAGAGAGGGAAGGTCTTTTTTCTAACTGGACACATTCAGTGGGAGGGGGACATTTTGCCATGAAATCACGTTTCCTTCTATGCCTCTATTCACCTAACACTAACTGAGAAGTAAGAGAGTATCACACTCACATATTACTGCCCATTGTCCCCCTAAAATTATTTTTCTTCCCATGTAGCCATTTTAAAGGGAGCAATTTGTGCTGCATGGTCTCTTCCCCTGTTTTAGCAAGTGCTTGGCCAGGAGAAAAGAAAGTCTCCTGTTTTTGCAGTGAAAGACATTTCCTCCCTTTAAAGAACTCTGCTGTTTCAGAGAAAACACTTTGCCCCCATTTTGCTATGTAAAGCAAGCCATATGAAAAAATCCAGTACAAGTCTAATAATCTACATTGTAAGAATCTTCTGAGTGAAGAAAATAAGCTACCTGATGTATAAAGGACTGTCTCTCCCTAACTGAGCCAGTGCACAAATTGTGTTTATCTGAGCAGCTCCCACTGAAGTTTATGACCTTCCAAGACCCAAGCCAGAGCCTTTTCAGTAATGGCTCCAGTGGTGATATGACATCTCACCCAAGTATGTGCAAGAATTTTCCACTTTGCTTCATAAATGTCTCTGCAAATGCTCAGAGATTAAGCCTGATCTGCCTTTACAGGTAGCCTAGTCAAAAGAAAGAGCAAGCCCCCAGCTCCTTCTAAATTGCAAGCTGTAGAGGTAGCTGTGATGAAACCACAAACATGATAAGGACAGGAGATCAAAAGACAGGAGGACTGGGTTCTGGGCTCTGCGCATATGCCCAATGGGGGGCTATTTCTTTATGATATTTAATATTTAACTCCATAAAATATACTTAGATTTTTCATACATAAGTTTATTCATTGTAATATAGTTTTGTACATGTTCTGCTGTGCCATTTCTGCCACTGGACTTGCCCTCAAAGCTCTGAGCAATGCTGGCTGGCATCCTGGCACCCTCAACTTTGAAGGAGATACAAACAGACACGTAGTATGAAGAGAGGTGACTCACCAGATGAAGCAGGTAAAACTGGGATTAACAGCGCCTGAACAACAAACCTGCACCCATGAAGCTACTTGTGGTTCCAGGTCTTATTCGGGATGGAGAGGCTTGGCCAGCCCTATACTGCCCCGTTTAAATAGACCACTCACACAACAGTTTCTTTGGAACTTAGGTGGATAAAATTGGCCGCAACTTTATTGGTTACAGCTGTAATAGGCAGTGGCACAGCATGGGTCCGCCGAATCTGACCCGTCGTCTGAGATATCCATTACCCAGCCAGCTGGCATGGATAGAGACTGTGGGATGGCAGGTTGCTGGGGTTCACCTGGACTCCTGGCCCTTCATGAACCCCCCTGCCATCTGGCAGTGAGGGCAATCACTGTTAGTCCTTGTGTTTGCTTGCTCCCTTCAGCCCTCACACCAAGACCCTTAAAGCCGTCCCCACCTCCGGAAAATGGTATGCAGGCCGATTTCCGCAAATGGATCCAGCCCCATGCTGTTACTGCCAATAGTTGTGACGAAATGAGCACCATAGAACTATAACAGTAAACTAACAGCAAACTAACTAACAAAGACCCGCAAACACCCTTTGTCATTAACACAGCCTACAACATTCATCCCCAAACACCACACAAAACAGGGAGGGATGGGTGGGCAAACAGCTCTCTGGTCTCCATTGGTCAGGTGGGGATGGCAAGTGGCCTGTGCCACTTTTTAAAGGCCTCTTTTTCCCAACCACCCTATTACATTGCCATTGGCCTGGGAAAGAGGGAAGTCGCCTATCTTCCTGCCGCTCATCCGGCGCCCCCCCCCAACCCAGCATCTGGCTAGCCTCTTCCTCCCCTGTCCAGCCCCACAAATGGTGGGCCTCATCTACCAGAGCCCTTCCTGCTTTTGCTATCTCTTTCTATCACTGAGATAAGTTTTAGACCTAGGAAAAGAGGTTTCTATTTGTACCTTTTTCATTTTCTCCATGTTTAGATGCTGGAGTCTTTTGCTGTTCAGCTGTGTGTTTCTTACTCATTGTTTTCATTAATTCCCTTCCCCATAAGAATGCAAGCTCCAACCCAGTGAAATGGCACGCCTGAGAAAGTGAGGGGGCACTGTCTTTAATCATCTTCAGAAAAAGATGTTAAACAGTGATGCTGTAAATTGTGTGAATCTCCAGATAATTGTATTGAGTGGGCTGGTGAGTTAATATTTATAATATTAACTTGTTCTCAGTTTTTAGAACTGATGTGCTTTCCTTTTTTTTTAATTGATGCTAGTTTGGCCTTTTTAAAAGCCACCTTGAGGCCTTTTGGGGAAAGGTGACATATAACGAATTCTAATAAGTGACAAGGTATAATCTTACATGGGACCCAAAGGCAATTTGTTTCTTTCTCTCTCTCTTTCTCTCTCTCTTTTTTTAAAGGTTCATGAGATGGATTTAAAAGTTGTGTTGGGTTAAATTGCTCCACCTCTCACGTGCATAGTCCCTTGCTCAAAGAAAATGCATCCCTCTCCTTTAGAGGAAGAAGAAGAGTTGGGTTTTGTACCCTGGTTTTCTCTACCTTAATGAGTCTGAAAGTGATTTACAATCGTGTTACCTTCCTCTCCCCACACCAGGCACCCTATGAGGCAGGTGGGGCTGAGAGAACTGTGACTGTCCCAAGGTTTCAGCAGGCTTCATGCAGAGGAGCGGGGAATCAAACCTGGTTCTCCAGATTAGAGTCCATCACTCTTAACCACTGCATCATGATGGCTCTCTAGTAGATTGGTGTCAAATAATTGAAGATATTATACTGAGGTAAAATTAATTTGCTATAGAACAGCAGATCTACAGTGCAGTCATAAACACACTTACACCCTTCCAAAACTAGCAAAGACTCTATTTAGGTTTACATTCCCAAGTACATTTTTGTGATGCATCTGAATAAATGACTATCAAGATAACATACAGCCTTATGTTTTTTTACAGTATTATTATATCGTGTATCTTTGAACCTTTGGTGTACCAACAAGGATGTTTAAAATCATATTTTTAAAAATGTGGAATAGAAAACTCCTCCTTTCTGCCCAATGTTTTAATTGTAATTTTTATGTCTTTGTATGCATTTTAGCTGTGATTTTAATGATGTGCTCCTGTTCTTGTTTGGTTGGCTTTAATGGATGGAAATGTTTAAATTTGTTTGCTAACTTAGTGGCCCTTGTGAGGGCAGAAAGGCAGGATATACATGTTTTAAAATAAAAAACTGCAAATATAGAAACCCTTGCTTGCCAACAAGAGGGAGGATTGTATTGTACATAGTTAATGCTGTAAAGGTAGCAAACATTTTTACCCTATTCAAGTGCTTTACAAGAGACCACTATATGGAAGGGGAAATGACATTTTTTTCCTGGGGGCAAATTCTTTCATGAAGAGTGGAGAGGTATACTGCTAAGTATTACTGATCACTGAATATCTGAAGCTGCCCTGTATCAGATTAGACCTTTGGTCCATTTAGCTCTTCATTGTTTAGTTTGACTGGCAATAACTCCTGATCAGAGAAAGGACTTGTCTTGAAAGTTGTATTAATCATTAAGCCCCATAGAACCCACTCAGGCAGAAGTTAGACCAATAAGGGTTAAGGAGAGGTATCCCATTTATATCTCTGCCTGATATGCTATTTTCAATTTGCTGACAGAGAGCCTGATTATTTCCCATGCATAATATACCAACACATACACTCTGCACCAAAACTCAGAAATGGTATGTTTCCAAGAATGGACCACTTTATTCTGCTGAATTTATAAACTCTCTTTTCAATATTTATTTTCTTGATCGCAGAGTCAGTATTCCACTTGGCCCAATGTTTGAGAAAGAAAGAAATCTAATATTACATACAAAAGTACAACAGAATCCCAATTAACTGTGAGAACAATGCCAAATGTACTTGGATAATCAAGAGTCCAGATAATTGGGTACAAAAAGGCAGGGAGTGAATAGACTAAGGTTGGTTGTAATTCATTAGAAACAGAAACTTAGTTATTGGAGAATCGTTGCTAAGTAGGGGGATGGATAATTGGGTTTCTTCAGCTGTACAGGCATATAATTTAAAAAAAAAAAAACACCTGAAAGGGCATTTTCCTATCAAATCACCATCTATTTTAGAAACTAACTTAAAAGAACCGAAACTCTAGTTAAATTATATGCTACATATATGTATGTTCTAAGATAATATCTCTTCTGATTGGAATTTGAAAGAGAAATTAGAAAGAAATACCTTTGTATTTTATAATATATAAAATGTTTAACCATATCGGTTAACTGCTGTAAGACATCCCAAGGGAGTGGCTTCTTCCTTTTCTCAATAAATTTGATACCCATCTGTGCAAAACTGAACTGAAGAACTTAAGCTGAGTTCAGACTGGCAGTTTTAAGCGGGAGCCAGTTGTGGCAAAAAAGCCCCAGAATAAACTGTTCCAGGTTTTCCCGGTCACACTGTTCTGACTGATATGGGAGCATACTGAGAGGAGGCATGTGGGAGTGTTCAGACTGCTGACCTGGAGGCGTGGCTGTAAACGGCTTTTCCCTGGTAATTTGGCTATGTGCGCATGAGCGCATATGCACTCATGCGCACAAGTGCATCTGGCTGATTTGGGGAGGTAGAGCAGAGCACAGCCAATCATATCACTGCTGCCTTATGCGCAACGCGGGTTGCTCCCAGCTTTTCGGGTTGGCGTTCACACTTCGCAGAAGTGGAATGAAGCAGGATAAATGGGCTCTCAGGGATTTGCTACCACTTTTACCAGGTATCTTTTAAACGCGGGAGGTGTGCGGGAGCATTCAGACTACTGGCCTGGAGGCACAGCTGTAAATGGCTTTTCCCTGGTATTTGGCTATGTGTGCATATGCACTCATGCACACAAGCATTGGATGGTAGAGCACAGCACAGCTAATCATATCACTGCTGCCTTATGAGCAATGTGGGTTGCTCCCGGCTTTTTGGGTTGGCGTTCACACTTCCTGGAAGCAGAATGAAGTGGGATAAACAGGCTCTCAGGGATTTGCTACCACTTTTACCAGGTATCTTTTAAATGCGGGAGCGAAGCGGAACAGCATGGGTTGACTACGGGTGGGGAACGCCAGGCAGATGTGCCTGTGTGAACGCCCCCTTTAATCCGCTTGTAAAACGTGGCTGAAATGTGGCTATAGTGGGGCAAATTGCCAGTCTGAACTCAGCCTTAGAGTAAGTAATCAGTGATAAATCTGATAGCATCTATACTACTCAGCAGGAAAATCGTATAAGTAATACACGCTGCATTGCTCAAAATAATATGTTTTCCCCCTTCCTCAGTGAAGACCCAAAGGTACTTTTGCAATAAGTAATTGGAAGTGTGGATGTCACTGAACCACTTGTGTTTCAAAAGAGGTATGCATCGTACCTGGGGGGACTTACAGCAAGATCCAAGATGCTTTTCAAGAGTCTCTCATCTAGGCCTAAATAAGGAACAGAAACTTCATGTATATAGTTGGCGCAGTCTTGAACGTGGAAAATTTCTAATCCAGGAGCCCATCTCAGCCAAATCGTCATCTGCATCTGTGGGTACCCTAGACAATAGGAGGGATTTTAAAAATGGTTTATTAGAGAAGTTGAGCACAGATATTTTTGTGGTTCAGTCAGAATCCGCAAACATTCCCAGTGCATGACAATGCAGGGGCAATTCTTTTTCCTTGCTGAGATTTTCCTTTAATATTTAACTTTTAAAATATCCAGGTTTTTAGTTATCTAAAATAAAGTTGATCTTGGCACTTCACTTTCCCCCCACTTCCTGTATGGCTCTTATTTGTGCAGTGAACTGTACACTATCAAAGGTTCTGGGGTGGGTGTGTTTTCACACCACAGAATTGTTTCTTCCTTTAAACAAGATGGTATATCTCACAGCTATGATTACTACCTGACCAGTTTAAATATGACTTCGTTTAGATTTTCTTCCCCTGCTTTACTCTGTTCAGCTTCAGTGCTAGGCAATACAGTTCAGTGGCTCCTTAGTCAGCTTCAGTGTCCTGTCCTGATACACCCCTACTCATAGAAATGTCTTGCTACTCTCACCTGGGCAAAGGTCTCATGGTAGCTGAAATGATTCTGCCCTTTCTCCTATACTTCCTCCTTATACCTGGAACTGCAATTGTCATGTTAGCTCTTCCTTCAGCTCATAGGCGTCATCTACATGGGGGCGCGGGGGCGCAGGCCAATCCCAAACTTTTCCAGGGATAAATGAGCCCCCCCCCCCCGGGCAACCACTACCAGGCAAAATTGAGTTTCAAACTTTCCCATGTGGGTTTTTTCTTCTGGGCTAGAAAAAAGGAAGTAGGCTAAGACCCAGATAGACTCCACTGCCCAATTTTTTTTTTTAAATACAATTTATTATTGGATATATCACATGTTCATACAATTTAAACAAACCAATACATATCCATTTTTCTTTCTCCCTCTCCCCCCCAAACAAGGCTTCCCGCACTGCTCCAACCCCCTTGATATTTCTCTTATACAATTACATTTACTACTAAACATATTTCTTTTACTAATGGTAACAATTCAAAGATCTGAGTCTCTTTCCACTTCTCCTCAATAGCTGTCAAAACAAATCAAACCACGTTTTACATCCCAATTCTTCAACAACTATTCTTGAAAGTCTTTCCAGTCTCCAAAAAAGGTTTCGTCTTCTTCATTGTTTAATTTTCTTGTTAATTTGTCCATTTCTGCCATAAACAACGTCTTTTTAATCCATTCCCATGTTTCAGGTACTTTATCTTGTTTCCAACATTGAGCAAAAGTCAGTCTAGCTGCTATAATCAAGTACCATAGTAGTGTTCTCTTGGCTACATTTATTTCTTCCATTTTAAGACCTAACAATAACATCTGTGGGTCTTTCTTAAAAATACATTTCAAAATTTTTTGTATCTCATTGTGGATCTCAGTCCAATACTTTACTGCTTTATCACATGTCCACCACATATGGTAAAAAGACCCTTCATGTTTCTTACATTTCCAACATTTGTTAGACATACTTTCACTGCCCAATTTTTTTAACAGCAGGGAAAGAGTTCTCAGAGTGTTGGACTAGATGGGCCATTGGCCTGATTCAACATTGGCTTCTCTTATGTTCTTATGTTCTTATCTCAGAAGTTAAGCAGGGTCAGCCCTGGCTAGTATTTGGATGGGAGACCACCAAGGAATAGCAGGGTTGTGGTTCAGATGTAGGCAATGGCAAACCACCATTGAGAGGTTCACTCAGCCAATTTTGGGGAAGAAAAAGTTGGGTGAAGCTCATTACCATAGCACAAATACAGACTGCCAAACCTTACCACTAAACCTCTCACTGTGCACTGCATGCCAACACTATGAAGATTTCCTTGGAAGTAAATCCTATTGAGTTATCTCAATTAAGCCCACAGGCTTTTGTGTCTAAGTGAAGATCAGGTCGAAGGCAGGATTTTGAAATATATGTTTTAATGCATCATGTAATGACTTTACAGGATGATGTAACGGTACTTTAAAAACTGTACAGTTTAAAATCTGGATCATTTCTATTGAAGTGCAATTCTTTGCTGTTTTCTTGGCACTTTTAAACTAGTTTCATAGGACAAAGGATATGGCATGTCAAATAGCTCTTTCTGTGAAACAATCAGAGTATCAACAGAGTATCAAAACCAAAATGAAACAAAATGTCTTCTTTTTTCATGTGGTGTAATAGGTTATTAAAGGAACAATGTTAGTTGAAATGATGCTGGGTCTACATTGTATCCTTCCAAACTGACCATTTAGTCATTCCAGATCGCCGAATGTCATCTTCCAGATAATGAAGTCTATCCTGGCTTTTTCCACTTTACAACTGATTTGCCCCCAAAAGGATACAATCAAACATCTTGTTGAAAGGAACGGACTGTGCGACATAGTTAATGCTGACATAGACTTCGGAGTCTCAGTGGAAGGCAGTTAGTAAATGGCTAGATAGGGTGCTTCCTGACCTTTCCTTTGTCTACTCTTGCTTTGTTATGCAGAATGCTACTCTCAGTCAGGGTTCTGGTCACCTCCCTTCTCTCTCTCTTTCTTTGTGTATCGTGAGGGCTGGACACAGTTTCTACAGTCTCTCTCCATCCAACCTTAGATAGCTATCTAGAAGCCTTTTTTCTGCCTTTCCGATCTAATATGGAGTTCTCTTACAATAAATAACTTCTACTTCTTTTCTCAGTAACAAGCCTCAGAGTGAACTTATTCCTCAAGCAACTGGACTATAGAATTCCACTGTGCAGAGACTCAGCTCTGCTTTCATATATGAACACATAAAATTGTCTTATATTTCTTCTAGAATGATGTACTGAAGCAACCATGGGGGGCTTGACCATAACTAGAGCCCCAGAGTTAATGTGAAAAATGGATGCAAAGTATAGTATGCATATTGCTTTAGGGTTTCTTTTACATGAAGCACTGAAGAACATTGCTTTGGTTATTTCTTTTCCCTTGGAAGTCCACATGGGCTTTTCTGGCAGGGCTTCAGAAGGTGCACCATATGGAGTCCATTACAGTCACCATATCAAGGAGAAGAATGAGTGAGTTTTGGGGAACATCATGCCAGCTGTATAACCTCTAGCTGAGCTTCTGTCTCCTTTCCACATTCAGGAACTTGCAGATTTTCAGCAAGGCGGGATATAAATGGAAAATAATAAATAATAAAATAAATACATTAAAGTGTAGGTGTGACCCAAAGGACAAGAGGTGAAAGGCTTTTGGCCCTTGGCTGTTAGCCCAATACTTGCAACAATTGGGGTCTCAGTAATTCTGAGGCCCAGGGTAAAAAAAAACCAGGCTAGGGCTCCAGAAACACTGCCACTCAACCTCCGCCCCCCTGCCAGGGCAAAGCAAGCAAGGACCACTGCCATTGGAAGCCAGCTGCCCAAGCCTCAGGTAGGGCAGGTGCAAGTGGTAGCAGAAGGTGGTGCTGTAGATGGTTGGGCCCCTCCAAACATGGAACCTGGGGCAGCTGGTTCATAGGTCTGAATTGAAGTTCATGGCAGGTCAACTGGCACAAACTTTCCATGAACTTTCAAGTGGTTTGTGGTAGTTCATAAATGGGGACATTCCACTCTGCACTCAATCAAAATGACCAAGCTTCAAAACAATGTGTGTGTATGTGCGTGTTTGATGTGTGTAGCTTGCTGGGGGTCCAGTCTATATACTTTTGAATCTGCATCTGATATTTCCCCCAAAAGCATTTTTCTGGGTTGTTGTTTTTTTTTGGGGGGGGGCGTAACTCAGTCCTTGTAAATCCAATTCTCACCAAACTTGGAGGGCAGGTAGAAGACAGTCAGCTGAAGATCTCCTGAGAGTTTAGTGCCTCTAGCATGCTGGGAGGGGGATTCCACTGCATCACAAACCTCATGAATGGAATCGATTCTTTTGATGCCTAAAAGTTCATGACTGTTCGTGGCTCACAAACCAGGTACACAATGAACTGAAATGTGCCACATTTTCCCAGTCTGTGCCCATCCCTAGAGGATGGTGTGGATAAGTTTTCATTTCTGTTGGGTGACAGAATAATGGATATAAAGTACAGCAAATGAGGTTTCCTCTAAATTGAGGAAGAATGTCCTGATGGTGAGATGCATTCAAAACTGGAGCAGTCTCTCTTGTGAGTTGATGATTCTTCACCATTAGAGGTTTTTAAGTATCAATTGGACACCTACTTCTTGGGGATTATAGTTCAGAAGGAGTTGGCCTTGATGACTCTTGTGGTCCTTTCAACTTTAAATAAGTAAAAATAAGTGACCATGGTTACGCATATGCTGCTTTCTTGAGAACAAAATCCGAGTCCAGTGGCACCTTTAAGACCAATAAAGTTTTAATCAAAGTGTAAGCTTTGTTGGTCTTAAAGGTGCCACTGGACTCGGACTTTGTTCTGCTGCTTCAGTGCAACATGGCTACCCACCTGAGGCTTTCTTGAGGGTCACTGTGGTGTAATGGCTAGATGGCTGGACTAAGACTGGGGCGGTACAGATCCCTGTTTGCCATAAAAATGTATCAGGTGTCTGTGGGCCTATCACTCTCCCTCAGCCTAACCTATCTCACAAGCCTATGGTGAGAATAAAATGGAGGAAGGGAGAACCTAGTATGATGCCGTAGGCTCTGTTTGGCAATCCAGTGCAGCTGGGACTTTCTGCTCTGTTCTTCAGTTTTTGGGGTGCTGCTCTTAGATCCACTCATGCATCCAATGATGTGTACTCTGACTCTCAAAAGCTTATGCCATCACAGTGTTGTTGCGTTTTAGGTCCCATAAGCTTCTTTGGGAATTTTCTGCAATGAAAATGGCACAGCTAATAAAACAACAAAGGCCATGGTACCTAAGTAAGCTGAGAGAGATTAATGAATGGTAAGAACCAAACTTACTTTGTAATAGGAACTGGACTGGGAATGGAAAACCTGTGCATCACACTTTTCCCCACAGATATTTCTGCTTCTGAACATTGGCGCAGCATATTTGGGAGATTTATCCACAACAGTGGATATCCAGGTTACTTTTCATGGTGATGAATTTGTGCAGATCCTGAACCATGCATCATTGACTGCACAATTGGCCAGGTTATACACTGTTCTCCATTCAAAAGCATGTACTCTTGGCATAACCGTGCCTATTATTCCCTATTCAAAAAACAGTTCTCCATAGTCAGTTTTCACTGTTGGAAAAATAATCGCGAAAGAACTCATTCATCCAGAATGGCAAATATATCTTTTTTGGAGGGCGGGGGGGGGTGGACAGAAAGTTGTGGATGTTGAGGCATTCCTAATGTGAATATTTGGGGCCATCTAAGACCCAGATAGACTCCATTTGGGCCAGTTCCATTCTCTCCCAAAGCTACACGTGAAGCTCTAGAGAACAATATTTCTGCCAATAGCATTGTCTCGTTTCACTCTCCCAATAATCCATTTGTTTTTAAATTACTCCACCACTGCTATCTATAAAATATTAGAATGCATCTACAGCCTCCAGCTGACTGATATTTCTTTAATTTAAAGCAGCTGGATTTAAGAACATAAGAGAAGCCAATGTTGGATCAGGCCAATGGCCCATCTAGTCCAACACTCTGTCACACAGTGGCCAAAAATACCAGGTGCCATCAGGAGGTCCAGCAGTGGGGCCCACTGCTGCCCTCCCCCCAGCACCAAGAATAGAGTGCAGACTGAGATTTCCTATCTATACCTTGTGGCTAATAGCCACTGATGGACTTCTGCTCCATATGTTTATCTAATTCCCTCTTGAAACTGTCCATGCTTGTAGCTGCCACCACCTCCTGTGGCAGTGAATTCCATATGGATTTGATGCATCAAGTGATTCTGATACTATACTGGCCTGATGATATTTCCCCTTTCATTTTTTTTTCATTTTTTTATCAACCTGCATCCCCCCGCCCATAGTATTATCAGCATGGCAAAAGCTGTTTCTCTGTTATTCACAACCGAATTATAGTCACACTTCCCTCCACCCCTTTTGGAATGCAAGCTTGCATGTAACTATATCACACAAAATGTTAATTTCCCACTGTTTTCCAGGAGGTAGGATATTATTCATCTCTGTATTCAAAAGAAAGTATTGCCACAGGAAAATAATGACAATTGAGAAGTGGCCAAATGTTCTTATCATAGGTTAAATCCTGTGAATCTGCTCTACTAGTGGAGGCTCCTCCACAAGAAGGAACCTTCCCCTAGAGAGCAAATATGGCATAATGCTTAGAGTGTTAGACTAAGACCGTGGTCAGATATCGTTACTTCTCCCTACAGGATTTTACTGGTGCATCCAGACAACCACATCTGTATGGTGTTCCTCACTCGTAGGCCACTCGTCTTCATTCCCGACTTTTCCACCACCGCAAAAAGTCTGATGGTGGCTGATTCAAGTAGTCTCACCATGCATTTCCAGACATCTGATCACTGTGCTGTGATTAATCATCAATGCACATGCATGTTCAGAGGAGAAAGCGCTGTGGCCAACTGCTTATGTGCATGCACAAACAGCATTTTTTTTAAAAAAAAAAATGGCACCTGTGCATGCGCTCTGCAGTTACAGCGCAAGAAGTGTGAACACTCAACTATGGAGTGACTGTGCACTGAGGCAAGTAACAGGTATGATGTCCGGATGACATCCTCAGGTATAAATACCTTTAATTTAAATATAAGCACACTCAATGCTCATAAAACACAACTGATTTGAGCCTAGGAACTGGGCTACACATTCTCTTTCTCAGTCTGCCTTACTTCACAGTATTGTCATCATGAAGTTAAAATGGAGGAAAGGAAAAAAAAGTTAATCCTTTGAGGAGAAAAGTGGGCATAGATACATCTTTTTTTAATGCTCTTATAGCAAAGGAAGGGTCCTTCAGCCAGCATAAAGTATCACTGTCACTTCAGCACTTTCTTACTTGTATGTGATAAAGGGGCTTTGATTCTTGAAAGCTCATACCCTGTAACCCTCCCAAATATTCTCCCAAGAGGGGATTTTTACTGCCTTCTCATGAGTAATCCTTTAACTGTTGCAAATAGCAATGTGATATGCTGGTGCTAATCTGTGTTTCAATTTCCTTCATGTTTGGCACTAGAACTCCCATAATCACTCTGAAGCTGGCATTCAATTTTGAGACATCTAGCTTCATTTTCTGATGAGTTGTGCCTAAGGTTGCCAAATCTATGTTGCCACATTTCTGGAGATTTGGGGGTAAAGCTTGAGGAGGGCATGGCATGGGTTGGAGAGCGACATCAGCTGAGTAAAATGTCATAGATTCCACCCGTCAAACCAGCCACTTTCACTGGGAGAATTGAGGTTTCCATTCTCTTCATGTTTGGCATTGCAGCTCCCAAATCATCCTCAATCTAGTGGTCAGTTTTAAGACTCCTAGCTTCACTTCCTGAGGAGTTATTCCTGCCACAAAGAACCTTAGTTTCCCTCACAAATAGCATGGGTGTGGAAGGGTTCTCAAGATAATATGAGCCAGGATGTTCCAATTCCCTTCATGTTTGGTACTGCAACTGTCACGATCATTCTAAAGGAGGCGGCCAATTTTAAGGTGGCTAGCTTTATTTTTTGATGACTTATGCCTGCCACAGATGAACTAACAGATAGATGAGCAGAGTACAAACAGATATATCCTTTTATTATTATAGATTTCATAGGTAGGGCCTAGTGAATTCTTGCTCCAGTTAAGCATGGACGTAATGTGTACACATATGTATACACACACACACTACACTTGTAGAAAAGAGCAAAAGTCCAGTAGCACCTTAAAGACTACCAAAATATTATCTTCCGTGAGTCACTGCTCACTTCTTCAGATACAGCTAGAACTGTGAGTCCATCAGTCCTACATTTTGGAGAGTGGAGTGATTTCAGATGCCGAATGCCATTAGCAGGTGAATGACAATAGCAGGTGAATGACAATAGCAAGTGTGGTTGGATTTAGGTGAGATATGCAAAGGGGTAATAGGCATGGAGAAATCAGCATTGGGGATGATGACGAAGAAGAAGAGACTGGATTTATACCCTGCCCTTCACTACTGGAAGGAGTCTCAGAGTGGCTTACAATCTCCTTTCCTTTCTCTTCCCCACAACAGACATCCTGTGAGGTAGGTGGGGCTGAGAGAGTTCTTTTGAGATCTGCTCTGGAGAGAATAGCTCTGAGAGAGCTGCATGTGAAGGAGTGGGGCCTCAAACCTGGTTCTCCCAGATTAGAGTCCATGCTCCTAACCACTACACCAAACGAGGTCTCGATTGCAGATGATAATGAAGTTCAAGACAATGCATTCACCTGGATTGAATTACCAATAAATAGGACAGATGGACTCCCATTCTAGCTGTATCTGAAGAAGTGAGCAGTGACTCACAAAAACTCATACCTCGCCATGTATTTCATAAGTCTTTAAGGTGCTACTGAACACTTGCTCTTTTCTATTGCTGACAAACACAGTTACCCATTTTGATTTATATTACCCTTGTGTACATGTAACCCCTATAAAAGAACAATTGAAAAGTACATATCTATTTTATACTTGGATCGGGGCTGCTGAAAGGTGAAGGGACTAGGGAGGCAAAATAGTGGGAATCTTAATCATCTGGGGCATCCACAGAGTCTGGCAAGTCATGTGATGGTTGAGTTGGATCTCAGTGGTGTGAGGGAAGTACCAGTGACAATATGTATGCAGTGTGTCATAGCTCTCAGCTGTCCTGCCTCAGATATATTCCCTACCATCCAAGAACATTTTAAATTTTACTGTAAAGTTTCTCTTAGGTGTGAAATTGACTGGAGAAGGATCAGTTTTCCCCACTCTATTATTTTGTGTGTGTGTGTGTGTGTCTACTTAACAACTGTGGTAAAATTTAAAAGCTCCTATATTCCCCCTTTGCAATATACAATTTCTTTTTTACATCTGTAAAGTTATTGAGGTTCTAATCTTGGATGACAACTAGTGCCATAGTGAAAAATGACCCAAGATATTTTGGTGGTTGAGAGAGAAAATTAAAATAGTACATCTACAGTAGTGAATACACCTTAAGGATATTTTTACTTTCATATGAACCTACCTGACTACTTTGGTCATCTTTGGAGGCTTATTTAGTTGCCCCACCATCTAAGGCTAGATGGGTGGCAACCTGTGAAAGGGCCTGCTTGGCTGTGGCACTAGGGTTGCCAACTCTGGGTTGAGAAATTCCTGGAGATATGGGGTTTCAGCGTGGCAAGGGCAGGTTTTTGGCAGCTATCTTCTTCAGGGGAATTGATGTAACTCATCTAGAGATTAGTAGTAATTCCAGGAGATCTCCAGACCCCACCTGGAGTCTGGCAGCCCTAAGTGGCACCAAAACTATGGAATTCTCTCCCCAGGGGGTTGTTTGTCCTCTTGTCTTCCACCAGTGGGTGAAGTCTCCTCTGTTTTGTCCAATGTTCCCTCACTGATTCTCCTTGACCTTCCTTCCATTCATGGGCTATGTGTTTTGTTTTAATAGTATGTGTGTGTTTTAAGCTTTCCAACTGGGTGGAGATGTGCCAATTCCTTCTACCCGGTGGTAGGGCTGGGACACACTGTCCACAATAGCACTGAAGAGGAAACTACCCTATACAGAAAGCACTGACTGTACATTGCTTCAGACTTCGTTAGAATGCTTGATGCCATGTGAGACTTAGGTAAGAAGGTCCTGACTTTTTACTTTTCATTGATCAAGAGGGTCAATTTCACAGGAGAGCTTCAATGAAGTATTTGAATATTAATTAGGATGAACCTACTGGATTTGAGTCCAGGAATGGATGAATCCTACATTTGGATTAAAGTAAATCTCACTAACTTTCCTTTAGAAAACCAAATCCCTTCCCCTCCCATTATCTAAAACCTTTGTTTATAAAGCTCAGAAACTCATCTGGGCTGAGAAAAGAAATCACTATAAGAAAGAAAATCCTAATTCTGTGGGTTTTTTAAACAAAAATCAGTCACCGGGGCTCTCATATTACAGAAAATATCAATCATTAATACTGCAGAAGTAGATGGCTGAAGTGCCTTTGGAGGCCTTGTAGTTTCATGTGGGTGGAATCCATGCTGACAGATGCTCAGAGTAAGAAACTCTGACTCTCTCACACACAGAAACACACTTTAAAAATACTGTTCAACATATTTTTCCCCAAGAAGGAAACATGTTGCCATCACCCCTAGTATATAAAGCTGATAAAGTATTATTATCATTGTAATATTTTAGATTGTTCAGTGTATAGGCCAGTATGATTATCCCCTTGTAGGGCTGAGGCAGAGTGGCTGCCTAAGATAACCTAGTGAATTTATGGCAAAAGTCAGATTTGAACCAGGAACTCTCTGGTCCTTGTTTAAATATCAGTTGCTAATCACCTCTAATACTTGAGTAAGCAATAGAGTTGCTGACTGATGGCCAACACCCAGCAAGAAATGTGAGGGAAGGGGACAATGGGTGGTGCCATCTTCACATCTGATTGACATTAGTTCTGGGGAAAACAGGAAGTGATGTCATGTCACACTGTGAGTCTCTGGAAACTCTATGGTAAAACAATAGAGTTTTTGGCTATTCCTAGAGTGACATGACACCACTTCTGGGTTTTCCCTGGCATTGATGCCACAAGATACACAATGATGGCAATTTTTTTTTCCTCCTGCCACCCGAAAGAGCAATAGCAGGAGGAGTGGGTTGCCAGCAGGAGGTCTCCTGCAACAGTGGGAGGTATGGCAAACCTAAAACAACAGTCTGCATCTCCAAACTATGTCTGTTTAGTTTAGAGAATTTATAACAGAGTTCAGAGTAGCAGCAATCTTCTTCTCACTTCAAACTCATATCCTACAAGTGAGTAAAAGTCCCAGAGCCTATTCCCAGGGGCTGTCATTCCTCTCTGTGATCTGTCATTCCTGGCCCAGAGCATGGATTCTATTGCTAGGGACTGTCATTCCACTCTGGGGGCTGTCTTTCTAGTCCCACAGCATGGATTCTCTTGCTAGGAACTGTCTTTCCACTCTAGGGGCTGTCCTTCCAGTCCCAGAGTAGCCTATCTGAGCCCAAAGACATTAATGGAAAAACCATTCCACATTTTCTTTGCAACTTTTTTTGTGCTGCAGTATATTTCAGTGGAGCCCATGCAAGTCAATTGGCATTCCTGGCTCCCATTATCTCCAATGGGCCTTCAAGCCTCTCCCATTGTTTCCAATGGTCAATCCTGTCATTCCTTTTACACATTCCAGTTAATTGTCCCTTTGAAAATGTACCACACCATTTTAAGTAACAGCAATATGAAGAACATGAACACGTACAGAGTGTATATTTCTTGCCAATGTTCTCTCTGGGCTGCACACAGCAAAAGGAAATTTTAAAAGGACTTTGATCTGCATGTTCCCCACCCCCCGTCTTGTTCCTGCAGATGGGCTTACCATTTAAAAACAGGCACCCTGTGAGGTAGGTGGGGCTGAGACACCTCTTTTGAGGACTGCTCTTGAGAGAACAGCTCTGAAAGAACTTGTGATTGACCCAAGGTCACACCAGCAAGTGGAGGAATGGGGAATCAAACCCGGTTCTCCCAGATTAGAGTCCACGCTCCTAACCACTACATCAAACTGTAACTCAAAACCAATTTCTTTTAGAAGCAAGTATAAGAAACATAGAACACCCTCTCCACCACATAAGAGCCTTTAAGCAAATCATTTCCAAAACAGTCCTCCAAAGCCTAATTACATGAACTAAGCAGCAAGCAAGATACACTGTTTTGAAAAGTATTTCCCTCATAAATACTCAGAGATCCTGTTGTCTCCCAGCAGTGATATTTATTCACAAGCAATGGACAGCCCAGAAAATTAAAGATCCATCAAAGTCCTCAACATGATCCTTAAGCAATGGGGTGGGGGGAGAGGATGAGAAGGCACTTATGTAAACCAGAAACACTGGGACACACTTCAGCTTTGTAAGCTGCCAAGCACCTAAAAGATCGGACAAGTCATTTCACTTGTGGTCATTACTGGGAAAAGATGGTTTATCCACAGTGTTTATGATCCCAGATACAGTTGCCAGCTCTGGGTTGGGAAATACCTGGAGATTTTGGGGGTGGAGCCTGGAAAGAGTACAGTTTGGAGAGGGGAGGGACCTCAGCGTGGTATAATTCCATAGAGTCCACCCTCCAAATTAGCCATTTTCTCCAGGGGAACTTTGTAGTCTGGAGATCAGTTATAAAAGCAGGAAGCCTCCAGGCCCCACCTGGAGATTGTCAACCCTAATCCCAAACCTGGCATACTTTTCTCCTTGCTCATTAAATTAAAAACAGCAGACCATGTGTAAATACTGATCCATAAAAGTGACAAAACTTGAAAACTGGAAAGTATGTCCTTACTTGAGTTAAGTCTGGTATGCAATTCCAGCAGCATTGGAGGGAGAGAGAAAGTTGGCCTGACTGACTTCTTCTCTAGAAGACTGTCCTAAAGGAATGGTTGTAGCAAATGTTGATGGAGGAGGAGAAGGAAGCATGCAGCTTGCAGCCCCACTTCCACTGGCTGTCTCCACACTCAACATGCACACACACCGATCACCCCGCCATTCACGGCAGGCCCAGGAGGGCTGCCAAAGAGGAGAAGGACACATGCAGCCTCCCTCACACATCTCCACCCCCCACCTCCACACATTCCCCATGACCCACACACTCTTTGCGTGCGCAAACACAGAGATGACAGCTGTGTTAATGGAGACTCCCCCTCAGAGGCTGCCAAAGGGGAGAAGCAGGACACGTGCCACCTTCCCCCACACACACACTGCTCCATGCACCCCCCTGGCTCATTCTCTCTCTCTCACACACACACACACGACAGCGGTGGCAGGTCTTGTGGGGGATGATGGAGGAAAGAGTCAAATAACAGGAGCAGAGTCTCCCTTCCCGGGGCTGGCAAATGTAATCAAAGGGTAGTGGTTTGGGAATGCTGGCACCTAGGAGCCTGGGACAAAAAAAGGGAGTTGTCCTTGCTAAGACAGCATCGTGCCGGTGTGCAAGGAGGTCCCACTCCCAGGCAGCATAAAGTAAAGGGCACCACCTGCATCCTATTTCTTATTACATGTCTCCTGTATGTCCCTGGCTCATGATAATTGGGTGGGAGGGAGCATGGGAAGAGATACTTCCCCCTCCCTCCCACCTCCCCCCATTCCCCCTTGCCCACACTTTCATTCTCTCACTCACACACACATGCTAGCCCAGGACAACTTCCCGACAGCTTCAGCGAGGAGGGGCCCGCATCACCAAGGACTGATGAAAATGAAGAACTGTGTGGTGGGGGGGGAGGGGAATCAGTGTGCTAGCGCAGGCTAGAGGGAACCGCCCCAAACATGTGAGGAGAACTGACAAGTCCTATAGCAGCTAAGATGGCTCTAGCCTTCCGACTCTAGGCATACCATAGAGAGGAAGTGCTAGAGTGTCACCCCAATGCCGCCTTTTCTCCCCCCCATTTGGGCCAGTTCCATTCTCTCCCAAAGCTACATGTGAAGCTCTAGAGAACAATATTTCTGCCAATAGCATTGTCTCGTTCCACTCTCCCAATAATCCATTTGTTTTTAAATTACTCCACCACTGCTATCTATAAAATATTAGAATGCATTTACAGCCTCCAGCTGACTGATATTTCTTTAATTTAAAGCAGCTGGATTTAAGAACATAAGAACATAAGAGAAGCCAATGTTGGATCAGGCCAATGGCCCATCTAGTCCAACACTCTGTCACACAGTGGCCAAAAATACCAGGTGCCATCAGGAGGTCCATCAGTGGGGCCAGGACACTAGAAGCCCTCCCACTGCTGCCCCCCCCCCCAGCACCACGAATAGAGTGCATCACCTGCCCCAGACTGAGAGTTCCTATCTATATCTTGTGGCTAATAGCCACTGATGGCCTTCTGCTCCATATGTTTATCCAAGGCTCTTTTTGTAGCAGGAACTCCTTTGCATATTAGGTGACACACCCCTAATGTAGCCAATCCTCCAAGAGCTTACAGTAGCCCCTGTAAGAAGAGCTCTGTAAGCTCTTTGAAGATTGGCTACATTAGGGGGGTGTCGCCTAATATGCAAAGGAGTTCCTGCTACAAAAAGAGCCCTGTGTTTATCTAATTCCCTCTTGAAACTGTCCATGCTTGTAGCTGTCACCACCTCCTGTGGCAGTGAATTCCAAGATCAGGCTAGCCTGGGCTATCCAGATCAGGGCTAGCTCTCCCACTGTAGACCATCACAGCTACTCTCTGAAACTATCTTCATAGATGATCATGGGCTATTATGATGATAAAATGGATAATCACTTTCCTGAGCTCCTGACAGTTAGAGCAGTTCCTCAGTGGAACAGCCTTCCTCAAAAGGTGGTGGGCTCTCCTCCTTTGGAGGTTTTCAAACAGAGGCTAGATGGCAATCTGACAGCAATGCTGATTCTGTGAATTTAAGCAGAACACAAGAAGGGAGGGCAGGAAGGGTTGCATCAGTGCTTCTTCTTGTGGCCCTTTCTTACATGCCCAGGAAAATGCTGATTGCCACTTTGGGGTCAGGAAGCAATTTTTCTCCAGGCCAGTTTGGCCAGGGATCCTGGAGGGTTGTTGTTGTTTTTTGCCATCTTCTGGGTAAGCAGCAAGGGTCACTGGCAGTGTTCTCTTTAAGCTGAGTTAACGTGAGCTAGCTCACGGTTTTTAGCCTCTGGCTCACACATTTTTGTCTTAGCTCAGGAAGGATGGCTCCAGAGAAAACTAATTTATGCTGTAGCCAGATCTCTCGCTCACAACTTTAATGCCAGTAGCTCACAAAGTAGTGGGGGGGTTTGCTCATAAGACTCCATAGCTTAGAGGGAGCATTGGTCACTGCAGGTGGGGGAAGGTATATGTGAATTTCCTGCATTGTGCAGGGGGTTGGACTAGATGACCCTGGCGATCCCTTCCAACTCTATGATTCTTTGTGAAAGGATGGTTGCAGATGTGATGAACAGAAAGTAAACTCTTCTATCATTGTTACTGGAATTCCAGTATACAGGAAGAACATAGGTTTCGATGTGGCCGGCTAATTCCCTTCCTTACCAGCGGCCCCATTCTCAAATGCAGGTCCCATGATCCCCAGCACAGCCTTTTAGTGGTGAAAAGGGACCTTCTCCCTTTCTCACATGCAGAAAAGCTCGATGGATCCAACTCAAACACCCTTATTCTGTCCTGTGGAACAGTCTATCCCCACAATAAACCCAGTTATGGCGGTATACAGATATCCCCCCATCTTATTTTTCACATTCTACTAAAACAAACCAAAAAATCCATAATTCTTATAAAGTCTGGCTGGGGTTTTTTTGTGGTTTTTTTTCCAATTTACTGGAGGGGAAAAATAGCTTTTTAACACTTAGGGAGCTTTGTTGCTAAGCCATACTCACACTTTTTTTTTCTTTCTTTCAAACATTCATTACTATAGGCCATTTGTTTTTATTTTATTCTACTGTAAGGATTAATTGGAAAACGCCGTCCTCTGCAGACATACTCTGTTTAGTGAGGCCCAGGATATTCCCTTATCTTTGTCCTTGAAAAATCTGGGATTGAGTTACAAAGGAGTCAGCATAATTTCAACTGTCTGATCTGCATATCATAGCATGGGTCTGCAGTGGTTCAAAGGCAAAATGGTGAGCACAGCGCCTTTATAGAAGTCGGTATTGGAGAAATACTCATTATGCCTCATTAATTTATGATGCCTTTTCACGGCAGTCGTTTTTTAGGCCGCATGATTCAGTGATCCGGTCAAAGGAGATATTTGGCGGGTGCGTTTGGCCTTTTATTTCCTTTTTTTAAAAAAAAAATGCATCCTGTAATCATTATGTGACAACTGGAAACCAAATATTATTTTTCCTCCTAACACTTTGCCATTCCCTCTCTCTAGATTGCTTCTTCTTTGTTCTATTATTAACTTTCTTCAGACCAGTTGGAACACTTTACCTGTCCAATTATGAAATAACTATCATGGCTGGGTTGCTTCAACTGCAGCAATTCAAATGGCATAATAGTTACAGCAGCCAGACTAGAATCCAGGAGAATCAGGCTTGGATCCCCACGCTGCCCATGGGAGCTTGCTGGGCAACCTTGGGCCAGACACACACGCTCTGCCTCACCCATCACACAGCACTGTTGTGAGGATCAGATGGAGGAGAGGAGAACAATGGAAGCTGCTTTGGGTCCCCACGGGAGAGAAAAGGGTGGTATAAAAGAAGTAAAACAAATAAATATTGTTTGTCGCTAAATTATAAAACTGTGTGGCAAGCAGAAGTACCTACCAATTTTACATTGTTATGTATATTGATCTTTAAAATGCCTGAAGTGCTTCACATCTTGTCATAGTAGCCCTTTTCAGATCTGACATTGGACCGCACACATCGGGAGAACATGCTACATGTGTGACCCTCCCAATACAACATTTTGTCTGAAAGGGGCAATACCCACATTTTCAGCCTTGGTACACATGTGCCAGAACCTTGGGAAATCAGGTACCTGGTATGCATGACCTGATGCTGGAATATATGCACACTGCCTCCTTTAAACAAAATGGAAGTAGTGTGTGTCGGGAGGATCATATATAGGTGTTTTCCCTTTCCATGTGGTCAAATGTAATGCCTGAAGGAAGCCATTTCCAACAACCTAAGGTACGTGAACATCATTCACACTGCAGATGGACCAGAGTCACAAGTGACAATGAGTGGCTTGCCTAAGGGCCTATTCTAGGGTTGCCAACCTCAAGGTGGCACCTGGAGATCTCCTGCTATTACAATTGGTGTCCAGATGACCCAAATCAGTTCCCCTGGAGAAAATGGCTACTTTGGAGAATGGATTCTGTGGCATTATATCCTACTGAAGGCCCTTCCTGTCAACTATACTGTGTTCAAGTAAGTCTGGCTGTAGATGATTTTGATCTATTTGACAGCTCAGAGTGTCTATCTGGCTGGCTCTGACTGGTTTAGTGCAGTTCTGTGTGGCATTAATTAACCTACTCACTGTGACAGCACTGTGATCTGATTGGTCAGTTGATGTATATATGCCGTCATACTCTGTACGGTTTTACCCTTGATGGGAACCTGGTGTATGCGGAGCATTTTGTCACTGTGTTCAATTTCTGTGGTGGTGTAAATAAATGTAAATAGTTTTACACTAAGCTGTTTGGACTCAAGTCTTCATTTGATACTTGCACTCCCTTACTTTCTACTGTGAGCTGGCCACCGCAGCTACTCTGACACTTCCCTCCCCAAACCCCACCCTCCCCAGGCTCCACCCTCAAAACAGCCTGATATTTCCCAACCCTTAGCTGGCACCCCTAGTCAGTTCATACATTGCAGTATACACAAGTTCTCCAGCCTTTGTGGATATCAAGCCAGCATTCCAACTTGAGTACATGAAGCTGCTTTGCAAGGTCAGCGAATGAGACATTGCAGGAGTACAAATTCCCCCATGGATGAGTTCTTTTGCCCTATCTGCATCTTGTTTAAATCAGGCCTCACATTCCTACATTGTAATGACAATATATGGCAAAAGGGGGGACTCGTAAGAAACTTGCAGGAGCGGCTGTCTTGTTACCCCCACCTCTGCTTCTTCCCCACTCCCCTTACTTCTCTTCCACTCTTTCTCCTTCCTGCCACCCCTTTCCTTACTCTCTCTTTCTCTCCCCTCCATGCCTGTCACTTCCTTTCTGCCCCCACCCCATCACTCTTTCTGCCCTTGTCACTCTCCCAGCCTCCCACCTACTTCCCCTCCCCCACAGAAGCAGTGGCAGCAACTGCTCCAGGAATCCCAAAACATTGCCCAAATACAGAAATCAGTTCCTCTTATGGTTGCCAGCTCCATGTTGGGAAATTCCTGGATATTTGGGGGTGGAGCCTGGGAGGATAAGGTTTGAGCTTGGAAGTGATGTCAGCAGGGTATAATACCATAAACTCTACCCTTCAAAGCAGCCATTTTCTCCATGAACTCTGTCATCTGGAGATAAGTTGTCATTCCAGGAGATCTCCAGTGCTCACCTGGAGGTTAGCAACGTTAGTTCCCCTGGAGGAAATGACTGTTTTGGAGGGTGGCGTCAATGACATTGTATCTGTCTGAAGTCCCTCCCTGCCTTAATCCCCACCATCACCAGGCTCCACTCCTTGATAATCCAGGAATTTCCCAACCTGGAGTTGGCCACCCCTATCTTCTTCCCACCCAACAGCCAACCTACCTTGATTTGCCCCTCTCTCTTCAGTTTTCTGTCTCCTTTCCCCCTGCAGCACCTACTGAGGAGAACTATGAGCTTTCTCCACAGTGGGGACTAAAGCAGTTTACATCATTCAGTCCTTTTTATTCACACAACTCTATGAGGTAGGTTAAGCTGAAAGAATGTGACTGGGCCAAAATCACCCAGTGAGCTTCCACAGCAAAATCACCCAAATGAGCTTCTAGGATCTAAACCTGGGTCTCACAAACCCTACTCTAAAGCTCTGACCTTTATACTACACTGGCTTTCATAGGGTGGCTGCTGTTGAACAGTAGCAAACAGCCAGGCCTAGTTGAGTCATGCAAGTCAGGTGGTATCAAGTCACCCAGAGGGTGCTGTTAGGCCTAGGTCTGCCAGCCTCCAGGTGGGACCTGGAGATCCCCCAGAATGACAGCTGAATTCCAGACAACAGAGGGTTGTCCCCCTGAAGAACATGAGGCCGTTCCCCTCCCCAAACTCTGCACTCCTCAGATTTCATCACAGAATCTCCAGGAATTTCCCACCTAGAGTAGGCAATCCTAGTCCCAGGCCTGGCTCCAAAACTCTGCTATTTAGCTATTCATATTGCAGGAGGAATTGTCCCAATCACAGCTCCAGTCCTTCCTCCCCTCTCTGTCTCTGGGTGATTTCCCACTAAAGCTGCCGCGGGATTGCGCTGCCGTTTGCCCCGAGATTTTTAGTCAATTTCACACCCGAAGCCGCGGGGCTGCATTTTGACCCGCGGCTTCACCCGATTTCCCCCGCAGTTTCGTAATCCTGTTTTTTGAGGATTACGAAACTGCGGGGAAATTGGGCGAAGCCGCGGGTCAAAATGCAGCCCTGCGGCTTCGAGTGTGAAATTGACTAAAAATCTCGGGGCAACAGCGGCGCAACCCCGCGGCAGCTTTAGTGGGAAATCACCCTCTGTCTCTCTCTCTCTGGATATCTGTGTCTATCTCTCACTGTCAATGTGGCAAGACATGGAGTAGATCCCATTTCAAAAGGTATTGGGGGGGATTCAGCCCTCCCTGAGTTAGTTTTTTTAAAAAAAAATTTTGATTTTTCCACAGACCCATAGAGTCCCCTTATCTGCAGAAATAAGTATCCACACACAGAGAGGACTGTTGAGAATTAGATATATAGATAAAGGATACACGGTTGGCTTGTGCATCCTCTTTCCACAACAACTTTTGCAATGTTCACTTTGAAAAGAAGAAATGGTCCCAGTAGAGAAATCGTTTTTCATGCTTTCCTCAGAAGTCATCGACAACTAGCAGAAAGCACCCCCTGTGGGGGAAACTTAAGCATTAAAAGCTGTACAGGTGGCTTATTGCTATAGTCACTTCCATCCTCAGACATTCTTATTTCCACATGAAAAGTGCTGGATGAAAATTTAAGAATCTTTAATCTTTTGTTGGTGCTTGGTAGTTAAAAAAAAATACAGAGAGAAACAGAGATGAAGGTGAGATATTGCCTATTCATACAGCACCTGTAACAGGTGGCTTCTTATTTTGAATATGATGAGATTTAAGAATTCCCAGGAAGAAAGAACCCTACACACTGAAGTACATAATTATAAGATTAACAGTGCAATCCTAAAGAGAATTATGCCATATAAATCCATTGAAGTGTAATTTAACTTTGGACTGCACAGAGAATCTTTCTGGATTTTTCTTTTAATATCTTGCAACAAGAAAGTTTTTGCATTAAGAAAAGAATGAATCCATGATCATGCCATGAATTCTGTCGTAGGAGTCAGATTCTACTTGAGATACATACATACATACATATATAATTAAAACGATGGATGTTCTTTCCTCAAGGCACTCACCTTCCTTGGGGGCAGAAGGCTTATGGATTTAGAGATAAGAGCTCTGCCCTGTAAAAGACTCTTATTGTTGCAGGCAAAGCATAAAGATCAAAAATACACTCCTGGAGGAGAGGCTAGGGTTGCATCTTGAAAATGAAGGAGGTTCTGCTATGTTAATGCCTGCAGAACAAAAATTGAAGTAGAGTTGCAATGGGATTGTCTTCTAACGGGAGATGAAGTTGTTAATACTGAGTCCAGCTTTACCTCTTGCGCTAAAATCATATTTCCAACATGGGGGAAGACGTTAGCAAATATTTGTGAAAGCATATGGTATTACAGATGGAAAGGCCAAAATAGTAGTCAGAAGCCTATTGGACTCCTTTATTGAGGGAGAGAAGGATGAGGATGAGTGATCTTTAACAATTTCCCCCTCAATAATTTTCCTTCCCTATCACCAGGGAAGTAGTTCAACACCATTAGAGGAACCATACCCCTCAGAACTCTGGTCTGCAGCAAACATCAAAACATTTCAACATTAAAATAGCATTTAAATAAAAGTATATAAAAATAATGCAGTAAAAACATGTAAAAACATAAACACAGAAACACACTAGTTGAACTTGCCCAAGAATAATGTCAAGGTGTCCTGCTCAGGTTTTCAGAACAGAGTTTGTTCTAACATGAAGCTGAACTCATTTTGAGCAAATGGGGAACAACTATGTTTTGTTAGTACATGCAGATTGGCCAAGGCACAATGTGGCTTCTTGAGCAGTGGGAGGGGTCAGAATAAATCCAAGCAATACTGTTCCAGGAAGCTGTGAGGACTCTGCCCCCTCCTCCAGCTGAGACCCTTTTGACATCCTCCTCTTATTTTGGACTTAGTTATTTTAATAGGCAATCTCTTTTACAGCTTAAGTGCCAAGGGGACCTGAAACTTGGAGAGTCTCATAAATGCACCTGGGTATAGCCATGACATTGGAAAATCCCAGGAATGGAGGGGAAGGATGTGCAGGCATTACAAACAGACTAAGTGCAATCTCCCTCAGCTCAGCATTCTCAATAACAATAAGACTTCTCAATAAGACTTCACTTCATTTTCAGTAACACAAGATTTTTTCAATGCTGGAATATCCAGAGGTGTCTGCCCAGCCCAAGGAAGATACTTTTACATTAGCCAATGCCCAGTTCCTCTTTTTTATTTTTTAATCAATCAAGAAGGACACTCAGGTCATTAATTTATGCTCCACCCTGTTTCAGGTGCTATCTTGACTCACCCAAACTTTTGTATCAATGCAGATCTGGCTCACTTCAATAAGGTGTGTGAATCATATTGTACTCATGCAGACTTGGCACACAATAGACTAATCAATATATTTCCCCCACTTTTCCCCACCAAAGTTTAACAGCAATTAACTTTAAACCAGCCAGTGAGATTCAAACTGTTTATCTTGACCCAATCCAAATCTTGACCCCAATTCCAAATCCCACCTACCCTGGGGGTCTTCCACTCATAAAAGGAACAATCCCACGCCATAGCAAATTGTTCCTCAGATCCCTGGTCCTGGTCTCTGGTTTCCTGCTGAGAACCCCCACAGCACTCTGCAAGCTTTTTTTCTCCTTGCTTAGCTAGCTTCTTGCTCTGCTCCTTGGACCTCAGCTGTGTTTGCCCCTAAACCTCTCCAAACCTCAAGCCCAGGAAGTCATATGTCCCTTCCCTAAAACTTCCCAATTCCCTCCCTCCTACCTTTAATAAGTGTGCCATCTTGTTGTCGGGTGTGTGGTTACTTAGGGGATTAGTTCTCAGGTGCCCAATGTAGGTTTAGGTTCTTCACATTTTTATTAGTTTTATTTTATTTTCTATACAAGAAAATATTTGTTTGTGTTTGCAGTCACTCACTTTCTCACTCTTTTTCCCCATAATTTTTATTTGGGGGCACCCCGACTGAGATTCACCGTGGTATACAGAGGTTACAAAGGTCTCATGTTATTCCTTTCTGGAACCCTTTTTAAAGCTAATTTCCCTTTCTCTGGGTCCAGTTTGGGTAACAAAGCATGGCCCTCACATTGTCTTCACAATTCTGTCCTGTTGTTACATCTGATTGGCTGTGCAGCACCATGATACCATCAGAAACACTGTGACTTTTAACTGGGTAGGATCATTATTATTCCCAAGGAGAAGGTCTATTTGACAGATGGTGGTAGCACCCAAGCAGAGTAGGGATGCTCGAGCATCCCCCAGATCAGTATGCATCCTATTTGCTGGTTGCAAACAGATACCTGAATCTTTGACAGTTGTTCTGATTATTCATTGAAATGTTTGTGGGCATCCGGCTGTTTGATTCATTGTATTCCTTAATAACCATGCAGTACAACGAAATTGGTTTCTCAAGTCCGCATGTTCTCACTCAGCCTGATTGAGTTCCACTACTCTCCAGCCTTACCGTGTAACTGCTGCACTCAGCAGGCAATAGCTTAACTAGACTATTAGACCACTCACAAATCATATAAATCAGTCCTCAATAAATTCTTCATTTCAATAAAATCCTACCCTTTGGTGTTCATCAAAGTAGTTCTTCATGACACTGATGGCTGTTGATCAGTTTGAACTGGCAGCATCTTTGCGCATGCTCAGTTGTGGGGAAACCTGATGTGAGCTGCTTCAGCCAGCATCCGTGGTCGCTCGGCATGAACTGAACAGACCGAGTGATTGGCTTGCATCTGATTCGATTATATCTCGGTTATATCTGATTACATCTGAGCTTGCTAATCAAATGTGTTCCAGGCAAAATTTGCAGCATTCCTAAAGCAGAGAAGAGACAGGCAGTGAACAAGATGTTGGAGAGGAGAGGTGAAAAAAGATAGAGAAGAACAAATGTTTCAAGGCCCCTGAAGGCAGTATTTTCACTCCTAAAAGACCTTGTTTCAAGTAAGTTTGGTGCCCGAATTAATGGTTAGGGTTGACAGCCTCCAGGTGATATCTGGAGATCTCCTGAATTACAACTGATCTCCAGGTGAGAGAGATCAGTTCATCTGGAGGAAATGGCCACTTTGGAAGGTGGATTCTATGGCAATATACCCTGTTGAAGTCCCTCCCCCAAACCCTACCCTTCTCAGGCTCCATCCCCAAAATCTCCAGATATTTCCCAGCCCAGCCCTGACAACCCTAGTCAATGGTAGATCCTTTATTTTCTGATACATTTCTTTTTACACAATGACCTGTAAGTTGCTCTCAAAATGTATTTGGGTGCAGGTGATTGTCTAGTTTACAAAACTTTCTCTCTTCCCACATTTCACACTACCTACATGCAAATTACTGGAGAAGCTCATGAAACTCCACCCCCCATTGCCATGTATTGGGCCAGGAGCAAGCTGTTTCCCCACGTAGGAAAGAATTATCTTCCAAAAAGCTACGGAATGGACACTTCCTCCTATTCAGCGGTGAGATGAATGAGTCCAGAGGTTCACGGCTACATGTGACATAAGGCTAATTAACATTCAGTAAAGTCTGCTTCATGTGGGAGAATAGTCTTTGCAAAATGATACAGGGCACAGTTAAATCTTGCCCAGGGAAAAAAAGAGCCTTATTTGGAAAGCTCAATTGTACCCCTGCATTTTTATAATCATTGCCCTGGAGTGGATCCTATATCACTATAATGGCAGAACCTTAGCCCCAGAGGTAGAAATACATCATTGTGATAGTGTCGGTATTGCTTGCTTTGGAGGAGTTAATTCCACCAGGTACTCCTGCTGCTTGCCTTATCCACTAGGTCCCCTTATCTATCACAAGCCGCAGAAAGCCTGAATTCCCCTTTGCAAGCAGCTGCCTTACAAATAGAGATATGTCGTTATCATTTTGATTAATCATTGCTATTGTAAACAATACTTATCTGAAAGCCACGTTATACAAAGGTAAGCTGAAACATGTTCAACTTCCCGGCAAGGCATTAATTATTACAATAGCTCTTGAGACCTCAGTAGGCCATTTAAAGCAAAGTCATTAAACCTTTCATAGCATCTCTTTGGAAATATCAAGCGAATGACATTAATTATTAACTAGGTATATTAAAGAAAACTCCACAAGAAGTACAGGTAATTATTAATACCGCTGTTTTCACTTAAGCTAACTATAGTTCTGGAGGCCTCGACACCGAGAACTTCCCAGGAAGACGATCATTATGCCTAGCAGGCGTGTGTTGTGTTTTTTTAAAAATCAAAGGTTGCTAAAGTTAGGGATGTGCAGTCAAGCTTTGACTAATCAAAACTGGAACCAAATAAATCCTGCTCTTTAATGCAGCTATTACAATGAACCCAACTGGGAAAATTAAGACTGGCCATATCGAGATACATTCAGATTTGGCCATTATTATGGTGGCAGAATGGCTGGTTCAAGAAGGTCAGAGGGAGGGGTGAGATATGAGCAAGTGACAAGGACACTAACCAGTTAACCGAGTTATAGACCGGCTACCAAAGAGGTCTGAAGTAATAGTTTTTATACTAATCACATTGCTATATTACTGGATTGAGGGGAGGGTCTGACTTGATTTTCTACACGTGCAATAGCTCCCGTTTGATTGCCAGTCTGTTTTCTCTTGGGCTACGTCTGCTAGGCACAGATGAAAAGAGTTGCTTGCAAAGGCTGGCACATAGGCCTGTAATGTTTGGCTGGATAAGCGTGAACAAGGTGAAACTTAACCCTGACAAGACAGAGATTCTCTGGGTTTAATAGAAAGGCAGGGCGAGTAGAAAGGAATTCAGATCTCTCTGGGCTTGGACAGGGTTATACTCCCCTTGACAAGCCAGCTTCACAGCTTGGGGGTGCCACTCAAAACAGCAGTCACCTTAGAAAACCAGGTAGCTGTGGTGGTTTGGTGAGCTTCCGCCAAGCTTCAGCTGGTGCATCCACTGTGTCTGCTCCTGAGTCTGTTTGATATATTTTATCTATATAGTAAGCCACATTGAGTTCCATAAGAAAGAAAGGCAGCTAATAAATGTTTTAAATAAATAATGAATAATTAGGACGGGGATAGAACGCGTTCCGTGCACCTTGGTGTTTAGTCATGCCGGCCACATGACCATGGAAATGTCTTCGGACAGCGCTGGCTCTTCGGCTTTGAAATAGAGATGAGCACCGCAACCCTAGAGTCGGATTCGACTGGCTTTCAAGCAAGGGAACCTTTACTTTTACCTAGAATGCAATGCCACATTTCTCCCATACCCCTGGGCACAGGAAATGTGTGCTGTGCTATCTTTTCTCAAGGTGCACTGCATCTAATAATGCAGAGCTATGAACTGCAGGCTGTGGAAGGTCAGTAGTTCAGCAGTTCAAGACCCGGGTGCCGCAAGACGGAGTGAGCTCCCATCTCTAGTTCTAGCTCCTGCCAACCTAGCAGTTTGAAAGCAAGAAATTGCAAGTAGATAAATAGGTACCACTGGTGGGAAGGTAACAGCATTCCATGTGCCTTGGTGTTTAGTCATGCCGGCCACATGACCACGGAAACGTCTTCGGACAGCACTTCGGCTTTGAAATGGAGATGAGCACCGCAACCCTAGAGTCAGATTCGACTGGCTTTCAAGCAAGGGAACCTTTACCTAGGATCAAACCAAGTGAGAGATCCAGAATCCATTTAATTTCACCAAAAAGCAGCCACATCATTTCCCTACCAAATATCCCCTGGCTGCTTTCAGTCCTGGACTATTTAAATATCGTAAATGTAAGTGCTACATGCAGTGAGGGCAACACAGCTCACTGACTCCAAAGAATGGTCTGCGAAGCAAGATGGAAAGCAGCAGGAAGGGGCAACTACGGTGGACCAGCCTTCTCATCCTTTCAGGGCCACTGAGAGCCACTCCAGACAGAGACATCATCCAAAAATTAACCCCCAAATTATATGAAAATAAATCACAATACTTGCCCCATAGGAAGTCAGAGAGAGTAAGGGTCGAACTTTGTCCCCTTAGGGCCCATGCTTTTTTTAGTCTCTCTGATACTTCTTTTCACTATGGTGATAAAGAGCCAACATGGTGTATCGGTAAGAACATCTGACTAGGATCTAGGAGATGAGTCAGTCACCATCTCTCAGCCTAACCCACTTCACAGAACTGTCAAAACTGAGGAGGAGAGATTGATGTTGTAAATGGCTTTGAGACCTCAGCAGGGAGAAGTGCAGTATAAATATCAAAACAAGTAATAATGTACCACAAGGAGTTCGGTTGGGTGGATAGGGACATGATAGGTGACTGGATTCTGTCTCAGTTCCTATCTCATGTTCTGTGCCTGATCTCATTTTCACAAAATGGAGGTGTGACTGGGATAGTGAGTAGGATGCTGTTTGTCATTGTTCACTGTAAAACAAAAGAATAGCAATTGAGCTTCTGCTAGAACAAATTGGTCCCCGTTTTAAGACAAAGCAAAACACACACACACACATTGTCATGTTGACAAAAGGCACATACAGCCTTCCTCAGCGTGCTGCTGCATAAGCAACGAGCTTCAGCCTCAAAGAAGGTTGTTCATTGTTAATATTACTTAACATAATGCATAGTACATGTTAAACTGAAAATTACATCCTTCCTCTTTTCCACAAGCCATGCGCTTGAATGTGTTCATTAGGAAGGAATTCAGCATTCCCTGTACCTTGTACGCCCTGATCTCAAATTAATGTCAGGATATGAGTGTTGTAACCTTCATTTTAAATGTGCTTCTAGACAATTGGAAATAATGGCTTGCATCCGTTCTACTCTGCTCAGCAAAATCTGAAGCCTTCCTCCAGCCTATGAAGACTTCCTCCAGCGTAAGTGGCTCTTCCTCCAAAATAAGTTGTGGGAAGGCTTTTTAAGGCTGAATAAAGGTTTCAAACGTTGCTGAACATGATGGTATGATATAAGTCAATTAGGGATGGGCATGGACTGGCTCACGAACTGATTAATTTTGGCCAGTTCGTGGTTTGCAAGGTCAAATTCATGGCAGGTCAACCTGCATGCACTTTCCATGACTGTCTCCACTCAATCAAAGTGTTTTCAAAACTTCAGAGCAACAACTTGGAGAGCTTGGAGAGGAGGTCTCTGGCTGACTCTTCCTCTACCTTCCATCCATGTCTGGTGAGGATTGGGCTTCCAGGGTCTGAGTTATGCCCCCAAAAAATGTGCCCCCAGGAAAGTACTTTCTGAGGAAATGACAGGTGGTCATTTGGTCTGTAAACAAACACCCTTGTTGGTCTTAAAGGTGCCACTGGAGTAAAAAAAAATTCTTGAGGACATCAGTAACTAAATCTGTGATAGAACAAAGTTTGAATCTGAAGAACTGGACCGATGTCCTCAAGGACAGACTTACCAGCAACATGTCTGTGGTTGTGTTGTTTTAAATTGCTCTGTTGTATGTTGGGTGGGGTTCTGATTGTTGGAATGAGAGACTCAGCATGCCCGGACACTGGGGGACATTACAGCACTCTAAGTGTGTATGAATGCAATCAGACACACTAAATAATCTACTTTCAAAGCACTTTCATAAGTGGATTATTGAATGTGTGTGATGGCAGCCTATGAGTGTTATCTCCTTGAATGGGTTGTTGTTGTTCAGTTGCACAGTTGAGTTTGACTCTTCGTGACCCCATGGACCACATCATGCGAGGCCCTCCTGTCTTCCGCTGTCCTCCAGAGTTTGCTCAATTTCATGTTCATTGCATCAGTAACACTGTCTAACCATCACATCCTTTGTTGTCCCCTTCTTCTGTTACCTTCAATCTGTCCCAGAGTCAGGGTCTTCTACAGTGAGTGCTCCCTTCTCATTTGGTGGCCTAAGTATTTGAGCTTCAGCATCTGTCCTCCCAGGAACGGTCAGGTTTGATTTCCTTTAGGATTGACTGATCCCTCGAATGGGATGGAAGTGTTATTTCCTTGACTATCTCTTTGTCCTAATCTGGGAGTTGCCATTTGATCCCCTCCTCTCTTTTTGTGTCCTTTGTTCTCACCCATTCTCCATGGAGTCACACATCTCTACAGGTCTCTCCTGTAGAAACAATGCCTTCATACTTCCATACATGTGATGCCAGATTTAGCTGGCCAATTGTTACGGGGAATATATTCTTTAGATTAGTCTTCTCTGTCTCGTTTTGACTACAGCCTGAACGTGAACTGAATCTACTCGAATAAATATAAGTTTTACTTTTGCAATATACTTCTTGGGAGATTTATTTTATTGGATTCAATATCATAACTCTATGACTGGGCAAACTCTGTTATTGATCAAATATCCCAATACTGATGTATCACTTGATCTCTATATTTCAGTACATTGTGAGACGCCCAAAGAACCTTTAGGCTGAGCAGCAGGATATCCATCACTAAAATAACGAGCTAGGAATGGGGCTGAACGTGGTATCATGCTCTTTCCATCATGTGTTCAAGTAATGTGCATCCATTTGGAGGCAACTTTTATGCTTTTGCCCGTGCATCAGGAGTTTGCCAAGTTAAGGGGCTTTTTTTAAGAATGGGCAAAAATATATTTTCAGCATTCTTCGTAATAACTGGACATTTTCTACTATTCTATCAGTCATATCTTTTCTGTTCCAACTTTTCAAGTCACAGAGCTACTGACATTTATGCCTATTGAAAAAATGGGTGGGGGGAGTCAAAGCCAATGTTCAGTTTTTTTCTTTTTTGCAAGTAAGAAGATCATTGTTATCAGAAAAGGTTCTGTTAACCACCATTTGCTTTGCAGAATTATTTCTTTTATTGCACTCTACTGAAGCCTCTCAGGAAGGGGATGGCATTTAGTAGACTGTGTGGGAAAAGATCATATATGCATTTCATTAGCATCTTTCCTCCCTCTAACCTGGTCCTCCCCAGAGGATCCAGCCAGGCACTTATGAACATTATCTTCTCTGTTCTGATTACTTTATTCTTTCAATACAAAATCAAGAGTACTGGGGGACTGCAGTCAACCTTTTTTAGAGGGGGTTGCACTCCCCTGAAAGGAGCAAGTTTGTAGCTTGGGGGTGCTACTGCATTTTGGCCTACAGCTCAGGTTTCTTTTGTGGCATAATGAGCCTTTGACCTGCTCCCGCAATGGCTGTTCCACAAAAAGCATGATCTGGCCACAGTGATCTGTGCTCTGTTCACATCCAAGTTAGACTGTTGTAATGTGCTCTATATGGACCTGTCTCTGGAAATGGCTTGGAAATTTCACTTGGTCCAAAATGCAGCAGACCGGCAACTATCAGGGGGTTGGTTATGGGGACTGTATCACTCCTATTCGTAATGCACTTTTACTTGATCATTTTTAATTCTCTATGCATTGCTATGATTTTTTGCATGGAAATACACATCTCAAAAATCAATGTTAAATATGAAAATCCAAAGTCTGGGTATGGGAATATGATCAGACCTATGTATTTAAAGTCTTATCATACACGAAATCCACATGTTTCTTGCTTTATACATGCAGCTGTGCAACTAATAATATTGCATGATGAGATACTTGAATAGCAGCAATGTCATGGATGTATCTAATGGGGAGAAGGTATCGTTGGTTGATTGGTTAGCTTGTATCTCAAATATGATTGTCTTGATGCTCTACAGTATCTATATATTGATCCTCTCTCCTATTTTCAGTACACAATAAGGATACTTGTTAAATTCTGGCAAGGGAAAAAAGTTACTAATCTAAAAACTTACACAAGTTTAGCCCAATGAGTTATGGTGCCTCAAAGGGAATGAATTATAACCTTTTGAAATGTATCATTAAATGTGTAATGGAAACTCTGGCAGATTCTTATCTCTAGTCCAGGAGAGCTTTTAGGAGCTACTAAAATAATCTCTTTTTAGCACAGCTGCTCTTAACAGGGAGGTTTTTTACACTGATATTGGCCATATATCTTCTATGGTAATATGCACTTTCAATGAAGAGTATTACAGAGTTCCAGATTGCATGTCCTTCATTGGATGATGGTGGCAAAGGCCTGAAGGACCATATTTCATCAAAACAAGAGGGCTCTGTCCTCCTGGAAGCTAAGTGGAAAGAGTTGCACTGCCTTGTTTTAGAATGTGAGGAATTTTTGCTTATGAGTACACTAACTAGCTGTTAACCTCAAGATACTACATCTAGAAGTAGAACCTCAAATGATGTGAGTTGTGTATGTTACCATGATCTGGCTACCTAATAATGATGTGCAATTGATTTCTTAGAATGTAATCATGGCCTATCCCTCCAACAGTTCTAACTATGAACTTGAGAAGTTCAGTGAAAGCCCCTGAGGTGCATCCTAAACAATGCTGGTAAGGAAGGAAGACAAAATCCTGGAGGCCCATGGATTTTAGCAAGTTATGCAACTTGTTTTCATATGATGTTTGGTGTTGGTTGTGTCTGGGTGCTATGAAGGAAAGTTCAGCAGAAATCCTTGTGTATTGTTACCCAAATAGGCAGTCTCCTAATTAGTTAGGGAAATTAGCTTAAAGGAGATAGAGCAAGAGGGGGGTAACTGGGATTCTCCACCAATGTTTACAGGGATTTTCCCCTTAACTTTCAAAAGAAACCAGGTGGATATTCAACTGGAAAGGTTTTTTATTGAAAGAAAATAAAAAATGAGCAAAAAGCATACACACACACTAAGAACACATACAAGACTATCTTAGAGGAAATCAGGGAGAAAAGGGAAAACGCAATTTCAGGGAAGGCTATAATTACTGGTCTCAAAGGAAGAGGTCCATGAAAGCAGCAAGTTGAACAGCAAAACAACTAGTGTTTCATGGAGAGAAGAAGAGACCCAAACACATACTCTGGGGGAGTAGACCCTCTTCTGATAGAAGGCAAAATGTGCCCTGTGACAAGTATGAAGTGTTTGCCAACAAAACAATAACTTGATGGTTTTTTCTTGAGTTAGACAAAAAGATGGAAGAGGCTTGATGGTTCCAACCCCCCGAGTTGAACTATACATATGGATGGGGCTTGATGACCTTGCAAGTACCAGATGGGAAAAGCTACTAGGGTTGGTGCATAGAATTAGGTGTTGTTTGATTAAAGTAAATGGATGCAAGGAAGTGAGACTGGGTATTAATGAGATTAGTTCAAGGTGAGTCAATAGGTCCTTAGGAGACCCATTGCCCTAAATTATGCATCTCTCCAGGGCATGGAGGAGGCCATTAGCTAGCCAGCCACTCTAATTCACACTTCTAAACTATATGTCCAGACTTGTTTCCAACTTGTTAGCCAAATTGCCTTAATTTCTTATCAATATAGGGGAATTTATGATTATTAATTGGCAATAGGCAAATTAGGGAGCGAACACCAGTATATACAGAGGTCCCGTCCTTCCAGAGGTACCAGTAACAGACACAGAGGTTGAAGTTAGGTTAAAATGATGTCTTTACTGTAGTCTTCTTCACACACAAACAATACACAGTCACACACACAATTATTCAAGTCTAGGAAATAAAGATAGATAGTCAGCATGTTTGCATGATCAGGATATTCGTTGGTTGGGCAATAGTTATCTGTTCTCGCAGGGTGAGTTGTTCCAATGGAAGAAGGGGGAGGGAGAATTAGAAATAAGGAATGTGCCCTGAACCAGCAGGAACATGCAGAACTCTAGCTGCAGTTCTAGAGTCAAAGATGGAGAAAGGGTATTGGGATAGCAAGCTGGACATAAAAGTGATAAAGCTTAAATAGGGGTCATAGAGAAAGCAAGCATGTGGTTGGGTATCACCTTTTATAAGGTGGCGTGGGGAGGAGGCTGGTTGAGCTGGCCCCATCCCCTTGTCACACCTCCTGTTAGTCCATCCCTGAAAACATACTATTGGGTGGAAGGAAAGGGGGAGGGGAGCTAGGGAGTGGTCAATATTGAGAACTAGCAACTTAGACTGAGGTCTGGCACCTGGATGTAGAGGATATGAGTCATCGGGCTGGGGCTATTGTCTCTTAATGGCCTTAGCCAGGTTGCTGATGGGCGAGCAATTAGTTGCCAAGCAACCATGTATAGAGCTTCCTGATTACATGCAGCTTTGCAGGTCGGTTGAGGAGGAGGGAAGGGGATTGCTTGCATGTGTTAGAGGGAGCTCCTAATGGCAATTGGAGCTTGTTGTCTTTGTGCCTCGGCATGGCATGGCATTTGATTCCTTGGTGCAAGCTAGAGAACTGATACATCTCACAACTGATAAGAGGGCTGGTAACTTTGAAGAATCCACTGGAACAGTAACACAAAAGGAAGATATCCTTCTCTCAGGTGTGCCTTCTCAACTGGCATCATGTTGGGTTACCATGCTGTACAGTCCCTTAATCATAACTTTGCACAGTCCAAGTTCATAATATTTAGGTTTTACAGTCCATAAGAGCACATTAAGTGCCTTGCAGGGCAACAGACTGGCATCCATTTTGGGTCATTTGGGCCAGGCAGTGTCTTGTACTTATAATTTTTGAGATCATATTTTAGGAAGGGTGTTTATGGTTTTCTAGCTATAAACTGCCCCTCAGCAAGAGGAGGGGTCTGACTACTAGCAGTATGGGCCCATGGTGGCTCTCAGAGCCCTGAATCCTAACAATTATTCATAGACTCCTGAGCTGAAAAGAATAAAAACAGTGAGGTAAATAGGTGTGAGCATTTTATGGACCTGCAATAAACACTTGACCTACTTGAGAGATTTGCCAAGCCATCAAGAATCTTTATGTGGTGGAGCAGCAAACTCTTCTCCACTCTTCCTAATCTTCCTAATATTTATGGGAAAGAAATTGGTTATCTGCCCACTGATCAGGCAACAATAGGACCCAGGGTCAGTCTCCAGTACCTCCAGTTAAAAGGATCAGGTGATGTGAAAGTCCTCTCCTGAGATCCTAAAGAGCTGCTGCCAGTTAGATTGACCTTGATAGACCAATGGTCTAATTCAGTATAAGGCAGGTTCATGTATTCAAAAGGGAGCCTAGAGTTGCCAGGTTCCCGCTGGTCACTGGTGGGGGACAGGGGGTACAGTTGTCAGATCCAGGTTGGGAAACTCCTGGAGATCTGGAGGAGGAGGAAGAAGAGGAGAAGGATGGATTTATACCCCACCCTTCACTACCCAAAGGAGTCTCAGAGTGGCTTACAATCCTTCCCCTCCCCACAACAGACACCCTGTGGGTTAGTTGGGGCTGAAAGAGCTCCTTCAAGAGCTGCTCTTTCAAGAACAGTTCTGACAGAACTATGGCTTGCCCAAGGTCATCCAGCAGCTGCAAGTGGAGGAGTGGGGAATCAAACCCGGTTCTCCTAGATTAGAGTCTGTGCACTTAACCACTACGCCAAACTGGCTGGGGATGGGGCTTGGGGAGGATAGGGACCTAAGTGGGGTACAATGTCATAAAGTCCACCCTCCAAAGCATCAGTTTTCTCAAGGGGAACTGATCTCTGTAGTTGGGAGATAAGCTATAATTCCAGGGGATCACCAGGTCCCACCTGCAGGCTGGAACCCTAGGGGAGCCCCTTCTTCCTTTTTCCTCAGATGAGAAGCTGGTTGGATCCAACTCTATATGTGACTATAGAAGGATGAGAATGAGTGTGTGTGTTTGTAGTGCTGATGTGCAATGGAACTGCTTCCATGGCATGGATAAGCAGGGACCATTGACCTAGTTCCCTGTGCTGGGGAAGATGTGTCACCTCCCTCAGAAGCTGAAGAAACATCAGGGGAACAATGGCTGTGAACAGATGTGAAAATGTCTGAAAGAGTGGAAAGGAGGGGATTTTGGCGAGCATTTTAATACCCCCACATAATAATACTTGCAGTGAATATTGAACTACATCGAAATGTAGCGTTAATTGTAGTTAATGTGTCTGCCTTTAAAAAAAATAGCCAAGCCATGTACAACATTTGTTGTGTGCATTGGGGCTTTTCTGGACCTTCCTTTTCATGTCAACTCCCTTTACTCCCTACAGTTCCCCTCCTGAAATGTACCAGCAGATGAGGTGGTGTGGAATGATAAAGCTTGTGGGATGGAATCAACAAAACCTTCATGCCTAAATAGAAGTGCTTTCTGCTCACACAAGTTCATTTGTAAACAAATACAGTGCTGTGAGGGGAAGGGAAGGGAAGTGGCTGAAAGCCTGATAACCGACAACCCAACAGGGCATATCAGTAAACATTCAAGTTTCCATCTGGTAGGAGAGTTGTCATCAAATGCCAATAAAGTGCTCTTTGTAGACCTTAATAGGGTATTGCACTAAAAACCACTTTGTTTTTAATGACCATTCAAACCTCAGGGCACTTTACTAATTAATGCTGTTTCTTGGCAAGTAGTGAGTCCCAGATGCACCTAATGAATTCAGTTAGCCATCTTGCCCCTCTACGAATGACCCATGTGACCAGGAACATGACAGCAATTTGCAACCCACCAATATGTTCAACTACTTTCACAAATGCTCTGATAAATGTTTTGTGATAAGCTCTCCAGTGCAGACAAATTTTGATTCTTTGCTATTAATGAAGACTTGACTGAGTATTCCAGAGATCCTTAGGGCTTCAGTCCTGCACCCAATTATCTTTCACACAGGAAGCCCTGGAAAATAATCAGAAATCATGCCTGTCAGTCAATTGGTATGAAGAGGAGCAGTGGGTTAAGTGAAGGTCCTCCTCCCGATCATCTGAACAGTCCTACTCTATGAATGGTCACCAATGACCTGAGAGAGCATCCTCTCTGTACTTTCTAGGACAGCTAGATTTGAGTCCAGTAGCAGCCCAAAGACCAACAAGCTTCCTGACGAAGGAAGCTTTGACTCTCAAAAGCTTATATCCCAAAATCTTGTTGGTCTCAAAGGTGCTACTGGACTCAAAGCTAGCTGTTCTAACACAGTCCAATATGGCTATCCTCCAAAATTATAGTGCCTAGGGTTACTGTACATTTTGCTGTAAACATGTTTGATAGTTAAACTTACAAGGCCAGCAGCAGAACCAGTGCAATGTGCCCATTAGAACCAATGCTACTGTGGAAGTCTCAAAACTCAAAAGGACTAAGGTCAAATATGAAAATCTCTGAAGTAGAAATTTGGGGCGGGGGAGCATTTCTGCAAGGCCAGCAAAACCAGTGCAACATACTTATGCCCAGCAGCAGAACCCAATGCCATTGTGGCAAATACCAGCTCAACATTACTGGGCTTCTGTGTATTGGGATGGCCTTGGTTCAGGTGGGCTAGCAAAAGTGCCTGCCCATCATGCACTTTTGAGTGTTCTGCTAGGCTTCTCTGCCCTTGTTTGTGCCAAAAACTTAAAAACCCTGCTAGGATGCTCTGGTGTGACATTGGTTAGTTCTGTTGTTGCCACACTGGAACTGGGTTCTGTTGCTGGGCACTAGTAGGTGGGGTCTCCTGCTGGGCACTAGTACATTGCACTGGTTCTGCTGTCCTTGCAGAACCTCCCCCCCAAGTTTCTACTTTAGAGATTCTCAGATTTTACCTTAGTCCTTTTGGGTTCTGGCACTGCCACAGTGACACTGGTTCTGCTGCTGGCCTTGCAAACATGCCCCCCACCCACACTTCACTTTCCACTGCAGAGATTCTCTGGGACATTCTGCTGGGCTTGTATTGCCTTGCTATTTTTCCCCCACTGGAAACAATGAAGGATGGAGGCACCTTCTTTGGGTACCCATAGAATTGGACTTCCTGGTCCAATATTTTTGAAACTTGGGGGTCCTTTTGAAGAGAGACCTGATCGGCAACACTGAAAATTTGGTGCCTCTACCTCAAACCCCTTTCCTCCCAGACCACTAAATACACCCTAAGAGATTTGTCATTGACTATAATGGCCCAATAGGATATAATGGAGCCTAATAATAGCCAAATAAAGCTAAATAGTATTCAGGTATCTCTATTCAGCTACCAAATAGATGCTCTGATTTGGTGTTCAGCTGAATGAATACCCAAATAATACCAATAAGGCATTATTCGAGTATGTATTTGACCAGGTATCTATCGAATGCACACTCCTAATCCTAACTGACACTCTCAACTGAAGAATCCCATTTGAATCCCCTGCCACTCAATGTTCTCAGACTGGGTTACAGCATTAACCATTTATTGCCCATCACAGTATGGGTGCACTGCTGAAAAGCTGTGGGGCACACTAACTAATGGGAGGTAGACCTGACCTCCAAATGGTCTATTGCCTGTTATTTTGAAACCCCGTGGTGGCAGGCAATCCTGCTACGGCCCCCTGCTGTCTCTCTGCTTCAGTTCTGCTAGTCAGGGAAAGAACATTTAGCTTATAAGGCAGACTACCTTGAAACTATATGCAAGCTCTTCTGAGTTTTTAAGTGGAAAGCCACAGTAAGTAAAATAGTAAAATAAGTAAAAACAAATGCTGCAGTTCTTTATTACTTGGATAGAAGTACGAGTCTTTTGCCGGTAGCTGCTAGACCAAAAAAGTTGACCGTACACTGAGCATGGCTACTGTGATATATAATTCAGGAATCACCAGATGCTCCCAGTTCTTTCATGTTCTGTTGTCCTTTATGTGGAAGGGAACAGAACTTGGAGGGGGGAAATGCTTGTCAGTTTGCCTTCAAATCTATTGGGAGCAGTTAGTAGAAGCACATTCTGTCTGCTTTTGCACCCAGAATAAATTCAGTCAGATAACACAGGGAAGAGAAATTCATAAACATAAACACAATTTCAGCAGGAAAGAAGAGAATTTAAAAATAAATAGGGCATGGTTTCCTGTCCTGAAAAACACAAAATGCTCTGCATCTTACAACAGCACTACAGATCTGTATATCTAATAGGCACTCTCTTTTTTCCTGTGCAGATACTTATTTCCACCAACAGAGGGCTCACTCTCCCCAACAGCTTTTCCTATATACTCAGGGGCCTTCCTGGATCTCCAGAAAAATCCAAAAAGTAAAAAAAAAAAAAAAACTCTTCAGGGACGGTTAAATCCTCCCCAATACCTTTTGAAATGGCCTATACAGGGATCTATTTCAGGCATCAACAGTGAGAAATTAGAATGTTCAGGGGGGAGAGCTTCTAACTGGCTCTGTTAGTAAAAGGCAGGGAGAGGGGCCTTTCTTGGCCTATTTTGGCCTTTGAGGGAGGGAGCCTTGGGGCCAGGCTTGACAGGGGTTGCCAGTGTCAGGCTGGGGAATTCCTAGAGATTCTGTGGTGGACTCTAAGGAGGGCTGGGTTTGGGGAAGGGAGAGCTCTCAGCTGGGTATAATGCCACAGAGTCCATCCCCCCAAAGTAGCCACTTTCTCCAGAGAGACAGATCTGCTGTCTAGAGTTCACTTGTAATTCTGGGGTGGTCTCCAGGTCCCACTCGGAGGTTGGCAACCCTAGGCCTGGTAACAGTCTAGGGTTGCCAGGTCTCCCTTGGCCACTGGCAGACTCCACCCTCCAAAGCATCCATTTTTTCCATGGGAAGTTATCTCTGTAGTCTGGAGATGAGCAGTAATTCCAGGGGCTCCCCAGGTCCTACCTGGAGGCTGGCATCCCTAGGCAACACCCTCTGGGTGACTTGATACCACCTGATTTGCATGACTCAACTAGGCCTGGCTGCTTGCTACTGTTCATCAGCAGCCACCCTATGAAAGCCAGTGTGATGCAACAGTTAGAGCTTCAGATTAGGGTCTGCAAGACCCAGGTTCAGATCCCCATCTTGCGGTGGAAGCTGACTGGGTGATTTTGGACCAGTCACATACTTTCAGCCTAACCAACCTCACAGGGTTGTTGTGCAGATATAAAGGCAGAGAGAATAATGTAAGCTGCTTTGGTTCACATTGTGGAGAAAGAGGCTGTGAGGGAGTGGGGTGGAGATGGAAAGCTGAAGACAGAGAGGCAGATAAAAGTAGCTTGGCTGTTGGGTGGGAAGGAAATAGGGTTACCAACTCCAGGTTGGGAAATTCCTGGGCATTTGAGGGTTGGAGCCTGGGGAGGTTGGGATTTGAGGAGAGAAGGAACTTCAAACCAGTATAATGCCATAGACTCCACCCTCCAAGACAGCCATTTCCACCACAAGAACTACAATTGCTAGCCTCCAGGTGAGGGCTGGAGATCTCTCAGAATTACAACTGCTGTCCAGATGACAGAGATCAGTTCCCCTGGATAACATAGCTGCTTTGGAGGGTTGACTCTATGGTATTATACCCTGCTGAGGCTGCTTGCTGCCCCAAGCCTCATTGTCCCAAGGCTCCACCCCCCAAATCTCCAGGAATTTCCCAACCTGGAGCTGGCAGGCCTAAGGTGAATTGATCTCTGTAGCTCAGAGATCCGTTATGATTCCCAGAGTGCTGCCACTGCTGCTGTGGGGGGAGAGGAAGCCGGTGGGTGGCTGGGAGCACCACCACCACTGCTGCTGCTGTGTGGGGTGGGAGAGGAAGCAGGTAGGAGGCTGAGTGAGTGATGGGGTGGGGGGAAGAAAGAGAGAGAAAGAGTGATGAGGTGGGGAGGCAGAACAACAAGGAGAATGATGATGGGTCAGAAAGAGAGAGGAAGTCACATGCATGGAGGAGAGATAGAGAGTAAGAAAAGGGGGCAGAAAGGAGAAATAGTGTGAGAGAGGTAGGGGGAGAAGGGAGGAAGCAAAGGTGTGAGGAATGGGATAGCCATCCTGCAGGTTTCTTGCGGGTCTCCACTGGTAAGATTAGAATTTCAACAGCCAATCCATATGCAAAAGAACCTCATCAGAAAAGCTCCTCCATTAGCATGTCACATCCTGGAAACTCCTACAAGATAATGACTCAGCCCTACCCCACCTTCCTGAGTAGATATAAATTACTTGCCTACCATTTTCCTTTACACATTGACACAAAGAGTACTTCATCTTTCTGTGTTATACCTCTAAGGATGACAGTCACAACTGCTGGCGAAATGTCAGGTACTACAATGCCAAGACCATGACCATACAGCCTGGAAAATCTACAACAACTAATCAGTTGCTACAGTCACCAAAAAAAAATTAGGAATGTTTATATTCCCTGAACATTAACAATGATGTTAGTATACTTTAGTTTTGAAACAACCAAGTGTGAATTCATTGCTGGGGTTGCAAAATCAGATGTTGTGGCTTAAAAGATTGTCAAAGATCTTCCTGCCCAAAGTGTTAACATTCTTGATCCCATGGATTTTGATAGTATTTCTAGCCAAACCAGACTGTCACCAGGTAGCTGCTTCCAGAAGACAAGAAATGGACAGTGAGTGATAAAATATTTAAATAAAAGTCTCTTTCTGTAACCCTGTTTAGAACTGGTCAGTCATAATGGTAGAGAACATTATTTTTGAGCCAGAAGTTTTGGGTCTGAGTATCAACAGTACCAATGTATAAACATATACTGCTGCTATACCAAGTCACACTGTTGGTCAACAGGTCTCTGGGTTACTAGGTAAAGAGCAGTCTTTCCCAAATCGTGGTACTTGAAATCATTTTATAGGTGATGCCGCTGATTAAACCTGGGACCTTCTCTTGCAGATCGTGGGTTCTAAAACTGAGCTAAGATTTATCTTCTAGGGTTTTTATAAATTTCCTGCATGGATGGGAGCAATCTACTGTTTCTCATCCTCAGCCACCTCCCCATTTCTATGTTGTATCTCCTTATATATAATTCTGTTTTGGTCATGAACATTCTGTTTTGCTCCTGAACATTCCACACAGCGCCCACAGTCTTTGGCTCTGTGATCTGTCACTCAGAAGCTGTCTCTATTCACTGGCTGCTTTGCCTGAGTCTCGCCTCCAACATTCTAAACAGTTTGCTGTTCCTCTCCCCCACATAGTCAGTCAGAGCACAGAGGTCATTTGCATATGCAGCCTGATTGGCCTTTGCCTCTAACATTATAAACAGTTTGCTGTTGCTGTGGGAGTCACCGAATGTGTTCTGAGGTAAAATAAATACCCCAGTCTCCCTGTCAGGCCTGGATATCTCCCCAAAATCACCATGTTCCCCAGCCATAGCACATCATTTCCCCTACAGAAAATTTTGCAGCTATTACAACTGATGTCCAGATGACCAAGATCAGTTCTCCTGAAGACAATGGCTTCTTTGGGCAGTGGACTCCATGGCATTATACCCCACTGAAGTCCCTCCCCACCCCAAACCCTGCCCTCCCTAGGCTCTACCCCTCAAACCTACAGGTATTTCCCAACCCAGAGTTGGCAACCCTGTAACTGGCTATGGAACTGTTTTCCAGACTCTTGGAACCCAGAAGACATGGCAAAGGAGGAGGTGGTTTTCTACCTTAGCTGCCACTGCATAGCCCCAAATTAACATAAGCCAACCTCCAGGCGGCACCTGGAGATCTCCAGCTATAATAACTGATGTCCAGATGTCCAAGATCAGTTCTCCTGGAGACAATGGCTGCTTTGGGCAGTGGACTCTATGGCATTATACCCTGCTGAGGTCCCTCCCCACCCCAAACCCTGCCCTTCCCAGGTTCTATCCCTCAAATCTACAGGTATTTCCCAACCCAGAGTTGGCAACCCTGTAACTGGCTATGGAACTGCTTTCCAGACCCTTGGAACCCAGAAGACATAGCATAGGAGGAGGTTTTCTACCTTAGCTGCCACTGCATACCCCCAAATCAACATAAGTCAGGGGTGGAGGGAACCATACCTGTTACCATGAGGTTGTCCTCCCATACTACCCACTTGGGGCAGCAAAGTGACTTGAGACAGCCCTGCCTTATAGCTAAGCAGAAGGAAATAAACATGGCTTGCCTCCCTCTATTTTCCCTTTCCCTCTGCTGCCCCACCAGCTCCTTTTAGAGCTCATTGTATTTCTTCCCACAACGGGCCTTACTCCTAGTATAATAATAATATTGATGTACCTGACAAGATTTCTGAAAAGATTACTGAAATTGGTATTTGGGAATTTCCTGATTGTCCTTTCCAGTTTTTCCCTTTAACTGCACTTGCTCAGAAGTAAGTCATACTCTGCTGCATGAGATTTGCTTCTGAGTAAATAGGTGTAGGAAGAGATACAATGGGGGAGGGAGGGGCTGCACTGCAGACCGGAAGATGCGACGTCTGAGCATCTTCTGTATTCAGACACCATGGCTCTTTTAGAGGTTAATTACTCTTTCAGTGATTTTGCATACAACTCTCTCTTTTTTTATCCCTGATCTTTCAGAGTGATTCACAGCAAATGGAACACTCCCCCACTGTTAGAAAAAATATATCTAATTTCCCCTGGTGAGTACAACCTACAACCCCACAATTTCCACCGGTCATCTTTAAATAACCTTTCCTCAAAAACTAATAACCTAATTATTGGAGACTTGGAGCTACACTCCACTTTAATTTCTTCCAGCCCTTTTAAAACTTTAAAACAGATCATTATCCTTCAAACTGTTTACTTTTCCTTAATGATCGTTTCTTGCATGAACTTTCTAAGGCTCTTTTTAACTCCTACAATCAGAGGCTGAATGATTGAAAAACTGCTGTTCTCTTTTAGATATAAACTCACCAGTTTCAGAATATCACAATCAGGACTGGGCAAAGAAGTCAGTTTATTTGGGTTTCTGTACTTCTTGTATATGCATTATCCATGTACAAAGTGCTTAGTTTGATTTGCTATTTCAACTTGTTTGGGTAGTAATTTGCAGGACAAAATTGGAGAATTAGATCAAATGCTGCATGAATATGAAACCCACATTTTAGAAAGGATATTGCCTTAGTAATTGTTGCCAGCACTAGAAAGCTGCAGCCAGAATTTGACCTTCCAGACTCAGGATTTGATTCCCCACTCCTCCACTTGCACCTGCTGATGTGACCTTGGGTCAGTCACAATCTCTGGCACAGCTGTTCTTTCAAGGACAGTTTCTGTCAGAAGTTCTCTTAGCCCCACCTACCTCACAGGGTGTCTGTTGTGGGGAAGAGAAGGGAAAGGAGTTTGTAAGCCGCTCTGAGATGCCTTTGGGCAGTGAAGGGTGGAGTATAAATCCAATCTCTTCTCTTCTCTTCTCTTCTCTTCTCTTCTCTTCTCTTCTCTTCTTCTTCTCTTCATGATGTTCTGAATGAATGCACATGGTTGAATCCAGCCAGTTTTTCAGCTTTTCAAGAATTGAAGGGTCCCCTTTGACCATCAAAAATGCTGTGCTTGGGATCAGGGTATGGTGGTGGTAGTAAAGAGGGGAACTGGGCAGGACTGAGAGAAATAACTAGCCAGATCCAACAATTGATGCATACCTGGAAATGGGGAGAGAGAGAGAGAGAGAGAGAGAGAGAGATGCCTTCGGGACACTCCCAACACGGCAACCCCATGCATTAATGACTTTCCAAAATACCTTATCATTAACAGCCTTGTTCAGGCCTTGCAGACTGAGACCCTGTGGCTTCCCTTATTGAGTCAATCTCTTTCATGATGGATCTTCCTCTTGTCCTGCTGCCATCAGCTTTTCCTAGTACAGCTGTCTTTTCCAGTGACTCTGTAGTCCTTGGGACACTTGAGAAGGGAGAGGAATGGAAAGGAATGAAATAATTAAAATGAATATGTGTAATAAAAGATAATGAAAATTAATTAATTTGTCTTTCTTGGGCTGCCTTCCATCAGTAGAGGCTAAAAGTGGGCTATAAAAAAGTGTCAGGCAGCGCACAAAATCCTGGAAATCATAAAACCAACAAATAAAAAACTAGCCCAACAGACATAATTTCTAACACTGTGCCTGAAAAAAAAGAAGAAATAGCCATTAGAAAGAAATCACCTCTGTTAAAAGCCAGCTGAAACAGAACTGATTTGCATTGCCCCCAAGAGCATGGCAAATTGTGTGCCCTTCTCTGGAAGGCCATTCCAGAAGGACGGTGCCGCAGCCAAAAATGCTTGTGATTGAGCTCATCTAATTGCCTTGTGCATGAGAACAACCAGAAAGGAAATTCTGAGAGGGTCTAAGTTAGTGCATAAGTTCATAAGGCAGTCCTTTAAGAATGTGAGGGGCAGGTCATGAAGGGATTTAAAGGTCAGAAGTAGCAAGGAAGAAGAGGAGATTGAACTTATACACCACCCTTCACTCAAGAGTCTCAGAGCAGTTTATGAACTCCTTTCCCTTCCTCTCCCCGCAACAGACACCCTGTAAGGTAGGTGGAGCTGAGAGAGCTCTTTCCAGAACTGTCCTCTAGAGAACAGCTCTGACAGAACTATGGCTTGCCCAGGGTCATCCAGCAGCTGCAAGTGGAAGAGCAGGGAATCAAACCTGGTTCTCCCAGATTAGAGTCCACACACTCAACCAATACACCGAACTGGCTGGAAACACAGAGGTAACAAATGAAATTGTTTTAAAATAGGTATCACCTGGACATACCTACAAGCTCTAGTTAACAGTCAAGCAGCTGTATCCCATACCAACTGAAATGTCTCCATTGTCATCAAGGGCAATACCATGTAGAACATGTTACAGTAGTCCATACAGAGACACAGGCTGCAATCACACACACTAAATAATCCACTTTCAATCCATTTTTTAAAGTGCACTTTCCAACTGGATTTTGCCAGTTCACAAGGTAAAATCCAGTTGGGAAGTGGACTGAAAGCAGATTAGTTAGTGCGTGTGATCACAGCCATGGTTCGTACCTGATAAGCTTTCTACATATGGAGGGGGAAATTTAGATGCAGTTGGAAAGAAGCTTTCTTCAAAACGATGTAAGCGGCTTTTTGTAATGTAATCTGATGATATGCGCTTATGCGCTCATGTGCATAAACGCTCATGCGCATAAGAGCATCCCTACCGGATCAGCTTGTTTACGTTCACACTTCTGGGAAGTGGGATGAACACACTCTCCAGGGTTTGCTACTACTTTCACCTGGTATTTTTTAAACTCGGGAGCAATGCTCCCTCTAAGCTGTGGAGTCTTGTGTGCAAAAATTCTACTGTGTGAGCTACTGGCATTAAATTCGTGAGTCAGCGATTTGGCTACTGCATAAATTAGTTTGCTCTGGATCCATCCTTCCTGAGCTGAGACAAAAATGTGTGAGCCGGAGGCTAAAAAACTGTGAGCTAGCTCACACTAACTCAGTTTAGGGGGAACACTGCTCGGGAGGGAAGCATTACAAGATGGGTTGAGTATGGCTGGGGAATGCCTGCCCATGTGACCCAGCCCTTTAATCTGCAGGGCCTGCAAGACGGAGCTCTTCCGCCAGGCTTTTGAGTAGGAGCCGCCACTGCCACTATTCCACCTCGATATTCCACCTCGAAAACCCGTCATCTTGGGTTTAAATGTGCTTATGTTGTATTGTTTGTTTTTATAATTTTATCTGGTTGATATTGTTTTATATTGTTTATATTGTTTAAATTCTTTATATTGTTAGCCACCCTGAGCCTTCGGGGAGGGCGGGATATAAATCAAAACAAATAAATAAATAAATAAAATCCGTTTGTGAAACATTTCTGAAATGTGCCTATATCGGGCCAAACTGCCAGTCTGAACTCAGCCTAGATGTTTGCAATATTTTATTTTGACTTGCCAAGTATTTCAATTTCCAACTGCCTTTTAAATGTTCTGTCTGTCATGCCTTCAACCTTTCCATCTGTAGTTAATACAGTTAATACAAGTTAACCTTTTTGAGAACAATAGTTTAATTGGGGGAAATGCTGCATTAATCTGCAACCTGTGTATATAACAACAGCCCTGTTCACAAGCTATATTGAATGTACGTACAATCTATATACAGTGTACCCTTGATCATATTTGAGTTGAGTCATTCTCACATTACAGTCAACATATATACAGGTGACCATATGACACAAATGCAACATTAATTCAGGTATGAATCCCCACTTTTGTTGATAAAGTCAATGCATGTAAGCACTTTCTTACAAACAGATGTAGGCAAGCATAGCCAAGATAAATGTGTTTATTATAACATGTGAACAGGACTACAGAGACTAAGGTCCCCAAATGCCCGGAGTTGGAACATAACATAACATAAGAACATAAGAGAAGCCAGTGTTGAATCAGGCCAATGGCCCATCTAGTCCAACACTCTGTCATACAGCGGCCAAAATATACCAGGTGCCATCAGGAGGTCCAGCAGTGGGGCCAGGACACTAGAAGCCCTCCCACTGCTGCCCCCTCCAGCACCAAGAATAGAGTGCATCACCTGCCCCAGACTGAGAGTTCCCATCTATACTCTGTGGCTAATAGCCACTGATGGACTTCTGCTCCATATGTTTATCTAATTCCCTCTTGAAACTCTCCATGCTTGTAGCTGCCACCACCTCCTGTGGCAGTGAATTCCATATGTTAATCACTCTTTGGGTGAAGAAGTATTTCCTTTTATCTGTTCTAACCCGACTGCTCAGCAATTTCATGGAGTGCCCACGAGTTCTTGTATTGTGAGAAAGGGAGAAAAGTACTTCTTTCTCAACCTGCTCAATCCCATTCATAATCTTATAAACCTCGATCATATCACCCCTCAGCCGTCGTTTCTCCAAGCTAAAGAGCCCCAAGCATTTTAACCTTTCTTCATAGGGAAGGTGTTCCAACCCTTTTATCATTCTATTTGCCCTTCTCTGCACTTTTTCCAATGCTATAATATCCTTTTTGAGATGTGGTGACCAGAACTGTACACAGTATTCCAAATGAGGTTGCACCAATGATTTATACAGGGGCATGATGATACTGGCCCCACTGCTGGAAGTACATGTGTGAATGGCCACACAGGTGTACCTTCCTCTATTCCATGGGTAACACAACCATTTGATCAGGTATCTAGGACTAAGCCCAGAAACCACTGCATCTGTCAACCTGTCCAAATGCACACAGAGGCAGTTCTCGCAATAACATAATCTTCAGTCTGTTTGGACAAACATACCAATTTAAATAGATCCAGGTGGGTAGCCATGTTGGTCTAAAGCAGTACAACAAAGTCTGAGTCCAGTGGTGAGTTTGTTGGTCTTTAAGGTGCCACTGGACTCAAACTTTGTTATACCAATTAAAAAAACATTGGGGAAATGAATGAATGACAACATTGTTTGGATGCATACTTATAATATCAGTTGTACAAGTAAAGGAGCTGAGGATATTTGTTCAAATGCCCAGTTCCTATTACTGTGTAGAGCCTCGTGCTGGGATTAGAGACAGTACCATTTCAGGTGTCGGTGACTAACATGGAAATGAGAGCAGCAATATAGGAGTCTCAGTCCAGGAACTTCCTTGTATATTAATTATAATGTTGATTAAGAGAAGACTTCAGCAGAAAAGGCCTTACCCAGACAGCACAGGAAAGAATATAGTGGGACTGTTGAAGTGCAAACCATTTGCAGCATTTGACTGCAGAATTGTCACTTTAGTCTATCGCTTGTCTTTATGATTAGGCTGGAGGCTGACATCGGTGCTGATTAGATCAGACTAGAAAGAAGCTGGCCCTGCAGGTATCTCTGCTGTTGCTAGCTGGTCATCCTTTCAGAGGTGGGCTTTCAGTGACAGAGAATGCTCTCGCTGATGAATTCCATCCTGGGTTTTCTGACTCCAATTTAAAAGGTGCCTATCCCAGAAACATCAAAGAGAAAACCTGCATCTGGACAATACAATGTATTGTTGCTTTGATTTAATACTTCCTTTTGAGTACAGAAATAGGTGTGCGCACATTCAAATTTTCCTAGTTTATTCAGAGTGAGGCCTTTGGGACCCTAATTGGGTGGAAAGATGCTACAGAAATGTTTTAGACGAATAAACAGTTCCATCCATTTAGCAGAATTTGGGGACTGACAGTGCCATCTTAAGCCATGTTATACCCCCTATTGACTTCAGTGGGCTCAGGAAGGTATAACTCTGCTTAGAATTGCACTTGAGCTACTTATCTCATGGTAGTGAATGAGAAAGGCAGGCTAAACTGGATCAAAACAGAAGAGAAGATTTAGTCATGGGCATTGCCTCCTTATTTCTATGAGCTCCCATCACCTAGCCAATTTTCATCTCTGTTACTATGCATTCTCAGGGATGGGGGGGGGTGATAGAGAAGGCGAAAGACTATGCTGGGTGACAGGATCTACCCTTGGTTTGCAAGAGGACTCACCTTAGCTGAGACAAGCCATATACAACTAGCAGCTGGAGTAGCTCAGCAAGGATGCAGCCGGTCGTCGGGCAGGACAGGTCTTCAGACTCTGGAAACAGCCAGGTGAAGCCAGTAACAACTTCAAACCATGCCTGGGAAAGGGAGCAATCTGGGAGACAGCTGCAGCTGAGATAGGACTTCAGGATATTTCTGGTTGGGTGAAGGGGTAGAGGGAAGGAGCAAGCCAAGGGAGGGAAGTTAGAAGGATGGCCTATTTAAGGAGGATCCACTGCCGGCCAGGGAGGATGAAGTATCCTTGGTCAGGCAATGTGGAAGAGCAGAGAATGCAGAAAGGCAGAGGAATAAGGTGGTGCAACCCCCTTCCCTCTCCAACCTGAGGCACTGTAGGTCCTCCACTGCTGGGAAGGAACTAGCAGAGGAAGAGCAGCATGGTCTTCTTGAATGGGGAAAGCATCACAGGCTTACCACCAGTTTTTGTTTTCCATTGCCACAGCTGTCTGGGGGAAAAAAATGTGTGTTGGAGGCAATGTTGTTTTGCTGCTTGCCCCCCACCTCAAAGCCACTTCTCTTTGGTTCATGAAGGTACCCTTTGCATCAACTCTGGGGTCATCCCTCAGTGTTGATAACAAAAAAGTCAAAGGTCCTCAAATCATTTGGGTCTTTCAATGAAATTGGAATATTAACTGTTGTAGATTTTCCGGGTTGTATGGCCAAGACAATGCCAAGACCAAAGCCATACAACCTGGAAAATCTACAATAGCTAATGAACTCTGGCCATGAAAGCCTTCAGCAACATATTGAAATTGGAACCCTCCTACAGCCTATGATGCCATGTAACATGTAAAGGATACTACACTATCCACAGGAAGGAAGTCATATGTAGAAAATACTTTGTCAGTGCAATTCTAAACAGAGTGACATCTTTTTATGTGCACTGAGGTCAGTGGTGTGAGGACTGCACTGTGTGACTCTCTGCCCTTGGATGGCTCTACTTTGTTTGTGTAAGATAGAGGAGGACACAAAGACAAAAGATTAGTAGGTCCTGGTCATGATGATCCTAAGGCATCTGTAATTCAAGCACGCCAGGAAACTGCGAACCACAACATTTAAGATTCTGTACCCTTAGTCAAGGGAATATTACGTATATATGTATGTGCCATCAAGTTGCAACTAACTTATGGTGACCCCAGCAAGGGGCTTTCAAGGCAAGTGAGAAGCAGAGGTGGTTTGCTATTGCTTTCCTATGCAGAGCCTGCCTTGGCTGTCTCCCACCCAAGCAGCAACTCTGCTTAGCTTCAGAGATCTGATGAGAACGGGCTATATCGGGCCGCCTTCTTTCCCAGGGAGAACATTAGATATAATAAACACTTGTCTGTACTCCTGCACAGGGAGTGTGTTCAGTATGCAGAAATCACTCAGCTGTGGGTAGACCTATTCGCTCTCCCATTGATAGGCAATGCACCATCAAGTTCGCTGGAAGAAGTGAAGATGCATTCATGATGGAGGTACCAACGGTCTGTACATACAGATATACATGCTTTATGGATCTCTATTTGCATACATGGTTGGAGGAAATGCTATAAGGTGAACAGAAGATGATTAGTCATCTTCATCATCTTGCTACATCAGTTCAGAGTAACCACAAAAGTATGAAAACAAAGTTTGAGTCCAGTGGGACTTTTATGACCAACAAAGATTAATTCTGGATATAAAGCTTTTGTGTGCATGCACACTTCTTCATATCACCCGCTGCCAAAGAGCTTGACACTTGAGAGACCTAAATCTCCTGGTGATCCCTGGCTCAAAAGACATTCTGCTGTCCTCCACTAGAGCCAGGGCCTTTTCAGCCCTGGCACCAGCCTAGTGGAACTCTCTGCCAAGTGCCCTCCACACCCTGTGGAACCTAGCCCAGTTCCACCAGGCCTACGGCTGAGGACAGCAATGACCTTTTCGTTGTACTCTGCCATGGCCTTCACATCGCCCAGTCTATGATTCACCATACGGAGGGAGAGAAAATTTGTGTATTCCATCAATTATCGGGAAGACGCTATTGTTTGTACTTGTTATTTGTTACCTGTTACTATTTTTAAAAGATTATTTACTGTATATTTTAGCTTGTTGTACGTTCTTAAATATGATGTACACTGCTCTGAGCCCTTCGGGGGAAGGTGGTTTATAAATTTATTTAATTAATTAATTAAGTAAGTAAGTATTATTACTAATAATGATGACGATGGTGGTGGTGGTGGTGGTGATGATGATAATGATGATGATGATGATGATATCATCTTCAGATATCTGAATAAGTGCACATGGGCACAAGAGCTTATACGCAGAATTAAACTTTGTTAAACCTTGCAACTAGATTTTTTTTTTCAAAAGTGGAATCTAGAAATAGGAACCACAAGGGGAAAAAATGATAATGTGCCTCAACAAATCAATTTTGGAATGATGCAAATATTAAAAGGTTATGAGAAGAACCTCAATGGTAAGAGAACATCCACCATTCTCCCATTAGCCAAAGCAGCTCCACACGATCCCCAGCCAGTGCAATGTTTTACCTACTTTAGAAAGGGGGGGGAATTAAGAGTCATTTTCAAAAGTTATAAGCCAGAAGGAGGTATTTGTCACACAAAAAATGTCAGGAAGGGGACAAATTGTCAGAGGCACTTTCATATATTACATGTCCACTATGAAATTATTTCAGGGGTAATTGGCTTAGCAGACAGAGGAGAAGATATTTTTAGAGAAACTAAGTGGTTCATTAGAAATGGAAAGTATAGGTGTTTTGTTATTTCGCAGTGTGGATATTTTATGAACCCATTTGTCCGCAAGGGAGAGAAATCTTTTTAAATTATATTTTTAAACAAGAGTGTCAGTCTACCCAGAAGAATTCAAGAAGGACAAAAAATTAGAAGACTGTCTCCTATTTGTCATAACCATGAAGCATCACGTCTGCATGTCAGAGGGCTGTTGTCACAGCAGACTTCACTGCATTGTGGGGTTTTGTTGGTGCATTTTCACAATCCTTCAGTTCTATATAGATCCCCACTAAGAAGCTGGCCTGAAATGACCGATCTTTATACATCCCAGTGGATCGTGCCAGCTCCTTTATCATTTCAAACAACAGCCAGACAACAGAAGCATGTTCCCATTCCTCCTCGCTATTGATTTTGAATGATGAAGTGTGCTGCGAAGAATTGTGCTGAGCTTTTGGAAAGCAACAAAGTTGTGCTTTAACTTGCAAATCTTATTTATCACGTTTGGGTGTAGCTTTCCTCCGAGGAGCTCAGGGAGGCCTCCTTGGGATTAAGTTGTTTGTGTCCTTATAGCCACCCTCTTGGGTGTCTTTCGACTCAATTTTTATCTCACCCTTTTCCAAGGGACTTAAGGCATACAGAATTTTTCTTTTGTTTCATTTGATATTTGCAGTAACCCTGTGAGGTCCAATAACTCCATAGGGACCAACAAGATTCTGGGGGTACACCTTGACCTGGATAGCCCAAGCAAGCCTGATCTCATCAGATCTCAGCTGCTAAGCAGGGCCATGTATCTGGATGGGAGACATCCAAAGAATACCAGGGCTGGGAGGTAGAGGCAGGCTATATCAGCCACTTTTCCGAATGTCCTCCGTGCCCCACTAGGGGTCACCAGAGGTTGCCATGAATACCAGGTACAAGTGTGCACGTGCACACACACACACAAATGCAAAAATTCCCCCCAAAAAAGATTTTGGGGGTATAAGCTTTCAAGAGTCAAATCACCCTTCACCAGATACAAGCCAGAATGGAGATCTCTGAGTCCTGATATTTCCCCTCTGCTCTAATCAAGCTGATTACATGTTTCATTGTACCCTTGCATCCTGCGTCCCTTCTTTGTAACACCCCTCCCACCTTCTGACTGGGATATAAGGACTCAGAAATCTCCATTCCAACTTGTATCTGACGAAGAGAGCTTTGACTTTCAAAAGCTTATACCCCAAAATCTTGTTCATTTCATAGGGCTTCTAAGGTACTACTGGACTCAAATCTAACCTTTTTTTTTTTTACTACAGACCAACACGGCTACCTGTGAAACTACCTGTGAAGAAAGTTAGGCTGAAGGAATGCAGTGCAATACTAGGACAGTGTAACTCAGCTTAGGAGTTCACTGTAACTGGTCCAAGGTCACCCGGTGGGCATCATAACTGTGGGGGGATTTGAGTCTTGATTTCTTCAGTCCTGGCTGTCTGAGAACAGAGCTCTCAGAAATGTCCCCCCTCCTTTTTTTTAAGTAAATTATCAAATACGAATGAGTACCTGTAGGTTTTGGCCATGGGGAAACAGTGGCTCCCAAGGGTCACCAGATCAGGAAAATGGTACAAACTTAAACTTCCACTGCCTTTGTCATGGGCACAGTCCAAATTGAGCCTGTACATATGTGATTTTATTTTGACAAAATGTAGCTGCGCATTAAACCTGTGTGCTATTTTTTTAATCTTGCTGTTCTAGTAGCTTTGCCAGCTCTGGACTGGGAAATTCCTAGAGATTTGGAGGTAGAACTTGGTTTGGGCAGAATTTGGGGAAGTGGGGAGCTCAGCCTCCAAAGCAGCCATTACCTCCAGAGGAACTGTAGGCTGGAGATCAGTTGTAATTGCAGGAGATATCCAGACCTCACCTGAGGGTTGGCAACCCCATGATTTATTGTTATTTTGTAATGTGTTTGCAACTTTTTCCTCTCTTTGTATCCAAGTAGATAAGGCAGGAGATGAATATTTTTAAATAAACAAATAACTTTTCCAAGTCTGATTGAGTCCTCAGTCTGCTATTCTAACTGCTATATCACCGTGACAGATTAGGCTGACTGACTCAGCACCACCAATTTAGCTTCTTGGCTGGTGGGGGATAGGAAATCCAGGTCTCCCTTTCTCCATCCATCCACCACTACCCCAGCCACAATAAAACAAAAAGAAGCTGATTGTTTGTTTTCTACAAAGGCAAATCTTTCAGTGCCATCCTATGCACAGTTACATCCTTCTAAGGCTATTGAAGCCAATGGAATCAGAAATATGTAACTGTTTAGAATTGCACTGTGATTTCCTATTTATTCACTTCCCTGGGAGCCCACAATGTCTCTTGGCAGTCCTGCCCTCTTCCATTCTGTCTGCCATCATCATCATCATCATCATCTATCTATCATCTATCTATTTACTAACTTACCTTGTTTATACCCCATCTTTCTCCCTAGTAGAGACCCAAAGCTGCTTACATTGTTTCCCTCTCCTCCATTTTATCCTCATGACGACCCCATGAGATAGGTTATGCTGAGAGTATCTCACTGGCCCAAGGTCACTCAGCAAACATCTATGGCAGACTGGGGAATTGAACCTGCATCTCCTAGATCTTAGTTTAGCACACTTAACCCCTACACCATGCTGTGAGATAAGTTAGGCTTTAAAATGGCAACTGGCCATGTTCACTCAGAGTTCATAATTGAATGGGGGTTTAACATAACATAAGAACATTAGAGAAGCCAATGTTGAATCAGACCAATGGCCCATCTAGTCCAACACACTGTCACACAGCGGTGAAAAATACCCAGTGCTATCAGGAGGTCCAGCAGTGGGGCCAGGACACTAGTAGCCCTCCCACTGCTGCCCCCTCCAGCACCAAGTTTGAACATTCAGCCCTACTCTGACATTATAACCACTATGCCAGGCAGTCTTTCCCCAGACTGGTCAACTTCCTTTCCTACATTTTCCTTCCTTCACTCTATCAAAAGAGAATATTGTTTACATATGTTTCAGAAATAATTAATCTGTAAGGAGCATATTGAGAAGAGAAGTTCCATGACCGAGAGCCAGATTCAATAAAAGCTTAAATTAGTGTGTAAAATTTTCAAATTTATGGGAAAATAGGTGACTACAACACAGTACAAGTTCACATACAGATGTGCTCATCACAGTGAGGGACACAACAAAAAATAGAATCCTAAAATGGGACTACGGCTGGCAAAACAATTGGAAAAAGCACACTGAAGTCTAAATGTCAAGTAACATTATTCTGAAAAATGTCAGAGTAATAACCAGAAGGAAGGAGCTCCAACTGTTACATGCTTTATAAAAATTCACTTTTTGTATGGGGATCAAAGAGGTCAATTTTATCAACACTTCCTTTAGAGCAATTTTTTTTAAAAAAATAAAAAAGTTATAGCAGAATCATTTCCAAGCAACCTGTTAAATGGATGTTCTGGATTCACAATTTAATTTAATTTCCAGCTAGAAGCATTTTAATAAATAAGAAACCCTAAAATATGATGATAACAAATGGGTCATGCAGTAATATAATACTGTGGGGCATGAGCCTGTTGAAGAGAGGCACTTCCAAGTCTCTCTGATTTTTATGGAAGAAATGTGTATAAGTGGTTATCCCTCTCTAATTGAAATTAATCAGGGTGAGAAAGGGCTTAAATGTGGTTCATTTAATTGCTAATGTATGCAGAATATAAATTCAGATTTATATACTTTGAACTAAACATCCTTGAGCCCTGACCTGGATGGCCCAATCTCATCAGACATCGAAAGCTCAGGAGGGTCAGCCCTGGTTAGTACTTGAGTGGGAGACTACCAAGCATCCCCATAGCCATAAAATTTTCTGTGTGAGGAGGAAAGACTGGGATCAGCAACTAATCTAATTAGTGATGAATTAATTAGGAGAGAGAGAAGTGGGAAGGATGAGCTTCCATCTTGTCATGGCGTTGTGTGACCCAGAATCATGTGGCCCAGGGTGGCTGGGCTGGCACGGGCAATGAGGCATCCGCTCAGCCAGTGCATCCATCCACCATCTCACCTCTCCCTCTTATTGCGTCTGCCTACCCCAATGACAAAGCTGAAACCTTTGCTGATCCCGTCCTTAATCAGCCCACGGTCCTCACCTGACTCCACAAGCACCACCTGCCACTCCTGCAGCTGCTCTACCCCCTGTTTAACTGTAGCACACATTCCTCCACGGTGAGGCACTGGGGAGGGCCAGTCCAAAGAGCACAGCCTTGTGGTGTGCTGGTTGTCGGCTCATTGCTGGCTGCAAGGGCTGTGCTGGAGTGGGCCATTCTACTTGTCAGTTGCCCCAGGCTCCCAGGGGCAGGGAGGGACTGGGAGGGGAGGTGGCTGGGAGGGGAGGGGCAAATTTGGGAGGGAGCATTGCCCCCAAGGCCCCTTTGTGGCTATGGGCCACCTACCAAGGAAGCTAAGGGTTGTTATGCAGGGGCAGGCGGCAAAACACCTCTGTTTGTCTCTTGCCCTGAAAACCCTGTGAAGCTGCCAAGGGCTGGTGGACACCTGATGGTACTTTCCACCACCAGACATCACTGAATGCTGTGGGAGTTACTTCTGAGTAAGCGTGCATAGGATCAGGCTGTAAGATCCATTAAGATCAGTGGTTAGCAAGTCATTAAGATTAAGAGTACAATTCTGTGCAGTCACTCCATTCTAAACTTGTTGACTTAAATGGGCACAAACTGTGGTAACTGTGCACAGGGCTGCACTGAGAGGCTGTAGTTTTGTGCACACTGGCTTGAGATTAAATGCCTTACTTCCAAATACATATGCATTGGGTTGTATTTGATCTCCCGTCCATTGTTTTCAATGGGACAGAAGTATTTCTGGACACACGACCCTTTGCATTGGAAGACCATTCTTGAACTGCATCATTGCATAGAATCATAGACTTGCTCTTAACTAATTTTTAAGAAATTTACTCAGAAGATAATCAATAGCAATGATAGGTAGTCTATTTTCTTTTAAGTATCCAAGCCTGAAGTAATAGATGATGACTGTCCTAACAATAACAACAAAACATTCCACAAATATATGCAATAAATATCAGGTTAAAGTAATCTATTATATGAACTCTAGCCAATAAATATAATCAGATAATACAGTCAATAAATAGTAGCAAGTTAGCAGCATTCAGTAATCCATTGGCAGAAAATCAATCAGTAGTTAGCCATGCCAGCCAATAATTTGTGCTGAGTGATAGTGCAATCCTATGCAGAATTACTCCATTCCAAACCCATTAATGGGTTTAGACTGGAGTAATTCAGAATAGGATTGTACTCCTAGTGACACATCAGTCATTTGGTAGTAATCTCTTATCAGTATGTCAGTTTTTAATAACAATTCATTAGCAGACATCAAATCTGTCAGTACTAATGCAATAGCATCACATCAATCAGTGGCAATCAGTTTTAAGAAGCCTTAGTAGCATTCATTCACTGAGTTTATAAGGAAGGCAAATTTCTCTAGCTGTAATATCCTCACACTGATACTGGAGTAACAACAGTCAATATTAATCTAGTGTATCAACTTCATGCTCCATGTTCAAGGTTATACTCTAGAGTAGAAAAGCGTGCTTGAAACTTTACCCATATATAGCATATTTGTTCCTTAATAGTTTTTGCTTTTTCTTTATGTTTTCTTTTTTAATTAGGAAATTAATTTCATAAAGCTCAGTCCTAAAAAGATCACACCCTTATAAATCTGTTGAAGTCATAACATTGGTTATATCTAAATCTGGCTGTGTGTGTGTTGTGCCATCACTTCACTTCCAACTTATGGTGACCCTATGAATTAATGACCTCAAAAATGTCCCATCATTAACAGCCTTGCGTAGGTCTTGGAAACTGAGGGCTGTGGCTTCCTTTATTGAGTCAATCCATTTCATGTTGGGTCTTCCTCTTTTCCTGCTGTCTTCATCTTTTCCTAGCACAATTCTCTTTTCCACTGGCTCTTATCTTCTTATAATGTGACCAATATGGAATGGTGGCACTGCCCAGCAAACGTGTTACCCACATTGGCACAATTTCTTAGCACTGATAAGAGAAGTTCTCTTAATTCCTCTTTACACAATTTCTCACAAAATCCAACCATTTCCCCTTCCTCTTAGGCATTTGACACCAATTTTTAATCAGATTTTTTTTATCAAGGAGAAGTTCAAAGAGAGAAGAGGCAGGGTGGGAAGTTCTGCAAAATTTGAGACTTTCCCTCTGTAGATGCTCAGAGGCAGTGCCTTACCAAAACTTCCTATCTTCCTATGAGAGCACCACACTGTGGTATGTAACATTAAACAACGGCAAAAGCTGGTTACAAAAAGGTGCACTGATTTCTCTACAAAAAGAAACAGAAAGAGAAATTCCTCTTTTTAAAAAAAGAATAAGAGGAATCAGTGCCTACAATCTACAAAAGTGACTTTCAGAAAAAGGAATTCCCCTCCCCATATGGGCACTACAATTTTCCTACCATCAGCCCCTCATAGCTGCCATTTTCTGTTCATTTCTTCTCCTCCTGCACCACTTGAGGGCTTTCTGTGGCCTTCTATAAACAAAATTTGTAGTTGCTATAGTGCTACAGCACTTACATAATTGCTATAGCACTATAGCAATTTCTTTAATTAAAAGCCTTTAAAAGGGTCCTCCAGTGTTGTGTCAGGAAAAAAAAATGCTGGGAAGGTGGCAGCTAAGAAGAAGAGATTGGATTTATACCCCACCCTTCACTACCTGAACGAGTCTCAGAATGGTTTACAATCTCCTTTCCCTTCCCCTCCCCACAACAGACACCCTGTGAGGTTGGTGGGGCTGGGAGAGCTCTTTTGAGAACTGCTCATGAGAGAACAGGACTGAAAGAACTTGTGACTGCCCCAAGGTCACACCAGCAGCTGCATGTGGAGGAGTGGGAAATCAAACCTGATTCTCCCAGATTAGAGTCTGTGCTCTCCACCACTACACCAAACTCACTCTAGAAGGCACTGTTGGAAGAAAGCACTCAAAAAACTCCACATGTGGAAGCTCTATTGCCAGTGTTCATGCCTCTGCATTTGCAGTGGGGATGAAAGCAACACAGAGCATCCTCATCATACAGAAGCAGCTAAAATATGATGGGTTCATTTTACACAAGGGGAATGTGAAACTGAGGAAGATTTGAAGGATCTGAAACCACAAGAATAAGAAATTCAAAATCATCCCAGGTGTCAGCTTTCTCACAGGCAGCCTTTAAGCAGCGGCTGGACAAACACTTGTCAGAGATTCTCTAGGCTGATCCTGCATTGAGCAACGGGTTGGGCTAGATGGCCTGTAAGGCCCCTTCCAACTTAGTGATTCTATGATAATTTGACCTATGTATGCACAGGACCATCATTGAGAGACTTACCACAGAAGCTGAGGTGAAAGAAGGTTCAAAGGGCTGTGAGTGCAAAGGGCAGGTGGATTTGGCTTTCTTTGGGAAAAGCCAGCTTGTTAGCAAAACACCATAAATTGCTATTGGCACCTTCCAAGATTAGTTTTCTTTTTTGAAATGTGGACTGAATTTTTATTTTGCTGCTTGCAAAGGTGTGATAGCTTCAGTCCTTTAACATAAAGTGGAGTCTGTCTTCAAAACTTCTCTGGGGTCTCAGTTTGCTTTGCAGCTTCTTTTGATGAGCTGCTCTGTATCTTGGTTGTTTGGTGGAGAGAATTTTTTAGTGGGTTGGACTATTCGTTTTTTGGGGGGATCCAGTTGCCTTTCGTTAAGCGCTGTTATGATCTGCTTACGGGAAAAACAGCTCTCGATAACAGCTTTAATGCAAACGAGAAGTTGAATCAAAATGATAAAAGAAAAACTGTCCGATGCTGTTAAAGATGCTATGAAAATTTGGTACAGCTATGTTTTGATTCAGAAGTTCAGGTTTCTTTGGTAGTTCCTTCCCACTTTGGCTTAAGCTGCAGCTACTCTTTTCCTGACCATGTTAATGAAACACAGGCCGATTTCTCACACGGCACTTACCACTGGTTTTCCTTGGAGTTTTCTGCCCCAGATCGTTTTTGTCAATTTCACACTGTAGCCGTCTGCCCCGGATCCGCTCTGGGGGTTTCATTTTCCCATTACAGCCTTGGCGTGGCTTCCTGCAACATTCCTATGCTTCTGTTGTGTGGTTTGCTTTGCATTTTTGAGTACAGTGATTTAAAGGGCAAAAGTACACAGTTCGCCTTCAGGCTCCTTCAAGTAAATGTACAGCTCCCAACTGCAGCTTAGCAGAACAAGGTGAATTGTTTGTGAAGATACATCTGAAATAAATTTCTTGTATTTGTGAAACTGTTGTCTTCCTCATTCAATGGTGCAGGAGAAAATAAACCGGAACAGGGACCACAGAAAAATAACTGGGGGTGGGTTTGAATTGTTGCACATGTTTCTGCAGGTTGGGTTGGGAAAGGGTTAAGGAACGTGGGTGGAGATCAAGAAATCCTGCAGTTAACATAGAGGGGGAAGGTGGGCGGGTTTGATTTGATGCGGGGCAACAGGAAACTCCTGGGAATCAAGGATCACGCTGATCTGGAGTAAATGGGGGAAGCTCCAGACCAAAAGCCAGCCCCGGGACAAATGGTGTGAAATTGACAAAATGCAACGGATGAAACAGAGGATTGACCCCGGCACAAGACTTTGTGTGAAATCGCCCACAGTATAAATACTGCAGATAAAACTGGTGTCTCATTTTGTGGCCCTTGGATATAAATCATGTAAAAAATGGGAAACTTGCCAAAGAGAAAGGTAGAAGAGTGGCCCTTTCCCTGAAGCTACGGGCAGATAGCTGCATTCAGAGCTATGCCTCTCTCTTTACTTAGGGCTTGTTTCCACGTGGAGGAGGATGAGATGACAAAATGGGTTGTTATCTTTTCACACTGCAGGTGAATCATAAAGAAGACCATTTTGGAACGATCCCCTATCTTAGGAACATTTGACAGACTGAAAACCACTGAAACAAATGAAGCTTTTAATCCATGCTGGAACTGAACCCAGGAAGCTTCCTTGTACTGAGTCAGACCATGGGTCAAGGTCAATATCATCTGTTCTGGCTGGCAGCAGGTCTCTGGGCTCTAAAGTAAGGGTCTTCCATATCACCCACTCCCTTGTTCATTTTAACTGGAGATACCTGGGATAGAACCTGGGTCTTTCTGCATGCAAAGCAGATATTTTACCACTGAGCCCCCCCCCCCACCTGAATTCACTCCTCCTGAAACAGTGTAATCCACTCTGCCTCCCAGTTTCCACTGTGCTACCCTGCATGCATGAGCCAGGCCTTAGGGTCTGAAGTTGTATATTCCTGGGTTCTATCATCATTCTCCATGATGGGTACAATGGTTTCTCGTCAGCTTGGCAAGAGAATTTATACAAATGAAGAAACTGAACCCATCCACTCCATATAAGTAAATGAACTGCCATACATCGGAAAGGAGAATCTGTCATCCTGTTCTATAGTTAGAAATGTCCAGCTACAGAGCAGATTAATGGTGAAACAAAAATTACCGGCGAAAGCTGTCATTGCTTAAAATAATTACCTTTCCACCCTCGTGCCTGTGCCTTCTTTTTTTTGTCTTAAAGGTTAGTCGGTGGTGGATTATCACCATTCTGTGAAAATGTCATGTGAAATGTTACTCCTTTTTTTCCCCTTAAATGTACAGCAATATTAATCTAAAGGAGAGAGGTACAAAGAATATTACAAAAATAAATTGAATAAGCATTATCAACTAGGAAAAAAATACAGGATACTCTTTCCGGAGTGGTAGCATATTCTCCTTTATTAGGAGGCGAAAAAGGGTACCAGAGTAGATTAAAAATTGCAGGTACATTATTCTTTGAGACATAAACTGTACTGCAAGAACATTTCAGGAAAAGGAGTCATGAAACGGTCTGGAGCTTCATATAAAGCATGGGGAAAAGGAGCTAAATTTAAAAACACTAGCTTGGTACTACGGCAAGGACTTTCTTTATAGCAGGTAATGAATGCTGGATGCTCTGGAGAGTTGCACTATAGTTTCCAACAACATCTTTTCCAGTCCCCTGGATATACAGCAGTATTCAGATCAGAGATCTCATCATCAGTAGTTTCTCAGTCAGCTCCAGGAAATGCATAAAAGCCAATCCCCCACGCACCCTTCAGTCATCCTCTAAGGTCCTCTTGCAGGTGTCTGGCTCCAGGATGGCTCAGTTAGCTGTCACCAGGGGAAGGGCCTTCTCAGTTGTGGATTGTACTCTTGGGTGACCCCCGTGCCATGTCACACTTGTGTAGTTTCTGTAGAGTATGCAAGGCTGAATTGTTTGAAAAGTAACCACAAGTTTTGGCTGTTTTAATTAGTGGTATGGAGCTGGCCACTTAATTTAATCCTTTAATATTTTAAAGACAATATTTTATTTCTGTTATTCGTTTTTATGTTAGTAGTTTTAGATTTTCCGGGTTGTGTGGCCGTGGTCTTGGCATTGTAGGACCTGACGTTTTGCCAGCAGCTGTGACTGGCATCCGCAAAGGCATAACACAGAAAGATGGAGTACTCTCTGTGTCAAGCCTTCGACAACATATTGTTTTTATGTTGTTTTAACCTTATTGGTTTTAAAGTTGTAAGTCATCACCAAGACACTTTGAGTGATCAATGACTTAAAAAAAATCTAACAAATAAATCCACATTTTTAAAAAAGTAGTGGGAAGGTGGATTTCCTATTTACCCAATGGTCAGCCAGCTTTTAAAACGCAATCTTACCCAGTTCCCTTCCTTATCACAGTTCCCCCCATCCCACATGTCTTTAGTCCATGGAGTCAAATGAGCCCGAGCATATTTGATTTATTATTTATTAAAGAATCTGTATCCTGCTTTTGCTCATGGTTCAAAGCAGCTTACAATAATAGTTAAAAACATTTTCAGTTAAAACCCAAATAAAATAGGAAACCTCAAATCTCTCCCTTTTCCCCCATTAAAAGATACCTGCCATTCAAACCACCTCAAAAGCCCTGGAAAACAGGATGGTCTTGTAGCATCTCCTGAAGATCCCCAGAGAGTGCCCCCCCTCACCTCTTCAGGGAGCCCAGCCTAGAGAGCTGGAGCCACAATTGGAAAGGCCCATGCTCTGGTCAATGGCAGATGAGCCAACCAAAGTTGTGGGATAGCCAACAGTTGGTGGCCTGATGACCATAGTTGGAGTACAGGGACATATAGAAAGAGACGCTCCTTTACATATGTGGGTTCCAAGTAAGGAGGGGCCCTAAAGGTTATAACCAGCACCTTATTTATTTATATTTATTTATTTATACTTTCGGCTTATATACCGCCCTAACCGCAGAGGGTCTCTGGGCGGTTTACATAGTGGTTCTAAGCAATCGGTTTTAACCTAACTAGAGCCACATAGTCTACAGGGTGGTGACTGCCTACCAGCACCCCAGGCTAGTCGTCATCCAGCTTCCTTTTCGTGGCAACCTTGAAATGAATGTAGAAACGGGCAGCCAGTGTAACTGTTTCAAAATGGGCAACATATGTTCCCAACAGCCAGCTGCTGATAATAGTCAGGCTACCACATTCTCAACCCATTGTAGTTTTCAGATTGTCTTCAAGGGCAGCCCCATGTAGAGGATGTTGTCCCAATCCAACTTTGAGGTTACAGAAGCATCGATCAGCATGACCAGGTTGGTCGAGTCTAAGTAACAAGAGAGCTGGTGAATCAGATGCAGCGCATCAAAGCCATTCTTCCTGGCCACCAGGCCAACCTGCTTTTCCAAGAGCAGGGCACAGCCTTTTGGGTGGTCAAAAGGGACCCTCTCCTCCCCTTTTCACCAGTGGAAAAGCCAGTAGAATCCAAAGCAGTATGTTATGCTTGCACTTATTCATATGATGGCTGTTCCCGTTAAAACTCCTACCTCACTTTCCCTATTGAAACATTTAAAATTGTTTTGAAAAACAAAGACTTCCTTCTACTGACTGATGAGCCTTGTTCCAGCAAGTTAGAGTGATGTATGAATCTGGTATTTCCCCTTCTTATAAATGTATAAATATTTGTTGTGAATTTTCATCCCACCTGTTTTCTTTGATAATTTTCTTATTTCAATTTCTTTTACATTTTCTTGCCATTCTTACTTCATTTATAAATTATATGTCATTTTGACCCAATTTTACAACATCTGTATGCAAAAATGTACATCTGTTTTCATTTTCACACACACACACACACACACACACACATATATATATATATATATATATATATATATATATATATATATATATATATAATTTCAGTTAAGGGGAAATGACTTCAATTTTGCCTTGGGCACTCAGAAACTGTAAAAGTAGTTCCAGCTTCTACATATAATTAGACAGTTCATGAAATTTAGTATTTAATGAAGGGAAACTTTCTTCTTCGGCGGAAGAATCCTTGATTATTGGAAGGGAGTTATGGGATATAATCTAACCCAGGAAAAACTAAGCAACATCTGGGGCAGGTGATGCACTCTATTCTTGGTGCTGGAGGGGGCAGCAGTGGGAGGGCTGCTAGTGTCCTGGCCCCACTGCTGGACCTCCTGATAGCACATGGTATTTTTGGCCGCTGTGTGATAGAGTGTTGGACTAGATGGGCCATTGGCCTGATTCAACATTGGCTTCTCTTATGTTCTTATGTTAAACAACCCCCCCAGGAACTATACAGAATTAGCAGTCCACTACACTCAAAGCAGCACATTTCAGAGAAGATAACTGTGTTGATCTGTTGTAGATGAATCACAAGCCAGAATTAAGACTGCTGGGGAAAACATCAACAACCTCAGATATACAGACGATACCACTGTAATGGCAGAAAGTGAAGACGACCTAAAGAGCCTCTTGCTCAGAGTGAAAGAGGAGAGAGCAAAAGTTGGCTTGAAACTCAACATCAAAAAACTAAGATCATGGCATCCAGCCCCATCAATCCTTGGCAAACAGAAGGGGAAGTCGTGGAAGCAGTGAAAGACTTCACATTCCTGGGATCCAAGATCACTGCAGCCATGAAATTAAAAGGTGCCTCCTCCTTGGGAGGAAAACTATGGCGAACCTAGAAAGCATAATAAAAAGTAGAGACATCACCCTGCCATCAAAAGTCCATATGGTCAAAGCAATTGTATTCCCAGTAGTAATGTATGTCTGCAAGAGTTGGACCATAAAGAAGGCCAAGTGCCAAAGAATAGATGGTTTTGAATTATGGTGCTGGAGAAGACTCTTGAGAGTCCCTTGGACTGCAAGGAGATCAAATCTGTCAATCCTAAAAGAAATCAACCCTGACTGTTCCCTGGAAGGCCAGATACTGAAGCTGATATCCAAATACTTTGGCCACCAAATGAGAAGGGAGCACTCACTGGAGAAGACCCTGATTCTGGGAAAGACTGAAGGTCAAAGAAGAAGGGGACAGCAAAGGATGAGATGGTTAGACAGTGTTATCGATGCAACGAACATGAAATTGAGCAAGCTCCGGAGGACAGTGGAAGACAGGAGGACCTGGTGTGATGTGGTCCATGGCGTCGCAAAGAGTCAGACTTGACTGTGTGATTGAACAACAAAAAAGCAAAAGCAAATGCAATCACCAACAGCTTCAATTCCACCACCAAAAGTGGGCTGGCAAAGTCCAGAGGGAGGAGGTTCACAGCAGTGGAGTGAACGCTATAAAGGCCCTCTTCCTGGTAGATTCCAAACTGGCATACAACTATGACAATATTCTGTGCAGTGTCTCATTGCCAGATTTTAAGAGATGGGAGAGCTCGTAGAGTAGATGTTCCTGGGGTCTCAAGGCTTCAGGAAAGAACTACAGTAAAAATCTGAGGCTAGGAAACAGTGAAAATGTTCAAAAAGAAATGGGGATATTCTGTTCCCATTTGGTGTTCTGACACTGAAAGGGATGCAGCCTCTGCATACATAGCACCATTGATATACTCAGTGTCTTGAAGTGCAGGAAACCAAGATAGATCTCAAGCAGCTTACATAATTGAGTCTGATAATAAGGAGGGAACAGAGCAAACTGTAACAGGGAATGAATGTAAGCAAATTCAGTTTCACCTCCTTAGAGTTAATATTCACCAGGTAGTAAGAAAAGAGGAAAACCCATCGTGAGATGGAAGGACTCAATAAGGGAAGCCATGGCCTTCAGTTTGCAAGAGCTGAGCAAAGCTGTTAATGATAGGACGTTTTGGAGGTCATTAATTCATAGGGTCACCATAAGTCAGAAGAGACTTGACGGTACATAACACACAGGTGGTTCCATTTGAGATTCCCTGCCTGTGTTGTAGTTCACCTTACTTTTGTCTCTCAGAGGTTGTTAAGATGTTATTACTTCTTTGATGGTCATTTTAATGACATTATACTATCGCAAACATTGCTTTTATAGACGGTGATGCACGTTGAGATAAAAAATTCCACCTTCAAGTATAGGCTAATGGGATATGAACTCGATGAGAATGAAGGAGGAAAAGATATTGGGGTCATAGTGGATTGCTCAATGAAAGTGTCAGCCCAGTGTTCTGCAGTGAAAAATGGCGGCAGTGAAAAAGGCATACTGTATGTTAGTGATTACTAGGAAAGGGATGGAAAATAAAGTGGCCAATATTATAATACATATAATACAATAATAGTATAGATCTATGGTACAACCTCATTTAGAATACTGTGTACAGTTCTGGTCACCATATCTCAAAAAAGACATTGCAGAGCTGAAAAAAGTAGAAGGTAACCTAGATGATTAGGGGACTGGAGCACATCCTGTATAAGGAAAGGTTTAAGAGTCTATGACTTTTCAGTTTAGTAAAAAGACAACTAAGGTAGGACATGATAAAGGAGGATGGGGAGAGTTGACAAAGAGAATTTTTTCTCCCTCTCCCAAAATACTAGAACTTCAGGGCATCCAGTGAAGCTGATGGGCAGTAGTTTCAGGATGGACAAAAGGAAAGACTTCCTTACATACAGAGTGATTAAAATGTGGGATTCGCTGCTAGAGGATGTCGTGATGGCCACAGGAATAAACAGCTTTAAAGGGGATTAGATAGATTCATGGAGGATAAGTCTAACAATGGCTAATAGCCATGGTGTCTGAGGGGAACCTCCACATTCAGAGGCACTCTGAATCCCAGAGCCAGTAGGCAGCATCAGGGGAAGGTCTCAGCCTATATGCCCTGTTGTTGGCCCTCCAGAGGAACTGGTTGGTCCTATGTGAGACAGGATGTTGGACTAGACAGACCACTGGTCTGATCCAGCAGGCCTCTTCTTATGTTCTTATGTCTTTAAGCCTTTTATACTATATGCTCTAATTGTTGACTTCTGTATACTGTAAGCCGTCTTAAGCTGTTCATTGTGGAGAACACAGGATATGAATGTTTTAAATGAATTCTCCAAACATTGGATTTTACATGGCATTAATACATAGATTGGAGTGGGGAGAGGTTGAAACCGGGTCTGACAGCATTTACGCTGGAGCGTTACAGATGCGGTAAAGGAGGATAATGAATTTCTTCCATTATTCATGTCTTTCACTTGCCAAGTAAACAGAATGACAAAGATGTGGCACATAGCAAATATGACACATCATCTGAAATGAGGAATAGGCCATTCTGTTCCAGTAGCTTATCACAGTCTTTGAGCTGTGATTATAGGGGTTTGCAGCAAGAAGTACCTCTTCTAGATAAAGTAGGTTTTGAGTGATGATCATTAAGGTTTTACAGTTGGCCCAAATAGGAGCACTTGTAATCCAAAACTGGGTTTCATTGCCAAGATAAGAAGAAGGTCCCAGCATAATGCTTAAAATCGGTGTAGTGTTCCTCCACTTCACAGCAGCGTATGATATCAGATGCACTGATCTCTATATCATATGTTAGGAGCACCAGCATAATCGGTTGTCTTGGCATAAGATGCGTTGACCAACTGCAGAACCTTTCAAGTGCTCCTTATTTATATATTTACTAGGAATAAGGACCATTGTGGAAATAAATACAATGAGCTGTAGAAAGAAGCTCTGGGTGGGTGCCCTGGCCTTGGGCACTCAGTGTCAATTTGCTGTGACAACCTCAGCAGGGTATAATGACACAGAACTTATCTCCATGGAAACTGATCCCTGTCATTTGAAGAGCAGTTGTAATTCTGAGTGATCTCCAGCCCTCCTCTGGAGATTGGCAAAAATGGTTCCCCAGGAGGAAATAGCTAGTTTGGAGGGTAGAGTCTATGGCATTTACCTATCTCCTTCTCAGAAAACCATCAACATACTATTATCTACCCCACTGACTTCAGCTTTCCATCTCCTCCCCACACCTGGAGTTTCTACCTAGGAAAAGCACAGCCTTTCTCCTCCTCAGTGGGGACACAAGTTGGAGGGGAAATGACCTCAGCAGGGTATAATGACTCAGAGTCCACCCTGCAAAGAAGCCATTTTTCTCCAGGGGAACTGATCTCTCCCATCTGGAGAGCAGTTTTAATTCTGAGTCTCCAGCCCTCACCTGAAGAATGGCAGCTATGGTTCCCCAGGAGGAAATGGCTGGTTTGGAGGGTGGAGTCTATGGCATTGTGCCTTTCTGAAGTTCCACTCCTCCTCAAACCCCACCCTCTCTAGGCTGCACCCCTCAAATCTCCAGGAATTTCCCAACTTGGAGGTGGCAACCCTATCTCCTTCCCAGCCCCCCATCAACATACTGTTATCTGCCCCTCTGACTTCAGGTTTCTATCTCTTCCCCCTCCCTGTAGCCTCTACCTGGGAAAAGTACAGTCTTTCTCCACAGTGGTGACCAAAGCAGCTCACATCATTCTCCTCTTCCCCTTTTGATTTGCACAACAACTCTGTGAGGTAGGTTTCGCTGAAAGTCTGTGAGTGGTCTGAAATCTCCCAGTCAGCTTTCACAGGAAGAACCAGGGTCTGGAAGACCGTGCTCTGAAGTGCTAACTGCTACGTCACACTGGCTATCTTGGGGGAGCCACCTCAGCAGGGTATAATGACACAGAGCCCACCATTTTCTCCAGGGGAACTGATTCCTGCCATCTGGAGAGCAGTTGAAATTCTGAGTGATCTCCAGCCCTCACCTGGAGACTGGCAGCAATGGTCCCCCAGAAGGAAATGGCTGGTTTGGAGGGTGGAGTCTATGGCATTGTACCTGTCTGAGGTCCGACCCCTCCTCAAACCCAACCCTCTTCATGCTCCACCCCTTAAATCTCCAGGAATTTCCCAACCTGGAGTTGGTAAATCTATCTCCTTCCCAGCCAGCCATCAACCTACTGTTATCTGCCCTAATCTCTATCATCTGGAGAGCAGTTTTAATTCTGAGTGATCTCCAGCCCTCACCTGGAGATTGGCAGCAATGGTTCCCCAGGAGGAAAAGTATAGTCCTTCTCCAGAGTGGAGTGGAGACCAAAGCAGTTTACAGCAGCTGCACACCAACCCTGTGAGGTAGGTTAGGCTGAAAGTCTTGACTGGTCCAAAATCACCCACTCAATTTCCACAGCAAGAACCTGGGTGTAGCAAACCCTGCTCTGAAGCTAAGTGCTACGCCTAGGGTAGCCAGGTGGAGCCTGAAGATTACCAATATCACAACTGAACTCTCCCCCCCCCAAGAAAATAACTGCTTTGGAGGGTGAGCTCTATGACATTCTGTTCATCTGAGGCCTCTCCCCTCCCCAGACTCTGGTTTCCTTAGACTCCACCACAGAATATGTGGGAATTTCCCAACCCAGAGCTGGCAACCCTAGTCAAGATTGTCCCTAATGAGTTCCCCACAAAGGCCTGGAAAGGGCTTCCTTCCTTTGCCTTTTTACTGACAGAACCAAGCTTGGTTGCCTTGCAACAGCCACTGAGGGAACCGTTAGTCCCACAGGAGCCAAGAAGGAGAAGTGTCTTCATCAGGAGAGACAGCCATTTTGATAGTTTATTGTGTCAAGGAACAGTGGCCGGGCTGGCAGTGGGTGGGGGAAAGGAGCGGACCCAGGACCCAGCCAATGGCATGCAAGTACTCTTGAGTGGTGGTTGATAAGCCAATGGCTGATGGAGCACATTACACAGCCAATGGGAGAGCTGGAAATGGCTGATACATAAGGGTTTATATATATATATATGATTTACAGAATTTATACCCTGTTTTTCTGCTGTCATAAGAGTCACCAAAAGCAACTTACAAATAAGAAACATACATAATAAATCCATATCTTCAACAACAAATGACATCATTAAAAATTAAAACTGGAGCTAAAGTACACATACAATGACATCAAAACAACAGTTAAAACATTAAGCAGGAAGGTAAAATCACAGAGGGAATGCCAAATGAAACACAATAGTTTTCTCTCCCTGGCAGAAGATGGCAACAGATGGGGACAGACGAGTTTCCTTGGGATGTAAGTTCTACAGTTTTGATGCCACAACCATGAAGACACTCTCCAGAGTTGCCACCTGCCTTTTGTGAGTTCAAGGTGGGGTAGAGGGTGAGTCTTTGGAAGGAATAACACACACACAGCATCTTTTGGTAAAAACATGGCCACAGCTTATTTATTTGACTACAGACAAAGGAGCAATGGCACAGCATGAGGACCCGCCTGCTGACCTGATGAACCCCTTCCCAAGCCCACCTGCTGGGGTAAAACGCCTGCTGGCAAGATAACGGGACACATGTGGGTGCTGGCCTGTAGCTGATCCCCTCACCATCTGGTGGTGTAAGCCAGCTGGAAGCCCCGGCCTGGGCATGCGGCTGAATGGCTCCGCATCCCAAGGCCCCTTATGGGAGCCCCCAAAATGGAGGAGGCAGGCATGCAGGCACAGCCTCCTCCCCAAACAGTTCCGTCCCCATGCCTAAACTGCCAAGCTGTGACAGTACAAACACAATCAAATAACACAAGAATCATAACAACCAACATATGAGAGTGGGTGGATGGGCAAGCCAGGAAAAGAGGCCGAGGAACATGTGTGGGCTTGCTTAAATAGCCTCTGGGCACTTGCTGCCTGTGCCTGCCCTCTGACATGGTGCATGATGTGGCACACTAAGGGGAGAACCAGCTCAGCCCTTTTGCAAAGCCTGCGGGTCCATGCGGCCAAACAAGCCCCCTTCCAGCCTCCCCTGCCTTCTGGACCGCAAACAATGGCTGAGGCGAGTCTCTTGCCATGCATCTCAGAAGGCAAGGAAACACAAAGCAGGGCCCTGGAAGATGGTGACAGTGGTTGGGTAGGTTCATAAGAGAATAAGCAGTCCTTCAGGTTTGTTAGCCCCAAACCATATATGGCTTTAAAGGTCAACATTGTGGTAGGTCTGTGAAAAGAACTTTGCTCTGGGGAAAGAGGAAGAAAGGTAGCTGGGTGTTGGAATATGTAAGGTCTATAATGCAACCTTATGAAAAATATCTGAAGATCATCCTACAGGGAAACAGCTGAAGGACTTGTAGTTAACACAGCTTGATGAGAGACTGCCCAAAATTTCAAATTATGTCCTTACTGTCTCCTGACCTGCTGTTCTGGAAACTTCCTGCTCCTGCAGAGCTTCCTTCTTGTTGTTGTTCTTCTCACAGGAGGCTAGACAGTTAAGGCTCTCTTCTATGTTCTATAACAGATTGTTCTTGAAATAAACTTGCTTATTTTTCTCCAAACAGTCAGTGTTCCACTTCCTTTCCATATTTAAACTCTGTCAACATTGGGGACCCCCAGCAGAAGGAGAATGGTGTGGTGATCCCACATGGCTTGGAATCACTCCTAGTGCTCCTGGCTTCACACGTTTCTCTTCTTCAGGACCTCAGGAATGGAACATGGGGTTGGTGGGAATGAAAATCTCATGCCTTACTTTTTTTCATGGTCGCTTGCAGAGAGATCTCTGGGTATGTGCTGAATTTGAAAAAAGCCTAATGATTTTTATTTCGAGTATAAATTGAAGGAGTTGATTTGGGTACATAGAGGAGGAACTTTAAAAGGAAAAGGAGTTGGAATAAGTACTGGTCCGGCCTGAGACCTCACAGGTTCTAGATTCAGTTGTGTGCAGATCGACTTTGGGGAAGGGGGAAAAGATCCCTCCCTAGGTCCAATGTGCAAAGGATGGAGGAGTGGGTCAAGCTAGAAGTGTCAAAACAGAAGTGGAAATAGGGGTGAGGGAATGGGCAGAGATGACTAAAGCTGCATCTAGTAGTCTGCTTACTATTCCCTCTGAATCGGGAGCTGAAGAGCAAAAAGGTCTGGGGAGAAACCACTTTCAGATACCCTGGGACAATGCCATGTTGATTGCAAAGTCACCTCCGAAGGGCCGTAAAACAATGCAGAGTCTGAAAAGAACTGTGATGCAGGAGGAAAGTAAGAGTGGGATGCAATGCAGAGGGGGATTCTGCTTCCAGTGTGGCTGTGGACAAACTGCGGGGGAACAGACGGGTGCAGAAAAGGTACAGAAAGTCAAAGAGAACCATGTTTCTGTCCAAATAGTGGTGGGAATAGTTTTGCAGAAGAAGAAGAAGTCAAGGAGGAGGAGGAGGAGGAGATTGGATTTATACCCCACTCTTCACTCAGAGTCCCAAAGCGGCTTACAATCTCCTTCCCCTCCCCACAACAGACAGCCTGTGAGGTAAGTGGGGCTGAGAGAGCTCTGAGAGATCTGCTCTTTCAAGAGCAGCTCTGACAGAACTATGGCTTGCCCAAGGTCATCCAGCAGTTGCAAGTGGAGGCATGGGGAATCACTACACGCATTTAAACACTACACCAAACTGGCTCTTGGTAGTACCAGACTTTGGGGCTTTTTTGCTGTGGAGCTCCTCATTTTTCCCTGCCTGTGGGAACAATGTGGGATTGCCCAGCTGCTTCAAAGCCAAGCAGGAATTTTGGGAGTCCCTTTCTGATTGGCTGGGATAAGGGACCTTTTCCTGCCTGCTTCATGCTTGTTGTTGTGGGTTATCGAGGTAGGGCTGATCCTGAAGTGTTGGCAAGGCTCTAATTGTGGTTGTTGAGATTTATGGGGTTGAGGTGATTGATGCTTAATTAGTTTGGGAAGCACCCTGAGGCATCCAAGGACACAGGGAGGTACCCAAACCAGCCAGTGATGGCTGTGCAGAGGGCTGGTAGGGGTTAATCTCTTAGGACTGTGCATCAACACTTGAATCTTTACACCGCATAGTGGTGGAGAGGCGGGGTTGATGGCTACATCTCTCTGCACAAGGAAAAGCAGGCATGCCACGTGGCTGTGCCAAGCTTGGAGCAAAGGTGGGATGCCCATGTGATGACAAACCCAATGGGTAGCCTCTTAGAGAGCTTGCACAATGGAGGGAGCAAATGTAATGCACAGTTCATGTTATAATCAATAAACCTTAGTTCAACCCATGAGAGAGAAGGTTGCCACCTTCCTTCCCATGGGTTGAACTAAGGCAGCGGTGGCGAACCTATGGCACGCGTGCCAGAGAGGGCACGCAGAGCCCTCTCTGTGGGCACGCGCCCTGGAGCACCCACGCACCCGCTTTCCAAGGCCCCCCCCGCCTGCCCGCTGTCTTTCTCTGCCAGCACGAGAAAGGCCTCCAAATTCCCCCCTGCCCACCCGCCTGCCACCTTTCTCTGCCAGCGCAGTGGGAGGCTCTCTAGTGTCCTGGCTCCTCTGCTGGACCTCCTGATGGCACCTGGTATTTTGGCCACTGTATGACAGAGTGTTGGACTGGATGGGCCACTGGCCTGATCCAACATTGGCTTCTCTTATGTTCTTATGTCTGGGGCAAGGGATGCTCTGTATTCTTGGTGCTTGGGGGGCAACAGTGGGAGGGCTTCTAGCATTTTGGCCCCTCTGCTGGACCTCCTGATGGCACCTGGTATTTTTGGCCACTGTGTGACAGAGTGTTGGACTGGATGGGCCTTTGGCCTGATCCAACATTGGCTTCTCTTATGTTCTTATGAAAACTGGCACTCTCAGAAATTGGTTGCTCATCTGAATGCTCTCTAGGGTTGCCCCTCTAATGATAAAGTCTCGGTGCCCCTGGGTCTGCGAGATGAGATTTTGTTCTAACAAGTGGAGCAGAGGCTAGGAATCAGATATTGTAATACCCTTGACAACAGCTTTCCTCTTCGAAGTTTGCTCACTGCATGTTTACTGAGTATCTTAAGAGTGTGTGGAAAGTGGCAGTATGCACTGTAGTGCTGCGCTGTTAGTAACCCATTCACCAAGTGGTTGGAGTAGTTACCTCAGCAGTTGTATTCCTTGCACTTTCCCTCTTGTCATTTCCGTTTTCACTGACCTTAAACTCATGTATTAGCACTTAGTTCAGATAAAGTGCTACAGAAGATGTTAATGTATGAGTTGTTTTTTTCTAAACTAAAACCTCAGTGTTCAGGTTAAATTGCCGTGTTGGCACTCTGCAATAAATAAGTGGGTTTTGGGTTACAGTTTGGGCACTCGGTCTCTAAAAGGTTCACCATCACTGAACTAGGGTTTATTAATTAGGGTATAGCCCAATTTTGTCTGATCTCAGAAGTTAAGCAGGGTCAGTACAGGAGACTGCCAAGGGAGAAGCTGCAAAGGAAGGCAGTGGCAAACCAGCTCTGCTTCTCACTTGCCTTGAAAGCCCCTTCTGAGTTCCTATAAGTTCGTTGTAACTGATGACACATATGTACTCCGTTTAACCCATGCATTTTGTCTGGTGTCCTCATTTTGAGGTACTGGAGGAAATAAAAGAAAACTGTGTGTTAGCTAGCTACAAATATCATTTAGCTATTCTAACGATCATTGTGTTTTGTACTGGGATGCAGACAGTGACATTCAGGAATGAAGGGCTTAGTTGAAGGGTCTCTTGTATTGTTTATTTGAACACTGGTGTTGTCACCTCCTTCGATCAATTTCCAGTGTGAAACTGTCTTGTCTCCCCTTTAATTGGTCCCGTTGGGTTTCCTAGCACAATCAAAAGGGCTTGGAGAAAACTTTGCACTGTTTATTTTCCACAATGGTCCATCTTTCAGAACTGTCAGTGCAATCCTAAGGAGAGTTCTTCTAAGTACACCCTTCTAAGAACACCAAAGTCAATAGGGCTTAGAAGATATAAATCTACTTAGGTTTGCACTGTGTCTGTCTTTCTGGTCTGTGACATCTCGTTTCCTTTGGAACCTTCCTGACAGAGGGAGGTATCTAGGGAGGCCAACTCTTCCACTTTGGTGGGAGACCTCCCACCTCCTCCAGCTCTGCCCACAACCATCCAGCTGGGCAATGTGGGGACTTTGCTGGGGGAAATGGGGATAATCAGCATCACACTGATGCCATAACATCAATTCAAGCTCAACCAGGAAGTGATGTCATTGCATCAGGCAATACTCTAGCATCTCCCCAAAACTTTCTGGTTGAACCACAGAGTTTGGGGCGGATGCATGTGAAGATGTCATTTTAGGGTCACATCAGATGTGACATCCATGCTTTGCTGACCACATCATGACATCACCCATAAGCCTCCCCTCCTTGTAAACCTTCTGCTGGTTGCCAGCCTCAGGCAACCCTAGAGACACCCTGTGTTTTAGCTGTACAGACTGTTTAATCTTGGTTAGAAAGGGCAAAGCAGAGGGTTAAAGAGAAGGTACCTGGCCTGGCATCACCAAGGCCCCCTGCAACTTTCTCAGAGTTCTAAACAAGTAGAGCGGGACTCACACGAAAAAAAGAGTGCATAAAGAGTCCATGTTCACAGTAGACCTTCTGTTCCAATTGTATGTAGAAGGATTATTGTGCTCATTAAAACTCCTTGGTTTGATTATACTGGGTATTTGGTCAGCCTTTCCTTGTCTCCAGGATACATTGTCCAGTTCTCAAAGTGTGATATTTCAGCAGCAACAACAAAATCACCTTATCCAAATTACCATGCCTTTGTTCACACCTTCCACTTTCTGTAAGATGCCACCGTGGCAGCAAATTCTACATCCCTAATATAGCACCACAGGCTTTCTTCTCCCTCACAATAAATGCATGATGGTATTCGTTAAAAGTTTGCTCCAAAAGGCAATGAATATAGATATTAGCAATGCCCTGAGATATTTTGAGGCATGAGTTGAAAAATCAAGATAGTGTTACCCCGTGGTAATGAATTCATAATATTACACTAAATATTAGACAAATTTTACTTAAAATATTATAAAAATATAATAACAGACTCAAGTTTGCTGTCCTGTAATGGAAGCCCCAAGTCTTAGCCTCTCAAGTTCTCTTCACTGTCCTTCCCATAAGGATTCCTGGGCAGTGATTTGTTAGCCTGATTGCTCTTAATTATTATCAAAATTAGGGGATTCGTGAGTTATTATCAATATGCAATCAGCTAAGGGAGCAATCACCTGTTTATACAGAGGTCCCGCCTTTCCAGAAGCACCAGTAACAGACACGGAGACTGTATTAGGTTGGAATTAAAGTCCTTTACTGGAAATCTTCTTCACACACAAACAATACAGATACATACAATCAATTAATCAAGACTATGAAAATAAAAAGAGATATTCAGCACGGTTGCACAAGCAGGAGTTCATTGATGGTGCAATAATTACCTGTTCTCATTGAATGAGCCGTTCCAATGGAAGAAGGAGAGGAAGAAAGGAAAAAGCACGACACGTGGCTTGAACCAGCAAGCAGCACATGGAACTCTGGCTGCAGATCTAGAGTCTAGAAGGGTATTGGGATAGCAAGCTGGACATAAGAGGGATAAGGCTTAGATAGGGGTCATAGAGCAGAAGCGTCGAGCATGTGGTCGGGTTGCCCCTTTTATCGGGGTGTGTGGGGGCTGGCCATATCCCCTTGGTCACACCTCCTAGTTAGTCCATCCCTGAAAACTTACTATTGGCTGGAAGGAATAGGGGAGGGGAGCTAAGGAGTGGTCAATATTGAGAGCTAGAAGTTTAACTTGTGGCTGGCACCTGGGTGTATGTGAAATGAGTCATTGGGCCATTGTCTTCTTGATGGCCTTAGCAGGGTCCTTGATGGGCAAGTGATTAGTTGCTAAGCAACTATGAATAGAGTCTCTGAGGTTCGTGTAGCTTTGCAGGTATGTTGGGGGAGGAAAGGAGTCTGCCTGCATGCACTGGAGAGGTCTCCTAATGGCATTTTGGAGACCTTTGTCTTAATGCTCTGGCATGGCATGGCATTTGGTGCTTTGTGCATACTGTGGAATTGATTCAATCACCATCAGATGAGCGGGCTGGCAGCCTTGGATGGCCACTGGAGCAGCAGTGAAGAAAGGAATGTGTCCTTCTTTCAGGGTGCAATCTCAACTGGCTTCATAGTGGGTCACCAGTTCCTTAAGCATACTTTGCACAGTCCATACTTTATTGCAGTTCATAAAAGGCATGAAAAAGCCTTGCAGGGCAACAGATAACCCATTTCATGACTTTTTCAGTGGCTGCCCAGACGCTCTGGAACCAGTTATAGATTAGCAGCATTTTCCTCCCGGCTGGTTCTTAGGGCAGCAGGCAAAGCCGTTTTATTCTGAAGAGTCTTCAGTTACATTTTTAACAAGGGGTATTGGTTTTATATTATTGATTCTAACATTTTGATAGCACACGTTGTTTTAAAGTGCTATCTTGATTGGTTATGTTTTTACTGTAAACCACACTGACTCCACATTTGGTGCAGAAAGCATGGACTGTAAGTATTTTAATAAAAGCATAAATATGTGATATAATGAGTGCCACTGAGATCTGAACTGCTCTTGTTGGCATCATTCTTCTGTTTCTTGACTATCACAAAGTATGATGGGGGACAGACAGAAAGAGAGATTTAACAAGAACTGGTTGAAAAGTTCTCAGACCGGAGTTAAGTTCAGATATAGGCTGAGTTCATACATTCCACAGGCAGTTGTCTGGAAAGAAAGCCATCCGCAACTCTTAAGATATGCTCTTTTTCAAATAACTTTAGAACAAGTGAAATCAAAAATCAAATGCCAGCATTAGAGACATTTCAGACTGGAGGTTACACTTCTGAGAAAAGTCATTCTCTTCGAAGAGCGAGGCAGAGTCATTCCTTCGCTAATCAATGGAAGTCTCACAGCAAGACAACAGCAGACAGTTTCTGTGGAGAGCTGCCTCTGGCTCTTCTCGGCCACCTCTGCCGGAGCTTTCTGCTTCAAACTCCTGGGTGTTGTGTGAGGGAGGATGTCAAAGAAAAACATCTCCCAAGTTCATGCGATTGTCACTGGGATGGAAAAGAGAGACAGTGCCACCTCCAGTGCTTTCGACCTGCCTGAGAAAGAAATCAGGCAGACAAAGAACACAGCAGGGGGCTTATGGGCCGCCAGCACATTTGGGACTCAAACTATTTTGCAAGCACATCAGAAGTCTGATTCCGACCCCCCCCCCCACGTAGTCAAATAGACAGAAATATTCAGCAACTGAATTATTCACTGATACTTCACTCCCTTGAAATATGTAGGAATAATTGCAATGATTTATTTCCTAGTCGCTGCCTCTCCTGAAAGAGACCTTTAAAAGTGTTTGAAAGTGACAAATTACTTGGTAGCTTTGGTTACAAGCCCTGATTCTCAGGCATGGCATGGGGGTACCATCTTTGGCATGGTCAGCCAGCAACTGACCATGGTGAAATTTCTGGAAATTTGTCCCAAAGGTCAGATTCCATTTTTTGCAGTAAGCTGGAACCCAACCAGTAGGCAAAATACAATAGAATCATTTATCTACAGATTGTAAAATGAATGCAGCATGCTTGATTCGATGTTCATTCATATAACTAAGCAGCCTTCGATGACCTCTCTAAACTGGCTGTCCATTGTGTGAGACAGGATGCTGGGCCAGAAGAACCAGTGCTCTGATCTAGCAGGGCTCTTCTTATGGTATATGGCTGGTACACACATACTACATCTTGTTATGTACTGAATGTGAATCGCTCCTATCTATTCACATGTTAAGCTTGAGTCTGAACGTGGCTCTTCAGATGTCGCATTGCTATTGGTCGGTTTCTGCAAAACCTGTGTAATTACCCAATCACTGAGTGATATTGTTGCAAAGAGGGAATGGTCCTGATTGGCCTTTATCCCTGTATTCTGATTAGTCTTTAACTTGTAATGGGTGTGGCTTTGACAGCCCGGGAGAGTTTAAAGGAAGGAGCTGTGCTCCCCTTGTTGTTGTGTGTTCCTGACTTACAGTTGCTGTTTAATAAAGCTGAAATCACTTGAAGCTGAATCCTTTGTTGAGTCTCATACTTAACACATCTTCTGTCCAACCCCCCACTAAACATACAAGGTAATGTGTTACAAGCACTATGTCATAAACCCAAGGGCTATGTCATAAGACCAAGCTGCCTTATCCTGAGTCAGAATCTTGGTGTCTCAATGTCAGTATTGTTTACTCTGACTGACAGTGGTTCTCTAGGGTTTCAAGCAGAGGCTTTTTATATATTCTATAAAATCCTTTTAACTGGAGATTAGGGGTGTGTATTTCGGTCTACCTAAACCAAAAACATACCTGAAAAATGCCTCATTGACTTTCCCCCCCAGGTATAGTGTGGCATCCCAAATGTATCTGGATTTTCTCAGGGAAAAAAATTCCAAAAAAATCCCAGATATATTTGGAAATTACTGGTAGATCTGAAAACAGAGGAGAGGATCCTGCTGACTCAGCTTGGGGCTGGCTTCTCGTGCAGCCTGGTTTAAACCGGGCTGCAAGAGAAGCCTTCCCAGCCAAGATCTGCATGCCTCAGGGAGTGGGTCTGGCTCCTCCTATAGCACAGTTTAAACTGTGTTGCAGGAAAAACCATACCAACCAGGATCCATGGTTTAAACCATAGGATCTGTTTAAAGTGGGCTGTAGGAAAAGCCATCCCAGCCAGGATCTGCGTTCCTTGGGGAGTGATCTCCCTGCAGCACACAGAACCTGGAGCTGGCTTCTCCTGCAGAACAGTTTAAACTAGGTCAAGGTGGGTAGCCATGTTGGCTTGAAGCAATAGAACAATGTTAGAGTCCAATGGCACCTTTAAGGCCAACAAATTTTTATTCAAGGTGTCAGCTTTTCTGTGCATGCACACTTTGTCAGACTTAAACTAAGCTTTTTAAAAAGATCCAGTATTTTTCTTCTCGGGTCTATTGAATTTTTTAAAAAACGGGATTTCCAAAAAATCCCGGATCTGACTACCATACTAGTATTGGGATCCAGGATTTTTTGGAAATACGAATTTTTCCTGGGTCCATTAGATCTGAACCAAAAAATACCGAATTGAAAAAATTGCAACCCCTACTGGAGATGTTAGGGACTGAACTGGGAACTCTGATTCGTACACCAGATGCTCTACTACTGAGCTATGGCTTGTCCAGTTTTACTGAACAAACTGTGATGTTTTGGTTCTGCCTCTTGAATGAAAATATGTGGCCATATCAGGAATAAATGAAGCATAATAGAGCTGCAAGGGGGAGGCATTACTGCAGAAAAGAGAGCTCAGGTCACCCCAGTTTCCCGATCAGTGAAAAGTTCCAGGTGGCCTCTTTGCTACTGGATCTGTTTCCTTGTAATGAAAAAGCACCAGAAATACATACTGCTTATATATATATATATATATATATATATATATATATATATATATATATATATATGCATATCAGAAACAAATCAGCTCCTAGAATAGACAGCATTCCCATTATGCATTCATTCCAGATCACACACATGAACACACATATGAAGCTGCCTTATACTGAGATAGTCCACTGGTCCATCAGTGTCAGCACTGTCTACTCAGACTGGCTGTAGTTCTCCAGGGTCTCAAGCTGAGGTCTTTCATATCACCTCGTCCCTGATCTTTTAACTGGAGGTGCTGGCTATTGAATCTGGGACCTTCTGCTTGCAAAGCAGAGGCTCTTCCACTGAGCCATGGCACCTCCCTATCCTACCGCATGGACCCTGTTCTCCCCACCATGCATCAGGCCTAACTAAACTCTCAGTTCTCCATCTTCTTCACGAGGTCCAGATTCAAAATGGCAAATTGCATCTAGCTCTCTTTGTGTTCTATCAACTGTGACAGGTGTGTGACACTTCAAATGGAGATTCTAGGACATTATGGACCATCAAGCTCCTTTTGTTAATCCTATGATCTATTAGTTATGAGGTAGGTAAAGCCATAGTGATAGGTTCATTTTCAATAATCAAAACAGCCAAATTCAAAGTGGCCTAGTCCCAAGCTCTCTTCGTTCAAATGACAAATTTTAGACAGACGTCTGGGGGAAAAGAAACTAATGATTTTACTCAAGCTGTGAAAGTCATGTCGAGCTGAATGTCTTTCATTAGAAATATGATTTTGTATCCAAAGAAAAGGTCTTGTGATGGAAAATAGTTCATACAGAAGAGAATGTGTGGAGGGGGGCACGTTACATCTGGGGTCTGCAACGGGCGGCAATAGAGCCAAATGTGGTTCAGTATGGAACCCAAATATAGCTCTTAAATGAAACCATTATGGTAAGGTATACAAGCAGGGGGCCTGCAAGGACTTGTGTGGGGCATCTAATTTTCTTTTTTCCCCATTCCTGAAAGCACCCATAGCCTGTCCCCTCTTCCTGCTCCCTTCTCTTCTTCCCATCCACCCACCAACCTACCTTTATCTGCCACCCTGTCTTCAGTTTTTTCCTCCTTCCCTCCCCCTTACAGTATCTATCTGAGAAAACTATGGCCCAGATACACCATGGGGAGCTTGCAATGACTTGTGTGTGGCATCTCACTTTCTCCTGTATCCCCTTCTCCAATCTGTTTCCTCTTTCCCTCCTCCTGGCAACCCCCATATTCTCGCTTTTCTTTGCTTCTTTTTCTCCTTCCCATCCACCAACCAACCTGCCTTTCATCTACTCCCCCCATCTTTGTCTGTATTGATACTTAATTCATTTATACCTGGCCTTTCTCCATAATGGGGACACAACACAACTCCATTTTTTTCCCTTACAAAAACTTGATGAGGTAGGTTAGGCTGAGAACATGTAACTGGCCTAATATCACCCAATGAGTTTTCATGATAGAGTTGAGATTCAAACCTGGCTCTCCCAGATTCTATTCAGAAACTCTAAGTGCTACAATACACTGCCTTTTATGTGGTGACTGCTGTTGAACAGTAGCAAGAAGCCGGGCCTGGGTAAGTCATGCATGTTGGGTAGTAGCAAGTCCCCCAGGGGTTGCTGCCAGGCCTGGCTCCAGTGAGTCCTCCCCCAAAAGCCAAAAGGGCCTGGAAAGAGCCCTTCCCTTGGTCCCTGCATTTTACTGACAGAAACAAAGGCTTGAGGGGCTGGCAGTACTATTGGAGCTGTCTAGCAACAGTCACTGAGGGCATTAGTTTTTTTAAAACAATGGGTGCTGCTTCTATAATTTTAAAGGGTGTTAACCCCCAATAGATAGATAGATAGATAGATAGATGATAGATAGATAGATAGATAGATAGATAGATAGATAGATAGATAGATAGATAGATAGATAGATAGATTGATTTCAGCTTCTTTCTGCAGACATGGGGGACAGATTTGTAGAAGGATCAGTCTTGTCACTTCATGGTTCCAATCCCTAAATTTAAGTATTCACAGGTTTCACCATGCTGAGAATTTTATGTATTTATTGGAAGGGAGATATAACGCTGCAATAACTGGTATTTCAAGGGAATGCCAGGCAAAGATTCTTATGGGATTAAAGGCTTCTTAGAGATGCTTTATTGAAAGGGAAATGATAGAGATGAACAGTTACCAGTAATCCAAATTTGAATCATGCAAAGAATTCATGCCATTGTGCTAAAAGAACTACGCAGGGTACTCCTGCTTACAGGTTGGATCCAACTCAGGCTGCAGTCACATACACTAAATAACCCACTACTGTGCCAGTTCACACAGTAAATCCAGTTGCAAAGTGCACTGAAAGTGGATTAAAATTGGATTATTTAGTGGGTGTGACTGCAGCCCCAGTCTTGCTCAATTCCCTTTCATACTATAGCTTTAGTCCCATATGGTTTTAGTCCATGTAGGTTCCATGATTCCTAGTGATATGTACTGGTGGAACTTGAGTCTGAGCAGGGCTCCAAAAGCCTTCAAGACTATTGGTTGTGTTACTGATAACAGCCAATCATATTTGACTATAACCCAATAGCTGCACTGTCATTAGTTACACTGTATATAGTTCATGCAAATGAAGGATTCTGGCTGCCTACTTGGCATTGGTTGTTGTTTAAAGTGGGTGTGGTTTTTACAAGCATAATTTGCCTCCTATTGAGCCTCCTATTGAGCCTGTGTCTTTTGGTTCAGAAGTTCAATAAAGAAGCATGTTGTTATGAAAAGAGCTGCCTTGTCTCAATACTTAATACCTAGCATAGCATTTTGGGTGGTCAAAGTGAACTCCTTCCTTTCTTTTTAACCAGGAAATCCAACCCTATAGTTATTTCTTAATATGAGACCTTGTGTTTGTCACTTCTTAATAAAGGACTCAGAACAACCAGTGTTTGGGCTGTAGGAACTTTATGGATTATTAATCAACATGTCAATGATCAGTAATGTTTACTTGTATATTTTCAGTTATGCAAACAGAGTTTCTTATACTGGCTCTTTGTTGATCACTTGCTGTTAATTTTATAATTCCTTAGTTATAAAGGTTTGCTGGCCCTTGCTTTAGATTGAAGTTGGCTTCTCAGCTTTCGGTTTCTAAGAGCCAAACCATTAAGAAGGTGTTGAATTGGTAAAGGAGTTGAATGATAGAAATTATATATATGGGCTTCTTACTTTCAGAATGATACATAGATGGAGGGACAGTTGGAGGGACGAACGGACAGACAGACAGACAAATGGACAGATGATTGATAGATGTAAAATGTCAATGGGGGAAAATGCTTTTAAAGAAAGACTAATAACTCATTGACAAATCTAACGCAATTGAGGTTCCTAAGAGTCAAGGATTTGGTTCATGATAAAGGTGGGTGACCTGCCATGAAATTTCAGGGGAGGAGAAATCCCATCTCCCCCACGGACCCCTTTGCAGTAGCCACCTGCTTCCAGACCTGGTGCTTCCTGAACAGTATGTAGCAAATAACAAACTTGAGTAAATATCCATCATTATCAGAGACTATCCCTAGGAGTCATTGGGTTAGACCTAACCAGCTTCTCCACTGACCTGGTGGAACTCTCTGACAAATAACATCCATGCCCTGCAGGACCTAATGCAGTTATGCAGAGCTTGCAAGGCAGAGATGCTCCACCAGGCTTTTGGTTGAGGACAGCAATGGGTTCCACCTCGTCTGGCACTCTCCCCTATTTTTCTGCCCCCCCCCCCCAAGCACAATCTGAAGTTTTTAGTGCCATCTGGTAATGTTTTAACTTTGTGCTTTTTCACTGTTTTGAACTGTTTTTATTATTTATGAACATGTTTTATTGTTGTTCACCACCCAGAGCCTTGTGGATACAGGGGAGGGCGGTCTAAATGTCTAATCAATCAGCCAGTCAATTTCAGAAATAAATCATCTTGTGTTTAATAGATTATGGATTAATAGATTGTGGGTCATGAAAAGTTATGGTTGGTTTTGAAAGAAACGGGTCTGTGTGGCACAAAGGCAGCAGTGGAGGCCAGAGGAGATGCTCCAGGATAGGACAGGGCACCTCACAAAAAGGAAGTAGCAGCCTTATGCAAACCCAGCTGGAGTGGGGCAAGACAAGGGAGGGGTTAAGAGAGCAATGAGGCTCCAAGAAGACAGGGGTGGAGCAGGGCTTGACCAGCATGGACTGAGCCTCAGGGATAAAAAGGGCAATGTCAGGTGAGGGAGGTCAGGAATGGAAGCTGGCTGAGCAAAGCTGAGGAGAAGCAAGCAAGCAAGTGAGCAAGCGAGGGAGGGAGGGAGGGAGGAAGGACAAGTTAAAGAAGGAGGTAGAGCCTGGGGCAAGATAAAGCCACCAGCCTGGGACAGGCCTGGTGGAAATGCCTCATGGCAGAGGCATAGCTCAGCCCCCTTCGGTTTGAAAGGCAGAAATGGGCAGGTGAAGGGAACTGTGCCTGTGAGGAAGCCTGTGTGGAAATATGAGTTAATTGACTGCCTCTCTCAGTGTGCCCCCAGCAGAGCTTTATGCTCCAGCAGTAAGAATCTCCTGGTGGTCCCCGGCCCAAGAGAGATCCAGCTGTCCTCAACCAGGGTGGAGCTCTCTGCCAGAAAACATCCATGTGGGGTCTATTACCTTTCCACAGGGCTCTAAGGCAGAGAAGTTCTGCCAGGCCTTTGGTTGGGGACAGCAACAGGACAGCAACTCATCTGGCACGCTCATACCTCTCGCCTCCCTTGACCTACCCCCTTAGGAGGCTATGGGGAAGTTACAATTGTTTTTCTGAAATTTTTGCCCTTTTGGAACAGACTGTCTTTTATATAGTGATTGTATAGTATTCTATTAGGGTTTTAACTTAACCTAAATTATCTATTGTTTATTATCTTGTAGTAAAGTGCCCTGAGCCCTGCCCACAGGGAAGTGCAGTCTAAAAGTCTAAACAAATAAATAAATAAGATCTGAGTCCAGTAGCACCTTAAAGGCCAAAAATAATCCCAGTGTATACGCTTTTGAGATTCAAAGCGCTGACAAAGCATCTAACAAAGGGAGCTTTGACTATCTAATGCGTATACACTGGAAATCTTGTTGGTCTTTCAGGTGCTGCTGGACTCAAATTTTGCTCTTCTACTGCAAACCAAGACCTGCAGCTACCTTCATGTGTTAATTGAGAGACCCTGCCTTGATAACAAAAGGATTTATTAATCCGTGCCTCTGACTTAGGAAGGCCAAAGTGTCTTTCGGCACAAAAACATACAAGTCTGAAAGGGAAGGATCTATGGGTGGCAGCACTATTGAGATTCCATACATTAATATTTCATAGATTAATAGGTGTGTTATGTGTGTTTCATTATGAATTTCAGAAAGTTAAGAAAGGACTGTCCATTCCAATCACAGTTTGAATGGAATACAGTGATTTAGTTTCTTTTCCAAATGGTTTGAACTTACAAGTTGTGGTTTCTATGGAAACAGGGCGCAATATGCTTGAGTATTAAAGATTATGCTTTGTTACAGGCATGAGTTCTGCAAAACATACTGTGATCTGAGATAAATTGAAAATCCAATCTGCTACAGCATGTCCTTTAGCATGAAGGGCTGTTTTCTTTCGATTTCTCTTTCACACAATAAACAAATACATGTTTTTAAATATCGTATAAGTTTGTAAGATGATGTACGTATTTAGTCTCAGACACTGAACCGAATTATTCATATCATTTCAGCCTAGGTATACAAGGGCTATGAGGAGATCTTGTCACAATAATGCAAACCTTATGGTCAACTAGGATTGTCAACACTTGATTTTTTAAAATAAAAAATCTAAGAGTCTAGCAGCATCTTAAAGACTAACAAAATATGTGGCAGGGCATGAGCTTTTGTGACTCACTGCTCACTGTGTCCTTATTCTCTCACCCAGATTGGCTGAATTCCTAGTGATGTCACCTCCACCAGACTTCCACCAGAAGTGACATAAAAACCATATAGACTGGGGAAATTCCTAGTGTATCATATGATATCACATTTCCTAAAACTCACAACGAAGGATGGGCACAAACTGGCTGATAAACTAAAGTTGATCACAAATTTGTGTCTGTTTGTGGTTCGCAAACTGAAATTCATGAACAGAAGAACCACAACAAACTTCCATTAATTTTGGCACAATTCGCTGTGGTTTGTAACAGTCCATGAAGGGCAGAATTCAGGGGTTTACCCCTGTTTTCTGCTCTTCACAAGAAACAGCTGAGCAGCTGGGAGCTCCCTGCCACTCAGCTGTTCAGTTGAAATGACACAGAGACATCTAAACCCTGCTTTCAGTTCCTGTGGCTTTTTGTGCCCTGCTTTCTGCTCCCTGTGAAAAGCTGAGGAGAGCAGAAAGCAGGGTTTAAATGGCTGGGAAGCGCCCTATAGATTTTCAGGGGAGCAGAAAGCAGTGATTAAATGGACCTGCTTTCTGCTCCTGTGAAAAGCTGTGGGGAGCAGAAAGAAGGGTTTAAATGAAAGGGGAAGTGCCTTCCCAGGGGCATTTGACCCCTGCCCTTCTGCTGACCATGGCTCGCTCAGCTGTTTGGTTTAAATGACTCAGAACAATTTAAACCCCTGCTTTTTGTTCCCCACTGCTTTCACAGGGAGCAGAAAGCAGGGATTTAAACTTTAAATGGCTCACAAACCTATACAAATGAGTTTGGTTCATGAACCAGCACATCTTTTTGTGTAGGTTCATGGTTCAGTTCATGATTCAGCCATGAACCACAAACCAAACTGAAAAAATGCAGTCCGTGCCCATCCCTACTCACAACTCTAAAGACACGTAAACTTGGGCAGGAAAAAAATCTAATTTTGGACAGCTATAGGACAAGATTTTGAGTCAAATAAGCAAACGATTCTTTTTGAAATATGTCAGCATTCCAGGGTCCTGGAATTATTTCAAACAAGGTATGAAGCAAGTATACCCAGGTACAGAAATGATGTATCTTGTGGGCAAGCTTATGCTGATCAATGAAGTAAACCTTCAGCAGGCAATTCCACATAGTTCACATCAGATCAATCTGAAATGATATACAGTTTCTTTCAGAGCTACTGATGGAACAAGTTTTGAATGTGGCTAAAAGTGTTCCAGTTAGTCACTGAGATACCTTTATGAATGATCAGATGGCCAGATACCAGGCAAGGCAGGCCTCTTCCAAGAATAACTTTATTCATTCTAGTCACAATGATAAGAGTAGGCATGTTCAGACCTGATCTTGTTGTAGAACTGGCTTCAGTACACCAATCCTTATGAACCATACCACACCAATGATAACCCTATACAAATCTTCAAAAATCAGTATGTAACAATGTATATAGCTAATGCAGTGGATAGTCATCTATCATTGATGTTCATTTTTGTGAGGTTGCCTTGTTGAGGATGAAACAGGAGGTGGGACTCTCCTATTTCTGCTTCCCTGTGCTCTTGAAGGGGATGTGGTTGAAAGTTAAACATGCACAGGGGCAAGATTCTTAATATGAATCTGCAAACAACATTATAATAATAATTTGGATAAGTCACACTTTGGACACATTTTTGGTAGGGCAATGAAGAACATTCCTTCCTTGGTGGAAAATTCAAGAGGAAGATATGGAACAGGTGTCAAATGTCACATCAGAAACCAGCTTCTAACATTTCCAAAAGGAGTTCTCCAAAAGGAGAAATAAATTGCCTCAAAATTCCTCAGTGAAATTTCATTTACATTTGAAAGCCAGTAGAGCTCTGCCGTTTGGAAATAATGTCTCTCTCTCCCCACCCCCCAACCCCCTGCCAAATGGCTAAATAGAAATGACAAAACAAGTGCAAGGAGACTTTCAGGCTGTGCACAAATTAGAGATATCAGAGGAGGAATTAATTTTAACATAATTATCTTAATTTCTTCTTACGCTAAGTGTTCTCAGCCATTTGAACACATCAGTATTCTCTGGCAATTACTGGGCAGCTGTGTTTACTTTTACACTGAGAACTGGAGCACGTTCCCTTCTGTCCAGCATAAAAAGCAACGTTGCTCTATTCAATGCAGATGCAGTTCTTGCTGTCTTAAGATGGATCCACGGCAGATGCGCGTGTTGAGCTGAAGTTGTCTTTTTAATCCTCTGGAAAGATGTATGTGACTGGATTTGGATTGATTTTGATATCTGTACGTCAAAGTTCTAGGGCCTGTTTGCAAGTCTCCCAAATGGGGAGCCAAAGCAGCTTGTATCCCATCTTCCATTTTATTCTCGCAACGCCCATGACAGGAAAGTTAGATTGGGAGCGATTGGCTCAAGGTCAGCTAGCAAGCTTCCATGGCAGAGTGGGAATTTGAACCTGGATCTCCCAGCATCTAGTCTGATACTCTAACCACTATACCATTCTGGCTGTCAGATGGGTGAGATCTTTTGGTTATCTTCCAGTGACATGATACTGTAGAAAAGAGCAAGGGTCCTGTAGCACCTCAAAGACTAACAAAATTTGAGGCAGGGCATGAGCTTTCTTGAGTCTAGCTCACTTCTTCAGATCTATCGACATGTTAGAATTTGATTTCTGATGTGCTGTTTGGAATTGTGGAATCAGGGAAATTTTCACAAAGCAAAAGTCATGCTAGCATTGGTCCCACTCCATACACAACCTGGATACAACTGATGTTACCCACACCCACATGGCAGAACTCAGAAGGGAATGACGTGGTTCATGATATGTCCATATGGTTTGTGGGTGGCAGCTATACATTAACAGCACATCCAGTTACACCCGTTTCTCCAAAAACGGGCCGTGCAGAAGTGCCCTCCCAAACATCTAGTCTAGATCAAGAAACATTTCCACAAAACCCACAGAAAATCAATCACTTTGTTTGTTTGGCTGTCAGCTTCACTTTATATTTCAGGCTCCTTGGATAATATTTAGTTCTCATCAGTCAGTTTTTGATAAATCCCTCCCTTTTTCCTTTCTATCAATGAACAATATATATTTTTTCCTTGCATTCCCCAAGCAAGTAGAGACCCCCTTCCTTGTCTATGAGAGGCCTGGGTTTTGATGTTTGTGTAACAGGCACAGGGTCAGCCACTTTACTATTAGCTATAGCGCTATGCTCCATTGTGAAAGAACTCTACAGAACAGAATAAAGATTCCAAACCAGAAACTGGGTTTTCTGCCTTGGAATCCAGAATTCTCAAGTTTTCTACAATGTATTTTTTAAAAATAAGTTCCCCAAGACATCATCATTCTTAAAAATAAGAACCTCTGGAAGTCTGTGAGCAGTCTTGGTTATGGAGTTTGGGTGGGACTTTGATTTCCTGGATGATCTGGCTGTGTGGATCTGTGCCATGACACAGAATGCACAGCCCTCTTGCTATCAAGCTCTAGGCACAGCATGCATGTCATAATCATTCTGCAGCCACTCCATTGGTTAACAATCACTTGGAAGCAAGGCTGTCAAACTCATTTGTTAAGGGCCAGATCTGGCATAAATGCCACTTTGTCGGGCCGGGCCACGTGTGCCATAAAATGTAATGCCAGGTACCGGAGATACAAACTTAATAAAGGACACAGGCGAACCCAATTAACAATATTATTTATTACTCAAAATACAAACACACTTAAAACATTAACACTCTTACAGTATTCCCTTACAGTATCTTCCTGATGCCTGTCCTCCCACGTTCACTGCCTGTAACACATTAGCACTGGGACAGTATACAGGGACAGAATGCACAGCCTCTGTCATTTGGTAATTAAGGTAATGACCAGTTGATTGTGAGCCAGATAAGAGCCCTGGATGGGCTGGTTCCAGCCGGTGAGCTGTATGTTTGACAGCCCTGACTTAGAGGTTTCATTCCACAGTTCTGGTTACCACCAACAAATGTGTTCATGGCCGTGGACCCACATACCTGCTGGACCACCTCTTGCTATACTCCACTATAACAGCTTTGTTCAGCTGAGCAAAATCTTCCAAATGTGCCACTCTGCAAATGAGTAAGAAGATCAACAACTGCCCAGTCACATGGATTATCTGTGGTGGCTGAGGAGGTCAGGAAGGTGACCACATTGCTATCATTTTGCAGAATGTGCAAAATAGGAATGGTTGGGGGGCATTTTTTAATACAGGATTAGAACTGTTCATAAAGGATTAGAACTGTTCAGGAAGTCACTTTTATAAGGGCACAGGGTTGCAGCCGATTGCAACGTTTATTTTGCTGTTTTGCTCTTCTAGTTCTGTTACCCACTTTCTGCATTGTGGTATGTCATGGCCAATGCTCCCTCTAAGCTGTGGAGTCTTGTGAGCAAAAATGCTACTTGGTGAGCTACTGGCATTAAATTAGTTGCTGTAGATTTTCTAGGCTGTGTGGCCCGTGGTCTTGGCATTGTAGGACCTGACGTTTCGCCAGCAGCTGTGACTGGCATCCTCAGAGGTATGATACAGAAAGATGGAGTACTCTCTATGTCAAGGTGAGCAGAAAAATGGTAGGCAGGTAATTTACCCTGGAAGGTGGGGTAGGGCTGAGTCATATCTTGTAGTAGTTCTCCAGGCTATGAACATGCTAATGGAGGAGCTTTCCTGAGGAGGCTCTTTTGTCTATGGATTGTTTCCTGAGGAGGTTTCCTGTTTCTCGAGGAGGTTCTTTTGTGTGTGGAATGGCTATTGAAACTCTAATCTTATCTGTAGTGCTATTGTCAGCTGTAGGGTATTTTGTGTTTTTCAGGACAGGAAACCATGCCCTATTTATTTTTAAACTCTCTTCTTTCCTGTTGAAATTGTGTTTGTGTTTATGAATTTCAATGGCTTCACTGTGTAATCTGACATGGTAATTGGAAGTGTTGTCCAGTCTTTCAGTGTTTTGGAACAAAATGCTGTGTCCTGTTTGGGTTAGGCTATGTTCAGCTGTTTCAGGTTGGCCAAATCTGCAGTGTCTTTCATGTTCTTTTATTCTTGTCCAAATGCTACGCTGTGTGGTCCCGATGTAAACTTGTCCACAACTGCACGGTATGTGGTATACTCCTGCAGAAATGAGTGGGTTTCTTCTGTGTTTTGCCAATCATAGCATCTGTTGTATTTTTCCGGTGGGCCTGAATACTGTTTGTAGGTTGTGTTTTTGCATAAGTTTTCCCATCTGATCAGTGATTCCTTTGATATATGGGAAAACACTTTTTCTGTGGGAGACAGTGGGTCACATAAAAACCTCTTGATTCACCCTTGGACTAATCTCATCAACACCCAGCCTCATTTCCCTGCACCTATTTACCTTAATTAAGCAACGCTTAATTCTGTTCACCTAAACCATTAGCCCTTCCTGCCAGGGACTTGTAGGTTCATCAGATCTCTCACACATCATTGTCCACCTCAGAAAAGCCCATTAAGTTATTATTTTTCTGGCAAACGCCTCATACCTACCTGAGGGTATGTTTTGCCCTATATCAGAAGCACCTGGCTTTCCAGCAGTGTCTGTGTGCCTTGAATTCTCCACACACACACACACTTTGTTGGGCTCTCTTCTCTCTTGAAATGCTGGCCATTTTGCGCCTTCCATGGACTGCCCCTAAATCACTTTCCCCCCTCTTCACTCTTAGCTCATGTATGTGTTTTTAGTATGTTTGTGTGTGTGTTTATGCATTTTTGTCCATTTCCATTTTCTTTAAAAAAAAAAACCCAAAACCTTTCCAGTTGAACATCTGCCTGGTTGGTTTGAGAGTTCTCTTAAGGAGAAAATCCTGGTATGTATAGGTGGAGAATCCCAGTTACCCCTTCTCTCGGTGTGTCTCCTTAAAGCTAATTCCCCCAACTAATTAGGAGACCAGCTCTTTGCGTAACACTGTGAGGAAAGGTTGAAGGAGCTGGGCATGTTTACAGAAGCTGGGCATGTAAGAAAGGACCGGCTGAGAAAGACCTGACCCTTTCTTACATGCCCAGGGTAATGCTGATTGCCACTTTGGGATCAGGAAAGAATTGTCCTCCTGGCCAGATTGGTCAGAAATCCTGGAGGTTTTTTGCCTTCCTCTGGACATAGAAGAGGGGTCACTTGGGGAGTGGGAGAGGGAAGGTAGTTGTAATTTTCCTGCACTGTGCAGGGGGTTGGACAAGATGACCCCCCCCTTGAGGTCCATTCCAGCTCTGTGTTTCTGTGTTCCTATCTTTGTTTCTGTTGTGCATCTCTTATATCATCTTATCATCTATCTGTTCTCTTTCATTCACCTTCTTCCTTCTGACTACTTCCTCTTTCTCTCTGTCCATCTTCACTCTGACTTTCTTCCGTCTCCAAAATAATAAGTATGACATTGCCGATGTGACTCATATCATGATACAGTTGTAGATCATGACCTATTCATTAAAACAAAATAGACAATGAATAAGAAAATCCACCGAAGGCCTTTTTTCCCCCCTTGTTGACACATCACCTCGATTAGCATACTAATTCACAAAACTTAAAATTGATGGTTAAAAAAAATATTGCTGCTGTCTTTCTATTGATCCTTAAAGAAAGAATTGGACTAGAACGTAGTAGGCTTAAATTTATCTCAGCCTGGCTGAACTATTTATCTTAAAGAATTTTACAGAACAATGAGTTAGAGCAGATGCTGATAGAGCGGAAACCGTACTGTGTTGGAGAATGAAGCATGTATCATCCCTCCCCACCCCCCAGCAATAGATTACCTACCTCTCCAGTAGGCAAGCTGCCTTACTAAAGAGCAGGAATGCTGGACAGGATTCCATACTTAATCCATTAAACTGCCTTCTGGGCTGCTCCCATAATTTACAGTAAGAGGTAGTAGTGTGAAGAGGACAGATGGACATATCTCCCTCAACTTGCAGGCTTCACCCTGCCTGGGATGATTCTGCTGTTACAGCTCAAAGCTAATGAATGCAAATGCCAGTTACAGTCCAGAAACCACCAGGGTTTGGCATATTCTCCATCATTTATGGAAACATATCATTATCCCTAACTGCCATGGGAAGTGTACCATTCTAATTGTTCACCATCACACCTGCCCATGTTCTTCTTGTAAAATGACATACCCTAGCAGTGATATTTTCTTAAGCCAAGAGAAATGTTCAAGGCAAAAATCTAGTCTGAGTAAAACAAATGGTGATAATGAACCGGGATCTTGTGTTAGGCGGGCCAAAAGTAATATCTGGGGAAACTTCCCCAGACCTTGGATGTTTGAACTGCATGGAAGGGATTTGAAGCATTACCAATCCAATATAAGAGTGATGAAACCCAGCTATCTGGCAACTGCAAGCAAAAAATCGCAATAACAGTGCAATCCTAAGGAGAGTCACTCGCGTCTAAGCCCATTCATTGGAGTGACTCTTCTTAAGATTGCATCATAAATGTACTATGTTAAGGATTCCTTTTGCACACAATTTCAACAAAAGGAGCTAAAACCCAGAAATGATTACTTTCCTAAACATATTATGTTTAGAACATGACTGTCATGATGTACCCAGTGACTAAGGAGCCTTTTACATTATTGGTAAGATAAAGATAAGATCATACATGCATGTATCTCCATTCACTTCCATGTGTTCATCTCTAGGAGCTACCTCTGCCATGGACCTGAATGAGGAAGATTCAAGAAATCTGCAGATGTTCATCCACATTCTCAGCAAAACACACACACACACATTTTGTTGGGTTGTGGATAGAAATATGCAGCTTTATCTCAAATTGGGAGAAGATGGGAACAGGAAAGAAGAAAAGTCAAAAATGTGTGTTTTGCATGAGCCCCACTGCACACTGATTTGTTTGCATGGAAAATGTCAGGCAAAACACTGCATTCACAAAGCATATCTAATTCATCCACCAAAAAAGGCATCTGTTTGTGAGTTTTCTATTTGAATCCTATTATGTTTTTGTTGTTCTACTAGATATTTCATCTGATTTGGGAAAACACCTGAGAGGTGAACAGAAACAGTTTTTATAAATACATAATGCCATAGAATCTGCCTTCCAAATGTATGTGTTATCCCAGGTTGTACGTGTGATCCCTGTAAAATGTGAACAAGGCTACATTTACCATTCTGGACATAGAAAGCCTCCTTGCACTTCATCAGACTAGTGGTCCAGTCACTCCCATTTTTGCTTATTTGGACTGCCAATCATCCCCCGAGCCAAAATAATGAGACCAACAACTGACTGGATTCAAACAAGGGCCACTTTATTAACTATTTAATTGCAGAATAAATCAACAGCAAGGGAACTAAATGGGAGCAGAACAGGCCAGGCAGGTGTCAATCCAGCCAACCTCCTTGCCTATAGGTATGGGCAAGTCACTAGCCCCAGTTTAGGGCCAAGCCTTTGGCCCGCGACCGGCAGCCCAGTGCACAGGTCACCCCCCAGGAGCGCCTAACCCTGCAGCCCTACAGTCTCAGGGAGGAGCTTACCTGAAAGGCTCCCTGAGGTGGTCACCATTCCCAGCCCTAAGCCCTACAGCCCTGGAGCTGTTCCTGATGGCCCCCTGGTCCCAAACTGGAAGCGGCTGAAAGTGCTTACTGGTTCTGCTTTCATTTCCCACCTTTACTGTGCCACTGGCATAGGCCAAGGAAGACAGCTGCCCCTTGATAGTCCTTACCACCAAACCCCTCTTCTTAGAATACACACAAAACTGAATTAACTGAGGCACTGGGATGGACCAAACCTGAGGTAGACTCACTGACTGCCTAAAAGTTATAAATTCCCTACTGGCCCTCCTATATGACTTCCTAGTTGATGGAGCCAAGGCTAGCCCAATTGCCCTGTCGGACTCAGCCCTCCAATCTCCCAAAAACTCATGGACATCCTTACCAGGGACCGATCTGCTTCCGGGGCCAACCGACAGAACCTCCCGATCTGTTTTCGGGAGAGAACGTCAGCAACCCCGTTATTAGCCCCCAGTACTTGCCATGCTTTAAACAAAATATTGTTTTTGAGGCAGATTAAAGTGAAGGCCCTGGCCAATGTCATGACCCGGGTCAATTTAGAGGTCAGCGAATTAATAACTTGAACTGTGCCAAGATTGTCGCACCAGAAATGGACTGTATATCCAGCAAACTCTGCTTTCCACAGCCCCACTGCAACCACTATTGGGAAGAGTTCCAGAAAGGTTAGATCTTTGACCCAACCCGCCCGAAACCAATCCCATGGCCAGTCCTCAGCTCACCAATGCCCTCTAAAATAAACTCCAAACCCAGAAGAGCCTGCAGCATCTGAAGATACTTGTAGCTCCGCCTCAACTAAGAGATCCTCTCGCCAGAATGAAACCCCATTGAAGGATTCCAAGAAATCATGCCAAACTAAGAGATCCTCCCTAATTCCCTTTGTGACCCTGGTCCTATGGTGAGGTAGGTATAAGCCCACCATGGCATCACAAAGGTGACTTACAAATGCCCTGCCCAGGGCCATAATTTTACAAGCAAAGTTCAGGAGACCCGCAAGCTTCTGGAGCTCCAGCAAAGTTATTTTCTTGAGCTTAGCAGCTTGACCAATTAACTTTTTTAAATCCTGGAGTTTATCCCAGGGCAAGTGGGACAACTGACCTCTAGTGTCCAATTCAATCCCTAAATATGTTAACACCCTATTAGGACCCTCCGTCTTCTCATGGGCCAACAGGACTCCCAGCTCCATGGACAAAGACCTAAAGGAGTCCAGCAAGAACTGACAGTGCCCAGTACCAGCGTCACCCACAAACAGGAAATCATCTAGGTAGTGCACAGCACTGTTCAGCCCAGTCCTAAAACGCAGGATCCATTCTAAAAATGTACTAAATTTTTCAAAAACTGCAGAGGACACAGAACAACCCATAGGAAGAGCCCGGTCCATGTAAAACTTGCCGTCAAAGACAAAACCCAACGATTCAAAGTCCCCAGTGTGAACCGGGAGAAGCCGGAAGGTGGATTTAATATCACACTTGTCAAGGTCTGCATCCATTCCACAGCTGCATACAACTTGCATAGCCTGATCAAATGATGTGTATCGTACAGAACAAAGCTCATCAGGTATCGCATCATTGTCCGACCCACCCCAAGCATAGGACAGGTGATGGATGAGCCTATACTCACCCAGAGCCTTTTTGGGCACCACCTCTAAAGGTGACACCCTCAAGTTGGGACATGGGGGAGCCACAAAGGGGCCCAACACCCTTCCTTCCATGCATTCCTTAGTGATTTTTTGCCTCACCATGTCTTCCATCCCCTTGATAGATTTAAGATTGGGAGCCTGAAATGGCCCCCTAGCCCCCTGGTAAGGTATTCTAAAACCAAACATAAACCCTTCTAACAAATACTTACCCACCTGCCGATTGGGATAATCCCGTAACATGAAGGCCAACCTTGAAACCTTAATGGGACTAGGACCCTTTTCCCCCAGCCCTTTGCTGGGCTCTACCACCAAAACTACGTTTTCCGCCCCTGTTGCCCGACTTAGATCTTGGCCTGGGGCAACTAGAGAGCAGGTGGGGGCCCACACGTAGCAGGCATTCGTGCCAAAAGGAACACACCTTTCTACTGCAAGTGCCCTGTGAAGTAAACTCCCAACAAAGTGGGCACCTTTGAGGTGCCTGCCCGCTGGGTACTCTGGCTGAAACCTGACCTTGCAAATGATGGACCACATGATCGCTGTCCGAATAGTCCCCAGCCACTGGCCTAGCAGCCGCCATAGCCTCCAGCCACAGGTGGGGGTGAATCCAGTCCCATCTCCAGGTTGGATTCATGGTGGCCTTCATTCTGAAGCCTTCATCATATTCCAGCCATGCCATTCCAGTAAATTGGATATATGCTTTGTAAATTATGTCCATGTACTTGAGCATCTGGGATGCCCTCCAGGGTTGTTGATGGACAATGATCCCCGCATATATAAGGAACCCTGGATGCCAGTTGGCCCATATCCTATCCGCCCTCTTTTCTTAATGTGCTCCTTCTCGCACTCATCTAAATCCTCCTTATCTTTTTTGTCCAGTTCTCTAAAAAGGAGGGTAAAGACATCTACAAAATCCCCTTTAAGGATCTTGTCTTGTGTGGCTGCGGACAGGTGGTCACCCAGGGGAAGCTCCAGCTCGCCAGTAGGCAAAGCTTTTGCCAACACATGCTCGTACTGATGCCCCGAACAGCACGTGCAGCCATGCTGCGGGCCCTACCACCCCTGTGATGAATTTGACCCACACCCTGCTGAACCCAAGGCACCTCCACAGCCCAATGACTGTGAAGGTGAAGGCCCAGAACCATCATGGCCCCCGAGCCCCAGGGCCACTTCTTTGACTCCTCTTCTTGCTTACCGTCCTTGGAAGGGGGGCCCTTTTGGACCTCCAGCCGGCGCCCATCATCAGCCTCGTCCCCTTGCTGTCTGCTCCCCTGCTGGTCACCTGATGGCCCCTCGCTGTCCTCCATCATGGCCAAATGTACTAGGATCTTAGCCTGAAACGCAGAAGGAGACTTAGTTTTTGTCATCTTGGTGCCAGCTGTCACTGCTGTCGGCAGGTTGGACTTTCCCCGTTGTCTTTCCAAAGCATCCAGGCAAGCCAGGATAGCTGTGTTAATGGAATATGATTCTTCATCTGTCGAGTCATGCCCCACCGGCTCAGGGTTAGGCCTCTTAGGAGCCGGTTGCTTGCCCTTAGCCTGGCCCTTGCCCTTCCCAGGAGCCATGCTGCCTATGGTATGGCAAAGTCACACTTAAGATTGAGGTCTAGGTGCCTATGCCCCAGAGTATCAGAGCCTTGCACTGCAGGGGGAAGGTTGTACAAGTATCAACCACTAGGGGGAGTTCTGGCAAAACTGTAGGTAAAGGTAAAGGTTCCCTTGCTCGAAAGCCAGTCGAATCCGACTCTAGGGTTGCGGTGCTCATCTCCGTTTCAAAGCCGAAGAGCCAGCGCTGTCCGAAGACGTTTCCGTGGTCATGTGGCCAGCATGACTAAACACCAAGGCACACGGAACGCTGTTACCTTCCCACCAAAGTGGTACCTATTTATCTACTTGCAATTTCTTGCTTTCAAACTGCTAGGTTGGCAGGAGCTGGAACTAGAGACAGGAGCTCACTCCATCATGCGGCACTCTTGGGTCTTGAACCGCTGAACTACTGACCTTCCACAGCCTGCAGTTCAGCGTCTTAACCACTTGAGCCACTGCCACAGGAAAATTCCACTACCTATGTGGAACATGAATTGCCCAGCAACAGCCACCAGGGGGCAACACGAAGGGCCTGTCTATGTCAACCTATTTAGAACTCCAATTGCCCAGCAACAGCCACCAGGGGGGAACACGAGGGCCTGTCTAAGTTAGCCAGCTCAAAAGTGGCCTGAATAGGCAGCCGCTATTCCCAACGGCCCAATCTCACTATACCATCCTGCAAGCCAGGTTCTACACAGGCCAGTAGTCCAGAGCCACCCAGCCAATGCCGCCCTATCAGACTCCCAGCGGGCTCACAGACCTACCCCACTGCAGCAGACCCACTTTGGCCCCCACCGCTGGGTAAACGAGTATTGGGAAGGGGTAGGGATCAATGTTCCCTCTAAGCTGTGGAATCTTGTGAGCAAAAATTCTACTTTTGTGAGCTGCTGGCATTAAAGTTGTGAGCGAGCCATTTGGCTGCTGCATAGACTAGTTTGCTCTGGAGCCATTCTTCCTGAGCTAAGACAAAAATGTGTGCGCTGGAGGCTAAAAAACTGTGAGCTGGCTCACACTAATTCAGCTTAGAGGGAACACTGGTAGGGACCGCGGTATTGGGAAGGGGTAGGGACTGTGTGTGTGGGGGGGGCACAAGCCCAACACTTATCTGTGCGGCCCTGAAACTGTGTCCAAGGGCCATTAGGAGGTCTCTGCCCCCTGAAAAACACCGGCACCTAAGCCGGCCACTGCCACAATCCTGTGGACGAAATGCCACTTTGCGCAGCCACCTTGAGCGCCGATGCTCAGATCGGGCTGCTGCCACCTCACAGCCGCTTCCCGCACAGCAGCCACCTCAGGATCGCATTCCGTGCAGGTAAAAGCCCGCGCATGCCGATCCCTTAACGTGCTCAGATGTCAAAGCTCCAAGCACAAGGCGACAACTGCCACGGGTGGGAACGGGGCCGAGCCTATAAAGGCCAGCCCCGCCCACCCGGTGCTGCGACAGTCAGTGTCGCAGCGCAGCTGTCAATCTCACCCCTTTCTCTGTGAGGCAAAGCAGCCCGTGCGCTACAGCGGCACTTCTGCGAGCGCACGAGCCCCAAGCTCTCCAGTTCTCCTGCAAAGTCTTTCACAGTGTGCTGCCAGAATTCCTAAGGACTGAATGTGGGGCCTTGGAGAAGCTAGGCATGCGTTCTACCCTCAAGCTATGGATCCACTGTAGCTCCCAGGAGGGACCAACCACCACCACCCAAAAGAGGGGTGAGGATAAACCTGCAACTAACACACCAAAACAGCAAACCCAAAAAGATTGAGGAACAAATCAAGTCTATCCTGAAAACATATGTAATCCAGAAGAAGAACAGTTAACTTTTATACCCCACTTTTCTCTACCCTAAGGCGTCTCAAAGCAGCTTACAGTCACCTTCCCTTCCTCTCCCTACAACAGTCACCTTGTGAGGTAGGTGGGGCTGAGAGAGTTCTAAGAGAACTGTGACTGACCCAAGGTTACCCAGCAGGCTTCGTGTGGAAGAGTGGAGAATCAAACCTGGTTCTCCAGATCAGAGTCTGCTGCTCTTAATCACTATACCAGGCTGGCTCAAATAATTTTACTAAATAAACAAAATGGCCATAATTAATAGTTTACATTAAAAACTCTTAACAGACCAGATTAATAAAAACAGTATTTAAGCTCCCAATGGAGACTTCATGAAACACAAAGTGTTTATCACTTTCTACACTCTTCTGCTTCCTAGCCTGACAGCCACCTTGGTCAAGTGGAATCACAAAAATCATCCAGTCAGTGAAAGGGCCTCTTTTATTAGGAACAGCTGCTCCTTTATCTGTGCCCTCCATGAAAGCTGTCAGTTTCTGATATATTTTACAGGTGGCTCCGGTGGTCATAAAAAAATTAGTAAGCAAAACAGGAGATGCCTCTTCTGCATTTTTGGAAGATTTTACAGTTATAGGAATGCACTATCAGCACAGTTCACCCAAATCGTGGCCGAGAGTCATCTTTACAAGGGAGTGTTTTGTGATATTGCCTGTCAGTTCTGATTACCTTTTGATCAACAGCTTTGCCGTAATGGCCCTGCCCAAAGCAGCTGACTTTGACAATGGGAATGCGCTTAAACAGAGTTCGCGGTGCTATATGTTCGCCTTTTCACAGCAGGTGTGATAAATTATGTTAACTTTTATAGACAATTGAAAACAGGGTGACCTCTCGGGTTTCTCATGCTTTGAATTGGAGTCCAGAAGGCATTTAGAGCTTGTGACTCCAGAAAGATGGGGCTCCCGCAAATAAATTGCCGACAAGAGCTGACAGCAAACATATGAAATGGAAAATAGCCCAAGTGTTTTGAAATTCAAAAATATTCATCATCTTCAAGTTTGCTCCTTAACCCCAACATTTATTCCTTTTCCATGATTGAAGGCTCAAGGTATTTCTGGATCTTTGCTTCCTAATGGTTCAGAGTGGGTTTAAAGGAGGAAAAAGGTAAAATGCTTATCTACAACAGGCTGAGATTAAAGCACCTACTTAAACACAATCACTTTTCTAATATACAACCCAGGTATATTCTCCCATGAAGTTTTGGCACTTGATTATTAATGGTCTTCATTTGTGAATAAGCCATCTCAGAAACAGAGCATTCACATCATTCAACATACTTTAAATGCTATTATTATTTATGTAGTTATTATTTATTAAATTAGACGCAGGGTGGCGTTCTATAAAATACAAATAAAATCATAAATTATGTAAAGTCCAATTCTAAAATATCCAAAACCTATATGATGCCATAATACAATTTTAGTCCCCCAGTTTACTTTACTTTAACAATACTTTAACAGCGTACTTTAACAATACTTTAACAGTGTACTTTAACAATACTTTAACAGTGGGGGGAGAAGGTAGAAGCAGTTAGTGCACAAGCATCTGTGGACCATTGATCTTAAAACCAGTTCATGTCAAAAAGCCGTAGCTGATAAAAAAAACACTGCTGCCCTCAGCCGTATGATCGGCAGAACATCTCTGCCTTGCAGGCCCTGCAGAATTGTAACAGGTCCTGCAGGGCCCTGATGTTAGTAGGCAGAGGGTTCCACCAAGCCAGATCCAAGGCCCTTTGGGCCAGGGACATCCAATAGAGAGCCAGTTTGGTGTAGTGTTTAGGACTGTGGACTCTAATCTGGGAGAACAGGGTTTGATAGTTGGAAAAATGCCAGCCTGGTGACATTTGTGACCTGGATCTCCATTGACAGGGAAGCTTCCAGGACCACACCCAGACTCTTGACCATCTGCGGTGATGTTAAGAGTGCATCATAAAGAGGCGGGAACTGATGCCCCAGTCCTGAGTCCCACCATCCACCCAGCCAGAGAACCTCCATCTTTGATGGATTCAGTCTCAGCCAACTCTGTTCCAACCACCTCACCACAGTTTCTGAACCCTTGGCCAAATTGCCTGGGGTGGCAACCAGCTAACCGTCCATCAACAGATAAAGCTGAGCATCATCAACATACTGATGGCAGCCCAGCCAGAAACTCCGAGCCAGCTGGGCAAGAGGGCACATGTATTCACACATTCAACTATACAACATCCAACATTATTGCAGCAGTAATCAAGCATTGTGAGCGTTTAACTGGCCCCCGGTTACCAAGTACTGGCCATCAGTTATGAGAAATTATTACATTTTGCTGAAGACACTACAAACTAATTGTGAAATTCTTCCATGACTGTTTTAAAAATTTGGGCCCTCCCCTTGGTAATTGCTGGTTTACACATAAATGTACAGACATGTACATGTCTTAAATGATACTTGCACAGCTGTGCCGAAACTGAGGCAATATCACTGGGACCAGTGTGCAGATGTCCTGGCATTGCATAGAGCATCTTTAACAGCTCCTTCTCAGGAAGGAAAGAAGAGAAGTAGCAGGTGTGAGTCAAGCCATACCAAGACAAAAAGAACTGGCTTAGGAAATACTGGTTAGAATTGCCAGGCCTCCCACTATGGTGAGAGGCGTCCAACTACAGTGGGAGGCTACCGGCCAATCACCTTAGAAAATTTACCAGCATCCTCTATGCTCGGATGTCACTCCCAGGTATCTCTAGGAATTGCCAGAAACTCTGTGGTTTTACAATAGAGTTTCTAGCAATTCCTAGATCTACCCAGTGTAACTTCCAGGTTGTGCTCAGAAGTGACATAGTGGAATTGGCAACATCAGCAACATCACATACACATCAGTGTCTCTGATCCTCAACCCTCCCTACTGCTGGTAACTCTTGAAGAGGGCTATGGGGGAATCATCTGTCCCATGCAAGAGGAAACCAGAAAGGATCCCCACTCAAGCAAGGCTGGAGTGAGAGAACTGGCAGACGGACCATAGCGGCGGAGACTGTGGAGGCCCTAGCAGGAATTGTGGGCCAGTGATGAGGTGTCTGAGTCTCCCATTGCCCAAGTTCATACAGGGGGTCAGGTGCCCAACTGGTTAAGATCAAGAATTGGGTTTGTTCCTTCTGAGGACTCAGAAAAAAGAGTGCTTTTGTATTTTTGTTAGTTAAGTAAACTGGCAAACACAGAATTAATTGGTTGCATTAAGCTGGTCATGTGTTCAATATTTTCACCTAGTTGTTCTGCTCAATGAACTTAAAAGCTTATTGCAAAATATTCCTTGTGTATGAAGTCTGAATACATGCCAAAACCCCAGACTCTAGGCATGTGCACTGAAAAATTATTCAGTTTTTATTTTTATTCTCCTCTCGGTTTATTTTTATTATAACTGTTTGAATTCTTTCCTTCCAAGGAACTCATGGCAGTGGGTGTAGTCCTCCCCTCCTTCATTTTATCCTTACAATGACCCTGTGAGGTAGGTCAGGCTGAGTGTGTGCGACTGGAGCAAGGTCACCCAGCAACTTTCCATGGCACAGTAGGGAGGATTTGAACCTGGTCCTCTCCCAGATCCTAGTGTGATGCTCTAACCACTGGCTATTATTGTCAGTTCCCATTTTCATTTGTTTCAGTGGGCAACACATTTTTGCCTGTAACCTTTTCTCCTCAGTACTTTGATCTCGATCTCATTGAAACTGTGAAGACTTTGTATGTACCATAACAAAAAGCCTGCCGTGGGGGCCAGGGACAGTCACAAAATATTCAGAGGTTGCAAGCCATGCATCTTCCTATGATGTTGGCAACTTAAGAACATAAGAAGAGTCCTGCTAGACCAGACCAATGGTCCATTTAGTCCAGCATCCTGTCTCACACAGTGACCAACCAGTTCCTCTGGAGGGCCAACAACAGGGGATAGAGGCCAAGGCCTTCCCCTGGTGTTGCCTCCTGGTGCTAGGATTCAGAGGATTACAACCTCTGAATGTGGAGGTACTAATTAGTACCTCACTCAGTCACCAGGGCTTGTGGCCACTGATGGACATCCTGCATGAATCTATCTAATCTCCTTCAAAGCTGTTTATTCCTGTGGCCATCACGATATCCTGTGGCAGTGAATTCCACATTTTAATCACTTTCTGTGTAAAGTAGTGTTTCCTTTTGTCCGTCCTGAACCTACTGCCCACCAGTTTCATTGGATGCCCTCGAGTTCTAGCATTTTGGGAGAGGGAGAAAAAATTCTCATTGCCAACTCTTTTCATCCCATGCATAATTTTATAAACCTCTGTCATGTTCTCCTGTAGTCATGTCTTTTCTAAACTGAAAAGTCCCAGACTCTTCAGCCTTTCCTCATAGGGATGGCGCTTCAACCTCCTCATCATCTTGGTTGTCCTCATCTGCACTTTCTCCATCTCTGCAAGGTACTTTTTGAGATATGGAGATCAGAATTATACACAGTATTCCAAATGAGGCTGCACCTTAGATCTATACAGAGCCATTACAATATCAGATGTTTTATTCTCAATCCCTTTCCTAATAATTCCTTAGTGTTTGCCCTTTCCACTGCTGCAGCACCCTGGGTTGACACTTTCATTGAGTTATCCATTACAGTCTTCAAGATCTTTTTCACTCTCAGTCTCAGCAAGTTCAGACCTCATTAACCTATACTTAAAGTTGGGGGGGGGGGTTTGGTCACAACGTGCATCACTTTAGAATTACCAGCACTGATCTTCATTTGCCACACTGTGATCCACTCACCCAGTTTGTGGAGGTCCTCTAGCTTCTAAATGGGTATTCCTTGTAGACACAAAAATGATGGCTCCAGGTTCTTCTGAAACATTTCCAGTTCTACTGAAGCAGAGAAAATCCAGGACTGGCTGTTTGCTTTGAGGAAGATAGACGGGGTGAAAGCACAAGAGTGCCAGGAAACACATCAGTGGGTGGCAAGGTACCCAGTAGTATCACACTGGGGATAACTTCACTATATGATCCTCTTCAGCTTTGGGCCAAACTGCATGATCTGGGGTAGGGGGAGTAGATCAGGGACTCACTTTCCCCAAAGCCACACAGTAGCTTCAACGTAGCTCCACAGTCAGCCCCAGAATTATGCAAAAAAAATCCTATTGGGGTCTTTTTGGTTTGGGAAAATGGTATGGTGGGAAAGCAGGAGTTCTTCTCCCACCCAACACCACAGTTCTAGTTCTGAGCTGAACTGGGCTCCTAGTGGTTGTTAAAACAACTTTCCTTGAAGTTGCTGTGCACTTGTAGGGAAGAGCAAGCCATGGACTCGATTCACCAGAAAAGATAATATATAGTTTGGCCCTTTGAAGGTCATCATACATGAACATCTTCCCCTTTAGCCTTTCTCTTTTCACAGTACCTTTCAGTTTTTCAAGTTTACACAAGTATATACAGCAGTTTCTTTCTACTCATCACTTTATTACCTCAGTATTTACTGAGAAGTTGCTAAATGAGTGAATGGTTGCTATTTTAAAGCACAGTATTTGACATTGCTTGATTCGTGGGGCTCATTGATACAGCAAGGCGATCACATACATGGGCAGTAAGAAGTTGTTTTACATAGCAGCAAAAATATGCCCCCCAAATGAAATCCAAATGGACAGTGATAACCACACTTCCTTATTAGACAAAACTAGGGTGAAATGCTCGATGAATGCAAGTTTTCATGAAATCGTATTTGATGGAGCCGTCTAATTCCTTAATTTGTCTTTGATTTAATATTTGTTGAAGAGCTTTAAGGTGTTAAATGAACAGGCTTGTTATCTGGATTGCATTTATAGCCTTTCTTAAACAGAGGCATCATATTAACCATTCTGCAGTCATTAAGGATCATCCAAGAGTTAACCGATTTAGCAAAAATCACCAGCTATTTGCTCCTCTGATCTTCGAGATCTGAGTTAATTAAGATGCAGTCAGTTTTGCTTTTCAACCCTCATTTTCATTCCCATCCTTATCAACATGGTTTTACTGTATATAATTCTTCCTCTTCTTTTGCTCTCCCTTAAATTAGAGGTATTAACAACACCCAGATGCTTCTCTTTGCCATCATCATGGCAGTTAAATCTTACTTAGGCCCCAGTCACATGGAGCATTTGCCCTGCCAAAGGCACGGTAGCCTTGCGGAGTTTCCGGGCATGATCACACCTGCACATCTGGGAGGTGTAGCACTCCCGTGGCCAATCCATGGCTTCCTGTGGAAAAAGCGGAGTTAAAAACTACCTGCTAACCAGTACTATCTTCCGTTAAATGCGTGGCACCAGCAGGCATCTGATCAGAGACACGCTGGTAGCCCGTCGCTTCCAGCAGCTGTCGGTGTCGGGTGCATGTGCACAAATGCGGTCTTGCTGCATTGCCTCGCCAGTCCTGCTGCATTGCCTCGCTGGTCTGATCGGCTGCCGGAGGCCTGCAGACGGAGCCGGGGTGTGTGTGTGTGAGATCCCGCTACCGCACTTCTTTTTGCTCCGCCGCTAAAAGCCTCCCATCCCCTGCAGATTATCCCGCTCGTGTGACCGGGGCCTTAGTTAGATATTATACTCCACTTTTCTGCCAAATGGGGTTTCTTACAACAAAGTTCTCCCTCCCTCAGTTTATCATCACAACAACCACCTATAAAGTATTTAATGTTTTAGCTTCTGTATTGCAACCCAAGGTAGGTAACACCTGTAATGGCACCTGTCTGTGATGCTCTGAAATGCTTTGTATTATGCTGCCTTCATGACTTCCTTAGCATTCCCTAATGACTTGCACTGCCACCAACGGCTCCCACTCAAAGAACAGGATAGCTTAGTTATATTTGATAGAATGAAAGAACAGTCAGTGCACAAAGGTCATTGTAAGGTAAAAAGGGATGCTTTAAAGAAAATGACTGTCCTTACTTAAATAGAGTTCATTTAGAAGTACAAAAGCTAATGGTTTCAGCATGGTTCAAAAGTGTAATGGTTTCCTTCATTCAGAGTCTCAGGCTGCGTTCAGACGGCCAGTCAATCCCGCCATGAGCCCTCCTAAAATTTTATCCCGATTTTCTTAATCCAGCCTAGCACGACCAGACCGCCCCCCCCCCCGTGAAATAGCCTCACCATGCGTTGTTCCCGCCGTGATTTGTCTACACGGCATCCACCGAGGATTTTTTTTTTTTTTAAGTTTTGTACATGCGCATAGGCAAGGCTGCGCCTCCTTGGATTCCATGCAGGAGATTCCGCATACTTCAGTTTCTGTTTTGACCCATGCTTGCAGGGATGGAAAGAATAAGTCCTGGTCCTCCCCCTTGCCATTGCCATCATGATCAATGGAGGGACTATTTTGCAAGTTAGAACAGTCCTTCCCACCCTCCATCTCCCATCGCGGTAACATCTTGTCCCTAAAATAAATAAGCATGAATATTACATTCCTCGTAGCGCTTATCGCTGAATGTGTTTCCTCGTTAAAGCGCACATAGGGTTTCAATTTTTAAAAAATCGCGCCCCCGTCGGCTCGGTCTGACATCAGCTGACAGGAGCATCGCGTGCTAATGGAGTGACCAGACGGAAGAAAGTCTGCAGTTGTCACGCAGGTAAGCGAAAACCCTACATTGAAACTGCTTCTTTTTAAATCAGGATTGGAGGCGCAGCAGAACGGGATGCCTACGGGACCGGAATATTTCCCAGATGTTTCTGTCTGGTCATGCATTTTTGATCCGCAAGGGAGTCGTTCCTATGGCAGATCAAAAGATCCATCTGAACGCACCCTCTGGGAGAACCGGGTTTGATTCCCCACACCTCCACTTGCAACTACTGGATGACCCTGGGCAAGCCATGGTTCTGTCAGAGCTGTTCTCTCATGGGCAGTTCTTAAAAGAGTTCTCTCAGCCCCAGCTACTTCACAGGATGTCTATTGTGGGGAGGGGAAGGGAAAGGAGTTTGTAAGCTGCTCTGAGACACTGAGTGAAGGGTGTGGTATAAATCCAATATCTTCTTCTCTTCTTGTTCTTCTTCTTAAGATTACTAGTTTCCTGGTTGCAAGATTAGTTTCCTAAAAAGGCCTAGACACAAAGACTTATTTTCACCTTTTGCCATTTAGGGGGATTAACTTCCACAGGCAGAACACAGACTTCTCTCAATGGACAGCACCTCATTCAGTCTCCCCTCCCTCCCATTCCCCTGCCCCTCACACAAACCCTCTGAACTCCACCAATTAGGGTACAGCTAGCATCCTGTCATAACACGCTTCACTCACCCATACAGCCTTACTTACCACAGCAACATACATATACATATAAAACTCCTCATTAAAGAAACACAGCATGCACAAAATATTTACATAGCAAAACGTTACAAAGCAGGTTAGGCAGAGAGAGACTGACTGGCCCCAGGTCACCCAGCAAGCTTCCATGGCAGTGCGGAAATCTGAACATGGTCCTCCCATATCCTTGTCTCACACTCTAACCACTACAGAGGCAGAGCAGGCCACGTTATTATAATAGTGCTTCACATATGCTCTCATGCAGCCAAGTGAACAGCTTATCATTCGTGAATCCTAGTTGCTCCCTAAAAGGCAATGATCATCGACTTCTGTTTCTACAGCTTTCTCAAGATGTTAGGATAAGCGCTCTTCATGGCAATGAAAATTGATGGTTATGGCTACTATGTCACACTACACATGATCAGGTAGATGCAAGGGGGTATAACGAAGGGGTAGAGACAGGCTGTTTTATCACAGTGTTGTGGCTTTCTCCAAATCCACAGTTAAAGGCATCAGGAGAACTAGACATGGATCTTCTTCATGTTATCTAGTTCTACCCATATTTTGATGTAACTACAAGCCAAATAACCTAATTTTGTCTCCATATGAAATGGGCCTCAAACACCATTGGATGTCTTTTCATTGGGAATGTTTCATATGGACCAAGCTTGAGGATAATACCTGTGATCAAAGTGGATGGAAGAAGAAGGGGGGGAAAGAGCATGGCAGTTGTCACTGAGAACCACAGAGGGTCTATCTGTCATAGAGCCATGTCTTTTTCTACATTCTCCTTCTCTGGATTCAAATCATCTAGCATTGGCAAGGACTCTGCCCTTTGTGAAATATGTCGTAGTCTTTTTTTGGACAACAGCATGCCTTTTAGGTTATTATTTGGGTTCCCAACCTTTTTGAACCTTCAGGCATCTTTGGAATTCTGACACAGCATTGTGGGTGCAACCACAAAATGGCTGCCAAAAATGGCTTCCACGGGAGGTACAGCCAGCCACAAAAAGGGCTGCAGCAGCTTACCTTCAGCCACACAGTGAAGATCTTTATGCTGTGGTGGCAGCTGCTGCCAAAGCAACATTTGGAAAAAAATCTGTACAGCCAATGAAATCTCTGCTTGGCAATACAAAGTCTTGCTGGGCAAAAGCCTACCTGGCCCCGCCTACTTTCTAAAAGTACTTGGTGGTGCCATGGTGCCCATGAGCACCATGTTGGAAACCCTTGGTCTAGTCTCTCTGAAGTAGGGTTCCCAAACCCCCCATCCCAGCAGGGGTTCCCCCAGTTTTGGGGGCTTCAGCCCTTTACTGGCCAGCTGGCCAGTGGGGGAAACCCCACTCCCAAACAGCCACGTCCCCAACACAATGATTTCACCTGGAAGTGATGTCATCACATTGGGGACATTGCACGGGATGCTCTGGTTTGAGAGCAAAACTCTATAGTATATTTGGCTTAAAACTATAGAGTTTTGCCCTCAAACCGGAGTGTCACTGTGCAATATCGCCAACACAATGACATCACTTCTGGGTGACATCATTGTGTCAGGGACATCCTGGAACGCCCCCAAATCATCCTGCCAGCATGGCAAGGGGACCTGGCAACCCTACTCTGAAGATGACTAGCTGCTTCAGCAACAGTTAGTATGCAAAAAGTATTCTTGTGTTTCTGTGGCCTAAGTCTTACCATTTAGACAAGTCCTGGCCAATCCAGAGGCTTCATACTGTCTATCGGTACGTCTCTCAGTGGTAAGGACTAATATTATACAACTCTATTTGCTAGTGCTCCTGAAGAAGTCTCTGAGGCCCACAGTGTGTTTTCCTCAACCGGGATTCAATTTCACTTCCTGGTGCACTGTGCTCAAACCACGGAGTTCCTCATAATTTGCTTGTAAACTCCTATATGCATTAATGGCACAATGGCATCCTAGGCTCAGAATGTAGTTATAAGGCACCTGATACAGCAATCGTGCTAAAGTTATGCAGGTAGGGTTTGGTCATTAACTAGGTAAGAACCTCATATATGCCTGTTCAAGTTCAAGATGGAAGAAAGGTGGGATTTAACAGTGCCATCCTAAACAGAATTACACCTAATCTCATTGATTCAGGATGGCACTATAAATTAAATAATATGTATAAATATACAAAATAGAAAGACAATATTCAGGTGCCACCCATGCATTTTGGCTGAACTGAGTTAGACGCTCTAATATAGGGGTCCTCAACATGGTGCCCAGGGGCACCCAGGTTCCTGCCAGCTCCTTTCCTGGTGCCCACCAAGTGCTTTCAGTAACTGGGCAGGGCTTTGTGGGGCTTTTGCCCAGCAGGGCTTCTGATTGGCTGTGCCAATTAAAAAGGCATCCTGTTAAATAGGATTTCTGCCTGAAATGCTGAAAAATTACTATTAGAGTTATCTATAACCTTGCTCCCTGACTTTTTGTGGTTGGGTTTGCCTTGTGCAGCAGCCATTTTGTGATTGTGCCCACGGCCCTGTGTCAGAATACCAAAGGTGCCCACAGGCTCAAAAAAAATGTCCAGTCCACTGCTCTAATATATCCATTTTAACTGAAAAAAGTCACTTAGAAACTAGGCTTTGAAAGATATAAACTCCAGACTCCATAGCATAATGTCTTGGTTTTAACTTTAAAGTCTTTTTTTAGAAAAGTTTTGCAACATATTCTTGCTTGACTGACCTCGATGGGCAAACAATTACTTCAAATAGTGTAAAACTACTTGTGGGGAGAAAAAAGAAGTGTTTGTTCCTGACAACATCTCTTTAGACAAAACGCTAACTGAAAGTGTCACGTCTGGACTGCCAACATACTGCCAAGTGTCAGACTAAGTTAAAAGTGCACTGCGAATAAACTCTGGTCAGAGTCTGAAGGCCAGTTCCGGGCCTTGGCAGGACAATCGAAAGTAAACAAAAGATGTCAAAAGGTGTCTGTGCCCTGAGCTCTGTTCAGCTGGTTCACAAGGCTGTTCATCCTCAGCTGGTACAGAGCAGTTTCATTCTTGGCTGGGTCTCTCAGAAATCGTTGTGAGCAACGGAGGTTAAAAAAGTCTTAAGGGGGTTTCTACACTGGTAGGGGAAGAGCAGTTCTGGATGAAAGCCACAAATAAATTAGAGGATTCCAGAGGCTGTCCTTCAAGTTTTATGAGGAGATATGTACCCACTAGCAAACTGCAGAACTAGAGTTGCCAACCTCCAGGTGGGGGCTGGAGATCTCCCAGAGTTACAACAGATCTCCAGACTACATGGTGGTGGTGGTGGCGGCGGCAGAAAGTGCTGTCAAGTCACAGTTGACTTATGGTGACCCCCATGGAATTTTCAAGGCAAGAGATGTCCACAGGTGGTTTGCCATTGTCTCCCTCAGTGTCACGAGCCTGGCATTCCTTGGTGGTCTCCCATCCAAATACTAGCCAGGGCCAACCCTGCTTGGCTTCCAAAATCTGACAAGGGCCTGGGCTATCCAGATCAGGGCCAGACTATAGAAATCATTTATTAATTAAAAACTTTTTAATCCCCCCCCCCGGAGAACATGGCTGCTTTGGGAGACGGATTGCATGAACCCTACCAAGGTCCCTCTCCTCCCTCCATCCCACTCTCTCAGGCTCCACCCTCAAATCTCCAGAGTTGGCAACCTGATGCAAAACCATTTTCGGTCCAGAATTAGGCCAGAAATTCATGTATGCTGATAGATCAGAACTGAACAGAGATATGTGTTGGCAGAGTTTAAACATGCAGAGAAACAGAGCAACAACTGTTTAACGAAAATAACTTTGTTTATTAAAGAAGAAACTCTGATAGAACAGAGGAGAGGGAGAGAGGCTTAACTGTCTAACTGCTGGGAGAGACAGGAATGAAGGGGGAGGCCTCAGTTGGAGCAGGAAGTCCCCAAAGAGCCAATTAGGGGATGGGAAGGACATAACTTGAAATTGTGGGAAGTGTCTACTCTAACTGTGCTAACTAGCAGTCCTGCAGCTGAACTTTGTTTCAGGAGTTTGGTTTAGTGGTTAACTGCATGGACTCTAATCTGGAAGGACCAGGTTTGATTCCCCACTCTTCCACTTGCAGCTGCTGGATGACCTTGGGCAAGCCGTAGTTCTGTCAGAGCTGTTCTTGAAAGAGCTCTCTCAGCCACACCTACGTCACATGGTGTCTGTTTTGGGGAGGGGAAGGGAAAGGATTTTGTAAGCCACTCTGAGACCGAGTGAAGGGCGGGGTATAAATCCAAGCTCCTCCTCTTCCTCCTCCTCCTCCTCCTCCTCCTTCTTCTTCTGAACCCCCACCCTGCCCCAAGGGATTACTTTGCACTTGGGGGCTGTGTTGCAACATGGCACCCTTCTCAGCTCATATGCTAGACAACTCTCTCTATGTAGTAGCAGCTAACTGAGGCATTGACAAAAACTGTTAATCTGTTCCTTCTTCTTTGGCTGGGCAATTGGAAGTTCCATAGTAAACTGGACAGGCAAGAAGAAGAAGGCAAAAAATGCTGGATTTTATTCATGACACAACCAGACGATTTTAAATGAATCCTCCTAGTTTTTAGATGGGGGCACCCAAATTTACCATCACCTATTGGACAGTCAGGTCCACAGATTTCACACACACACAAACACGAAAAAAGTGCTTTGCAGTTTAAGAGTCAGCAGAAAAAGCATAAATCAGGGTCTCTGCCCCAAGGATCTTGCTATCCACATTTAGGTAGTGGGAAAGAGAGCAGAGAGAGATGTGGAAGAGGTAGAAAGCTGACACGGTAATTAAAAAGAATCTTCTTGTACAGGAAGTGGCTGTCAGAAGCACAAAAGTGCTGCATCTACTGTAAGAAAGTGCTACCCTACTAATTCTAGGATAGAGAATTCTTTCATCCACCATCACCACGACTACCCTGCCAATTCATTCATTTGTGCAGGGAAGGGTCAAGCCCCTGGAAATCTCTGATATGTAGCTTCCGAAGGACAGTGAAACACAGAAATCTAAAATCTAGTCCACCATTTATCATGTGTCCTTGATGTCACTGAATCTGGAGTCCTTGCCTTGCCTACTTTCCAGGAGCATTTGGTCTGTGTTCGTGTGCATGTATGTGTGATGAATTTTTTTTTTCTTTCTGTTTTAATTTTCCTTTGTCCTGGTTATGCATCCCTGAGCATCCACACTAAATTTTCCAGACACCTTTGTGACTTACAGTAAAACCTAAAAGTAGCCATGAAATACAAAAACTACAGCTTTTCTCCTTTCCTGGCATTCAATATGCACTTCCCCCCCCCAGTCCCCTTCTTGCTTGCTCTCGCTCTCAGTTTGCGCCTGCTCCCTCTGTTAATTAAGTGAATGATATGGCTGGTAGCAAAAAAAAACCCCAAAACCATATTGTGGATCTGCTAATCTTTGGGAGGTGTTCGTGATGTTTGCTGGGCCAGTGAAGAACCCGGGGATTGGCTCACCATATTTGCTTCCCATCTAATGAGATAAAGTCACCTGACAAACCCACTCACAATTTGAAGATCACAACATCCCTAGGGAATTCCTACCAGAAGAGCTGGAAGCTCCCCGCCATTAATAACATGTTCCCTACCACAACAAAGTTTAAGTCCAGTGGCACTCTTAAAATCAACAGAGTTTTATTCAGGGTATAAGCTTTCGTGTGCAAAGCACACTTCTTCAGATACAGCAAAACAGAATTTCTTCAGCCATTATATATAGGAATTGAGAGGGGGTTAGTTGCCAGGAGGGGTCAATTAGAGTCAGGACAGAGACAGAAACAGAAAAAATGGAAATTACCAGTTCATATGTATATACAGTAAAAAAAACCCTTCATATTTGTAATGGTTGAAGGAATTCTGTTTCACTGTATCTGAAGTGTGCTTTGCACATGAAAGGTTATACCTTGAATAAAACATTGTTGGTCTTAAAGGTGCCCCTGGACCCAGACTTTGTTTTGCTGCTTCAGACCAACACGGCTGACCACCGGAATATTCCCTACCATGAATAACATTTATGCCTGCTCCTTGGAGATGTGGCCTTTGTGTAGGCTGCAAGGTGTATGCCTCAAAGAGCAGACACCCTTGAGATGCTGGCATGGCAGGCCTTCCACACAGAAAGAGCAGGATCGCACCATATCTGTTCATTCTGCTTTGGTTTTCCCTTCCCTCTCCTTTCGGGACATGCTCTGAAGAACCAATGTGGCATCAAGATACTGCTTCCAAATATTAATACATGTTACCTTCTTGCAACGATTACAAAGGGCCTGTAAAAAAAATAATTATTAGGCTCTCCATATTACAGAGATTGAGACTAGTGGGGTGCTTGCCTTCAGCAACCTTGTAAAATCTGAGGAGGAATAAGACCTCAGGTCAAGGACTTTCTCCCAGGTTCTTAGTTAAAGGACATATATAATGGAATCCTTTGTTATTTGGAAATTGCTTGCTTCTTTTAATCGGGTGAAAGATTGAGCCGGGTGGCCCAATTGATTTGAATGCTCATAATTATACTCCAGATATTTGTCCAAAAAAATGTTTTGAAGTACAAAATGCAAAACGGATCACATTGTCTTGCTGTAAACATGTGAGGCATTTTTTAAAACCCTCTTTACAATGACAGGATACATGGCAGATTAATGATTGTTATTTGAATCTACATTTCAGTTCATTTCGCTTTAGGACATAAGTTAATAGGATATTGATGGTATTCAAACTGAAATACGTGCTTTGTAAACAGAGGCTGAGTAAATGTTGATAGGCCATTTTGCCACCTGGTCTCTTAGATTCAAATAAAGTTTCAAGGCAGAGATGGCATGCATCATTAAATCGGGGTCACCAGATTTTTCCCCTCACATCCATTACACCCTGACCTGTAACTGTAAATGCTCTAGAATTTGTAAAATTATGCCTGACTCTTCAGTCATTCCTTGACAATGATATGACTACCACCACCACAGTTCCCTGCTACAACAACAACAACTGCTAATTGTTGTTGTTATCTCCTCCTCCTATCATTATCATTACCTACTGCTACTACTATCATTTATTACCACAACCTACTGCTACTATTCCTACATTTTTATTACTTCATCTTGCTGTTGTGGCTATTACTGCAACTACTTCAAATTATTACCATTATGCTTCCAATATTTATGTGTTGTCATCTAATTATATTCCTATTGTGTAAAGGGACACTCTGCAAAAAGACAATGCCTTCCTCAGAAACTCAGGTCTTCTGAATCTGATCAAGCCTATTATACATTCTACTGAATTATTTTTGTTTCCCCAGGAACATTTGTTGGATGTTGTAACTCTGCATGCAGGAGGATCTGGGAGGGGAAGGCTTAAGAGAATTCTCTCACTCAAGTATAGTTGGCCCCACCCTCTCATTGGTTAGATGTGGAACCTCTATGGCTGTTGCTTGCTTCCTGATCCATCCTATATAGGACCTCTCTTCTTCTCTCTCTCACAATGTTAAGTGTACCTACAAGAACATGTCATCTAAGATGTGCTTCTATTTTTGTAAGTAAGATTCCTTTCTCTTGTCACCAATGAAGTCAGGTCATCTTTGTAATTTGTCCGAACAGCATTTTTTTTTCCTTAACTGGAAAATGTGGAGGATCAGGGATACTGTGTAAAGCTTCTCTGCTTCCAAGGCAATTAATATTTTTTTTACATTTAACCCAAAAATATTGTCAGCAACAAGGTATCCATGATAGATGAGTACTCAGGGAGTGCAAAAATACAGCAGGACATAATATTTTGGCCCTTTCCTAGACTCAAATCTGTCATCTCAGCAACAGAACCAGGTGGACACTGTTACCTCTCTGTCTAAGGGCCAAGGTCTTCAGACCACCAGATCTGCAATCTGAAGCAGGAGCAGGAGCCAGAGCTGGAGTCTTAGCTGAAGTCAGGGTAGGGTTGCCAGGTCTGGGTTGGAAAATACCTGGAGACTTTGGGGGTGGATCCAGGAGAGGGTGGGGTTCAGGGAGGGGCCTCAACATGGTGCAATGCCATGGAGTCTACCCTTCAAAGCAGCGATTTTCTCCAAGGGAGCTGATCTCTGTCAGCTGGAGATCAGTTGTCAAAGTGGGAGATCTCCAGGCCCCATCTGGAGGCTGGCAACACCAAGCCAGGGCAAGAACTAATATCCAATATGGCAATATAATATGCTCATGAGAGGCCAAATATGCAAATATGTAAGTTCAAATTGTAGAAATCCACGTAGGTTATAATTTGCCTTGTTGTTGTTGTTGTTTTTTCAACCAGCCTCAACTCCAAGAAGTTCTCTGTAATTTCATGTAGGTTGCCATGAAAAATAGCCCCCAACACAGAAGGTTGTCATTGACAAAAGTTCCCTCTTCTGCTTCAAAGCTTATTAGTTATGGCTCAGCTTTAACATCCTTCCTTGTATTCTAGCTGTCGGCGCCTGTCGTTTGAGCTTCTGCTGTTCGGTATATCACGTCATGATAATCTGATAAGCATGGCAAGAAGAGGACGTTTTCACTTTCAGATGGTTTCATTCTTGAATATGTTCGAATATGTCTGCACTTCATCTCAGGCCCACAAAAGCGAATGAGCTTTGTGGGCTGCTCGACACACTTGAAGCCACATGTCACAGCTGGGGTTTGACAGTTGTGGGAAAAGATTCAGTAGCATGTACTCTCCACACGCCCTCTATAATTGTAGCAGGGCAGGCAAGCACTAGCGGGGGGGTGGCTATGGCGTCCTTTTTTTCCCTAGCCAAAAAGACAGAAGGACTGAGCTGCGAAGCCTTGCCAATACATCACACTGCCCTTTTAAAAGCATGCCTAATTCAAACAAACCGTGATGGCTTCATGCTGATAACAGTTTTCCTTGATACTGCACAACAATACAATTACGATAGCCATGAAAAATGCCATGAGTGTACACAACAGCTTATACCGACAGTGAATTTGGCTGCCAATGCTGGAACAGCTAGTTTTCGCTTCTTCTTTTTTCCAGTAGGCATCTGTTAAATTTTCAGTAGAGCCAAAGACCCCTGCCACTATAAAATGAAAGATATATGGATCCTGTTGGGCTTTGCTACCAGGAAAAAAAAATGCCACTGGGTTCAAATTTAATTGAAACTCAGGGCAATTTGAGGGAGGAGAGGAAGAAATTAGGATGGTTCGGGGGAATTCAGGGGAAAAAATCGATAAGTGTCTCTTTGTTTGGGCATGAATTGATAAGGCAAATAACAGCGGGACTCTCTCAAAAACACAAGAGAAGGCCACTTGAAGGAGATGGCGAGTCCTGCAGTGAAAGTGAAACATGCCAGAGTGAAGTGCGGAAAGAAAGCCCGCGCTGCCATTTTTTCCACTTCTTTGTCCCTACTGCTTCCGGGTCCCCCCCCCCATGTGTTTTACTTTCTCTAGTAATCCCAGAGGGAGCAAAACAATTGTGGGAAAGGGGGGAGGACCCAAAGCAATAGGGGGAAACGAGTGACAAAAGTGACCGTGCGGAAGTGGCCTCAGACTCTGCTGAAAGGCACGATCAAAGGCAACTAGAGATTGTCTCCCTGGATTAGCAAGACTGGCTTCTGTTGGCTGCATCGGGTTCACCAGCAGTCCCCCTTGTTAGACCCAACTGGTCTGACCTTTCTGATGATCCACGCTCTTGTAAATGCATGTCTGGGTGACCGTAATGCTCTCTAACTAGGGCTGCCCTTGGAGACAAACCGGCAACCTGGTTATGGTTAGGGGGCTAGCCGATGGCAACAAGTTTTCCATTTTGAAATGGCCAGTTTGTTTTGGAGTTCAATTCAACGTGCCGGTTATGAGCTTTAAAACTCTTCGCAGACTCAGCCAGCCTCACATTAAGGGTGTGGAATTCAAAATTTTCCATTTTAATTTCAGTTCAGGATTTTCTACAGGGTATGGTTTTTGAATAGGGGAGGGCTCCATTTTAGCAAACTTAGGCTCCGATCACATGCACCATTAGGGACGCAAGAGGGACGAATGCCAGGCAGAGGTAATGGGCGCGATCACATGGACACATCTAGCAAGCGTCATGCACCCGCCCCCAGCCCGTGCCGCCCGGCCGAAGCTGTGAATTAAAAAACTACCTTGGAAACCCCAGTAGCAAACACTTGTGGCAGGCCACAGATAGACGTCCTCCATCTGATCACTCCAGCACATTCCTTTTGTGGCATTGATGCGCCCCAGGAACATGCACCGCTGGAAACAACCCCAGACCACCGCTGCTGTCATTGGATCAGGTAATGGCAGCTTAGATTGAGGCGGCACAAATAGCCACGCCTCCCCCCCACGTTTTCCGCAACATGTGACCGGGACCTTAGTAGCTTTTTCTGGCACCATTTTTGGCTCCCAGAAGTCCAGCCCCCCAAAAACATGTCTGGTAGAAAAATCCAAACCTGAAATTAAAATGGAGATGTGAAGGGCGGGGTGGGGTGGGGAAGGAGAAAGGGGGTGAGGGAAAGAGAGAGGGAGAAGGAGAGAGGGAGGGAGGGAGCACAGAGCAAGTGAATCAGGGCAAAGAGCTGTCAGGTGGTGTCTTAATTTAAAAGGGACCTGGCTGGCCAACAGCTGACAGTCTCCTGGCCACCCCTTGCTGACCTTTACATTTACAAAGAGGGGGACTCAGTGTCCCCCACAATGGCTCCTTACATTTTCAGTGCTTAAAAGGGAGGCAGATTCCCCCCACACACATTTTTCATTAAAGCCTGGCCTTCTGTCCTTACTTCTCTACAGAAACGGCTTTCCCTGACTATTTTGCAAGCACGCACCTCCAGATAACAGACTAGATCAGACTACACCTTCCCTTAAAAAAGGCCTTTCATGCTCTTTGGCTGTGACATTGTGGTGACCGGTTGTGAAGACTTCTCCATATCCTCCCACAAGACATTCAAGATCAAATGGTTTCTTGCTAAAAAGCAGAAACAGAACTGGCCCATCCCACAATGGAGCCATATGAAAACTGGCAATAAGATGAGATACAATTCCAAAGGGAGGGAGGCACTGGAGAAGGACCAAGCTAGGGCTGTAAAAGAAGCCACTCCAACCCTTGTGCCACATCTTGTCCTGTGTCAAGACCTCAAATGGCCCTTTGCCACCAACCTGCCACAGCCCTATTTTCAAAGCTGACTCACGTTGTGCGTCTTTTCTTTTATCAGCCTTTATTTTCACAAAGGGTTTTTTTTTAAGAATTAAAACTGAATAATGGAAAGCTTTGTGTACAATTAGTGACTTTTTAGTTCTCAGTGTGTTTGAGGAGTTCTTGTTGCTGGCTGGGAGAGGTTCATTAATAAATATGAGATTGGACAGAGTCCAGTGAATTTTTTTTTAAAAAGGCCTTTCAAACTGCTGAATCAGTGCTGGGATTGGGAGAGATGATGGTAGTACATGGGAATGTCACATTTGGCATGAACATGAACTAAGTTTTCTAGTTGGCTGGAGTCTTGCCAGGCACATATCTTCTGGGCCACTGGGTTGGACACAACCAGCATTTTTGCTGGTGAAAAAGGGAGCAGGGAGTTCCTAATGGCAGTCAAAAAGGCCCTGATGTAAATCATGGGATGTACATGGACTGAAGCCACGAAGGGTGCTGTTGCTCCACTGTTTTACCAAACCCACGCTGGAACAGAAATTCCTCCCTACATTGCATGCCACTTTCATTTTGATTGATTGTCGGATTTGATGGCAGTATCCAGACTGCATGCCACTTTCACTTTGTTTGATCTCTCAGTTTTATGGTAGTGTCTGCATAGATCTATGGCCGTTTTATGGCAATTCGGGGTGACTCTGCAGTCAGTACAGTGTTGTCCCAGGGTATTTGAATGTGGATTTGACCTGCATCTTTTTCTATTCCAGTGTGGGTTTGGTAAAACAGTGGAGCAAATGCTAGATGCAGATTGGGCCTGAGTAGAAAAGTGAACTGGATCCAACACACTCCCCCCTCATTCACTGAGGAAAATTAAAGGCAGTGCTGGAAATAGAAACTGAAAACAAATGTTTGGTTGTGGTCTATTCTTACTGAATTCCATTGAGATTCGTTAGATAGTTATGTTAGGAGACACAGGTAGAGTTATTATTGACCTGCTTATGGTAGAAAACCTCCAGGAAATTTTGGGCATTGCCTGCTGATGCTCTCCTGCTTGGCCAAAATCACCACGCAATGAGACAACTTCTGGCATGACCTAGAAATGATGGTATTGCACCTGGGGGTGATGCTTCAGCACTTGGCCAAAAACTCTATGGAAACCACAGAGTTTTTGACCAAGTGCTACAGTCATCCCTGGCATGATGCCATCACTTCCAGATTGCACCAGAAGTTGCATCATCATGCAGAACAGATGATCTCTCTCACACACAAGTAAGCTCCAGAGTCCCCCATCTCTTGCCTGGCAAGATGGGAGAACCACACAAGTGAACATAAGTTGACGTAACACCAAATGTAACACCAACACCAAACATTTGTTGAAGTAACACCCAACCATGGTTTGGTGTTATGTTTGAGTCATACTTCTGATACTTCTGGATCATACTTCTGATTCTTTCCAGCAATTTTCATTAACTTCTTTTATCAAACCCATAACTATATCATTTATGGATCGTATCTAGGCATCTGACCTTTGCAAATTGTCTGCTGTTCTCCTCTTGTTCAACTGAATTACAAAATGAGGCTTCGCATCTTGAAAAGCTTCAGGGGATACATTTGAACACTAAAATGTTAAGCTTGACTTAATTAGATTATTTAATGATCAGGCATTTGGTCAAAACACAAGGGCTTGTTTTCCTCTCTTTTTTTGTCTTGCAAGCAAATTGGCAAAGTTTTTGGAAACAATTCAGAGGAGAACCTATTAGGAGGAAAAATCAAAAACACTGAATTGGGACAAGAACAATAACAACAACAATGCAAAAAACAAAAGGAAAAAAATATAATTGTGAGTTTCCTGGCAGCGTTAGTAATGCCTGCTTTGTGTCTTGAACATTTCATTTCATTAATGTAATCCCATTTTGAAGGGCAAAATTTCACAAGGATGAAGGATCCAAACACATTGTCATGAAAGGTGATGGGAAAAGACAAAATTAAACCAGGTTGTTAAAAGGGTTTAAGTATTCAACATTCATTGGCTTATGAGGTTAATTAAATATTATTAGGAACATTACAAAAAAACCCTGGGTGTCGGGAACTTTTTCTGTATTAGAGGGCAGAGATCACTCGGGAAATGTTGAGACTTATGAACACAGGAATATAAGAACAACCAGGTGGGTGCAGCCATTGGTTTTGCAGAGAAGCCGTCCGAATGCCCTTGGAGGGCTCACAAGGAGGGAACAAAGGCTAAAACCTACAGCTGCTCTTCCCACCCATGCACAAACAATTGCATCAGGTGCAAAAGGGCCTTCCTTGTTTTTCCTCATAATTATTGAGATCTTGCTCTTGAAACCCTCGTTTAATTATATGTTAAATGATGAAGTCCTTCCTTTTGTTCCCCCTGAATATATTGCCTGTCAGCTTCCTTGAGGGCCCCTGAGGTTTTGTGAGAAAAAGTGCTCTCTATCCACGGTCTTCACCCCATGCATAAACTGATAAACTTTGTCTATCATGTCCCCCTTGGCCATCTTTTTTCTTCCTAAACTGAAAAGCACCAAATTTTTTAGACTTTCCTCTCAAGTAAAGGTTCTCCAACCCTAAATCATCTTGGTTGCCGCCTTCTCCACTTTTTCTAGCTCTGCAATATCTTTTTTGAGATATGGTCACCAGGACTGTAAACAATATTCAAAACAAGGCCACACCATAGATCTAAACATGAGCATTACAACACTGGTGGTTTTATTTTCAGTCTCTTTCCTAATAATCCCCAGTTTGGTTGATTTATCTCCTACACTCCCAAGGTTTCTTTCCCTCTCAGTCTCTGCCAGTTCAGACCCCATCAGTATCCATTCAAAGTTAGGATTTTTTTGGTTGCAATGTTATCTTAACATTATCAAAGTTCAACTTACATAGAACTTTATTTGTCATATTGTTGCCCACTCACCCAATTTGTAGTGATCTCCCAGATCTCTTTGCAATTTGCCTTGTTTTTCACCATCTTGCATAATCTTGTATCATCGACAAACTTGGCCACCTCATTGCTCATCTCCAATTTCAGATGATTTATAAACGGACTATGCAGCAGCATCCCCAAAACTAATCCTTGTGAAACCTGACTAGTTACTTCCCTCCACTGTGAGAACTGCCCATTTATTCCTGCTTCTTGCTTTCTGTCATTTAACCAATTTTTAATCCATAAGGATACCTGTCCTCTTATCTAGTGAGTGTGACTGAGAAATATTTCTTAATGTCTTTGATTGTGCAATCTTATCAAAAGCTTTTTGAAAGTCTAAATATATATCACCTACTAAATCACATATCCACATGCTTGTTAGCCCACTTGGAGGAGGCAGGACTTCTCTTTTCAGAAGCCATGCTGATTATCCTTCAGCAGGCTTTATCCCCCTAGGTGCTTACAGGGCCGGCCCATCATGGACAAAATTTAGGCCGTTGCCTAGGGTACCAGCTCGACAAGGGCACCACCTTGATGAGGGCACCACTCTGGCCTGCCTACCACCCCACCTTCCCCTCCCCTCCCTTGCCCACACTGCACGTACATTACAACAAAGCCTTTGAGGCTCATTTAAAACATTTCCTCTCCGCCAAGTGGTCTCCACCCCTTGAGTTTCCTATTCTTCTCACCACCCACCCCCAGTGGAGTCTGCTCAAGCGTCTCTGTGTCTAACTCTGAAGGAGCCTGGTACAGCAGGGCCAGTCTGGGAGGCGGCGAGGCCAGAGAAGGTGTGCGTGGTGAGGTGTTTGGTGGCTTGTCTGGTTGCTGAGGAGGTGCCTTCTTTGGGTGACTCCTGGGTGGGAATTTTTCACCAGGCGTGGCTGGCAGCGCAGGGTTAATCACACCTATTTCCTGCTCATCCTTCAGGAGGCACACAAAAAGTTTTGTCTGAGGTGCTCGCTCCCTGGGGGGGGGGGTTATAAGCAGGATACACATGCGTGGAAAGGGGAGGGGAGAGGAAGGAAGTTGAGCAGCTTCAAAGCTGCCAGGTGGAATGGAGAGCAGCCGCTGCCTGAGGACAGTCGCCCAGCCACTTAGCCTGCCCTCTCCACAGATCTCACAGCTGAGCGAAGTCACCCCTTGGCCAGTGTGGCCTCTCAGAGATGTCCCTTAGGCAAAAAAAAAAAAAAGTCACCATCTTTTTGTTGTTGTGGCTTTGTTAGCCGCTCATAAAGGTTTCTCTTCATGCTCCCCCACCATCCAAATAGCAGTCAAAGAGCCAGCAGAAGGCCAAAAGTAGCTTATTTAGCATTACCATTCTGTGTGGTCAGTGAACAGCCCAGGTGGGATCTACGAGGGGGCACCTTGACGGCTGCTGCAGGGGCACACCAGAAGGTAGCCTTGCCTAGTGTACAAAAAAACCTGGAACCGGCCCTGGGTGCTTAACAACTATCTTTAATAATAGTTTGAGCTCAATGACACAGTACAGGTGTTAAACTAGCTGGTCTGTTATTTCCCAGATACCCTCTGGATCCCTTGTTAAAATTGATGTTACATTTGCTACTTTTCAGTCCTCTGGTAGGGAGGCCCATTTTAGCAACCCATTACATATACTGGTTGAAAGATCAACAGTTTCACATATGGGTTTCTTCAGGACCTCTAGTTGCATGCTTGTTCATTTTAATTTCATTTTGAGATTTCAGAAAGTGTATGATTTTCATTATACCAAAATTTTACGAATATTCCATTCCAGAAGTCTGTTTTGAGAACTTTTGTTTTGTTTTGTTTTTAGGAATATTGGCACCTGAAAACAATGTCCTTAAAAAAATGAAAATAAAATGTAATTCATAGTGCACATGCTGTCTGTCCCTCCAGAGGTGGCAGGCGTGGTGCAGAAAGCCAGAGAGAGAGAGAGAGAGAGAGAGGAGGAGGAGGAGGAGGAGGAGGAGAGGAGGAGGAGAGGAGGAGGAGGGAGGAGGAGGAGATTGGATTTATACCCCACCCTTCACTACCCAAAGGAGTCTCAGAGCAGTTTACAAACTCCTTTCCCTTCCCCTCCCCACAACAGACACCCTGTGAGGTAGGTGGAGCTGAGAGAGCTCTGACAGAAACTGCTCTTTTTCAAGAACAGCTGTACCAGAACTATGGCTTGCCCAAGGTCATCCAGCAGGTGCAAGTGGAGGAGTGGGGAATCAAACCCGGTTCTCCCATATTAGAGTCTGTGCACTTAGCCACTACACCAAACTCGCTCACAAGATGCTCTTGAAGCTAGTAGGTGTCTCAGGACTCCCTCTTGCCAGCAAAACTCAGAATTCTTTCTTCTTTCCTTGGCTACATTCCAAATGGTCAAATTATTTCTTTCCACATGCAGTGTCTTTGGTATCTTGTGTGGAGTGGAGAATCAAACCTGGTTCTCCCAGATTAGAGTCCGCGCACTTAACCAGTACACCAAACAAGAGAGAGAGAGAGAGAGAATGTCCCAGATAGGATGGGGCACTGATGCAGCCATGGCCCTTAAACTTTAAATTTCCACTGTTGGTAAAGAGCAGTAGACCCAGTGTCCAAGTCCAATGGGTGGTACACGTGGCTTTCTGACTCAGAGACCCAGTTTTCTGCCTGTTGACTCCAATTCTGTCCTGCAACCCCCATCCCCCTTTCCTGGATCCTGTGCTTGGCATCAGTCCTGTTGAGCTGGCCTGGCATTTGTCACAATGGAAAAGAGGTGGCCAGGCTCTAAGTCATCCTCCCCTCTGCTTGGTGCATAGCCAACAAAAGCCATTCTATCCAAAGGAAAAGGAGTGGCCAGGCAGGCAGTGGAAGACAGCCGCCGAAAGACAATGAGAAGGATGAGTCAAGATGGGAGGCTGTAGGGAAACCAGAATCATTCCCTGAAGGTACCCTAATATAGATGATGCCCTCTAAGCACCAGGATCTGGGGAGGGAGCAATCCAAGCAATCAGCTAGCGATAACTGGTGTCTGTCTGGCTACAAACCAAAATTCTATCCCTATGAGGCTAGAATTTGTCAAATTTCTAGGTGTACGGTTCTCTCGGGCATATATGGACAGTCCTCAAATTAAGCACAAAAAGTGAATGTGCTTATTTCCCAGAGAATACCAACTCTACTTTTCATTTATTCAATTGACTTCACCCTGGGTGCTTTCTCTGAAGTGGATGTAGTTGATTCACAGCAGATGTAACACTTGAACAGCACATCTTGCAAAGCTGGACCACCCAGACATCTGGTTTAAATTGCACAAAAGAGGTGAAAGTGGAGGGCTGCCTGTTCAAATGGGAGTGAGTTATGGATAATATTAGTTAATTTAGCATCATAAATCATTGGAAAGGGGGAAGGGAGTCTTGTTAACTGCAGTTAGTAAGATGCTAATAAGTGGCTCATTAGCTTTAAAAATACCAACCTGGTGGTGTTATCATTGCTTTCAACGGGAGAATAATGAGCCCTATTAGCAAGAAGGACCCAGTATGCTACAGGGGAAAGAACTGCATTCCTCATTAAATGGATACACCATATACCACAGAGATTCAGCCAGAAAGACCCTCAACTAGAGAAGCTTGTAGGAGAGGGGTCACACTACTACGTGTAAGGCTACAATCCTTAATTTAATTGGTAAATTGATCAACTAAACCATTATTTGACTAAACACTGGAGGTCAGCTTCCATCTCTGGGAGAAATTTTTAATTGCTGTTGACAGGAAAGAGCACATTGGTTTACTTTTAAACCTCATTATTTGTCAAAGCTACTACTACTACTACTTTGTCAAGTAAATAAACAAGTAAATGCAATAAACTGCACAAATGAAGGTGTGGGGAGTACAATCACAGCAAACTTATGATGACCCTGTGGGTTTTTCAAGGCAAGTGACAGGCAGAGGTGGCTTGCCATCACCTGTCTCTGTATAGCAACCTTAGATGTCCTTGGTGGTTGCCCATCCAAGTACTAATCAGGGCGAAACCTGCTTAGCTTCTGAGATCTGGGCTATCCAGGCCAGGGCCAACTGTACAAATCAAGAGCTGTAAGTTACTTACAGGGCCGGCTCCAGGTATTCCTGCACCCTAGACGGGCACAGATCCCAACCTCCCAGTTGGGCCTGGAAACGCAGCCATGCTGCCCCCACCTCCTCCCCCCCGGGGGAAGGGATAGGGTGGGCAAGCTGTGCCCCAGCCGAGCGCTCTGCAGCGGCAGTGGTGGGCACCCAGTTAGGGCGGCGGGGGGGGCTTTCGGGGGCGGGGTGCCATTTGGCACCCCTGAGGGCCGGCGCGCCCTAGGCAAGCGCCTAGTTCACCTAGTGGGCAAGCTGGCCCTGGTTACTAAACAGGGTATTATGGGCTGGGTCCTACAAACCACAAATGGAAGTCACCTACAAATGGAGATCTTTCCCATCTTCTCTTTTTACCAGAAACTTTACGAAGCTTCTGAAAAGCTGGTGTGTGTGTGGGGGTACCTTATGGAAAAAAATGTTCTGGGGCATGGTGGGCTGTACCAGAGAACTGGAGAACAGCAAATATTGCACTTATTTTTTAAAAAGAAGTGGTCCAGAGGAGAACCAGAAAATTAGGCCAGTTAGCCTAATGTCTGTCCCAGGCGAATTAGTCAATCAAAGAGAATTGTTAGGCATATGAGAGAAAATCAACATGACTTCTGCAAAGGGAAGTTCTGCCTCACCAACCATTTGGAGTTCTTTGAGAAAGCAAAAAGGCATGTAGAAAACGGTGACCCAGTAGACATTACATACTTGGCATTTAGAAAAGGTACTTCACCAAAGACTCCCGAGAAAGCTTAGCAGTCATGGGATAAGTGAATGAATCCTTTTATGGATTAAAAAGTAGTTAAGCAACAGGAAACAGACTAGGGATGAATGGACAGTTCTCACAATGGAAAGAAGTAAGCAGTGGGGTCACACAAGGACAGGTAATAGGTCAGGTGCTATTTATTTTGTTCATAAATGATCTGAAACTGGGGGTGAGCAGCATAGTGTCCATATCTGCAGATGACACAAAATTATTCAGGATGGTGCAACCAAAGCTGACTGTGAAGAGCTCCAGAAGGATCTCTACAAATTGGGTGAGTGGGCAACAATATGGCAAATGAAGTTCAGTGTAGGTAACAGTTGCAAAAAAAATCCCAACATCAGGTATATGCTAATACAGCATGAATTTGCTGAGCCTAAGAGAGAAGAGTCTCAGGAGTTGTAGTGGATAGCTCAATGAAAGTGTCAGCGTAGTGTGCCATAGGTACTAGGTTGGGGATTATTAGGAAAGGGACTGGAAATAAAACAGTCAATACTATAATGCTCCTAAGACTGGCAGTCCTGAAACAGAGAAGCATCAAGGGGAAATTACAATGCAGGATTTCAGAACCTGAGTTCATTCGCAAGATCAGAACAAAGGACTCCCCAGAGCTGAACAGGGACACAAGATTCTTATCTCACTACAGATACTAATTTTCTGCCCCAAGCAATTCCCCTCTGCCCTAATCAAGCTGATCACATTCTGCATTGTGTCTTTGCATCCCAACTCCCTTCTTTGTAGCACCTCTCCCACCTTCTGACTGAAATATAAGGACTCAGAGCTCTTCATTCCAACTGATATCTGAGGAAGAGAGCTTTGACTCTTGAAAGCTTCTACCCCAAAAATCTTGTTGGTCTCTAAGGTTCCACTGGACATGAACCTAGCAGGACTCTGAAAGACCTCTGCTTGAAGTTATGAGTAGTCATTCCAGAGAGATGGTCCAATGGACTAGTTCCATATAAGGCCATGTCTTGAATATAAGCAAGATCTATTTTTTCTGCTTGTGAATGAGTCTCAGGGCACAGCGGCAAAAGCGTAATTAATTAATTTGGCATCTGGATAAAGAAAGGCCATCCATGAGAGAGGCATTCAATTATCAGTTATCACTTCTTTGGCAGTGTGCATTGCATGGAGGTGATGTTCCAGCTTCTCAGGTAGAGGCTGTGTCTTTAATTTGTACGTGGTCTCCTGGGGAGTAGGCAATTGCACTTGGGTCTTGTTCCCAAATCTCTGCTGAAATCAAATTGATCTTGCTATTCAATTGGGGGCGGGGGGAGAGAATATAGAAGAACAGACCACATTTCTTCTTCTAAAATAAGAGCTCAACATGTAATGTCATGGGTCTACTTTTTTGTCTTTTTCTGATCTGGTTAATTCTCATGGTTATGTCCACCAGGGAAGGAAAGTTTAAGTTTTCTCGCAGTTCACACCATTGAGTTATCACTAGTGTCAGATGTTGTGTCTGGTCACTGAGCCTATCTTGTATATGCTAGAGTTTGCATGACTGAAGAATGGATCTACTTATGTATCTGTCTGAAGTGTATCTTTGTTGTTGTTGTTCAGTCGCACAGTCGAGTCCGACTCTTCGCGACTCCATGGACCAGATTACGCCAGGCCCTCCTGTCTTCCGCTGTCCGCTGAAGTTTGCTCAATTTCATGTTCGTTGCATCAATGACACTGTCTAACCATCTCATCCTTTGCCGTCCCCTTCTTCTTTGACCTTCAATCTTTCCCAGCATCAGGGTCTTCTCCAGTGAATGCTCCCTTCTCATTTGGTGGCCAAAGTATTTGAGCTTCAGCTTCAGGATCTGGCCTTCCAAGGAACAATCAGGGTTGATTTCTTTTAGGATTGACTGATTTGATCTCCTTGCAGTCCAAGGGACTCTCAAGAGTCCAGCACCATAGTTCAAAAGAATCTATTCTTCGGCGCTCAGCCTTCCTTATAGTCCAACTCTCGCAGCCATACATTACTACGGGGAATACCATTGCTTTGACCATGCGGACTTTTGTTGGCAAGGTGATGTCTCTGCTTTTTATCATACTGTTTAGGTTTGCCATCGCTTTCCTCCCAAGGAGCAGGCGTCTTTTAATTTCATGGCTGCAGTCACCATCTGCAGTGATCTGGGATCCTAGGAACATGAAGTCTGTCACTACTTCTACGACTTCCCCTTCTATTTGCCAAGGAGTGATGGGGCCAGATGCCATGATCTTAGTTTTTTTGATGTTGAGCTTCAAGACCACTTTTGCGCTCTGAGCAAGAGGCTCTTCAGGTCCTCTTCACTTTCTGCCATCAGAGTGGTATCGTCTGCATATCTGAGGTTATTGATCTTTTCCCCAGCAATCTTAACTCCAGCTTGTGATTCATCCAGGCCAGCATTTCGCATGATGTACTCTGCATATAAATTAAATAAGCAAGGTGACAATATACATCCTTGTCGTACTCCTTTTCCTATGCTAAACCAATCAGTTGTTCCATATCCGGTTCTAACTGTTGCTTCTTGACCCTTATACAGGTTTCTCAGGAGACATGTGAGGTGGTCCGGTACTCCCATCTCTTTAAGAACCTGCCATAATTTATTGTGATCCACACAATCAAAGGCTTTAGCATAGTCAATGAAGCAGAAGTAGATGTTTTTCTGGTACTCTCTTGCTTTCTCCATAATCCAGCGAATGTTGGCAATTTGATCTCTAGTTCCTCTACCTCTTCGAAACCCAGCTTGTACTTCTGGCAATTCTCTATCCACGTACTGTTGAAGCCTAGCTTGTAGGATTTTGAGCATGACCTTGCTAGCGTGTGAAATGACTGCAATTGTGCGATAGTTTGAACATTCCTTGACATTGCCCTTCTTTGGGATTGGAATGTAAACTGACCTTTTCCAATCCTGTGGCCACTGTTGTGTTTTCCAAATTTGTTGGCAAATTGAGTGCAGCACTTTAACAGCATCTTCTTTTAAGACTTTGAATAACTCAGCTGGGATACCATCACCTCCACTAGCTTTGTTGTTAGTAATGCTTTCTAAGGCCCATTTAACTTCGCTTTCCAGGATGTCTGGCTCGAGGTCAGTGATTATACCATCGTGGTTGTCAAGGACATTGAGGTCCTTCTTGTATAGTTCTTCTGTGTATTCTTGCCATCTTTTCCTAATCTCTTCTGCTTCTGTTAGGTCCCTACCGTTTTTGTCCTTTATCATGGCCAGCTTTGCATGGAACGTTCCCTTGATTTCTCCAATTTTCTTGAACAGATCTCTAGTCCTTCCCAATCTATTGTTTTCCTCTATTACTTTGCATTGTTCATTCAGGAAAGCCTCCTTATCTCTCCTTGCTGTTCTCTGGAAATCTGCATTCAGTTGGGCAAATCTTTCCTTTTCACCGTTGCCTTTAGCTTTCCTTCTTTCCTCTGCTATGTGTAAAGCCTCATCAGACAGCCACTTTGCTTTCTTGCATTTTTTTTTCTTTGGGATGGCGGTGATTGCTGCCTCCTTTACAATGTCACGGACCTCTGTCCATAGTTCTTCAGGCACTCTGTCTATCAAATCTAGTCCCTTAAACCTATTCTTCACCTCTACTGTATATTCATCGGGGATGCGATCTAGGTCAAATCTGAATGGCCTTGTGGTTTTCCCAACTTTCTTCAATTTAAGTCTGAATTTTGCAATGAGTAGCTCATGATCTGAGCCACAGTCAGCTCCAGGTCTTGTTTTTACTGACTGGATAGAGCTTCTCCATCTTTGACTGCAAATTATATAGTCAATCTGATTTCGGTGTTGCCCATCTGGTGATGTCCATGTGTAGAGACGCCTCTTAGGTTGTTGGAAAAGGGTGTTCGCTATGACCAGCGTGTTCTCTTGACAAAACTCTGTTAGCCTTTGCCCTGCTTCATTTTGTTCTCCAAGGCCAAACTTGTCTGTTATTCCGGTTACCTTTTGATTTCCTACTTTAGCATTCCAGTCCCCTATGATGATGAGGACATCATTTTTTGGTATTAGTTCTATGAACTGTTGTAGGTCTTCATAGAACTGGTCCATTTCAGCCTCTTCTGCAGCAGTGGTTGGGGCATAGACTTGGATTACTGTGATATTGAATGGTTTGCCTTGGATTCGGACTGAGATCATTCTGTCATTTTTGAGATTGTATCCCAGTACTGCCTTTCTCACTCTCTTGTTGACTATAAAGGCCACATCATTTTTTCTACAGGATTCCGGGCCACAGTAGTAGATATAATGGTCTTCTGAGTTAAATTCGCCCATTCCTGTCCACTTTAGTTCACTGATTCCCAAGATGTCGATGTTCATTCTTGCCATCTCATTTTTGACCACGAAGTGTATCTAGTCTATCGCATTTTATCACATGATGGCTTCTTCAGGATTTTGCTGCAGCAAACTAATTGGGCAGTCAATACACTTGGAAAGGTGTAATTATCCATAGGATTGCTCTGTGATTATAGTAAAGTTAAATACAATCCAAATGAATGAACTTCAAAAGCCCAACTAAACAATGTGGAGATGAAGACTCCTTGGCTGAGTTCAGACTGGCAGTTTGAAGTGGGCACCAGTCGTGGCAAAAAAGCCCTGGAACAAACTGTTCCGGGTATTCCCAGTCACATTGTGCCGACTGATGTGGGAGCATACCGGGAGGAGGCACATGGGAGCATTCAGACTGCTGGCCCAGAGGCGCGGCTGTAAACGGCATGTTTGACACCCCTGCAATACAGAGTTGGCAGGAGTCAGCTGCGACTTGACAGCACTTCCCATCACCATTTGTGCTTTAGCTATGGCACTCGGACAACATTCTGGTCTAGCACACATTGGAAGAGGCGCCTTTTTAAAACTCCTGTTTTGACAGTGAATCAATTACATCCAAATAAATATAACTTCTTCTTTTTTGCCTAGGCTGACGAGATGTGAAACCTATCGTTCTTTAAGGATATTAAGAATTTATTGGAGAAACTAAACCACATCAGAATCTGAAGGGCTCTTCTTGGTTTTCAAACTTTTTCAGGTGGCACCTTGACACATGAAGATCCCCTCTACTGTGTAATACCACTGGTCGATCAAAGTCATGATTGTCTACACCAGGGGTGTCAAGCATGAGGCCCAGGAGCTGGATCAGGCCCCCAGAGGACTTCTATCAGCCTGCAGTGGAACCGGCTGTCTTCTGCTTCTTCGTCCAGTTCTGCTGCTGCTGTGTCATTGTAGGTTTGCAGCTTACAGATACACACCTGAACAGCATACTCAGGATTGCAGCAGCACAGACATTTTGATGCAGTACTTCAGAGCAAGAGGTGTCAGTTATCAGACACTGTTAATCAAACAAAATATTGCAAGAGTGCTAATGTTTTAAGCATGTTTTTATTTTAAGTTAAAAAAAACCCTTTGTGTTTGTGTCCTTTATAAAGTTTATATCTCTGCTACCTGTGGCATTACATTTTATGACACTCATGGCTCGGCTCAACAAGGTCTCATTTATGTCAGATCCAGCCCTCATAACAAATGAGCTCGACACCCCTGGTCTACACTAACTGGAAGTAGCTTTCCAGGATCTCAGGGAAATTTTTTTTTTAACATGGCCTTCAATCTGAGCCTTTCAACTGGAGACGAGAGGGATTGAACCAAGGACCTTTGGCATGGAAAGCAGATTCTCCATCACTGAAACATGGCCCCTCCCTCCCATTTCCTTCACCAACCATCCTACTAAGGAGTTCCCAAATGTCTGCCATGGAACCCCTTTATATTGCCGGCGATTTAGGACTCTATTCTAGGGCATGTTCTCATTTCATGTTAAGCAGTGGCCAGGGTTTGTTTTCTTTTCTTTCTTCTTCTTCTTTTTGTCACCCTGCATGAACTGAGAATGTGCCCTAGAACCCTGTGGCCATGCACCGTAGAGATTAACAGCAAGCCTGGCAAAGCTATTTACTGGGGAGCTTGTCTGCCATTATTGATCTTCTCATTGAGGAACCTCTTTCAAGCTTCTAAGGCACACCAGTATTCCTGGAAACATTTTCACAAATCACAACCCTAAGAACCTGAGTTACTTGCTGTTTCTGGAAATACATGAATAAGCATCAAACTTCCCTTCTACAATATACAAATTGAGGGGCTGTGAGGAATGATAGGGGATGGGAAATAAATATTGAAGGCATTTATGCTAACCAAAATCTCCTCCTACAAGCTAAGGTAAGAGGAGTTTCCCCATCCCCTTCTTTTCCTGATTTCCCCATCCCCTTCTTTTCCTTCCCCACCCCTTTCACTGGTGTCCCATTTCTTTCAATGGTTTATACCTCTTAGAAAATGATGAGGATGCTAACCCCTTATCCCCTGTTTTATGGGAAAGGGCTGCTTAATTTACAGATACTGGGGGGATCCCCCAATGTACGGAACTCCTTAGAATGGCTGTGGCTGAGGCTATTTTTTTCAGTCCTACTTACAGGCACTCGACCATCAAATTTGCTGTTATAAGGAGCAAGGTGGGGTCCCAAGAGAAATCACGGAAGAGAGATTTGATCATTTCTGTTGCTCCAAGGCTCCCCCCTTCTGACTCCGTAAGCCTGTTTACTTCTCTCCCTCTGAGTTAACACTTCTCAACATTCCATGCCTCTTGGAACATGCTTCACTCCTCATCCAAAACCTCCCCCCCCCATTTTTGCCCATCAAGTCACAGCTGACATGGTGACCCCATGGGGTTTTCAACACAAGAGTCATTTCAGAGGTGGTTTGCCATTGCCTGCCTCTGCGTTGTAACCCTGCACTTTCTTGACTGTCTCCCATCCAAGTACTAGCCAGGGCTGACCCTGCTTAGCGTTTAACATCCAACAAGATTGGGCTAGCCAGGTCTATCCAGGGTAGGGTTTCCCCACATTACAAAGCCATATTTTTCTGCATAGCTGAGGGGGAATCTCCAAAGTTTATATATCCCTCTACCTTTTCTGTGGGTAACCTAGTTCTGCTTTTTTGTGAGTGGCGTGAGCTTCCCACCTTACTGTTAGAAATAATCATGATAATCATCAGGGATCTCATTTTCTATCTTGTATCAAAGACTCCTAAATTAAGAAGACCAGCCATAACCATTCCTATCAAAATAATGGACTGATAGAATTTGCACTGCATCCAGCAACGGCTGCGATCAAACACACTAAATAATCCACTTTCAGTGCACTTTCCAACTGGATTTTGCCAGTTTGCACACTAAAATCCAGTTGGAAAGTGCATTGAAAGTGGATTGTTTAGTGTGTATGACTGCAGCCCATGCGTATCTAAGCTTGTTCTGTTTTATCAGTGTTCCCCACATGAAACACGGATGTGACTTTCATGACTGATGAAAATGTTAAACCAAAATACCCAAATATAGCCCTGACCTGGATAGCCCAGGCTAGCTCTATCCCACCAGATCTTGGAAGCTAAGCAGGGTCAGCCATGGCTCGTATTTGGATGGGAGACCAACAAACAATACCAGGGGCACAATGTGGAGGCCGGCCATGGCAAACCACCTCTGAACATCTCTTGCCTTGAAAACCCTAAGAGGTCGCCATAAGTCAGTGTGACTGGATGCCACTGTCCACCCCCGAATATAATGCTGTCACAGTTAACTTCTTGGATTTTTAGTATGCAAAAGGTGCTTTTCAAAGAGGGGGAGAAAACCCATGTCGTTGATTAAAACTTTCTTGAAAGCTGTAGAGTGAACAGCGAAGGAAGTTTTTTTCCAGTGAGACTTCTGGACAAGCTGGAAGCCAGAAATCCACAATGAAATCTGGCCAGGATCTTAGGATGAACTGCATTTGATCATTTCATAGCTACAAGTTCCAAAGAGCTGGCTTTACATCTCATTGGGAAGTCAGAGTTGCAGCAGTGCCGTGTTCACGGAGACTTGCTGAGGCCATCAGTTCAAAGATGACTCAAAGAGTAAAATTCAGCTTCTTGCTCTTGGATTTTGCCCATCAAAGTCCTGATTTATCCTTAAGCAATCCTTTCTGTTCAGTAATTGTTTGTCTTTTGTATAGACTCCTCAGAGTTGGGCACTACTACACAGGATTATAGAAAGAAGAACATTAAAAGGGCCCTGCAGGACCAGAACAGCGGTCCATCTAGTCCAGCATCCTGTTTTGCAGGCTGGTCAACCAGTTGCCCCAGAGGATCAACAAACAGGGCATAGAGACAAAGGCCTTTCTTTTTATGTTGCCTCTTAGCACTGGCCTTCAGAGAAGAAAAGGGCTGAGTCCCTCCTTCTTTTTCTTTCCATATATTCAGTGTAACCTGGATATTCATCCAGTGAATGAGCTGGCTGGCACGGTAGCCTTAAACCCTGCATGCTCAAAAGCCTCTGGCAAGCTGTCACATCTCCAGGTTTCCCTTTCTGAGCTACTTTAAGGATATAAGCTATTAGTCATGAGGTTTGGATTGCACGGCTGAACAAATTTGTTGTTACTCATATTTATAGATCATGCACAGCTGTGATTAAAAGAAGGGATTTGTCTATTCTGAGAGCTGGGTTACTAAATAATTTCCCTTTACACATGCACAGCCATTGTCCACAGTTAGACAATCATGGTAGTACTTTCTTCAGCCACTGTTGTCATGGAAATGGTTGCATCTGCATCTCTCTACATTCTGGTTCATCCTTCTGTTTCCCCAGATGCTCACAGAAGTGTGCATGGCTAAGGAAGCCCTCCAGTTGTTTCTCTTCAGAAGGAAGTATTCAAATAAGACCAGGCCTAACTTATGAATGCTGAAAATAGTACTTGATTTATATGACATCTTGATTTCCTTCAAGGTGGAGAGGAGTTGTCATACTATATTGTTACAGCATTTTCTTGGGGGGAGGGGGGGTTACAGATATGAGAATAACGCTTTCTTATTTAGCCTAACAGCTAGAAGACCATTGATAGTCTTCGATTAATGGTGTATACAAGATACCAAAGACACTGCATGTGGAAAGAAATAATTTGACCATTTGGAATGTAGCCAAGGAAAGAAGAAAGAATTCTGAGTTTTGCTGGCAAGAGGGAGTCCTGAGACACCTACTAGCTTCAAGAGCATCTTGTGAGCGAGTTTGGTGTAGTGGCTAAGTGCACAGACTCTAATATGGGAGAACCGGGTTTGATTCCCCACTCCTCCACTTGCACCTGCAGGATGACCTTGGGCAAGCCATAGTTCTGGCACAGCTGTTCTTGAAAAAGAGCAGTTTCTCTCAGAGCTCTCCCAGCCCCACCTACCTCACAGGGTGTCTGTTGTGGGGAGGGGAAGGGAAAGGAGTTTGTAAGCTGCTCTGAGACTCCTTTGGGTAGTGAAGGGTGGGGTATAAATCCAATCTTCTTCTTCTTTCTGATGGGAAATAGTCTTGTCTAAGAACTTCTCTGCTTAAAATGAGCATCTTGCATATTTTCACATCAATATATCTAATGGTCAAAATGGCTCCATCTGCAGATACTTAAATCCACATACTGGGTCCGTATTGAGAGAAGGGAGATCTTTCTACAAACTTGGGGGAACCTCTTGGTTTGCATAAAAATCATAATGAGAGGGGATGACTGGTCTAAGGACCATAACAATAAACTGAACTGAACTGAAGAATGAGAGGGGTGTTTTTTTGGGGGGAATCCCCAAAAGAAAGCAGAAATGCTCTGGGCAAGCAGGAGAGAACTGGTCGCTTTCTCCATCATCGCCACCCATTCCCCATGCTCTGCTGACCTACCAGCCTCCACTGGAGCCTCATGGGGTGGCTGAGGAGGAGTTGGAGCTTCCACTGTAACACCCCCCCCAGCTGCCATGGCAGCTGCTGCCCCCACTACCGCCACAATCTCAACCAAATGGCTGGATGAGAAAGCAGAGTCAGGAAGCATGCAGATGGGTGGCCAGACAGAAGGGAGGGGCCAGGCAGGCAGCCACAGAGGTGGAGAGGAGGCAGGCAGAAGTAAAATCCTCCCCCAGTGGCAAGGAAACAAGACTGTGGGGAAAGAGAACTGGCAGTCTCCACCCCCCACATGCCAAACCCATCGTGGACCTGTCAACATCCACTACTGCCTCAGTAGGTGGGCAAGAAGGACCAGGAGCCTGTTCTGTGCCCCCCCAACATCCTCCTCTGCCACCATGACAGCTGCCACCATCACCATTAGCTTGGGTGGCCAGAGCAGTGGAGAAGGAGATAGCTGGGTGGGCAGGCAAAGCAACGGGGAGGGTGAGTCCACCAAAGCCCCCTCTGCCACTGCCTCAGAAGATGGTCAATGAGCAGCAGGAGCCTCCACCCCAATGGACCCGTTTTACTGCTGTCTTACCACCGCAGCAGCTGCTGCACCCACTGCCATATCAGCCAGATGGCTGGGCTATTGAGCAGAGCAGCAGGGGGCATGCAGTTGAGCACGTGAAGCAGTGGAGGGGGCAGACAGGCAGGCACAGTGGTGGGGAGGGGGTGGGCAGCAAGGACCCCCCCCATGAATCTCATGGGGAGGGGGGAGGAGAGAAAGAGTGGCAGAGAATGGGTGGGGGCAAAAGAGTGAGAGAGAGTTCAAGTCACAGAGAAGGGGTGGGGAGAGGGAGAAAAAGAGCAAGAAAAAGTGACAGAGAAAAGGGGAGACAGAGTGAGTGACTGAAAAAAGGGGTGGAGGGAAGGCAAAGGGAAAGGGGATGGGACGCCCCTGTCCTCAAGGGGAATATGGCAACCCTACTCTTCCCCAGCTCTGATCTTTGAGATCACTTTTGTGAGTCTGCTTGTGGCCAAATTTGGTGCAGCAGATACAAGCAGAAGTCTTGCGGCATCTTAAAGAATTTATCCCATTCTCAGCTTCCACAGAGTCCATGGAACTGATTTAGTTTGCAGAGGATTCTGGGTTTAGTCCATAGAAGCTAATGCATGCCGTTGGCTAGTCTCGAAGCTGCCACAAGGCCCATGTTTGCTTCTACCCATGACCAGACCTTGTTTCCAGTCACAGAATGATCTCAGAACCATGATAGGCATTGCCCACTCAGCCATTTTGCCTGTGTGTTTTGTTGGCATTTTTTCTCAAAGTGTCTTCACATGGAGAAGCTTAATATGCTGTTAGGAGCTCCTGTTGACATATATTAGTGCAGAGCCTGAAGGCTCGTATTTCATACACCCCGCCAACATTGCCTCTCTCTGTTATGCTCATAATTTGTAAGAAGCTTCTCAAACTGGACGAAAAAAAGACTCTCCTATTCAAAGTACTCTCACTCTGATTTACTTTTGTGAAGTTACCAGATAGAGAAATCTGACTGGTAACATGACATCTTCACAATGACTGTGAGCATGAAGAATCTTCCAGAAAATGCATGGAAGTAGCTCCCATGAAGAAGCAAACAGGAGTGGAACTGAGAAAACCAGCATGTGTTTGTGTGTGGGGGGGGGATGATTAAGGTACCGCTGTACTCCTGCTCTATTTCGTTGCTACCAGCTAACATGGGTACCCCTCTGGAATCTTCAGAACTCGCTGTTTCCGACTGAAAAATGTTCAGCTCCAACTTAGCCCTGACATAAACAAATAACCCAAAGAAGGGATAAATCTTTATCACCCGACTACCTCCATATTTATCAAACCAAAATAGCTGTGGGGTGGATGTACCTGTGTAGGTTTTGGCTCAAGGATTCAATGCAAATCCAAGCAAATTCAAAAGTACTGCAGTTCCGTACACAACCATCCATTTCCCCCAGTTTGTGACATACCATATAGTTTTATTCCCTATCCATAAAAAGAAACCAAGACAGCAGTAAAGGTAGGGTGAGAAGAGATATAACTGCTTAAGTGCTACCTACATGCTAGAATTTCCTTTCTCTCACACACTTTCTTTTGTTCCTTGAGACATATTTCCTATGACATCAATGTAAAAATTGGCTAGAAGTGATTAATCTTAGATCCAGGTTTTTTTTTACTCTGGTCTTGTGCTTGTTCTGGAGTTTTGTTTTGTGTTCTGCCTTCAGAGTTCATTAATTGCCTTTTTCCCTCTCTCTTGACATGGCAACTTTTTGCTCTTAGTTTCCCCTGAAATCGTTATTACAGAAATGTGTGGAAATGGAGTCAGAGTTTTATGGTGCAAGACTGTCACCTACTGGGGGAAAAAGACACCGAATTCATAACTGGGAATAAAAGTCTTCTTGATTCCAAATGGCTGCTGTTCATGAATAATGCTGTACTTTCTTCCATTGTTTTCAGCCCACACTGATTAAACAATGTGCAAAATATCAAAAGAATCCTAAATTGTAGCAATAGGTGGAGGATGAACTTTTTAAGAAGGCTTTTTGTAGGGCAGTGTTATCAAGCTAATAGCAGTTCGCAGACACTGTCTATTCTGATGCCTCCATCATGGCTCATTGAGTCATCGAGTCAATCATTGCAAAACGCTTCCAAAGCTGCAATGATTAAGACCAGGGGGGGGTCTGCAACACACTGGTAGAGCATCTGCTTGGTAGGCAAATGGTCCCAGGTTCAGTCCCAAGCCTCTCCAGGTGATGTGAAAGACCTCTATGTGAGACCCTGGACAGCTGCTGCCAGTCCGAGCAGACAATACTGACCTTGATGGACTAAGAGTCTAATTCAGTATAAGGCAGCTTCATGCGTACAGTCAACAGGATGTTAGGGGTATTGAACTGAACCCTAATAGCCTCGTTTGAGTGACCAATGGTGACCTCCCTGAGCTCTGATTACAAGAAAGATACTGTACTTGAGTTCTCCAGGTCAATTTGGCTTGTGGGAGCCACAGACAGAAGCCTGGGTATACTGCAGGTTGGTTCCAGATGGGATCATAAGATCTGTGTGGACAAAAGTCGCATGGTATTGGTACTGTGGTAAGAAAAGAGCTGAGCAGGACTGAGTGAAAAAGCTGGTTGGATCCAACCCTGGGTATCCAGTGAGAATCCAAGGATTACTCATTGGGTAACCACGTTAGCTGGTTTGGGGGCTTTTTTAGTAACACATTTGTGGATTTGTCGTATCCTGTCAATGTAACACTTAAGTTCTAAGTGTTCATTTAACCAAGGTCCCATTATTGTTTTATGCAGGATGACTGTGATTTTATTATGGTGGAACCATTGTAATCTAACCATTGTAGCACACGGGTCTGGGCTAGTAGCATTTTAAATTTTTTCACTCCCGTGATATGAATCCCAGATCTCCATTTTCAATATAAAAATGCAGAATAACCTTCTTGCTGTTATGGCTGTGGATAAAATCTTTGACAGGAGACCTCATTGTTTTTTTGGCCTCTGGCAATGTTTCTCTAAAGCAGCCACTGTAGCGGCATGTCAGTGTTCGGGGTACTCCTGTGGCAAGAGGATTATCCCTCTGGTAACACTCGGTGCTCCCAGACTGGAAGATGAAGACCTGAAAATATTTGAAGAGCACAAGATCAAACCATCACTGTAAAGGTTGAGAGTGAATGAAACAGCCACCTCAATTTGCCAACGGAAAGGAGATAACACTCCTCAGGATTGCCCCATGAGGTCCTCCGGAGGTGTGGAGAGAGTTTCTGAAAAGGAAAAGAGGGTCAGCTGTTTGGACGAAGCTGGAAGGGACAGAAATGCATGGTGGAGTAAGAGCAGTGTGTGATTTGCCTGTTCCTTTACATTCACTCGGGTGACCAGATGGTTTGGGTTGAAAGGTGGCACTGAGAATAAGTAGTTGCTGGTGACCCAGGACACAGCCACTCTGAGCACAGGAAGTGGATTAAGCCCAATTAAGTGTTTGAGATTGGGATCACGAACAATGCTCCCTCTAAGCTGTGGAGTCTTGTGAGCAAAAATTCTACTTTGTGAGCTACTGGCTACTGCATGAATTAGTTTGCCCTGGAGCCATCCGTCCTGAGCTGAGACAAAAATGTGAGAGCCAGAGGCTAAAAAACTGTGAGCTGGCTCACACTAACTCAGCTTAGAGGGAACACTGGTCATGAACCAGAGGTGGGTTTGAACCATAGCAGGAAGAGGAGGGATATGGGTGGAGTCACTGTGTGCCCCGATCAGCTCTGGAGGGACAGAAACAACAAGCTCATTTATTAGAACGTTTCTGAGTTAATGTCCTCCTCCGCAACAAACCAAGATGCCAACTCTATCCTGATATCCACTCTGGCATCCACCATCTTATATAGGCTGTTTTTTCCCACTATCTCATAGATTCTTTTTTTATGTTTTGTTATTTATTGGGTTTTTAAATTTAGTTTTAAATTGAGATTTGTATACTTATTTTGTTGTAAGCCGCCCTGAGCCCTATTCTAGGGAAGGGCAGCCTAGTAAATTGAATTTAATTAATAAATAGAATAAATAACGCCAGCCACACCATCTCAGGTTCACTCACTTGTTCATCTTCCAGTCTTATATATGCCATCAAATGCCACCAACAGTCTTCCACTCTCTACACTGGACAAATGGGTCAGTCCCTACACAAAAGAATAAATGGACATAAATCCAACATTAAAAACTGCAACACTCAAAAACCAGTGGGAGAACATTTTCATCCTCAGAGTGGCAGTCCTCAAACAAAGGAATTTCAAGGGGAAATTATAACACCAGATGGCTGAACTTGAGTTCATTCACAAGTTCAGAATAAAGGACCCACCCCCCTGGGCTGAATAGGGACAGAGGATTCTTATCTCACCACAGATGCTAACTTTCTGCCCCCAGGCATTTCCCCTCTTCTCTAATCCTTTCCGAGCATTCTTTGCAACATCATTCCCACCTTCTGACTCAGAGATCTCCATTTCTACTCATATCTGATGAAGGGAGCTTTGACTTTCAAAAATTTATATGCTGAAAATCTTGTTGGTCTCTAAGGTGCTCCTGGACTCCAGTCTAATTGTTCTACTGCAGACCACCACAGTTACCTTCTGAAACTATGTTCTCCTCCAAGGGACCCCAATCAATTCACAGACGTTCCCAAAATATAATCCAAAACATTTAAACAATATAGAAGACTGACTGACTGACAGGCAGACAGACAGACAGAGCACATCCTTGGTAGTAGAAAAGAGCAAGAGTCCAGTTGCACCTTAATGACTAACAAAATTTGTGGCCAGGTATGAGCTTTTGTGAGTCACTGCTCATGGAAGTGAGCAGTGACTCACAAAAGCTCATGCCTTGCTTTTTGATAGTCTTTCAGGTGCTACTAGACCCTTGCTCTTTTCTACTGTTACAGGCAGACTAACATGGCTACCCATCTTGATCTGCATCACTGGTAGTTCCTGATCCACTGGGCTGGCTAATGGCATGCTCCAGGTTTTCCATGTCCTAGGCAGGCTGGCCTGGGCACCACCTCCCCTGCCCCACTGGCCAACTCACTGACCAGCCAGTGATAGAGCAGGTAGGAGCAGAGCTGGATATGAGTTCTGGCAAAATTACATTGCTTGTAATTGACTATTATCAGGGTGGGTAACCGATGGCTTTTCTGCGGCCAAGAAAGCTGTTTAATCTAATAAAGGTTCTCAGCTAATCAGCATTATTGAGGACATTTCAAGATTTGAAATTGGTAAGGTCAGGCTTAAGCTTGAAAAGACCAGTCACCCATTATTATTTTTTAAAGCTTGAAAATTGGTACATGTGTTCTTGCTAATCTGGAACTGAATAATATTTTACCATGAACAAAATTCAGCTAATGAGGTCACACCAGCAAGCAATCAGATATTTTTAGATATAAATTGTATTTTTAGAGTCTGCCCAACGTGATGTCATGGATTCGAGGCAGGACTGAATTCAAATTATATGGGCTACTTTTGAAGCTCTTTTAGTCTTCAGGACTGAAGTGAAGCGGACAGAACTTTGATATTTTGCCGTCTGCTGCAGAGTAATCCAGTAAGTGGTCACTAGAGCGAATAGTAAGTTTCCAGCGAAATAATCTAGAGATATTTTATCTAAGTTAGAAATGTCACTGCAAAATCAAAAGGAAGCTTTTTTTCTTGTTTCTGGGTCACTCCAGGCCTACCCTGTCGCATTCTGTAGCTGGTAGCACCAATTTATTCTCCTCAAAAAGTTGTATCTTGAGTTTTGGCTTGTTGTTTTTCTCCCCATCTAGCGAAAGCAGTTTCCCAACACTGCTGGCACAGATTGATCTGTGCCCTCTAATCCAACCCTACCCTTCACCATTACAGATTCCCCTGCTCTTTGCATTAGAAATGGGAGACTTTCAAGGACTGCTTCAGGCTCCCTGGGGTATCTCAAGACAGCTGTTATGTGAGGTGTCTAATTTCTAATGCTAGAGAACCCCCTAAAGGGTATACACTATTTGTTAGCAGAACTGTCAGTCATAAGTCCAACATTTCTTTGTTGTTTTCAAGAGAGCACGGCCAAAAACTAAAAAGTTGCTAGGACAAGAAAAGTGAGGGTATTGTTATCCTTAACAAAGCTAGGACTTCTGCCATGGTGCTTCAAAAATGACATAGAGGAGGACTGACTGTTGAAAGGTGGAAAGAAATGGCCTGAACAACTTTTGCAGCTCACCAAACCTGGCTCTGGCCTTGAGAGGCATGTGTTTTGTGTGTCTTTAAACTCTAACTGCTTCCTTAACCCTAACTATAGGTGTCGCACCAACAGAGCAAAGCTGCGGCCTAGCATCGCCAAGTTTACAATGTGTTCCACCAATCAGGGCTGGCCTCTGCAACCAGACTGGCCATTTAGCTGATGGATGAATTTCTAGTATTTCTCTTTCTCTTCTCCTTCCTGAGCTCTGTGTCTAAACCCTGCCATGAACCTCAAAGCCAACTGGTAGGTAGTAGCCAAGTCAGTAGGCATGGACACCAGCGCTCTCTAAGAAACTGCATGTCCCATGTTCGGTTTTGGTTTTGGTGTTGAGCTGCAATACAGTAGAATTTTTTTTGGCGCATTTAGGGTTGCCAGTCTCCAGGTAGGGCCTGGTGTTCTACCAGGATTACCACTGATATCCAGATGACAGAGATCAGTTCCTTTTGAGGAAACGGCAGGTTTAGAAAGTTGGCTGTATGGTATCACTTCCCTGCTGAGCTCCCACCCTTCTCCAAACTCCACCCTCCCACGTTCCACCCCCAAATCAGCAGGAATTTCCCACCCTGGACCTGGCAACTTTAGGTGTACCACCAATGCAAGCAGTCTCCAGAGACTAGGGCTGCCAACCTCCAGGGGGCACCGGGAGGTCTCTCACTATTACAATTGATCTCCAGGCATCCAAGATCCGTTCCCCTGGAGAAAATGGCTGCTTTGGAGGGTGGCTTCTATGGCATTATACCCTGCTGAGGTCCCTCCCCAAACCCCACCCTCCCCAGGCTCCACCCCCAAAATATCCCAACCCAGGTATTTCCCAACCCAGAGTTGTCAACCCTTCCTTAGACCCACAACTCTAACATGGGTTTGTTTTAAACTAGGGCTGAGACAAAAGGAAAGTTTGTTTTGCATAACAAGTCTCCCACCTCAGCAAAAAAATCATGACACCCAAAGGGAGGGAGCAAAACTGTTTGCCCTCCTCTGCTTCATGACCCGCCATCTCTCTCACCAGGAGAGGAAGAAGCAGAACAGATGGGCCTCTGCAGATCGCTGCAGTTGGCTTAGTGGAGCTACTTTCAGAGATGCAGATGACAGCGATGTGAGGAGCCTCCTCCATTTCCCTCATGTCCCTTCCCATATCATAAGAAAAGGGCACCGTTCCTATTTCATGGTATAAAGAGAGGTGTTTGGGGGTTTTTTTCCTCTGGAGTGCTACAATTCTTGGGGAAAGTTGGGGGGGAAAGTTTCCTGGAGGAAATGGCATCTTTTCCCCATGAATTTAGAAAGTAATAATCATTTAAGCCAATTCACCAATTGTTTATTTATGCTTTGCTTTCCCCCCCAAAGGAGACCCAGAGCCGCTTCCATCATTGTCCCTTCCCCTCCATTTTATTCTCTTAATAACAACCCTTTGGGGTAGGTTAGGCTGCGAAAGGGCAACTGGTCCAAGGTCACTATTTCTCCTGTTTTACTCTAAATGTATCATGAAACCAGAAAAACAAGTAGCTGCTTCCACTTGTTTCAGTACACAGGGCAATGTTGCAAATACGACATTCTTGCTGGTGAAGAAGAGCTTCCTCTTGGATAGTTTTATATGTGAACCACTCCCTGACTTGGGGCCACAGGAGTATTGTTAAACTGGAAATATTTAAGTCGAATCAAAAGGTTTCTAAAGACAATTAGCTACAGATTAAAATTTTCCTCCAGATTATCTTCTAGGCCTTACTCACACTTAACTATTTCATTCCCTTAATGCATTGTCAGTCACAAAATTTGTTCAAAAATGGATTTCACAGCATTTCAATGACAATAGTCATTATTTTGCCATCATGTTTGAGAGCCGATTTGGTGTAGTGGTTAGGAGGAGGAGGAGGAGGAGGAGGAGGAGGAGGAGAAGAAGAGGAAGAGGAAGAGGAAGAGGAAGAGGAAGAGGATGAGGAGATGGTTGGATGTATACCCCACCCTTCACTACCCAAAGGTGTCTCAGAGCAGCTTACAAACTCTTTTCCCTTCCCCTCCCCACAACAGACACCCTGTGAGGTAGGTGGGGCTGAGAGAGCTCTGACAGAAACTGCTCTTTTTCAAAAACAGCTGTGCCAGAACTATGGCTTGCCCAAGGTCAACCAGCAGGTGCAAGTGGAGAAGTGGGAAATCAAACCCAGTTCTCCCATATTAGAGTCTGTGCACTTAACCACTATACCAAACTGGTGCGAACTCTAATCTGGGAGAACTGGGTTTAACTCCCCACTCCTCCACATGTAGCTGTTGGTGTGACCTTGGGTCAGTCACAGTTCTCTCAGAGCTGTTTTCTCAGGAGCAGTTCTCAAAGAGCTCTCTCGGCCCCACCTACCTCACAGGGTGTCTATTGTGGGAGGGGAAGGGAAAGGAGATTGTAAGCCTCTGTGAAACTCCTTCGGGTAGTGAAGGGCGGGGTATAAATCCAATCTCTCCTTCTTCTTCTTTTGGTGACACACAGCATCTCACCCCTGTCCTTGGTAACCTTCCCATATTTTATTTTAGGAATATGACTCCTGTAAGTCTAGCAGTGTTTCAAGAGGGGGATCTGTGGGCTGAGCTGGAGAATAGGAAGGGAAATGAAGAAATAAAGATCTCTGGAAAGAATTGTACCATTTTTTTTTCTTTTTGGTCTAAAGCAGAGCAAGGATGAAATAGAATCTGCATTTGCTACCAAGAAACAGCTGCAAGAGCTTCCTCCTCTAATTGCCTGCAGCAAGATGCAACAAGGCTGTCTTTATCGCGTCTTGCGACAGTCAAGAGGCAGATAACTTGCTGGCAATTTTTGTTCATAACCAATTAACATCTGGCTTACCTAATGACAAAGGTTTTACCTTCATTACAGTAAAGGTTTCTTTTTTTAAAGAGAAAGATGTGCTTAGAAACTATCGTACCAGCAGTGGCAATTAGCATGAGTGCCCCTGCTGTTCCAGGAAATGTGAGGATCTAGTCATTTTGGAAAGCCGCAAAGGAGCCGCTGTTATGAAAGAGCAAGAATGCATTTGGCAGCTGTGTTGGGTGTGGATTTATGGCAACAGCACTGAGCCCGGGTAAATACTGTAAATGTGACTGTGACAGACTGTGACAGAGCACCGTAGCAAGAAGGCAGCGGTGAACGAGACAGACAGCTCACTGGGGTGACAGTGTCGTTTTGTTTTCCTGCCCAAGCAGAGGGATGTTCTGGGCAGCCATTTTGGAGTCAAGGTCTTCTAGATAAAAGAACACTGAAGAGTTAGGCCAGGTCTACACAGCAGACTCAATACTGGTTTAACTGTTATTCCTTCTTTCCAAGGAACTGTTACCACCAATAGTCTGCCTTGTTGTTTGGGGAAATTACCTAGGCAGAAGGCAAGGCCAGAGGGGTACAAGGCACCTATACACCAGTTTATACCAAGGTCCGGGACAAGAGGAACACTCCAGATTTGAAGAGTAAATTACATAGTTTTTATTAAAGTATTTCTATTTCCCTAATTACAAGCACACTAAGCATTCAAAAAGAGCAAACAATACAGAACTAAAAAAGCAGAGGTGATTGATAGCAAATAGAGGGATCAGTTACTGGGTTATACTATCTGTCCAGACATGCAGAAGTCCTTGAAGAGAACAGCACCAATGGGCAGCATTATTTGCTACAGGGGGGAGCAGAGGAAAAGAGAGAGGGGTGTGTGTATGTGTGGATTGATACAGACCTTGGAGAACAATGGTGACCAATAGGAGGTCTTGTCCCAGGTGAAGAAAAAAGATCACCTGGTCCCATCCTGGGTCCCAGTGGGTGCAGCATCAGGAGGAGCCAAACCAAGAAACAACCAATGAAGTTCCAGAGGGGCAGAGTCAGGCTTAACAATAGCCTTGATGGGTTTAGTCAGGTGCTGGGTGCCTAGTTGAATGAGTTTTCTGACCACTAATGGTCCAGTCAAAGCAGTTTGAAAAGGTTCCCAAGTACAGACCAGAGGTGGGAAATCTGTCCCTGATTAGCATCAGGAAAGACTGCTAAACATTTGAATGTATGATTGGTTTATTTAATATCCTGAGAGATGGAGCAGGAAAGACAGGTTTTGAGACAAAGGATTCTCACATAGACATGGGGTCACACAAAAGGGCTAGGTGAAGTTCTGGAGACAGAAGGGCTATTCACCAGGTGGCCTCTGAATAGCTTTAGAAATACAGATACACTACCTGGTGAAATCCATTGTGTCATATGCATACTTTTGCTGGATCTGGGGAGAAGACTGGAGGTTCGCTCTGAGGTCTGCCTTATGCCACCTGAAAATGGAGAACCTTTTTCTAGAGTTATGGCTTGCTCTGTGTTTCAAAACCAGGAGTGTCTTCCTTGGTCTGGGTTTGTGGGTCTCTGGCTCAGGTTAGAAAGTGGGGTGCCCCTGTTGTTGGGGCTACCCTAGGGTAAAAGCAGCACCTCTGGGCTACAGAATGTCGGGAAGTCCGTGATGGTGGGTCTAGAGGTGTCACCAGTGAAAAATCATTGTCCGTCATTGCTACCCACTTCTTCTCTGCAGGGAGGGGGCACAAAGAGTAGAGCTGTAGAAAAGGATCTTAACTGGTGGGGTGTATGATGTTGCCTTTGGCTTGCAAGTCAGGAATAGGGTATTCACTTGGCTTCCTGCTCTGAGCTTCACACAGCAGAGACAGGTATCAAAACAACATCCATCTATTAGCAAGGAGATAACAAGGACAAGAGCAACTAATTTCACACAGTCTGTACTTCTAGCTAGCAAAAATAACTAAGGAGCAGGGACTCCACCCCTTGAGACTAAACCAGCACATACAAATATCAGGAGGAGGAAACAGACTGTTCCATTGTAATGCATACAATAAATACACCACAGGCTGGATAGTACAGGAGAAGACAGTCCTTCTGATATTCCAGCTCCAAGCCATTTGAGACCCTCAGAAGACTTTGATTGTGTGTATTGTAATCCCACCAAATCCTCACATAAAGGAGTAACCCAATGCAAATCATACATGTATTTTTAAAAAATTCTAGCATGTCACTTTTTAAAATATGAGGCATGACAATATGTTATAAAGACTGATCCTATCCATGGTAATTGGGTAGTAAGTCCCACTATGCCCAATGAGATCCCTTCCCAGATAAGTGTATGCAGGATCACTGCATAAAATTAAAGGTGTAAGTGAGGCTAGGGTCTAGCTCACTTGCACAAATGAGAAGCTGAATACATTTTTTTTTTGCCTCTGTCTTCACTGTGGAAGATGAGAAGTGCTTGTCCACTCCAGAGCCACTGATTTCAGGAGGTTTGTTAAAAGACCTGAGCCAGATTAAGGTGATGAGAGAGGAGGTCCTAGAACTGATAGATAACTTAACAACCGATAAATCACCAGGCCAGAATGGCATACATCTGAGAGCTCTGAAAGAACTCACATGTGATCTTGTGGATCTCCTGACAAAAATATGTAATCTTTCATTAAAATCTGCCTCCATTCCTGAGGACTGGAGGGGAGCTAATGTCACTCCCATCTTTAAAAAGTGTTCCAGAGGAGATCCAAGAAATTACAGGCCAGTCAGTCTGATGTCGATGCCGAGTAAGTTGGTGGAAACTGTTATTAAGGAAAGAATTAGTAGGCACATTGATGAACAAAAACTATTGAGGCATACTCTTTAAGGGAAGATCTTGTCTCACTAACCTGTCAGTGTTCTTTGAGGGAGTGAACAAACATGTGGACAAGGGAGGGCATAATAGATGTTGTTTACCTTGACTTCCAGAAAGCTTTTGATAAAGTTTCTCATCAAAAGCTTCTAAGTAAGCTCAATAGTCATGGGCTAAAAGGGACAAGTCCTCTTGGGGATCAAAAAACAGCTAATTAATAGGGAACAGAGAGTGAGTATAGATGGGCAATTTTCTCAGTGGAGGGTGGTAAGCAGTGGGGTACTGCAGGGATCAGTACTGGGTCCAATGCCTTTTAACTTGTTCATTAATGATTTGGAGTTGGGAGTAAGCAGTGAAGTGGCTAAATTTGCAGATGACCCGAAATTGTTGAGGGTGGTGAAAACAAGGGAGGATTGTGAGACAGTCTAAAGGGATCTGCTGAAGATGGGTGAGTGGGCAACAACATGGAAAATGGGGTTCAGTTTGGCCAAGTGCAAAGTGATGCACATTAAGGCCAAAAATCCTAAATATAAATACGCATTGATGGGGTCCGAACTGGCAGAGACTGACCAAGAGAGAGATCTTGGAGTCATAGATAATGCACTGAAAATGTTGAGACAGTGTGTGACCGCAATAAAAAAGGTCAACGTTATGCTGGGGATTATTAGGAAGGGAATTGAAAACAAATCAGCCAGTATCATAATGTCTCTGTATAAATTGATGGTGCGATCTCATTTGGAATACTGTGTACAGTTCTGGTCACCACACCTCAAAAAGGTTATTATAGCATTAGAAAAAGTGCAGAAAAGGGCAACTAGAATGATAAAAGGGTTGGAACACTTTCCCTGTGAGGAAAGGTTAAAATGTTTGGGACTCTTTAGCTTGGAGAAACGACAGCTGAGGGTTGACATGATTGAGGTTTACAAGATTATGCATGGGACAGAGCAGGGAGAGAAATAAGTACTTTTCTCTGTTTCTCACAATTCAAGAACTCATGGGCACTCAATGAAATTGCTGAGCAGTTGGGTTAGAACAGATAAAAGGAAGTACTTCTTCACCCAAAGATATGGAATTCACTGCCACAGGAGGTGGTGGCAGCTACAAGCATGGGAACTGGATAAATAAAGTCAAGCATGAGAATTGGATAAAGAGGATAAATAAAGAGGGAATTGGATAAACATATAGAGAGAGGTCCATCAATGGCTATTAGCCACAAGGTATAGATAGGAACTCTCAATCTGGGGAAAGTGGTGCTCTGTATTTATGGTGCTTTGGGGGGAGCAACAGTGGGAGGGCTTCTAGTGTCCTATCCCCACTGCTGGACCTCCTGATGGCACCTGGTATTTTTGGCCACTGTATGACAGAGTGTTGGACTAGATGGGCCATTGGCCTGATCCAACATTGGCTTCTCCTATGTTCCTATGTTCTTATATGCACATTTGACATTTGCAATATTAAGTGATAGCTTGCACTAGGTTAAACCATTATATTGACCTATCTCACAGGGAGGGTTGCCAAGACAAGACTGGCAACTGGCGGAAGACTCACAGATGCAGAGGAGGCATGTTGGTGACATAATGATGCTGCCAGCAATATCCTGACGTCACTTCTGATGCAATGAGAAATTACTTCAGTTCATCGCTGTGGAAGGTATAGCATTCAGACCAAGCTCTATGGTTTAACATAGGGATGGCCAGTGCCCCAGTACACTGGCGTCACTCCTGGCATGACTGGAAGTGATGTCAGCATGTTGCCTTGGCATTGCAAGAATGTCACTCCTGGCATGACTGGAAGAGTTTTAGAAGAATGCTAGAGTGGCCTTGGCAACATGCTGGCATCACTTCCAGTCATGCCAGGAGTGACACCAGTGTACTGGGATACTGGCCACCACCACCCCATTTCCCTTTTGTTTTTCTCCCAGTGCCTGGCTGAGTGGTGGCAGGAAGGACCTGCTGGGGCCAGAGATCTCCTACCCCCAGTGGTCAGTTGGCCAGCCTGCTCACCGGGTAGTTTGGAGGGTGAAAAGAGAGAACAACATATGCTGTTCTGAGTTCCTTGGCCAATGAATGGACCTGATAGCAGCTGAAGTCTATCATGGGCATGCTTTTCAGGTCATCTGAAGCTTGTGCATAAATAGTGTGCTACAAAACTGTCCCTAACTTAGTGTTCATTTTCCCATAAAAATCTGTTTATAGCCTTATCGATTTCCAGGTTTCTCCCAAAGATCAATACCTGTGTCTCGGATTATTTCTTCCCTGGTGTTTTAGCTTTTCTCGCTCTACTTTTAATAAATATCTAACTATGTTTGTAATATCTTTTTGAGCATTTTACAGCCTCCTGGAATCCCGAAGGTTCACCGCCTCTTTCAGTTTACCCAGCATGCATATTATTGTACTAAGTCCTAGAGCATCACACCAATGTGATGATGTGACTCCTGGGGTTGTGGCAGAAGTAATGTTGTGGCATCAGAATGATGCATATTTGCATGTCCTCACTCCTGTCCACCAGCTGGAAACCCTACCACTGCATCTCAGGCCACATCAACTCTATAAACTTATGTCAGTCTTATAACAGTTCTACTGGTATGACTTCTCCCAAACAATCCCAGAAATCAAAAGCAGATTGACCCTTACGGCCTCTGAGAAAAGTCCTGGTGGGCACTGAGCCTCGTGGGCTCAGGTGGCTGGAGCCAGGGGGAGACTTGCCTAGCCAAACACAGGCCACTTCTGGATAAAGTGGGGGTATCAGGCTGTCAGAGCTAGAATCTCTTATTTGCTTTTCTCAGTCTTCAAATATGAAATCACAAAGTGACAACTGTCAACGTCTAGCTACCATTGCATGCCGTCAGAAAATAAATGCCACTGCATGTTATTTACCAAAATATTATTATATTGCAACTATTGAATATTGACGGCATAGCTTATCAAGCACCAGACCCTAATAAGTAGGATATCCCAGTAGTTTTCAAGCCGTCTGCTGCAGAACTTTGGATTCTTTGGAAGCTCAATGAGAAGATCAGCTAAAGTTTGCCTGCTTCAGCTGATCTTATTCTGTACAGTCCAGACACAGGACACTGTGTGATGGTGGTGATACCCAGTACTGGGCTGCGTCATCTGAGCGCTCACCTTAAAACTTGCTCAAAGCTTTGCATCATGTGATATTTCCACACAGCGATCTTTGCAGAAAATGCTCCCTCTAAGCTGTGGAGTGTTGCAGAGTGTAAAATGATCCCCGAAGATATGAAAATTGAAATCTACTCTAAACAGCATTGCAAAACAGCTATTGATATATGCACATACTAAACACCACAGCGTATCAGCTATCGAATGTTACCTTTTCTTAGCTGAGAGATAGCAGGTGTTGAAATTAAATATCATTGGTTGGGGAATGCAAATCCTAAGTGTCTTGGAGACTACTTAAGCTGTCAGATAATAGCTGGAGAACAACGGGCCACGAAATTTGCAAAGGAGAACCTGAGGTTCGCAGGCATCCTACTATTCCAGTGAGCAAAGCGTGAACCCTTCCTCCAACTTATGTGGCTCTTCCATTGAAGGAAGAGCCACTTAAGTCTGAGGGAAGCTCCTTAGTCTGGAGGGACTTCCTTCCGCTTAAGGTGGGACAAATGCCAGTGCTTCATTTGAGAAACATCTTGTGAAAACTGAAAAGGAACTCCAAGGCTATCGGCTGTTCTACACAATAGTGGAAACTGGGAGGAAACAGGACTTGGCCTCCATAATGTTATTGTTATCTACCTCCTGAAGACAAATGGATGAGCACATATAGTCCTTTAGCTTCAGACACTGGTAAAAGCAACAATGGAGTTGTGTGTTTCCATGCGTCCTACCAGAGAAGACGTGCACTGAAAAGCTACAGACGTCCCTCTTGACACCAAGAGATCTGGCAATAGACAATATTTATAATGTTACAGTCACCGATTACAATTTCCTTTTGTTTGAGAACAAAAAGGCCGCTCTCCTCTGCTTTAGCAATGTACACACATAGTAACCTGAATAGTTGAGTAGTGAACTGGTTAATATGCCTCACAAATAGAAAAGGAGATGCAAGGATTTACTAAGTAAGATCCCGTAAGATTATGAAAAATTCATAGGTACTGTTGTCCAATGTAGCTGTTCCCCGAAGTTCCCCTGTCTCTACCTGGTTCCAATGTGCAGGGTGTTTTGATCCACACACCGAGGATTATGTTCAGAATCAGATATAAGATGGTCAGCATACATTGCATACTGGGAAAGAGTTCTTGATCATAAATGGAATCAGAATGTTCTCTAGATGGCAACAATGAAGTGAGTATAGTTCATTTTTACTTCAAAGATGGCATTATAACTATGCCTGTAACACTGGAAAATGTTTGAGTTTTAACTTTGACAGGTCCTATTTTGTATCTTTACTCAAGCACTCATTCTGAGCCTGGCAATCAAAGAGCAATATGCAAACTGGCATATTGTGTCCTAACTAAATGCAACCCAGCGTTGATAATCTTCTATGGCAAAGATTGTTACTCAATAATTGCTGCATCATGCTGTCATGAACAACTAATCCATAAACTGCTTGATGTGTTTCAGGCCAAAGCCGTGAAAAGGAGAAGAGAACTGCACTAAAGAGCCTATATATCACTGAAGCTCATTTAGCTGCAAGCCCCAATTATTTTGAACTCAAACCTGGTCCTGTAAAGAAGGAAGATGTTATTGGTTTCTTTCCTACTGGCTGGAGATGACAAAAATGAACCGAGAGAGTGAAGTTGTGATGAAGACTTAACAAGCTTTTCAACTGTAGGTAATGTAAGTATGGCGCATTGTTCTCTCATGGCTCATCAGCAACTCAATCAAGCCTATTAGAACAAATGGAAAGTCCTTTTTAAAAAAAAAAACATTTCTGAGCTTTGGATGATGTGCTAAGTCAATCAGAGCAAGAGTTCCTAATCCAAGCCAGAAGAACAAGAAATCAATGTTCACTTTCTGCTAAAGCAATGGATTCCATTATAACAGGATTGACATTCATCACCCTTAACTATAAATACACCTGTCTAACCCCTGGCTTACTCCAATTTACTTTCTTCCAGTAATGCAGACTTTATTCACCTCCTCTCACTTGTTGAACTGCGCTTCAGTTCGGCCTCCAGCTTACAGAGTGTAGTGGAACACATTTGGGTTTGTAGTGGCCAAGCTGCTAAAAGCATTTCTTATTAATTTTGTCGGTTCTTCATAGAAGGGCTGCTCCAATGGCATGAACTCATTTCGGCAGCCAGAAGCAGGCTAAGTGTAAATGAAGGGCACAGCAACTGATTTGCCATCGTAATCATCAATTCCCAGGTTGGAAATGCATGATTTCTCACTCCTGAAGTACACTATTAGGATATGGAAATTCAGCCTGAAGCTGCTTGAAAATGAGAAAGTCCAAGTTATATGTGTGTCTGAAAGGTGCTTAGACACACACACACAACAATAAGATTTCATTCACCCTGTTGTGTACTCACTAGTAGCTTAGATGTCATGCAGACTGATTCTTTTATAACCATTGACCCAACTAACCATGACCCAGCTATTGAAACAGAAAGATTAAACCATCATAGCATGTATATGGCCCAAGAAATCATCTTCTTTTAGATAACAAAGCCCCGCAAATATGAATCAATTGGTCAGTACAATTAATACATTAACACTTGATCTTCACGGGCCTGGAGACCAAACCCTACAGGGAAAGGCTGAGGGACTTGGGAATGTTCATGCTGGAGAAGAGGGCTGTCAGTTAGAGGAGGGCAGGGAGCTGTTCCCATTGGCAGCAGAGGATAGGACTCACAATAATGGGTTTCAATTAAGGGTGGGAAGGTACCAGCTCTTGTGGATCAAAAACTGGCTTATAAATAGGAAACAGAGAGTGAGTATAAATGGGAAACTTTCTCAGTGGAGGGTGGTAAGCAGTGGGGTACCACAGGGATCAGTACTCGGTCCCATGCTTTTTAACTTGTTTATTAACGATTTGGAATTGGGAGTAAGCAGTGATGTGGCTAAATTTGCAGATGACACGAAGTTGTTCAGGGTGGTGAAAACCAGGGAGGATTGTGAGGCACTCCAAAGGGATCTGTTGAGGATGGGTGAGTGGGCGTCAACGTGGCAAATGGGGTTCAATGTGGCCAAGTGCAAAGTGATGCACATTGGAGCCAAAAATCCTAAATATAAATACACGTTGATGGGGTCTGATCTGGCAGAGACTGACCAAGAGAGAGATCTTGGAGTCGTAGTGGATAACTCGCTGAAAATGTCTACACAATGTGTAGCTGCAATAAAGAAGGCCAACGCTATGCTGGGGATTATTAGGAAGGGAATTGATAACAAATCAGCCAGTATCATCATGCCCCTGTATAAATCATTGGTGCGACCTCATTTGGAATACTGTGTACAGTTCTGGTCACCACATCTCAAAAAGGATATTATAGCATTGGAAAAAGTGCAGAGAAGGGCAACTAGAATGATAAAAGGGTTGGAACACCTTCCCTATGAAGAAAGGTTAAAATGCTTGGGGCTCTTTAGCTTGGAGAAACGACGGCTGAGGGGTGACATGATCGAGGTTTATAAGATTATGAATGGGGATATTAGGATTTTTTTCTTTTTACAGTAAAAGTAGTTCAGGAGTGGAATCAGCTGCCTAGGGAAGTGGTGAGCTCTGCCTCACTGGCAGTCTTCAAGCAGCAGTTGGATGAACACTTGTCAGGGAAGCTTTAGGCTGATTCTGCATTGAGCAAGGGGGAGGAGGAGGAGTTGGTTTTTTATATCCTCCTTTTCTCTACCCTAAAGTTTCAGAGCGGTTTACAATCTCCTTTCCCTTCCTCTTCCCACAACAGTCACCTTGTGAGATAGATGGGGCTGAGCGAGCTCTGAGAGAACTGTGATCAGCCCAAGGTGACCCAGCTGGCTGCATGTGAAGGAGTGGGGAATCAAACCTGGTTCACCAGATTACAGTCTGCCGCTCTTAACCACTACACACGCTGGGTATAGATGGCCTTTGGGGCTCCTTCCAAATGTATAATTCTGTGCTTGGATGCAGGTTTAAAGTGTGAATATTTAATTGGATTTCAATTCCCCACCCCACCCCCGACTCTTTGGTTACATATGTTGTATGAATATAAAGGTGCTGAAAGGATGCAGATAATAGGCTCGTTCCCCAGAATGTGAGGTGTACTTAGATGTTTAAAAATACACACCCCATCCCTGAAACACTCCAAGAAAATCATCAAAAGCCTTTCATTTTAAAATTCCTACCTGGGCATGAGCTCCAAGTCAGAGAAAATTCAGAGGTTCCATAGAGGTGTTTTGAAAGTCTTCCAGAGGAATTTTATGAAAACCTTTTCAGCACCCTCTCAGGGTTCCTGGCAAACTAGCAGTTAAGTGTTTGATGAAATTTGGTATTTGAATCTTCTGTGGCAGGTTTCATTAGTCTAAGTAGGCTTGCCAACTCTGGGTTTAGAAATACCTGGAGATTTTTTTGGGGGGTGGAACCTGGGGAGGGTGAGGTTTGGGGTGGGATGGGGACTGCAGCAGGGTACAATGCCATAGAGTCCCCTTCCCACCAAAGAAGCCCTTTTCTCCAGGGGAACTGATCTTGGTCATCTGAAGATCAGTTGTAATAGCAGGAGATCTCCAGCCGCCACCTGGAGGTTGGCAAACTCAGTTCTAAGCAACATGTCTTGAACTTCCCTCAACACCCCAAAAGATTTTGGGCATGACCAGGTGAAATTCAGTGATGCCACAAGGTGCAGCTACAGTACAGTTCAGAGTCTCCTCTGACTGGCAGCACTTTCCCAAGGCTTCAAATGAAGGTCTTTCATGTCACCTTCTAACTGATCCTTCCAACTGGAGATGCTATAGATTGAACCTGGGACTTATTTACTTTTTTGCATGCTAAGCATATGCTCCACCACTGAGCCACAGACCTTCCCTAGCTGATTGCACCTTGTGACCTATTTTCAGTTATTTCAACTGGGATCAGGTCCCGTACTTAATAGAATATCATGAACTGTGCTATTAAGATTGCCAAGAAATTAGATGCCATTTTGAAGTAGCCCATGAAATTCTTTTCAGATTGTTTTACTCTTGCAAGTTTGAACCGGGGGGTGGGGGGGGTGGAGAGAGACGATAGCACACAATGCCATCAATTATGGTAATAGGGAGCGACAGGCTTAACAGCATCGCCTGGCTTTTATCAGTTTGAGTTAAAGTCTTAATGTTATTTAAATGCAGAAGTCTATTTTTCCCTTCTTTGTACATGTACTTAATTCTAATTCATGGCCAATGGAACAAGCTGTCAAAGGGGATTGTGTAGTTGTCATCATCGAAGATACAAGAGGATGAGCGGGAACATACTTTTGTTGAAGAGAGTTCAGAAATAATTAAATTCATGCTACCTTGATGGAGGGTAATAGCCTAGATGGGTTAGAGATGTTCTTCACATTCCAAATAATTCTGAGAAAACGGCAATGTCCACAGCCAACAATGAATTTGCTCTTTTTCTCATTTGGGGCCTTGAAAGTGAAGCAGAAAATGTTAATTGTGAAAACATATGAAAGTACATTATGTATAGATCTGAACCAAAATCGCAGTGATTAAGTAGTTTCCGATGCCTTTGTGACAGATGCCACAGGCTGTGATCTGTTTAAAAAGAAACAATTTTGTTCCCATCCATCTCTTGCGCAGTGCAATATAAAGCATGATTTTGGATCAAATGAGACTTTATTTTCAGAGGGTAGCCATGTTAGTATGCAGTCAAACAGACTGGAGTCCAGTAGCCCCTTAGAGACCAACAAGAGTTTCCGGTAACTAGATGTTGTTATTCAAATCAGTCCCCGTACCCATCTTCTCATGCAACACCATCTCCGAAACATGTACACCCAAGGCACCATTCTAGGGGCAAAAGGGAATCTTTTAGTTTGCGGTATATGCAACTCCCAATTTGACACAATAAGGCTGCAGTCACACACACTAAATAATCCACTTTCAATCTACTTTCAGTGTACTTTTCAACTGGATTTTACTATGTGAATTGTGCACTGAAAGTGGATTGAAAGTGTGTGTGATCACAGCCTAAGATAAAGTAAAATGGAAGGGATACACGCACTTAATCAGCAAGTAACTTTATTACCCTAATTAAGATATAGATGAGAAAATCAGGATGGGGAGAATCAGAAACAGGCAAGAAATTATATCGTGAAAACCAATAAATATCAGTTACTGTGCACAAACCTAATCTGTAGATGTGTTTCTTTTAACTAGAGCACCCACTTAAAGTGATGTTTACTCCAAATCCTCCTTCCACTCGGCTTGTCCAGAGCAAACCACCCCTGAGAAAAGAGATAGGCGAAAGGTTGCTTGCTTTGGGACCAGGAAGTTCGGTGAAACAAACAGGAATGAAGCATAGAGTCAAAGGAAAGGATCCTTACCGGGATACAGTGGGAAAGGGTTTGCAAACAATAAGGCAAGGAGAAAACAAAAAGGCCAGACTAGTCACTGAAAGATAAAAATAAGGCCAGGGTTCATGGTGCAAATAAACAAAAATATTGCTTATTAACTAAAAATTCGCTACACGCTTCACCAGCAGGCTTCTTCAGGGGAATCAGCCTTCTGCATTCTTTCAACAAGAGTACAAGATCAGTAGCATCTGGAATGTGTGAGGAGGTTAAAATAAACCTTTAAAATGTCCAGTGTTGACAATATCTGAACACGTATTCTCCAGACAAATTCTTATTCCAGTAATGCTCCAGCGTACTCCAGTCTCCCCTTTAAAATGGTAATTTCTTCTTTGCTGCCCACACAAGTCTTAATAATAACTGTCAACTTACACGTAATCATAACATTTCTCAGTTCCCACATCAGTGCTCAATTGATGGTTTCATGTGGTATCTCCGGTTTTCTGAAACCATCATTTTTGCTGCAGACAACAAATTACCCCTCAGTCTCCCCCCCTCTTACACTTTCCCCATCATTCACTAATATTATCTTCAGCATACATGTATCTCTTACAACTTCTTCTATTCTTTCTGAAGCTTTACACTGGGCCCATTGTTGGGTGAAATGCTCTCTAGGGGTAGGGCACTTCGCAACAGGTATAATTAATTTTGGGATCTTTTGGTCTATGTCTATGAGGAATGGACTGCCGTGGGACCTTCCCAGTGAAGAGGCGAACGACAAGACTCAGAATAATGTTTTAGTTTACTAAAATACACAATTCTAATAACAGTTACACTCAACAATAGCAAATCATACACACATACATTCAAGAGCTAGGAAATATAGATAGACTTAGCACAGTTGCATGAGCAGGTAAACGTTGGTTCGTTGAGGGCGATATTTACCTCCAAGGCGCGGCTCCTAAATCTTCCAGCAAGTGGGGTTAGGGTGGGTATGAAGGATGGAAGAAGGGACACGTGGTATAGACCTGCTAATAACACACGTGTATAGTTCCAGCTGCAGACTGGAACGAAGCGAGGCAAGGGTTTAAGGTACAGGATGGGGGCTTAAGAGGATAAAGCAGACAGACAGAGGGCGTGGATCGGTGGGGGATAGGCGATGAGAGCAAGCAGGCGACAGCAGGGGGGACAGCAGCAGGGGGTCAGAGAGGCAAGCGACCTGAGCTAACCCAGAGATCACGTTTTTATAGCGCCTTGGGTGTTGGGTGGAGAAGGCCAGGCGGTGTACACCTACTGACCCTCCCAGCCGGCTGTGTCAGTGACAATTTCAAATCTCATTGGCTACACTGTCCGTTGGATACCTGGGGGCTGGACAGAGGAAGCTGGCTGGCAGGCAGATGGTTTCTTCAGGTAGCGGATGGCTCTTTCATTGTTCGAGTGTATGGCTCGGGTGGGGCAGGCACTTAATCCCATCATGCAAATGACTGGCAGAGGAAAAGTCCTTTGTCTGCTGTATGGCCCTTAATCCATGTATGTGACATGCGGCAGGTATGCAATGGAGTCCCTCAGAGTAAAAAGACAGCTTTTCCCCTTCTCTATGGGCTTCTCCTTTGGCATCCATTTTACAGTCTAGCAAGTACACAGACCATGTGGCAACAGCAAACAGTCCATAGCAAAGCCCCATAATGGCGCTGGGGCTAACACCATTGTTCTGATCTCGTGAATGAACTCAGGTTCAAGACAATGCACCCCCCAGGGCTGAAGAGGACACAGGCTTCTTATCTCAGTTTTCTTTTTTGCCATCATGTCACAGATGACTTACGGAGGGTTTTCAAAGCAAAAGATATTCAGAGGTGGTTTGCCATTGCCTGCCTCCTCATCAAAGCCCTAATATTCCTTGGAAGTCTCCCATCCAAATGCTGACCAGGGCCAACCCTGCTTTGCTTCTGAGCTCTGACACAATCAGGCTAGCCTGGGCTACCCAGGTCAGGACCCTACAGATGCTAATCTTCTATCCCCAAACCTGTCCCCCCTGCTCTAATGAAACAGATTATAATATGTGTTGTAGTTTTGCATCCTGAGTTCGTTCTTCGCAACATCCCTCCCACCTTCTGACTGGCATATAAAGACTCAGGGATCTCCACTCCTTCTCATATCTGACAAATTTTCTCACTCTCAAAAGCTTCTACTGCCAAAATCTTGTTGGTTTCTAAAGTGCCACTGGACTGCAATCCAGCTGTTCAACTGCAGATCAATATGGCTACCCTCGGGTGGGGGGGAGATATTCATGCCAGTTTGCCATAGTGGTTAGGAGTGTGGACTCTAATCTGGGAGATCTGGGTTTGATTCTTCACATGCAGCTGCTGATGTGACCTTGGGTCAGTCACAAGTTCTCTCAAGAGCAGTCCGTGAAAGAATTCTCTCAGCCCCACTTACCTCACAGGGTGTCTGTTGTGGGGAGGGGAAGGGAAAGGTATTTTAAACTACTCTGAGACTCCAGGTAGTGAAGGGCAGGGTATAAATCCAATCTCTTCTTTTTCATTTGAGCTCTTCCATTATTCGGTGGAGTGGTCCAGCCTTCCTGAAGGCCTTCAGCAGTTTATTACTTCCTAGTTAATGGAATTCAGAGACCCAAATGTAGCATTATATATAAATGAATCTATTTACATGTTTCATGTGTATTATGTAAGTACTTTAGGTAGCAGCAGGCCAAAACATTTCTCTTTACTCAAGCTTTTAACTAAGGGAGTCCACAGCTTTTACCTGTTCTTTGCCTTGACCAGGATAGCTAGCCCAATCTTGTCAGATCTTGGAAACTAAGCAGGATCAGCCCTGGCTAGTATTTGGATGGGCAACCTCCAAGGAATACCAGGGGTGTGACACAGAGGCAAGCAATGGCAAACCACCTCTGAAACATCTCTTGCCTTTAAAACAAGTCTAGCTCACTACCTAGTGGTCATTATGCCAAAATACCTAGAACTTCTGGCTGCCAGACAATCTTAGGATCTCCTGGCTATACTAGCACACTGCCATATTATAATAATCATTAATTACCTATTCTTCAGCCTGCTTCAAGCCTGAGGACTGTTTATCAATATAATTTTAGACTATTCTTTTTTATGCTGCTTATACGCCTGAAATCAAATCACCTCGTTTCTCACTTCCCTTGAAAGCCCCTTGCTGGGGTGGCCATAACTCAGTTGTGACTTAACAGCACATACATACATATGCCCTGACCTGTTTTATTGACTTGACTTGTTTTTATTGTCTCTACAAGCTTTTTGTTGTTGTTTTTATTAACTAGACTTTGTTTTTGTTTACTTATTGACATTGTTTTACTTGTAAGCAGCTTTGAGGCATACACATTTTCTAAATAAATATACAAAGCACAGATGTAACATTAAAGTGCAGGATGTTATCCAAATCACCAATACACGTGTAGCCCCTGTAGCTAGCAAAAGCGCCTTCTGCTAACAAAGAGAAAAAACGTGTTTTGTGGGGTATTAATCACCGAAACTGTGACCTCTGTACATGGGAATTGAGATATACAGACAAACACTCAAAACAAATGAAGGGGAATAAGTTTCTTAAATAAGAAACTAAATCTATTGAATTAACAGAAAGAGAACCTTTTCCTTTCCCCCAGATTTAACAGCTATTAGCTATTCGTCTGCAGTGTCTTACACACACACCCCCCCAAAAGTGAGAATGAAAGTCAGTTCCCTCTCGATGCTATAAAGAGAAAAACTGCCACATCTCTCATACTGTTCACCAATCTACTTGATAGCAGATAGCACAGTGTCCGCTTCTCAGAAAATGCCATTAGCTGTTTTATCCGGGGAGTAATATATTTGTTTTGTGTGGTATTGTATTCGGGACAGAGTAAAACGATATGAGCTAGAGAGTCTACTTGATCCAGACAAGAAGGGCATTGGCATTCCTCTGAAGGAATTCTATTGTATCTCCCTTGTGCCTCAGCTGAGTCTAAGGTGTTACAAGTCGCCAGTAGAAAAGTTCATCTAAAGTTATGAATTTCTAACCAGCAGAAATCGTCTGGCAAGGAAAAATTACCACTAAAGAGTACCTGGAAGAGGAATGGAGAACATTTACGATTTGCATCCTTGAGCACCAAGGACTAATCTTCATTTATGATCTTATTCTGAAACTTTTTCAGCTTACTTTCCTAGCACTGTTCCTTCATTCACTCTATAGGGAGAGATAGTCTTTTATCAATAGTCCTACTCCAGGTAGGCATAGAGGTATCTGAAATTAACAGCTGAAACAAAGCAGGAGCTATTGACGGCTCGAAAAGGGGAAACTGAAAACTAATGACAGCTTGATAAATAATAGTAGCTAGATTTGGAAGCCCCAGCCTACAGCCATACCACCCTGAACATGCCTGATCTCATCAGAAAGAGGACCAAGTTAAATCAGGTAAATAAAAATAGGCACTAAAGAAAGGAAATAAATGCACATGTGAAGTACAGACACCGTTTAAACCCTTTCTCTAACAAACTGCCTGTTATTAAGGGAGAAAATTAAAGTGGAGAATCAAAGTCATACAAGCCTGCTTCCCAAAGATGGCTGGGCCACTCTGGAGAGGCACAGCAAAATGGGATGGAAAAGTAGAGACCCCAACCATACAGATGGGGTAGCAGACTGGGATCCAAAACCTGCTATGAAGTAGATGGATTGGGGAATAACTTTTAATACATTTTTTCTAAGATTGAAGAAAGAAAAGGCGTTGGCACTGGAATGTAGGAGTAATGAAAAGTCCTCCTCTCCTTGATTTTCTTGTGCATGTGCTTCATGTGTGTGCTGTGATGACATCACCTGGAAGTGACATCATCATACTAGGCATATCATGGGGAATGCACTAGCATTCAGCCAAAAACTCTATGGTCACCAAAGAGCATCCCCTGTGATATGCCCGGGAAGATGACGTCACCTCCGACTGACATCACGCCAGGCACATCAGAGCCATGGAGCTCTTCAGGGGTGGGGCTCCCCCACAAGCCAGCTGGCTGGCGAGTGGATCAGGGCCTGAAATTGGGGGGAAACCTGCCTCCATCGAGGAGTTGCAACCCTAGTTCTTTTGTGTGCATTGTGAAGGGGACTTTTTCTTCTTTTGCATTACAAGTAAAAGTATCAATGATACTGTTCCTTTAGGGAGACTGAGAGTTTAGCTAGGCAAGTATCAATGGCTGAGTATTTTACGTAAGGGGGGAGGGAATCTTCCTGTCCAGCACTTAAGATAATGAGGAAATTACTGGGGCTGGCCCATTGCTCATTGTCTCAATGATTTTGTTTGTTATTAAAGCCAGATTATCGGGGGGACCCCTTAGGTCCATGGGGAAAAGGCCCTTCAGTTGACTCCCATCAGATACGGCTTTTGCATAATTAACGGAGGAGCAGCTTCACATTCCTTAAGCACCCTCAGCATGACTCACTGTCATTTTGATACCAGTTTGATCTAGACTTCATTTTCCATTGCCAGGCCCATGCTAAGATGTGCAAGTGTCCAGGGATCCAAAATGGAGGTCCTCTGTGGGTGGAGTCCCATGGCATCAAGGACCTCCATTTTCTCTCTTGAAAGCATCTGTTCTTTATCTTCCAAGTAGCACTGCAAGCAAATGTTTCTCCATTCCCTCAATTAAGATGAGGTAGAATTGCTTAAGGGGCCAGATAATATGTCTTGGGGTGAGGGTGCCGATGGCCCACCCTGATGTACAAGGATCCCTCATTTTGTTATCTGCCACTCATTAAGCAAAACCCATTAAGTTCACTTCAAAGTCTGGCTTTTGTCGGTCCCTTTGCAGATTTCATTCCGTAACCGCTGTGAAATTAGTGACTCACAATTATGTACTTGCTCATGAATAATTCATCTCTAAAGGGCCCTTGTAAAATGAAAGTAGATGATAATATGATAATAGTTTCCCATAGATGGGGTAATGCACCTGCCCATTAGTTACAACAAGAGCAGCGACAAGGCCCATTAATTATGTCATAAAAAACAGCTCTCATCTCAGATCTGACGCGAAGGCAATATCTGTAATGGTAGGACAAGCCACACCTTAGCCTCTGCATTTTAATAAAGCGAAATTGGGGGAATCAAAGTGAATTTTGCATAATCAGTGTTTTCCCACCTCTTTTGCCTGCTGAATTACATAATCTCCTTTTCGTAATTGGCAAAAGGCCATGTGGAGGAAGGCTGGGGCTGTTCTGAACATTTTCTAATCTAGACAATTAATTCTGCTTTAAGACAAATCTGAGAGCACAGTGTAGTTCAGCGCAGTTAATCGAGCAACTTTCAAAGTGCACAGAGGGGATAAAGTATTGGCGTAATACCTTTACGATCATTATTACATAGGTCCATAAAGCCACTGGTGTGTCTTAGTGTTACAAACATCAGCAAAAAGACAAATACACTAAGCAAAGATGAGTGAATAGCCCTGTGCTCAACATGTCTATGGAAACATGTCTATGGAAACCGCCCCCCCCCCAATTCAACAGACATTTGTGAGTGTTCCACAGATTCCTGCAGAATGCATGGATTTGCATGCACACACATGGTGTCCATCTCCATGGTCACGCTCTTCTCATCAGTTCCTCCTCTCTTTAAGACCCTGCAGGTTCTTCTTCAACCATTACTTACATATTTACTCTAGCATTTGTTACAGGTACATTAGTAATCAACAGACCATCACAGTTCTTGTTTAATGTTTGGAGAGATGGGTTAGTGCAGTGGACAAGGACCAGACTTGCCATCTCAGCTTCCAATAAGATTAAGGTGACTTCCACATGGGCCTTTTGCTCTGATCTGAGCTCCTAACCACAGTGGATTATTTCCAAGCTTCCACATGGCATCATTGCCCATCTGTTGCTTTCTGTGGTTTTCCCATGCTTTCGGTGTGCTTTCTCAAATGATAAGAAGTTTCCTGTACTGTTTTGAAGAGCACCACGGAACAAAGATAGTTGTCAAGACAAAGAACTCTTGTTTCCTGCCAAACCTGCCATGTGGGAGGTATGCTGCACTTCAAAAGGTGCCACCCATTTTGGTGTCATTTTCCCTGCAACATTGCCCTGCAGCCATGATTTCATCTCCCATCTCACCAGGGGGCTTTTCATTATTATTATTATTTTGCAATGGTTAGATTGCTATAGCATGACAAGATTATAACCATGTATCTATTAAGTCCTCTGAATGCTCAGCTCTCTCTCTCTCTTTTAAAAAAGTAAATCTCTAGCACTTTTCATTGCTGAGGTACAACTTCTATCTCAGGACCGACTGAGGCGAGAGACTTTTTTAAAAAAGGAAAGCCGAGGATTCAATTGTAAATTGTAATGTTACAATGCTATAGCAGTCTAGCTATTGCCAATATAAAACAAAAAGGGTCCAATGGCACATGGGGAAGGGGAGTAGGCAGGGCAGAGAAAATGCAGGATTGTCACTGATCTGAATTTGCAGTTTCAGTGGCAATCAGAAAACAACATGGAATTGTTGCCATGTGTCACAGAACAATGTACAAATTCCTCCTTTTCAGATGAAGAAGCCAAAGAATCAGAGGAGGAGGAAGAGAAGAAGAAGAAGAGAAGAGATTGGATTCCTATCCCACCCTTCACTACCCAAAGGAGTCTCAGAGCGTCTTACAATCTCCTTTCCACAAGTGACTCTCCTCAAAGGAGAGCCAAAGAGGATGCAGCCAGGGCACTTAACTGCCTTCTCAGCTCTCCAAGCAGGCACAGATGCAGTGAGGCACTGGGGTGGACATGCTGGCTGGTGCAGATGCAGTGAGGCCCCAGGCTGGGCCATTAGAGATTGGCCTGCACCAGCATCTCAGTGTGTCTGTGCCAGCCAGCCAGTGAGTCCGCTCTCTGAGAGCTCTTCAGGTACTCTCTGAGAGCTGTCTCTCTGCCCAGCTGACTAGGGCTGGGGCTCACTGGGGACTCACTAGCTGTCTAGTGCTGTGGCTCCCCTTAATTGATAGGGGGCATAGCCCCTAAAGCCCCACCACTGGCTATGGCCCTGGGTGCTAGACAGATTAATGAAGCTACCCTCCTTTGCCCAATCCACTATATAAGAGCAGTGTTGATAAATCTGGTTTGGGGGTGGAGACTGAAGAGGGTGGGGTTTGGGGAGGGGAGGCACCTCAGTGGGGTATAATGCTATAGAGTCCACCCTCCAGAGCAGTCATTTTCCCCCAGGGGACCTGATTAATGTAGCCTGGATATCTCCAGACCCTACCTGGAGGCTGACAACCCTGTATAATTGCTCTGATCCTTGTACTCACATGACTCAGACTGGCTTCCCCAATACAACATCCTGTCTTTACAGAATGAATAGGTAGAGGACACTGTGCTTCTGGAAGGGAAGTCACACATCCCTGAATACTATGTCTTTACGACTGTCCTGTGCCGTGGCGATCTTCAAAACAGTACCGACGTCTCCAAAACGCCAGCATCACTGCACTTGAAATCATCTGATCCATCTTGGTGTAATTTTTCCCCCCTGTTTGCCCTCACTAGAATTCTTCTGCTCCTGAAAACAAGCTCTGGGTTTATTTATGTCGACAGCAAAAGAATTTTAAAAGCCAGTTTAGAATTACCCAGCAAATAAACATTGTGAAGGGAACTCTACAGAGAGAAGGATGTGTTCTGGTTTGAATTTCAGGACTGGGGGAGGGGGAGAAAAGCACAATGTCAAACCATGATTAATAAACCTCACGGAAAGATAAAGAGCCTTTGGACAGCTTACAGAAACAAAACCAAAAAAAAAGGCAAGGAAATCAAAGGACTATATATATCAAATCGTCCTTTCATACAACGGGTATTTGTTTTCCAAAGGCTATAATTAATATTTTGCTCCCAAAGTACCTATCCTGGAGGCTTCTGCTGGGGCGAATACTCCTCCACATTGTTCTTCCTCCCTTTCTGCTCAGGCAGGGGCCATTTGGGCTTGAAAGGAGAGGGCTACCAAGATTTCATTCGTTTCTGCTGATGACGCTGCTCTAGCAATGCCATGGTGGGATCCAGGAGTGCCTCGGAAGTGCTCACTGAGTCTGCTTCCCTGGGGAAGCTGATGGGCAGTAGCTCCAGGACAGACAAAAGAAAATGCCATTTTACCCAGAGAGTCATTAAAATGTGGAATTTGCTGCCTGAGGGTGTAGTGATGCTCACAGCTTTGAAAGGGGACTAGATCAATTCATGAAGGGTACGTCATCAATAGCTACAAGCCATGGTGACTGAAAAGTACTGAGACTTACTAGTGATTTCAGCTCTCACATACTTTATTAGATGAAGAACAAGATAACTGAGTTGGCTCGCAGGCCGGCTTTTATTCCCAAGTGACCCACACCCCAAACACACACACCCCCGGTGATTCGCTATTTACATTGATTGGATTAACTCCTGCTCCTCCATTGGAGGGGAGTCAGGATCCACTAGTCCATTGTCCTTCGGGGCGAAGCTCAGGCCCTTCGCCTGGCCACATGGTGGACCGGTTAGAACCAGTCCAAGCACATGGCTGTCCAGAGCCCATGTTCTCCAGTGGATACATTACACCCCTCCCCCTTGGTCCGATAAACACCCGCACACATAGTCTTTCAAATAGTTGGGGGGCCGCCGCTCTCGCGTGGAGCGACAGGGCTCTGGCATGGGGGAACTGACAGCCTCCCAGGCGGCTGTGGGGACTGGTGGCCGCTCTGGTGTTGGCGGGGCTGGGCTCACCATCTCGGCCGGTGTGTCATTTGCGGTGGCTGTCAGTCCGGAGTTGAAGTCCCCCGGGATTTCTACTGGTGCGTCCGCCCCGCGTCTGGTTGAGCTGGCTCGTCCCACTCCTCCCCCTCATCCGGCTCCAGGGGTAGCACCCGGCGACGTAGCTGATCGATGTGGCGATGCAGGATCTGGCCGTCTTCCACCGAGACTTCGTAGGACCGGGGGCCACGGACCCGGACTACTCGGGCGGGAATCCACGGGGGCCCTCTCGCGTAGTTCCGTGCGTACACCGGGTCCTCTGGGAAGAACCCTCGCGCCGCCGCTGGCGTTTCCGTGCAGGGCTCCCGCTCGGGCGCTCGATCGGGATGTAACCGGTCCAGCCTGGTGGTGAGGCGTCGGCCCATCAATAGTTCCGCCGGGCTCCGGCCGGTTGTCGCATGGGGCGTCGTTCTCTGGCCGAACAGGAAGTGCGCCAGCCTGAAGTCCCAGTCCGTTCCTTCGGTCCGACGGAGCGCCTCTTTGGCCGTCCGCACCATGCGTTCGGCTTGGCCATTGGTGGCGGGGTGGAACGGGGCCGACCTGATGTGGCGAATCCCGTGCTGGCGGGTGAACTCCTGGAACTCCCCGGACGTGAAGGCCGTCCCGTTGTCGGTGACCAGGGTGTCGGGGAGTCCGTGCGAGCTGAAAATCCGCCACATCGCTCGGATGGCCGCCCGGGAGGAGGTGGATGGTACCGGCTCTACTTCTAGCCACTTACTGTAGGCGTCTACAAGTATAAAAAACAGCTGCCCCTGGAACGGGCCCGCAAAGTCGAGGTGCAGGCGCGACCAGGGGCGGTGAGAGGATTCCCAGGCCCTGTCTGGGGCCGTCGGGGGTGCGGGTCGGGAGGCCTGGCAGGGTTGACACCTTTTTACAGTGTCCTCAATATCCCGGTCTAACCCTGGCCACCAGACATACCCCCGCGCCAGAGCCTTCATCCTGACTACCCCAGGGTGGTGCTCATAAAGGTCCCTCAGTACCCGTTCCTGTAGTGGTTTCGGAATGACCACCCTGCCTCCCCACATTAGGCACCCCTTATAGGTCGACAGCTCATCGCGCCTTGTGACAAAAGGCGCAAACTCCGGGTCTTGTGTGATCGCTCTAATTTTCTCGTCTGTGGGGTGGATGCCTTGTGCATCGACTGCGAACCCCAGGAATTCGATGCGGGGCACACCCAGGAGGCATTTCTCCTTCTTCACCTTGAGGCCAGCCTCGTTGAACCTCTGCAGGACCTGACGCAGCCGTTCGGTGAAGGCGGTGGAGTCCGGTGCCGCGATGATGACATCATCTAAAAAGGGCTGGACCCCTGGAATTCCTTTCAGAAGGGAATCCATGAAGGATTGAAAAATCCCTGGCGCCACTGAAACCCCAAACTGCAGTCTATTGACCCGGAAAGCCCCCTTGTGGGTGGTGATGGTTTGCGCTTCCGCAGCAGCCGTGTCCACTGGCAGCTGCTGGTAAGCCTGCGCCAGGTCCAATTTGCCGAAAACTTTGGCCCCCGTCAGGGAGGCCAGGACATGGCTCACTACTGGGACCGGATAGGCGTGGTCCTGCAGAGCCTTATTTATGGTGCATTTGTAATCTGCACAAATGCGTATAGCCCCATTCGGTTTAATTGGCGTTACAATGGGGGTTTCCCAGCGCGCTGACGCGACCGGTTCCAGCACGCCTTGGGCGACCAGGCGGTCGAGCTCGGCCTCTATTTTTTCCCGCATGGCTAGGGGAGGGGGCCGTGCCTTTATGCGGATGGGTCGTACGTTAGGGTCCAGATCTAGCGAAATCGGGGTCCCATTGTACCTCCCCAGGGTCCCATCGAATACTTTGGGGAACTCCCGGCAAACTGCCTCCCAGTCAGCGGTCCCGAGGTGGTTTACTCCTGCTATTTGGAGTCCCAAAGGGCCAAACCACGACAGTCCCAGGAGGCTTGAGAGGCGCCCCTCCACAACCAGCAGGTCCAGCAAGCCCGAGAACCCTTTAAATCGGACTTGAAACTTGCCCCAGCCACGGACTGCCACTGGGTTTTTGTTAAAGTCCGTCAGTTTCAACCCTCGTGGCTTGTGCAGTCGGGGTCCCCCCTTGGGGCATAGTGTTTTAAGGGTCTCCGCGGAAATTATAGAGAACGAGGACCCTGAGTCTATTTCCATTTGGCAGGGGGACCCCTCTATTTGGACAGTCACATGCACCTTGTCCGGGCTTTCAGGGGGCAAGTTACATACCGTCTGCCGGCGCTGTGTCGTCACGGTGTGCAGGCTTGCGGCGTCCAGCTGGGCAGTGGATCCCAGGCGCTTGCCCTTGGAGCGGCAGACTCGGGCGAGGTGTCCGGCCTTGTTGCAGGTCCCGCAGACGGCGTCCCGGAACGGCAGGTCCGGCGCCGTGAGCGTCGCCACAGCTGGCACAGGCAGATGCATTGGGCTGGTTTGGTGGTGCGGGGATCCCCTGTTGCGTTGGGTGCGTGGCTGTGATCGGCGGTTCACCTGTAGGACCTCCTCATCGTTCGAGTCATCCGAGGGGCCGGAGTCCTGGAGGCGATGGACCGTCTTAGGCCGGCGATCTGCGTGGGACTTCTCGTAGGCGGCCGCTTCTTGGATGGCGGCCTCCAGAGTGAGGTCGTCCCGGCTGACGAGCCTGCGGCGCAGCTTCGCCTCCTTCAGCCCCACCAAGAACTGGTTTAGGAGGGTATCTGCGAGGTTGGGGAAGGCACACCTTGTGACTGCGTGTCATAGTCCGGCCAGGAATTCCAGAGATGTTTCGTTGGGGCCCTGCGTTCTCGCGAAGAACTCCATTCGTTCCGCGAACTTGGTGGGCTTTGGTGCCAAGTGGTCAGTGAACGCCTTGACCAGCATGTCGTAGGTGGCGGCCGCGTCTTTCGGCAGGAGGGGGTTTACCAGGTCCTTCAGGAGGAGGTGTGCCTCGATGCCGCAGTAGCGCAGGAGATAGGCCTTCTTCGTACCCGCATCCGTGATGCCATGGATCTCGAAGTGACGCTCCAGCGTCTCGATCCAGGTCTCCCAGTGTGCGGGACGAGAGATGTCGAAGGCGGGGAAGCTCTCGTTGCTAGCGGCCATGGTGCTCACCCGTGGAGGTCGCGGTTCAGGCGTAGAGTTGGCGGCGTTGGAAGCGAGGCTGCTCTCGGGGTCAGCGGTGCTAGGGAGCGGTGCGGTGCCCAGGAACCGAAGAGGCGGACACGAAGCTCGGCGGCGGCGTTCGGTGCTTTTGGCGTTGGGGCGGTCAGCGGTGCTCGTCTCGTGGTCGTTGTTCATGGAGGGAGTTGGCATCCCATCCTCGTCGCCAGTGAAAAGTACTGAGACTTACTAGTGATTTCAGCTCTCACATACTTTATTAGATGAAGAACAAGACAACTGAGCCGGCTCGCAGGCCGGCTTTTATTCCCAAGTGACCCACACCCCAAACACACACACACCCGGTGATTCGCTATTTACATTGATTGGATTAACTCCTGCTCCTCCATTGGAGGGGAGTCAGGATCCACTAGTCCATTGTCCTTCAGGGCGAAGCTCAGGCCCTTCGCCTGGCCACATGGTGGACCGGTTAGAACCAGTCCAAGCACATGGCTGTCCAGAGCCCATGTTCTCCAGTGGATACATTACAGTGACGGAGGAGAATCTCCAAATCCCTGAGCCAGGAGGTAACATCAGGGGAAGATCCCAGGCAAAGTGGGTGTGGGATCCACCTGGTTTGGTGCAAAGATCCCAGGCAAAGTGGGTGTGGGATCCACCTGGTTTGGTGCAAAGATCCCAGGCAAAGTAGATTTGGGATAAAGGAGGACAGGGAGGTACTAATTTTCACACCTCCCCACTCACATCCAGTGCCATTGCTCTCCCCTACCACTGGTATGCTTTTTGCCAGTTTTGTTTTTTGTTTTGGTAATCAAATAAATAGTAGGTTTATCATGGGAGGGAAGGCAGCATAGTATAGCCCCAGTATCATCAGATCTCAGAAGCTAAGGAGGATCAGTCCTTAGATGGGAGACCCCCAAGGAAGGCTCTGCAGAAGAAGGTAATGGCGAACCACCTCTGCTTCTCACTTCCCTTGAAAGCCCCTTGCTGGGTTTGCTGTAAGTCAATTGCTATATCACTATAGTGTCCTAATGCTACATTGTTATATATTACCATTCTGCAAACTACGCAAAACTGAATTATGCTCCACAGGAAATAGACTTGCAGTGTACTAAATGATTCACAAAGTTAATTGGAAACATTAGTAGGGACTATAGTCTATTTTACTATATATAGCTGGTTGAAATTAGGATCCTATTATGGCATTTTGCATCCTTTAATGTGTCATGTTAGTACTTATGCTTTGCTCCCGTTCTGTTTTTAGACTTCTGGTTGGTTCCACAACCCCAATTCCTACTGCCTTGTTTATTGGATGTCCCGTTGATTATATTAACTCACTCTGTCCAAGTGAGAGTGGTGGGCTATAAACAATATAAATAAATAAATAATAGCAGAAGTGGGGTGCACAAGTGAGAAGCACAGGAATATCCCCAAGAGGAGGCTCCTACTGGTTCTGCAAAAGTAGTTGTTCCACCCTCCGTCTCCCATTTCCCTCGGTTGTACTGCTCAGTTTCCCACTGTTTGCTGTGAGGCCACATTTTGACCCACATCTCCCCCTGATGTCCCCCGCATCTTCTTGATCCTTATTTTTTAGTGGTGGAAATCGGGGGGAGATGCGGGTCAAAATGCGGCCACACAGCAAATAGCAGGAAACTGAGCAGTGCAACCGGGGGAAACAGGAGAGCGATGGCAAAACAACTGCTTTTGCAGAATCCGTCTCTGTTTCTGCCGCAAATGCCTCTGCATTGGCAGCAGCAAAGAGAACAGTACAGGGAAATGTCCTTCTTTGGAAGCAACACCAGAGGCCTGATTTAAATGTGAGTCTGGACAGGCAAAGAGTTTCCCTGGCTGCAGTCACACACACTAAATAATCCATTTTCAATCATCTTTCAGTGCACTCTCCAACTGGATTTTGCCAGTCCAGTCCAGTAAAATCCAGTTAGAAAGTGCACTGAAAGTTGATTGAAAGTGGATTATTTAGTGTGTGTGACCGCAGGCCCTATGTGACTTTGCATGGGCTTAGTGTCTCATTTGAACTGTGCTGCAGCCTGTGCAAAGTCACTATCCACGGATGCTCAGCCCTTTGGGGAGGTGGCATGGCTCAGTGGCGGAGCATCTGCTTGGCATGCATCAGGTCCCAGGGCCATCTCCAGTTAAAAGGATCAGCTAGGAAGTCATGTGAAAGACCTCTATCTGAGTCACTGGAGAGCTGGTGCCAATCTGAGTAGACAATACTGAGCTTGATGAACTAGTGGTCTGATTCAGTACAAGTCAGCTATGTACATACATATATATGCCCTTGTGAATATTGTACCTGAGAGCACTGCATTAAGGGAAGGCTACTTACACCGTAGGACAGTACTTCCATTGGTGGTGGAAAGAAACATCAAGTCACAGCTTATTTTATTTATTTATTTATATTTACATTTATATCCCACCCTCCCCGCTTTCCGGCGGCTCAGGGCGGCTAACAACATACATAGATATACATTAAAATTCTATTAAAATTGTCAGTCAATATAAAACATACATCGCACGTATAACTTATGTTAAAAAGATGGCGAAACATCCAATCACTATCAGCTGAACGGTGCCTCTAAGCTCATGCCCGGCTGTAGCCTCCATTGGCAGTGCTGTTAGTACTGTCTGTACCAATGATGGTACAGTTGTTGGCACAGTTGGTAATCGGGCCAGGGCCATGCAATCGGGGCGGCCCCTACATAAAAGCCTGGCAGAAGAGCTCCGTTTTACAGGCCCTGTGGAACTGTAAAAGGTCCCACAGGGACCTGATGTCCTCTGGGAGCTTGTTCCACCAGTGAGGAGCTGCTACAGAAAAGGCCCTGGCCCTCGTTGTAGCCAACCTGGCCTCTTGAGGCCCCAGAAGAACCAGGTGATTTTGGGAACCCGATCTTACTGGTCACTGGGGTACATGCGTGGAAAGGCGGTTCCTCAGGTAAGTAGGTCCCTGGTCATATAGGGCTTTAAAAGTAAGTACCAGCACCTTGAACCATATCCAGTATACTATCAGCAGCCAGTGCAGGGTTTTTAGGGTGGGCTGGATGTGTTCCCGCATGGGAAAACACAACAACAGCCTCACCGCTGCATTCTGCACCAGCTGCAGCTTCCAGATTTGGGACAAGGGCAGCCCCATGTAAAGAGCATTGCAGTAATCCAATCTTGAGGTGACCAATGGTTGGATCACCATTGCTAAGTCATTGTGTTCAAGGAAGGGAACCAATTGCTTAATCAGTTGTAAATGATAAAAGGCCGCTTTTGCAGTGGCTGCTACCTGGGCCTCCATCATCAGGGAGGTATCCAGGAGCACTCCCAAACTCCTAACCTCCGGTGCTGGCACCAACGGTGCTCCATCAAAGGTCAGGAGAGAGATCCCTAACCTTGGACCACTCTGACTCAGGCACAGGACCTCCATCTTCATTGGATTCAGTTTCAGTTGGCTCCATCTAAGCCAACCAGCCACGGCTTTCAATACCAGGTCCAGATATCCTGGACTAGAGTCTGTCTGGCCGTTCATCAATGGGTAGAGCTGGGTATCATCAGCATATTGATGACAACCCAGCCCATATCTCCAGGCAATCTGGGTGAGGGGGCGCATATAGATGTTAAATAGCACTGTGCCTTGGGGCACTCCATACACTAGCAGGTGCCATCTGGGCAGTTTCTGCCCAACTGCCACCCTCTGTCCCCAGCCACAAAGAAATAAGGAAAGCCACTGTAAGGCTGACTCCTGAATCCTGGTATCAGCAAGGTAGCAGACCAGTAGTTGATGGTCAACCATGTCGAATGCCACCAACTGGTCTAACAGCATCAACACTGCCATACCGCCTCAATCCAGATGCCTCCAGAGATCATCTGTGAGGGCGACCAGGACTGTCTCTGTCCCATGGCCTGGTCAGAAGCTGGACTGGTAGGGGTCTTCCAAGGTTTTCAAGCGAAGAGATGTTCAGAGATGGTTTGCCATTGCCTGCCTCTGCATAGCAACCCTGGACTTCCTCGATATTCTCCCTTTCAAGTACTAACCAGGGCCAACAATGCTTAGTTTCCAAGACCTGACAAAATCGGGCTACCCTAACCCTAACCCTAGGACATCCAGATCAGAGCGTGCCTCCGATAGTGGAACATTATCCTAGAAAATATGCCTCTGGAGCAAGGAAATATTCAACAGACAATTTTTCTTGATTTTATTCAATTTGTTTTTGAAACCGCATCAGAAGAAATACCTTCTGCTATGTCTTGCACACATGGAAAAGATAATAGGGATGCAGTTGCTTTTATTTAGTGCAAGCAGACAGCAAAGAGTGGTTGTAGCATTTCTGCTTGTACAAGGACTGTTGTTCATGTGGAGATTTTCCATGAATCCAAAGCGAAGGTTGAGGATCAACGAGAAGGCACGAGCAATTTAAAATTATCCCAAATCCAAATCTTACCTCAGCCACAAATTCATTCAGCCATGAATTGTATGCTCTGTGTTATGTGGAGAATAATACCAGTTAGCCATATAGGGCTGCTATAAAACTTCCCAAGATAAAATAGGTGAAGTGTTATGAACCTTGAAATGCGCTATATAAAGGCTACGTATAAAAATCAGGGGCAACCTAAGGGTCTTTGCAAAAGCCAAACAGTGGGACAGAAACATGAAACTTATAGCTACAAAAGAACATGGAGTAGCATTCTTAAGCACAGGCTTTGTTTGCTAGTTTATTTCTTTAAAACATTCCCATTCTGCTCCTCCAGAAACACGTTTGAATTGGTCTAAAGACCACCAGAAAAAAACAATAGAAGTAAAAATTAAATAATGACAGCTACACATTTCTCCTAATGCAGTGCAAAATCACAGCTAGCCTCAGAACCGTCTTATGGAAGACTAGGAATAAGGCCCATTGTGGAAATAAATACAACGGGCTCTAGAAAGAGGCTCTGGGAGAGTGCCCTGGCTTTGGGCACTCAGTGACAATTTACTGTGGCAATCTCAGCAGGGTATAATGACAGAATCCACCATTTTCTCCAGAGGAACTTATCTTTGCTACCTGAAGAGCAGTAGTAATTTTGAGTGATCTCCAGCCCACCCCCAAGATTGGTAACAGTGGTTCCCCAGGAGAGAGGGAGTGGCTGGTTTGGAGGGTGGAGTCTATGGCATTGTACCTGTCTGAGGTCCCACCCCTCCTCAACACTCACCCTCTCCAGGTTCGACCCCTCAAATCTCCAGGAATTTCCCAACCTGGAGTTGACAACCCTATCTCCCTCCCAGCCAACCATCATCCTACCTTTAGTTTTCCATCTCCTCCCCCTCCCTCCTAGAGAGCAGTTGTAATTTTGAGTGATCTCCAGCCCCCACCTGGAGATTGGCAACAATGGTTCCCCATCAGGGAATGGCTGGATTGGAGGGTGGAGTCTATGGCATCGTGCCTGTCTGAGGTGCCACCCCTCTTCAAACGTCACCCTCTCCAGGCTCCATTCCTCAAATCTCCAGGAATTGCCCACCTGGAGTTGGCAACCTGATCAGGACTGGGCCCAATGAGTTTTCTCCCAAAGGCCAACATAGGTGTGGAAAGGGCCTTTTACTGACAGAGGAGAAAGTATAGGTGCCAACTCTGATTATGGAAATACCTGGAGATTTTTTTGGGGGGGTGGATCCTGTGGAGGGCAGCATTCGGGGTGTGTGTGGAAGGACTCAGCAGGGTATAATGCCACAGAGTCTACCCTCCAAAGCAACCATTTTCTCCCAGGGAACTGATCTCTGTCATCTGGAGGTTAATTGTAACAGTGGGAGATCTCCAGGTCCCACCTGGAGATTGGCAACCCTAGGGGAAAGTCAGCTGCGCAGCAGGGAGTTGAAGAAAATGGTTTGATGGTCGCTGGCCCACCTCGTTAGCCAGCCAGCCAGCCATGCTGAAGCTAAGCAGGAGAAAGAGCATTTTTCCATTTATTCTGACAGGAAAGTGGCCATTGGGGAGGGGGTTATGCTGTAAGTCCTTTGTTTTTTTACTCACAGAACCAAGCTTGGTTGCCTACCAACAGCCACTGAGGGGACAGTCCCTCACAGGAGTCAAGAGAACTGTCTTCCTCAGGAGAGAGAGCTGTCTTCCAGTAATTCTGACATGCAAATCTGTCTGAAGGAGGAGTGTGTGGGGAAGAGGAGCAGACCCATCACCCAGCCAATGGCACATGAGTACTCTTGAGTGGCGGCTGATGGGCCAATGGCTGAGGGAGGGCATTTTACAGCCAATGGGAGTGCATGGAATCTTACGAAACCAAAAGATAATTATTATAAGGAGAGATAACTCTTGGTGGAAGCTTAGGTATGTACGTATACGCTGTCAAGACTTATGGCTCTATGATGTGTTCATGATGGAGATACCAATGATCTGTACATACAGGTATACATGTTTTATGGGCATCTGACAAGACTGGGCTATGCCTTCCCTCCTGGTGGAAATTTAAGGACCTGGGATTCTCTCCATCATCCCCCTCCCATCTCAACTACCATCAGTTCAAGGCCTTCCAGTGATAGCAGCACTGATGTATGGGTTGGTGTGGCTTTCTAAGTCCCTCCCTCTGATGGTTCTGTTCACAGAAGTAGGTCTTCAAGTGCACTACAGTCAGTGTTGGATAGCTGGCTTAACTGGTGGTAATTCATTATGAATAGAAGTCTGGTGATGGTGTCAGAATGAATATGGATGTTTTGGCAGGAGAGGAAAACATTGGATTGGCTGAAGGACTAGTATGTCTGATTATAAGAGGCAAATATGGGATAGGGAAAATTAAAAGAAATTCTGCTTGTGGTCCACATAATTGTACCTTACAAATTCTCTCTCTTATTCTTTAAGAACACCACGCATTAGGTTATAAATATAATGAATGTGCTCTCATTAGCAATTTGGTAGATTTAAGGACATCTATAACCATTCAAAAGACCTGTCTATTTATTCATGTGGTATTTTTACAATGGACTATTGCTAAAAGAGTCCATTCTTTCTTTTTTATTTTACCATGTCTCTCTAACAGTGCATTAAGCACTCTAAGTCTCATCAATTTCAGTGGGAAAGACTGTTTGAGTCAATGGGACTTGAAAGTGTTTAACCCTGGCTGGATCATGCCCAGGAAATCTAACTGTATAGCTAGCTCCTAAGCCCCTCTTGTAAGTAAACTGGAACATTTTTTAAGGTTCATGTTCAAGCATACCTCAGATCACTGCCTTGTGTTTATTTCTTTAGCATCCACTCAACATCCACTCAACATACCTATTATCCTAATATTCTTTTAAAGTGAAATGTCCATGACTCTGTAACTCATAATCTGTATGATTCTTTTGTTCTCCAGTTTTAATGGTTGGGGATCAAAGCATCATATGTAACATTCCTTATACACATAGGAACATCTCAGACACTGTTCCCTGAACTTCCCCATGATGGGGAGGGGGCCTTCTGGAGAGACATCATAAGAACCTGGAGGGGCTGCCACAGAAAAGCAAATTGGCAGACTTCTTCTCTAAGAAGACTTAGAGGGGACATGGTTGCAGTCTTCAAGTATTTGAAGGGCTGTCATGTAAAAGATGGAGCAGATCTATCCTCTCTTGCTCCGGATTGCAAGACTAGATCTAATGGGTGGAAATTACAAAGGAGTCATTACCAGCTAGATATCAGGAGAAACTTCCTAACTGTAAGAGTGGTTGAGCAGTGGAACAGCCTGCCTCGGAGGGTGGTGGATGCTCCTTCCCTGGATGTTTTCAAGCGTAGGCTGGACAACCATCTTCTGGGTATGTTGTAAGTATGTAGGGCTATCTTTTGGCTATGCTCCTGCAGAGTGCAGGGGGTTGGACTAGATGACCTGCAAGGTCCCTTCCAACTCTAACATTCTGTGATTCTTCCATGAGCTTGTAGAAAGGTGCATCCAGAGAGCTATAGATTTGGGGCATTATCTAAATGGTATCCTCTCCTCGTGCTAAGAAACTCAGCAAGTCATGGTTTAGTCTCGAGGTTGTGAAATACTGAACATATGTAGCTGCCTTTATTTTATAAAATCCATCAGATAATTGGCCCATCTCAGCTCCTATCAGACATACTTGAATACCCACTGGTTCATCTCACATTCTGCTTTCCAGAAGGCTGTTCAATCGGTGTTTGAGTGAGATGGTGGCAAGGGATTCTGAGGCTCAGGTCATGAGGGATCGTGGCTATTGAACATAGCGTGTTCACCTTCCAAACAAATCCATCTCACAGTTCATGACATCCCTGTCTTCTGCTGCCTACTCTGCTCAGCAGTTGCTCTCCAGTGCAGTAGCTAGAAGACAGTCCCAGGATGATTATCTGAGATCCTTGAACTGAAGATCTCAGGAACTGAACCTTGGATCTCCTATGCTCTACAACCAAGCTATAGCCACTCCCCTAAGTTATTTCCTCCAGGCCACTTGAAGCTTCAACACTGATGAAGGTATTTGAATTCCCATACCTATAAAAACATGACAGTCCTGCTGGATCAGACTAGTGGTCTATCTAGTCCAGCATTTTGTTCTACACAAAGGCCAACCGGTTTCCCTTGACTACCAACAAAGAGCATAGATGTTGGGTATTCAAACTCCAAACCCCAAATATGACTAGTATTCAAACCCAGCCCACCAATTATAGGCACAGTGCTTTTTCTTTATCCAGTTAATACAACATACACCTCAAAGTATTTGTGAAACAATCTATGCCCTAAATCAAGCCTTGACAAATTTTCTTTGGCCTTAGGAAGCAGTCCAAACTTAAGAGCCAGACTTCTTTTCGGTATTCAATGTTTCATAGCTTAACTATCATATTTTCTAATTATTGCTAGCACAAAACCTAAACCTAGCCTCTCCACAGTTTCTTGTCATTTTCTTAAAGCTATTACAAAAGTGCTGTATAGAAATAAATAACACTAGTTGTCATCGCCACAACAAAAAGCTAGCCTCTAACCCTAGCCTAACTTCTTCCCTATTTCAGATAATTCTGTTATTGCTTTACAAATTCCATTTAATTGGACACTGGAGCCAGTTCAGGTTAAGAAATTAGTTCATCCACCACCAATGAATGATGTAAAGTTTATTTTTATTTTTATTTATTATGGGATTTATACCCCGCCCTCCCCGCAAAGCAGGCTCAGGGCGGCTCACAAACAATGTAAGTACATGCATAAAACATTTTTAAAATACACCCGTTAAAACATATTATAAATACAAGTATAAAACCATTACAATACAGTTTACAGTACAAAGATGCTAGCGGTGGTCAACCAACAGGCCAATGTTTCATCGTCTCTGAAGAGCTGGTATTCCTTACTTGCCAACTCCAGTGGCCCCAGCTTGCTAGTAAAATACTAGGTGTTCCTGCTCAGGCAGCTGCTCCGTTGTAGCGTTACAAGCTGGGCACTCCAACGGCGGCGGCCCCTAATTGAATGCCTGGCGGAAGAGCTTCGTCTTGCAGGCCCTGTGGAACTGAGAAAGGTCCCGCAGGGCCCTGATCTCCTACGGGAGCTCATTCCACCAGGTAGGGGCCGCTACCAAAAATACCCCAGCTCTGGTGGCAGCTAGCCTGGCCTCCCGTGGGCCAGGGAGGGTCAAACGATTTTGTGACCCAGACCGTAGTGCTCTCTGGGGTATGTGCGGGGAAAGGCGGTCCTGTAGATATATTGGACCCCGGCCATATAGGGCTTTAAAGGTGAGAACCAGCACTTTGAAGCAGACTCAGTATGCTATTGGCAGCCAGTGCAGTGACCTTAGCGCAGGCCGGATGTGCTCCCTTCTAGGGAGGCCCAGCAGCAGCCTGGCCGCGGCGTTCTACACCAGCTGCAGCTTCCGGATCCGCGACAGAGGCAGCCCCATGTAGAGAGCATTGCAGTAATCTAGTCTCGAGGTGACCATTGCATGGATCACTGTAGCCAGGTCAGCCCGGTCGAGGAAGGGGACCAACTGCCTAATCAGCCTAAAATGATAGAAGGCCAACTTGGCTGTGGCCGCTAAAGTTAACCTATAAACAAGCAATTACAACTGTTTCATGCACATGTATTCTTACGGCATGCAACAAAACATTCTGGCTGCAAAATGATCAATTATATTCCACACTGAGAGACAATACGGTAAACCTAGGTATCACAGGGAAATTTCTAGGCACCATGGTGACCTTGTCAACTGGGATCTGTTAAGGCTTGCACTAAATGATTGTTCAACAAATAGATAGTCACTATAGAGTCTAGCTGTTTTCAGTTTTGGTAATAGCACATGTTTCCAGAAAAATCTTTCCATACTAATTATCACTTGTGGGGTGGGGATGAGTAAGGAGGATAATTATGTGGGATAATTTTTTCCCCCCAGTCTTCAGCATTAAGAAGTTGCTAACTTTTTGTTCAGTCTGAAAGCATATGCTATATCTTTTATGACCTTCTGGTCAAACTGCTGATAATTATTTTACATCATGAGGCTGTATTAAAAGGTTACTCTTGGAAATGTCAGAAATCAATGGCACCATTGACCCCGGTAGGGAGAAAAATAGATTATACCCTTGATCTCCGCTGTAACTAATCCTGCTTCCAAAGAATTCAGCTGACATTTGCCACAGTTTTGAACGGGGGCCAGATCAAGCCCCATGCATATGATTATCATAAATGGAGAAACTATATGTATATGTGTATGTGTGTAGTGTCCAATATACCTTAGACTAAGTAGCCTTGCAAACTGGAAGCACATATTTTGTTCATTAAGGCAAATTCGGATCCATAATATAGAAATGTGAGTTTTCTAAAAAAAACTCAACTGATAGAAAATGAATCAAAGAGGACTGTGAATACCGGTGGGAAATGTGTTGTGTTTTTGAACAAAGGTTATGGATGCTTACCCAACACAATAGGCACAATGTAATATTAATGAAGAAGACCACAGCCTCCAACTATACCTGGCTTTTGCTTTGCTGTGCTGTGCCATGTTAGGCTGTTATGTCATGTCATGTTATATCATGGCTTTATGTTATAACTTGGCCTTATTTAGTGTTCATTTGCTCTTGCTACAACCCCTGCATACTTGCTACATACACTTAGTTGGCACATCGGAAATCCATAACTCTCAAAGATACTGTGATGGGATTATGTTTTGCTTAGAGAAAGTTTAGGCTTATTGGGTATATGTATTGGTTAGTACGGCAAAGTTGTTGGGTCAGACCAGTGGTCCATCTAGTCCAGCATTCTGTTTCACACAGTGGCCAACCAGTTACACTGGAGGGGCCAACAACAGGGGATAGAGGCTGAGGCCTTCCCCTGATTTTACCTCCTAGGTCTGGGATTCAGAAGTTTAGTGCCTCTGAACATGGAGCTTCCCTTTAGTCACCATGGCTAGTAGCCACTGATAGGCTTATCCTCCATGAATCTGTCTAATCCCTTTTTAAACCTGTCTATGCCTGCACCATCACTGCATCCTCTGCCAGCAAATCCCACACTTTAATCATTCGCTGTGTAAAGAAGTATTTGCTTTTGTCCAGCCCAAATTTACGGCCCAGCCAGCTAATCCAGTTGCCATGAGATCATGGATGTGGCCCTGGCTTGCTTTAGCAGGCATGATCTGCAGAAGTGTCTTACCTCTTGCAAAACCAGGAGGAGTGGAAATAGAGTTGCCAGCCTCCAGACAGGGCATGGAGATCTCCCAGAATTACAACTGATTTCCAGATGACAGAGATCCGTTTCCCCGGAGAAAATGGCTGCTTTGTAGCACACGCATCATACTCCTCTGAGCTCCCGCCCCTCGCCAAACCCCGCCCTTCGCAGGTGTCACCCCCAAAATCTCCAGGAATATCCTAATCCAGATTTGGCAACCCTAAGTGAAACAAAAGGCCAGAAAGTGAAGGAATCAGAGAGATTTCTTTAAAATCTGCCTCCATTCCTGAGGACTGGAAAGTAGCTAATGTCACTCCTATATTTAAAAAGGGCTCCAGGGGAGATCCGGGAAACTACAGGCCAGTCAGTCTGACATCGATACCGGGTAAGCTGGTGGAAACTGTTATTAAGGAAAGAATTAGTAGGCACATTGATGAACAAAAACTATTGAGGCAGACTCAGCATGGGTTCTGTAAGGGAAGATCTTGTCTCACTAACCTGTTAGTGTTTTTTGAGGGAGTGAACAAACATGTGGACAAGGGGGATCCAATAGATATTATTTACCTTGACTTCCGGAAAGCTTTTGATACAGTTCCTCATCAAAGGCTCCTAAGTAAGCTCAATAGTCATGGGATAAAAGGACAAGTCCTCTTGTGGATCAAAAACTGGCTTATAAATAGGAAACAGAGAGTGAGTATAAATGGGAAACTTTCTCAGTGGAGGGTGGTAAGCAGTGGGGTACCACAGGGATCAGTACTCAGTCCGATGTTTTTTAACTTGTTTATTAATGATTTGGAATTGGGAGTAAGCAGTGAAGTGGCTAAATTTGCAGATGACACGAAGTTGTTCAGGGTGGTGAAAACCAGGGAGGAGTGTGAGGCACTCCAAAGGGATCTGTCGAGGATGGGTGAGTGGGCGTCAACGTGGCAAATCGGGTTCAATGTGGCCAAGTGCAAAGTGATGCACATTGGAGCCAAAAATCCTAAATATAAATACACATTGATGGGATCTGAACTGGCAGAGACGGACCAAGAGAGAGATCTTGGAGTCGTAGTGGATAACTCAATGAAAATGTCTAGACAGTGTGTAGCTGCAATAAAGAAGGCCAACGCTTTGCTGGGGGTTATTAGGAAGGGAATTGAAAACAAATCAGCCAGTATCATCATGCCCCTGTATAAATCATTGGTGCGACCTCATTTGGAATACTGTGTACAGTTCTGGTCACCATACCTCAAAAAGGATATTATAGCATTGGAAAAAGTGCAGAGAAGGGCAACTAGAATGATAAAAGGGTTGGAACACCTTCCCTATGAAGAAAGGTTAAAATGCTTGGGGCTCTTTAGCTTGGAGAAACGACGGCTGAGGGGTGACATGATCAAGGTTTATAAGATTATGAATGGGATTGAGCAGGTTGAGAAAGAAGTACTTTTCTCCCTTTCTCACAATACAAGAACTCGTGGATACTCCATGAAATTGCTGAGCAGTTGGGTTAGAACAGATAAAAGGAAATATTTCTTCACCCAAAGAGTGATTAACATATGGAATTCACTGCCACAGGAGGTGGTGGCAGCTACAAGCATGGACAGTTTCAAGAGGGAATTAGATAAACATATGGAGCAGAAGTCCATCAGTGGCTATTAGCCACAGGGTATAGATGGGAACTCTCAGTCTGGGGCAGGTGATGCACTCTATTCTTGGTGCTGGAGGGGGCAGCAGTGGGAGGGCTTCTAGTGTCCTGGCCCCACTGCTGGATCTCCTGATGGCACCTGGTATATTTTGGGCGCTGTGTGACAGAGTGTTGGACTAGATGGGCCATTGGCCTGATTCAACATTGGCTTCTCTTATGTTCTTATGTTATGTTTTTCTTATGTTTGTAAGCTTCCAGTGTAGACAAAAAGAGGCATCACACATATGCACAGTCTGGTTCTAGTGCTGAGGGAAATACAGCGCCACCCCCATTGTCCAGGCATGTTGACTCACCTTTCCTCCAACAAGGCTGAGAGACAGTGATGGGCTTAAGGTAGAGATGCCAGCCTCCAGGTGGGACCTGGGGATCCTCTGGAATCACACCTCATCTCCAGACCACAGAGATCAGTTCCTCTGGAGAAAATGGATGCTTTTGAGGGTCAGCTCCATGGCATTGTACCCCACTGACGTCCCTGTCCTCCCCAGGCTCCAGTCCCAAATCTCCAGAAGTTTCCCAACATGGAGCTAGCCAACTACCCTCACTGCCCCCCCACCAGTGGCCAGGGGGGACCTGGCAACCTTAGCTTAAGGTTGCCCAGCTTGTTTCCTGGAAGAATGGAGATTTAAACTAGGTCTCCTCGGTCCAACTTTATATGTGTCAAATGTAAACGCAAAAACATCTGTCAACAAATATCATTAGTCTTATTTTGCTTCCTTCAAAATCTCACCGAGGCTTCCCCTGCAAAGGAAGCTGATAAACTATCATGACATTTTACCCAATAAAAATGGGTGCCAGGTCTCCTCCCAGATCAGACCAACTGCTTCTGCTGCATGGGATCTTTTCAACAGTCTGACGCTTCCATACAGGCTACATAATGCCCTTTCAGTCCACTTCAGCAATTGTTTGCACATGGATTTTGTCATTTCACATATTAAAATCCACTTGCAAAGTACATTGAAAGTGTGTTATTTAGTGTGTGTGCGAAAGCGTCCACCAGGACTCACAGTCTCTAGAAAAGAGAGGAGACACCCACAACCTAGAGTGCTTATTTACTTAAATATCTGGGCATTTTTTAGAATGCTTTTCTCCCCAGAAAAATCCAAAGTAGCTTACAAAAAAAGGGGGGGGAGTACAAATTACAAAATCACACAAGCAAATAGACAAACAAAGAAAATACAAATCAATCTGAGCTGGCCTGGATCCACCAAGCTGACTACTGTCGGTCCTAGGCTGCAAATCCCAGGCCAAGGGCCCAGAACCCTTCGACTTCTGCCCTCTGGTTCCTGCCCAAAGGCTCACACTTCTTGCCCTGTCCAAGCTAAATACTTTCAGGAAAAGGGGGAGGGGGAGCCAGCCTGTTAGTTTGATTAACAATCTCCATCAATGTTTTCTGTGCATTCCTGGTTACTAATATGTGACCCTTCACTTTTTTTTCCCCTCCTGGAAATTTTACAAAATTTATCAAAACAGATGCCTCCAAATTTACTTTTGGCAAATCTTGAGTGCCGTTCTAGAGACCACTTTGAGAAGATTGAGCTGGGAACCAAGGCATTTAAATGGAGATTCCCTCTCTACGGCCGGGCCAGGAAAGGCGGGGGGTGGGGCCTGGGCTCTTTACTGCCAGAGCACCGCTCTGGGGTGCTCCAGCAGGAAATGACCCCTGCATATACATGTGAATGGGTTTATGAACTGGTCTAGTGTACATGCTACATCTTACCACATTCCTGGCTGGTCACATGATGACACTTGGAAACGTGAGTCCTAATTTACCTGATTACTGAGGTTGCAAACAATGGGTTAGATCCAACCAGCTTTCCCCATGACTATCAAAACGGTATCTGGCTTCAGTATGGCATCTGTATGGGCAAAGGGCATGTGGGACAAGGGCAGGGCTTTAGTAAGGAGAGGAGTTCAGTGAGATTAAGTGAAAAAACATGCTGGCTGCAACCTGATGATAGGCATTGCATGGTGGAAAAGATCTTTTTTAATGTTTCCAACATAATGTCTCTTAGAAATCCAGAGGGTCCATAACCAATGAATCATTGCCAATGATCTAAGGGAATGTGAAGAATCCATTATTTTGAAGAACTGGAAACACAGAGATTACTAAGTAGTCTCCATTGTTTCAGAATCAGAACGGTATGGCCAACACATAATAAAAGATATTATAGATAGTAAAAGCCTCTTTTCCAGAAGCCACCAAGTCAATGTGCCAAATGCACTTGGTAAAAATGTGCCAAATGGACCAGTTTGGTGTAGTGGTTAGGAGCGCAGACTCTAATCTGGGAGAACCAGGTCTGATTCCCCACTCCTCTATATGCAGCTGGCTGGGTGACCTTGGGTCAGTCTCAGTTCTCTCAGAGATATTCTCTCAAGAGCAGCTCTCTCAGAGCTGTCTCAGCACCACCTACTTCACAGGGTGTCTGTCGTGGGGAGAGAAGGGATGGATATTGTAAGCTGCTCTGAGACTCCAAGTGAATGGCAGAGTAGAAATCCAATCTCCTCCTCCTCCTCCTCCTCCTCCTCTCCTCCTCCTCCTCCTCCTCCTCCTCTTCTTCTTCTTCTTCTTCTTCTTCTTCTTCTTCTTCTTCTTCTTCTTCTTCTTCTTCTTCTTCTTCTTCAACAGATATGTCAAATGAAAAGAAATCTCCCTGCGATGACTGTATCATCAAGACTAAGCCATTGAGTATGGCATTTTAACAGAGCATATAATCCAAAATCTAAGACCAGGAAGATAACAAAGGATGGGGAAGATGGTGGAAGCAGAAAAAACAGAAGGATAACAATTTCTTGTGTCAATTTCATTCATTACCAGTATGCTGATGAAGAGTTCTGGGTCATTAAACCAAGTTTCACATAATGAAAACATAGGTTATGACTTGTCATAGGCTAGAGGGCAGGTGACACATGCTGGGAGTGCGGAGCATCATTTTATTTCAAAATTATTTTATTTAAAATTAATTTCTATTCTGTTTCTCATTATAAAATAAATGAAAAATGTATATGAATTTATATATCTTGACATACAGTCACATTAAAGAAACCAATGCTTGTTCAACTATATGGACGATTTATGTTATGACCACACATCTTGTTATAGCTGATCACTATGTTTTCAGCTGCATTTGACTGTGCAGAGTTACTCACAGGGTGGTACATCATTGCTTCAACAAAAAGGAGTGTTATCTATTGAATGTCACACTCAAAGGCATCTGTCATCTTCCATAATAACTTTTTTTGTGCCGTATGATGACATATTTACTCAATACATTGGGATAACGTCCCTGTTCAGCAATGTGTCATCATTGACCTCAGTGGAACGTCCTCCTCGTTTTACTGGGACCGAGGCTTGTTTTTACATAATGCTGTGATTGCTCGTACTTCCCAGCTCTGAAACCTGCTCAGAGGATGGTACGCTTGAGCCATAAAACAGAGCAGCAACCATTTAATCGCTCTCTTCCAGAGAAACATTATACAGTTTTGCTCTATATAATATTCCTACTACCTAAAGTGACATTGAGCTCAATGTTGCAAGAAAAAAAATAATAATTTTGTTTTGTGTGTGTGTGTGTGTATGTGTGTATGCCTGGAAGTCATGGTTGACTTCTGCACGATGACCCCTAGTGGGGCTTGGGCGTTTCAGAAAGGTGACTTGCTATTGCCTGCCTGTTCATCCCGGCCCTGGTATTCCTCAGAGGGATCCCATCCAAGTACTTGTGAGGGTCGGCCCTGCTTAGTATTTGAGATCTGATGAGATCGGGTTTGCCTGGGCTACCCAGGTCAGGGCAAAAAGACCTATTAATTATGATTATGTTTTTCTATCACACAAATCTATGGAAGGTAAATATCTCCCATAACAAGGAAAGAGATTAAAAAATATTTGCTGATTTAAAAAAAAAATCTGTAATGGGACTATATAGTAACACAACTGGATGCAATTCAAAGCACAGTTCCACCCTCCCAAGGCTGCTGACTTCAATTGACTTAGAAAGGTATAAGTCTGTTTAGGAGTGCAATGTGAGTTGCACAATGTGATACTGATGCTTAAGTTTAAGACTCCCATTATCAGAGGCTAGAAGATGTGTCATTGCACAATGTATAGCAGTGGGTGAGTCCCCCACCACACCACACCTCATTATCTATGTTGGACCCAAACAACATGTTATGATTTTTAGCATCTCATGTCTGGATTCCCCCAGTCTGACTTTGACTAAGGCTGATGCTGCATTGGCTTTTCCCACCTTGGTTTTACAAAACCCACGTTGGAACTGAAATGCCCCTCCGCATTGCGTGCTGCTTTCACTTCCTTTGATTATCGGGTTTTATGGTAGTTTCCACACTCCATGCCACTTTCAAGTTCTCTGATCGTCAGATTTTATTGTACCTTCTGCATAGATTTATGGCCATGACTTCGCAAGTCAGTAAGGCATTGCCCTGAGATATTTGGATGTGGGTTTGAGCTGCGCTTTTTCCTCCCAGTGGAGAAAATGGGGAGTGAATGCTAGATGCGGAATCACCCTGAGGCAGTCAAATATCAGCTGCGAGGGAAGTCATTTTACAAGTGTGCAGGCTCCTGATTTAGACTGGAGCAGCAGAAGTGTGTGAATTCGGCACTAAAATGGTCTCAGTGGAACATGGACTGGGTCTGGGTGAGAATACAAAGAAAGAGGTTTGAAAGAGGAGAGTACTGGGGAATGACTTAAAAGAAAGTTTGGCTCTCTGAGATGTTCCATTTTGTAACAATTATGGTAACAAGCACTTGACTCTGCTCTAAAACTAAACCAGCAAAGGCCAAATAATATTCCATGTCCTAACATTACTGCCCTGTTCATAGGATTTTTATCCGACCCTTTCCTCCAAGGATCTCTGGCTTCCCCTACCACCACACAGTCCTAATCACACCATTCTAAATTCATTGAATTCATTGGCTTAGAAGGACATAACTCTGTTTAGAACTGCACTGCCCCTCTCTATTCTACCCCCAGAACAGTCTTGTGAGGTAGGCTACGCTGAGAAATAACAACTGGGCCAAGGTCACCCACTGAGCTCTATGGCAGGGTGGGAGGTTGAACCCTGATCTCTTTGGTGCTGGACCACCATTTAACCCATTAATTCATGCTTGCTTTGAAATGTGCTGTACCAGAGGTGTCAAACATAAGGCCCGAGGGCCAGAACTGGCCTGTCCCAGGCCCTGATGCGGCCCACAAGCAACTAGTGCAAGGGAGGGAACAGAAAACTGCTTGAGGAGGGGAGTGGGCGGAGCCACTCCAGTTGTGGCTTCAGCATGGTGGAACAACCTCATCTGTAGCAGCCAAGTAGTGTGGGAGCATCTGCCAAATGCTGTACCGCTGGCTTTCCAGGCCTTCCCATGTGGGTTTTCCTCTACACCCCCCTCCCACAGCCCATGGGGCCCTGCAGTGAGGATACACCAGAGATTATAAACTGCTGTCCTTTCTACAGTTTATATCTCCAGTACCTAGCATTAAGTTTTATGGCACACATGGCCCAGCCTGACAAAGTGACATTTATGTCAGATCCGGCCCTTGTAGCAAATGAGTTTGACACCTGTATGCTGTACTGTCAGACTAGTTCTAAATTATGGATGCAAGCCCCAACTCTTGGCATAACTTGCCCAATTAGCCTGTTTCATTTAGGAGCTACATGTTTCCTTAATTTAAAAAAATATATATTACTACCACCACCACCACCACCATCACCATTAAAAAAAAATCTAAGAACAGCTAAAAGAAAAAAGATTCCTTCTCACTGCTTTGTTTACATGAGTCACTAGGAACTAAACTTTTGTAGAAGTTTAATGTGCACAAGACGAAAAGTCTCTGATCGCCCTACTTACACTCCTGTTCTTTTACAGATCATCGCTTGCTAATCAACCGATTTCATTTTATAATACCCATTTTCCTCATTATGCCGCATATGTGTTGGTTCCCTGTATTACTACCTCTCTGCTATTGAACTGGAGCACAATGCTTCATTTACTTCGGAGAGCCCACGCATACACTTAGGCAGCCTACGCCTTCTAAGCAACATCACTCTTTCTTCCCTTGGCTCATTAAGGAATCTTGTATCTGTCTACCAACACTTTCATAAGGGTCCTGGCAGAAAAAAATCCTAGTTCTGTATAAATTCTGTAAATAAATAATAATAATAATAGTTGAGAGGGGAGGGGTTTAGGAGAGCAGATGGAACCAAGGGAAATTGACAAGACAGCAATATTAAAAATTGGTTCTTTTAAAACTGTAAATACATACATATTATTTTAGAAAGCATATAGAGGAGATACAAAAGGAAAGAGTGGTTATAGAACAAATTATATATTTCAAGGCTATTACACACTGCAGGATATATAAAACAGAAAAAAAAATTATTTCTCCCCAACATCCCCTTCATTATAGTTTTAAAGACATTTTCTATAGATATGATGGGCCTTCAAACATTTGGAATTTCAAATTTCATAATGAATCTATTTTGCAACTATATGATTAAGGTCCTCGTTATTGCATATATATTTCATCATTTCTGTATACTAGCTATAACTTTCAGTATACCAAAGCTTAAAGGAAAGTCTATTATATATCTCAAATATAAGATAAACAATAAGATATTTTATTCAAAATCCACTTCTTCATATTCTTCATATTCAAAACTTGTTCTCATTGTTTCTGCATTGTAATATATTTGTATGCATAGCAATTATAGAATCATAGAATCATAGAATGTTAGAGTTGGAAGGGACCTTGCAGATCATGTAGTCCAACCCCCTGCACTCTGCAGGAGCATAGCCGAAAGATAGTTCTACATACCTACATATCTACAACATACCTGAAAGATGGTTGTCCAGTCTCCGCTTGAAAATATCCAGCAAAGGAGCATCCACCACCTCCCGAGGCAGGCTGTTCCACTGCTCAACAACTCTTACAGTTAGGAAGTTTCTCCTGAGATATATTCATTTATATATACTTTTTAAATGATTTCTCATTCTAAATTTGCCTCCTGCTTGCATAATAAACACTCCATCTCTCTTCAAATTTCTCAAATAGCTTGTTAATTTTTCCATTACTGCATAATCAGCAAGTTTATTTTCCCATTTTTCTAAGCTTGGCCACATCTCTGATGTCCAAATTTTATATATATATATATATATATATATATATATATATATATATATATATATATATATATATATATATAATTATAATGATCTTTCCTTCTTCTTTGTGTGTGTGTGTGTATATAAGGGATGTACAAAACAGAATTCCTGAGCTGAAAATATACACAAAAATTTGGGTTGTTATAGCTGTTGTCTGGAAAGTTATTAGGAAGCCAGGATTCTTAGTGAAATGAAACTACTCTCCCCAAAAACTCTGTGTTGTTTAATAAAGTTGTTTCATACATGCCTGGTTTGTTTACATTTGGCTACCACACATTGTGTTGGACCTGAATCACATTTCATATTCACCATTTGATGTCTATAGCATCCTAGAATGACAAAGGCCATCTTAGATGCAGCACCATACATAGAAATTTGACATCACCTCACACAATTTTGACTCAGTTCACATGCTCCATGGCTTGCTTTATCATTCCATGCCACAAATTGGCCATTGAAGGTGTCTGTTGTGAGGAGAGAAGGGGGGGGGATTGTAAGCCGCTCTGAGACTACAAGTGAAAGGTGGGGTATAAATCCAACTCTTCTTCTACTTCTTCTTCTGAGGCAATATGTGTCTTCTGAGTGCCCATACGGGTTTACCCCAACCATTCTGCAGCACATTTACCACAGAGAGAAGGATTTGGTCAATTTATCTATTTATTTATTTACCCCCCCCCCCAGGGGATTTTTTTTTAATTTGCATTTTTTATAAACTACAGCAGAAATATAGGAAGGGAATTTCTACAAACTACAGGAGAAAGAAAAGAAAACTTAACTAAAAACCCAATTGATGGAAGTTATACAATGTTTATAAAATTGCTTATTACTCTTACACAACTTTTCTGAGATGAGGAGTATTCAATAATAAACATTTCTGAATCAATATCAGCTTATCTGGCCCAACGAAGAATATTTCCATCCCTATATCATGATTACAGACTTCAAAAGACCATGGCCCACCCTTATGCGCTTGCCATCCCCCTCAGATATTTTTTAATTTGAAATCCTATCTCTTCAATAATTATTAAACCGTTGTCTTCCTTCCTCTGTAGTTCTCAATGCTTTTGTTGTTGTTGTTGTTGTTGTTGGCTAGCCCGATCATTTCCTTTTTCCAGCTGTCTAAAGTCAAAAGAATCCTTGCTTCTTTTGTTTCATCTTGCACTTATTCACACCACAGACCGCATCCTTTACAGGCTGATTATATTTTCCGGATTAGTCGAAGTCCAATCCTCCGCTTAAAGAAACCGCTTTTCAGTCAGCCTGTCCATTCAATCATGCTCCTAAATCTCTTTTGGACAATCCATAAAGTTGCCACTTCTCCGTTGGTAACAGTGTCCCTTTTAAAGTTATAGCCACATTGTATGGTAATATCCTTCAGTGCATCCTGGAGACCAACAAAGGAGAGATTATCTTCCACCCGACAAAACAGGAAGAGTCTATAATTCTTGCAGAATCACATGATCTTAGTCCAGCTAGGTCATATGATCAATCAGCCGATCAACCTCTTCCTGAAGAAAGAATGGGTCCTGCTTCCTCCTGTGCCATAATCACCATCTTTGGAGGGTGTTTATACTTGCTGATAAACTGCCAGAGTCCTGAAGGTCTGTTAAAATGCTTATAAAATTTTGGAAAACTCTTGTGTTGTAGTCCATTATCTCTATTTGCTCAGTCTCCCCCATCATAGTTCCGCTTGGTTAAATCAATTGGGGGGTAGGGTATCCCTCCCCCTCCCTCTTGTACTGGGGAGACTTTGCATTAAAGAATTTGATGTCTCGCTTCAACTTTAAAAACTCACTCATCAGTCTTCGACAATCCATCAGGTCCCCCTGGGATCTCGCTAAGCAGAGTTAAATCGCTGCACTTCCAACCACTTTTCCAGGCGGTCGCTTTGAATACAATTCTGGGAATCAGGGCAGGACCTTCAGGGCAGGGAGTAGCCCCGCTTCGCAGGCTGCATGCTGGGGAAAGGGCTCTCCTAAAAGCCCCCTGGCTAGGGGCCCATCAGCAAGGGCTCCGAGGGGAGCGCGGACAATCGCACCCCCTCCTATCCACTGATTCATGGCACACGTCTCTCAGCACTGCAAGAAGCCATGACCATCGTTAAAGCGCCGAAGCCCCACCCGGATTTGGTCAATTTATTACAATATTTATCCCCCTTCTCTGGAAGCAAGAGGTAGGCTTGGAATTCTGAGTACTTTAAATTATTGCCAAATAACACTTCCTACTGGGCATGACTGAGAATCTCACTAATCTCACTACCCAAGCAATGCAAATATTTCCCCTGACCTATGGCGAGGACAGCTGTACTCCCTGGTACTTTCCAGTGATTCGGGCACCATAGAGGGTGAGATGGCTTACTGGTACTTTTGCCCTCTGACACTTGCCAATGATGCCTCCTGATACATTCCATTATAAAACAATTGCTTGAACCACAACTTCTTCTTCTGTTATCCCTGGTAAATCAGGTTAAACCTAAAGTGAATATAGGGGCTCTTCCCCTTGTGTACACACTGCCTAATGGTCAGTGCTATCAGCTGTTACAACAACAGTCAGGGGCTAAAGAAGGAAAAAGTTCAGAATGAGAAGAAAGGATGACCACTGATCCTGCTGGCTCTCTATGATGAGATGGAGGGAGGGGAAGAAAGAGTGACACAAGAGCAACAAGGCACACAGTCCCCATCCACACTCTTGGTTTTCAGGTTTGGCTTCATTTGCTCCAAAACATGTCCTACATTTCCTACTTGTGGTGTAGATTTCCATCTGCCAGTTGGGGATATGCATTAAATCCCAGACAAGTGAATCACTCAAACAAGGAAAGACGCATTTGTTCCATTCCTTTGAATGGGCAAAGCAACAAATGAGCAAGCGTTAGTCATTCGTTGGTTGCATCGGAGCCCAAGAAATCTCTCTCTTTTTTCTTCACCTTCTCCTCTGCCAATACTTTTGCCCATCCGTACTGTGCTATGAGCTGGGGCTCTTGCTGCTCTTTTAAGAGAGGGAAGGGGTGAACAGCCAGCCAAGCAGGGGAATGGGTGCCTAACCAGTCAATGGATGGGTGGCAAGAGAATAATTTCCCTGCCAGTTCTGAGTGAATCTTGGAGAATGTAGCCCTCTCATCACCTGAGGTGCTTCACATATGTCAAGTAGAGGAAGCCCCCCACCTCCAGCTATGCAAGCAGTGTGAGAACAAACAGTCACAAAATATTTGCAGTACAATTCAAAATAATTTTGTGTGCTTGAGAAATAGTTATTGTTGTTATTATTCACTGACACTTCTGACAATTTTTGATCAAATTGTAAATCAAGCAGAGGAACGTTCACATGCAACTATTGGTACCTTCAGTGTTTCACTAAAGAAAGCATAATTTGCATAGTGTTTGAATGATTTGAGACAGTTTAGAGGACACAGGGGTGATTGGGCTAAACAAGGAATTTGGAAAACTAAGTTGTTCCCCTGTATAATATTTTCCCCTAGTCTAAATATTCATTATGGTTAATTGACTTTACACCTCATGGAAACTGATTCTGTTTAGCAAGAATACCCCATGGAACATAAAACTATAGAGACATTCAGCACATTAATCCTACTTGGAATTTCTCCATGCAAACACCACATATTCTTGGCAATATTGGCCTTCCTGTGGGGACTCTTGATATGATTATGGAGAAACGATGGCTGAGGGGTGACATGATCAAGGTTCATAAGATTATGCATGGGATAGAGCAGGTAGAGGAAGAAGTATTTTTCTCCTTTTCTCACAATACAAGAACTCATGGGCAGTCAATGAAATTGCTGAGCTGTTGGGTTAGAATGGATAAAAGGAAGTACTTCTTCACCCAAAGAGTGATTAACACATGGAATTCACTGCCACAGCAAGTGGTGGCGGCTACAAGCATGGACAGCTTCAAGAGGGAATTAGATAAGCATATGGAGCAGAAGTCCATCAGTGGCTATTAGCCATGAGGTATAGATAGGAACTCTCAGGGTGGGGCAAGTGATGCTCTGTATTCTTTGTGCTTTGGGGGGGCAACAGTGGGAGGGCTGGTAGTGTCCTGGCCCCACTGCTGGACCTCCTGATGACACCTAGTATTTTTGTATTCCAACACTCTGTCACACACAACCACTGTGTGACAGAGTGTTGGACTAGATGGGCCATTGGCCTGATCCAACATTGGCTTCTCTTATGTTCTATGTTCTTATAGCGATTGAGGTCATAACCATCCCTTTTCTATGACTTCATGAGGAGCCTTGGCTATATGGAAGTATGTCCTACCATCTTTCCAATTTAACTAGTGTGACACATAGTTAGTCTTTAGTCATGAATGTATACCTTAGATATAGTATTCATATTGTGTAGCATTGTTATTAAGTTTCAGACGAGGACCTGGAAAAACCAGGTTCAGATCACTCCGACAGTCATAAAACTTGCTGGGTGACCTTGGACCAGTCCAACTCTCTCAGCCTAACCTACTGTAATGGATAGTAAATGGTTAATGCTTTAACCTGGTCTAAGAACCTTGAGTGACAGGGGATTCAAGTGCAATTCTACAGTTGAGAGTGTCAGTTAGGAGAGGAGTTAAGAATGACAGTTGAGTATGAAGGAAAGTTAAACAGAATGAGAGGATCAAGAAGAATCCTGAGTTGGGTAATGGTACAAGTGGCCCTTCCCTGAGGGAAATAGCTCCTAGAAAAGAGGGAGGGGTGATCCCTATCATGTCTGAGGGAAACAGCTTCTAGTAAAAGGGGGTGATCCCTATCAAGTGGTTAAGAAGGGATATTGGAACTTGTGTGGATGTTTCTGCCTTCACCAACTTAAGTATCTTTGAGACAAAAAAGCTTATGCTGTTTATTTAAGCAGAAACTGCAAAGAAATTTCTCTTCTCAATTTTAAAGACCTGTTTGTATAACAAAACAGTTACTGGTTTGTGACAAACTATCCATTGTTTCTATTTATACAAAGTTACCTCATTCCTGTAGCCTGTTCACCTTCTAAGTCCTAAACCTGAAACCCACCTGACCATTTCCCCTCAAAAGTGAAATGAAGCAGTTTGACAATTTTTAATTACTAGCAGCCACTAATGTGCCATTATCAGACAAAGACAAAAGAATTATTGCAGTCAGACCCTCAGTTTCCTAGGCTGAGTCAACATATATCAATATAAACTTAAATAACTGGGTAGGACAGAGAAACAAAGAAGAAAGAAAAGGGGCTGCTCAGCCAAAAAAAAAAAGATAAAGTGAACCAAAGGAGAAATGTTACAAGATTGTTCTGAGAATGAAAATGGGAAGAACAATGTATACCACTATGTATGGAGGAAGTGTGAATAAAACTGTGATAGAAAGATAGTCCAGATATTTCCTCCTCACCCTAACAATTAACAATCACCTGAATGTAGATTTTGGACAAGAAGCAATTAAGAGCCACCTATATTTTCAGAGTTATTTATTGCATGTGTATATGTGAGGGAGATTCTTCTACATGACAGAAAGAGGCCTGAGTTGTTTGCTTGTGTGTTTGATATTGTGTATGTACGTGTTTATGAGGGAGATTCTTCTCTATGAGAGAAAGAGACGTTCATGTCAAATAGGTTTTTGCCCTTTCTTGTGATTTGACTGTATGTACCACACATTTTTGGGGGGAAAGGAATATGTCAGTATTGTACTTTGCTCTAGCATAGAACTTTCCCACCCTGAGCTAAGGCACTTATCTAAGATTACAACCAGCAGGGCTTGTAAAATCTTATTTTAATCATAAAACGTTTGTTGTTCTCTTTTATTCTGGATGTATTTCTTTGTGTGCTGGCAATGCTGGTGATGTATTACACACTTCAAGGGCATTGGTCACAACTCTACAGTTAAGGCTGCATTCCAAAATAGGCTTAAAATGGGGCATTAGGAGCTATTTCTCTCTCCGTGTCCTCAGTTCTTCTGGTGTGAAATCAGACAGAATGTTACTCTATCTGTTCTTTGCGTTTTCAGCATAATCCTTGCCAGGATTAACATAATATGTGTTTAATGGAAAGTTCTTGAAATGTGATTCTCTCATATTTAATTTTCAATATGTATCTCTTTCAGCTCTTCCCATGAATACAAGAAGAAATTTATATTAAAAGAAGAATCCTGAGAAGATGTGATACAAGAGGTGGAGTCTGAAAAGACAAAGGTTTGAGTTCATTTTTTAGTCTGGGTTTCAGTTCATGTTTGCACCCAATCTGGCAAGGGAGATCTTTGTGATATAACCTTGTACAGGGCTGCTGAGAGTCATCATGGCCCACTAGACAAAGAATCATTGCACCCCGCCCATACCTGACCAAACACATTGAGCGTATGAAACTACTTTGACTGCACCACAACATAGGTCTATTCAGATCAATATTGTCTACTCCAGGAGTCCCTGACATGGAGCCTGCCCATGAAGTGGATGAGGTCAGGTAGGGCTTTTGCCCAGTGAGGCTTCTGATTTGGCTGTGCAGATTTTCAAGAACATCGTTCTGGCATCAGCAACTGCCACCAGCAACTGCCACCACGGCACAAGGATCTTCACTGTGTGACTGAAGGTAAGCTGTGACAGCCATTTAATGGCTGACTCTGCCTCTTGCAACAGCTATTTTGTTGCAGCTGTTTCATGGCTGCACCCATCACCAGTGTTCCCTCTAAGCTGAATTAGTGTGAGCTAGCTCACAGTTTTTTAGCCACCGGCTCAGACATTTTTGTCTTAGCTCAGGAAAGATGACTTCAGAGCAAACTCGCTGACTCACAACTTTAATGCCAGTAGCTCACAAAGCAGAATTTTTGCTCACAAGACTCCATAGCTTAGAGGGAGCATTGCCCATCACACTATGTCAGAGTTCCAAATGTCCCCCAAGCTCAAAAAGGTCGAGGATCCCTAATCTACTCTGACCAGTAGCTGCTCTTCAGGGTCTCCAGTAGAGGTCTTTCACAGCACCTCTCACCCAGTGGAGTAACATGGAGCCTGGAGTGCTTTCTGCCCCAAGTACAGGTTAAGGAAGACTTTTGAACAAGCCAGCATCCTGCTGCGTCCAGCCAAGTGTCTTCCCTTTTATTTTTAAAATGCAGTTCTGGCCGCAGCCACTAGGGGCACAGGGGAGTCTGAGCACAGCAGAAAGTTCTAGGAAGGGCTAAGCTTCCCTTTTCTCCAAGACGCAAACTTCCTTAACAAATCCTACTGATAGCTGCTACAGTAATTGCCTGCTGGTCATTTTCTCCAATAGCCTAGCCTTTCTCTCATCCGTTCCTCGCACCCAGCTCAGCCAGATCTTGCAAAGCAGTAGTTAGCATATTGCAGCAAGATAGAATGACCTTTCCCTCTCTTAATTTCTTCCCCTCCTTTCCACATGTTCCTCATTCATTTCTGTCTCCCTTTGCCTAATTTTTCTGTGCCCCCCCTCCTTTATTTTCACTTCGTGGTTTCAAGACCTTCTCATCCCTATCCCGCTTGGTGGTAGAATATATTTAACAGTAGTATAGTAACAAACCTGTGTTAGTAGTACGCTGAGTACTCAGTACATTGCACTGGTTTTGCTGGGGTGCAAAAATGCCCCCCCTTCAGTGTCTACTGCTGAGATTCTCTGGTTTGACTTTAGTCCTTTGGAAACAATGGAGGATGGGGGCACCTTCTTGCAGGGGGGGTAGTTTGTTTCTTAAACATCTAGTTTGGAGAAGCTTGCAGTCACTATTTTGGGATGCTTTGGCTAGTGTTAGTTAGTAAAAGTGATTACAAAGGCAGACTCCTAGCTCTCAAAAATGCCTTGTTTGGGATGGTCAATTCTTGGACTTCAAAATGGAGAACAGAAGCCCTCCCAAGCAGTGCTCCCTCTAAGCTGTGGAGTCTTGTGAGCAAGAATTCAGCTACCGTTATTAAAGTTGTGAGTGAGCAATTTGGCTACTGCATAAATTAGTTTGCTCTGGAGCCATCCTTCCTGAGACAAAAAACCGTGAGCTAGCTCACACTAACTCACCTTAGAGGGAACACTGCTCTGGAGCCATCCTTTCTGAGCTAAGACAAAAATGTGTGAGCCAGAGGCAAAAAAACTGTGAGCTAGCTCATACAAACTCAGCTTCGTGGGAACACTGCTTCCAAGTGCCTATTCAGAACACAAGTGGCACGATGGATTTTTATCCCGTCAAGTCACCACTGACTTAAGAACATAAGAGAAGCCAATGTTGAATCAGGCCAACGGCCAATCTAGTCCAACACTCTGTCACACAGCGGCCAAAATATACCAGGTGCCATCAGGAGATCCAGCAGTGGGGCCAGGACACTAGAAGCCCTCCCACTGCTGCCCCCTCCAGCACCAAGAATAGAGTGCATCACCTGCCCCAAACTGAGAGTTCCCATCTATACCCTGTGGCTAATAGCCACTGATGGACTTCTGCTCCATATGTTTATCTAATTCCCTCTTGAAACTGTCCATGCTTGTAGCTGCCACCACCTCCTGTGGCAGTGAATTCCATATGTTAATCACTCTTTGGGTGAAGAAGTACTTCCTTTTATCTGTTCTAACCCGACTGCTCAGCAATTTCATGGAGTGCCCACGAGTTCTTGCATTGTGAGAAAGGGAGAAAAGTACTTCTTTCTCAACCTGCTCAAACCCATTCATAATCTTATAAACTTCAATCATGTCACCTCTCAGCCGTCGTTTCTCCAAGCCAAAGAGCCCCAATCGTTTTAACCTTTCTTCATAGGGAAGGTGTTCCAACACTTTTATCATTCTAGTTGCCCTTCTCTGCACTTTTTCCAATGCTATAATATCCTTTTTGAGATGTGGTGACCAGAACTGTACACAGTATTCCAAATGAGGTCGCACCAATGATTTATACAGGGGCATGATGATACTGGCTGATTTGTTTTCAATTCCCTTCCTAATAATCCCCAGCATAGCGTTGGCCTTCTTTATTGCAGTTACACACTGTCTAGACATTTTCATTGAGTTATCTACTACGACTCCAAGATCTCTCTCATGGTCAGTCTCTGCCAGTTCAGAGCCCATCAACATGTATTTATATTTAGGATTTTTGGCTCCAATGTGCATCACCTTGCACTTGAACCCCATTTGTCACGTTGACGCCCACTCACCCATCCTCAACAGATCCCTTTAGAGTGCCTCACAATCCTCCCTGGTTTTCACCACCCCGAACAACTTCGTGTTGTCTGCAAATTTAGCCACTTCACTGCTTACTCTCAATTCCAAATCATTAATAAACAAGTTAAAAAGCATCAGACCGAGTACTGATCCCTGTGGTACCCCACTGCTTACCTCCCTCCACTGAGAAAGTTTCCCATTTATACTTATGATGACCCAGTAGGGTTTTTAAGACAAGAGACATTCAGAGGTGGTTTGCCATTGCCCGCCTCCACATTGGCCCTGATTAGCTTCTGAGATTTGATGAGATCAGGCTATCCAGGTCAGGGCTAGGGAGAGTAATGTGACTGACCCAAGGTCACCCAGCAAACTTCCATGGCATGAGTGGGGATTCGAACCTGGATTTCCCAGATCCTGGTCCAACACTTTAAGCACTGCACCACACTGGCTGTAATGATGGAATAGTGTGTTGGAATTTGATTTTTTTTTTTACTGGCATGATTATTTATTTATTTGGATTTATAGCCCATCCTTCTCTACACAGTAGGCCTCAGGATGGATCACAACATTTAAAAGCAACATAACAAATATAGCTTAGATTAAAATCAGCAATCACAACAGTCACCATGTTCATTCCTCACTGGATGGCACAATAAAGAGTAGTTCAGGAGATGGTCCGGGTGGGAATCCATTACTCATCTTTGATCATGTGTCTGGTGGAACAGCTCCATCGTACAGGCCCTGTAAAATTGGACAGAGCGTTCCAGCAGGCTGGGGCCAGGGCCAAAAAGTAGAAGAAATTTTTCACTGTCTGCATTTCTTTTCTGGCCATTGAATGCAAAGTTTGGGTCCAGTAGCAGCCAGTTTAATGTACTGGTTAAGTGTGCGAACTCTGATCTGGGAGAACTGGGTTTGATTCCCTACTCCTCCACTTGCAGCTGCTAGATGACCTTGGGCAAGCCATAGTTCTGTCAGAGCTGTTCTCTCAAGGACAGCTCTGGAAAGAGATCTCTCAGCCCCACCTACCTCACAGGGTGTCTGTTCTGGGGAGGGGAAAGGAAAGGAGTTTGTAAGCCACTCTGAGACCCTTAGTGAAGGACGGGGTATAAATCCAATCTCCTCCTCCTCCTCCTCCTTCTAGACCAAACTTTGTTCTGCTGCTTCAAACCAACACGGCTACTCACCTGAATCTTTTTTCTGGCCATTATTATTATTCATTTTATTTCATGATTATTACTGAAAATAATTTTGTCATATAGAGAAGGGGCTGTGATCTGGATAGCCCCAGCCTAGCCTGATCTTGTCAGATCTTAGAAATTAAGCAAGGCCAACGTGGAGGCAGGCCATGGCAAACCACCTCCAAACGTCTCTTGACTTGAAACCCTATGGGGCTGCCATCAGTCAGCTGTGACTTGACAGCAAAAAGTGTTAAAAATTATCCTCCCCGGGTGCCAAATAAGCTAGGTAGGCCACTGGTCCCACCTGCTCACTTTAAGTGGAGAGGCAAGAGAAAAGAGACTGCTCAGTTGCTACCATGAAGAGGGTTCTCTGAAGGATCCAGAGGATCTTGTTTGAAAGTTGCAAAAAAACCCAACAACCCTAGAACCATGACAGTTGGCTTTGTCATCTTGGTGCCCTAAAGTGCACCAAAAGCAACATCCAAGGTGAATTTGGATGTTCCAACTTGGGCAAAACACTATTTTGATTTTAAAAATCAAAGGGTTTCAGTACAACTCAAGAAATTCCTTAGAGGAGTTCCAGACGACCTCAATGTAAAAATGATTTCAAAGAAGTATGTGGGATATGAAAGACGGCTTTCAGTGCCACTCAGAAGCATGTTGCCTCCGAAGTACATCCTGCTGAGTTCAAATATACTTCCTCCTAATTAAGGATGTTTGAGATTGCCACTTCCCATTTTATTTCTTTTATTAAGGCTTTTAGGCATTTAGCAACAACGGAAAAAAAGTGGATTGAGCTGAATAGCTATTTGATGGGGTTGAAAATAAGTCTGAGGGGATTTCCCTTGCTCTTTCTGTCAGTTTGTGCTGTGCCCTGAGTTCCAGTTCTCCATACATTCACCCTGAAATCATAGGACTTTTAAAGTTAACTCCAGAACTGGAGCATATGAAGTTTGCCACTAGCCTTCAGTTGTTTCAGCTCATTTGCATCCTTTCTTTCCTTGGCATTATTTGTGGGCATTGTTAATCACTACAGTATTCTTGTGGTTGCACTGGCATTGTCTGAAAGGATCTTCTTCTGACTGTAGTGGGCTTGTTGCAGTTCTATGGGCAGCATACTAGCAGCAGCCAAGTTCTATCTGGGCTAAATTTGGGGTTGCCAGCTCTGGATTGGGAAATACCTGGAGATTCTGGTGGTGGAGCCTGAGGTGGGTGGGGTTTGGGGAGGGGAGAGACTTCATTGGGATATAATGTCATAGAGTCCATCATCTAAAGTGGCCATTTTCTCCAGGTGAACTTATCTCTATTGCCTGGAGACCGTTAGCCTAAGCCTCCCCTTGACACATGAAGGACAGTATCCCAGCCAGGTTAGGGCCAAAGTTGGCATAGGGCAAGTCTAGCCCTCTCTGTGTGCAAAGCCAACAAGCCTGGACATGTGCTCAGGACTGCATCTCTGCAGCAGTCGGCCATCAGGTTCAGATACAGCAAGCACGTATCTGTCATCATGAAAGGACAATGTCTTAATTTCATCATCTCAAAAGGTGTCAGCACACCTGTATTCCAGCCCTACATCTCACAATCAAACCTTCAGACTTTGCCCTCGATATTGGGAACGCCCCGGACACGGTCTATTGTCATCGTTGTTCCTGGGATAGTCCAGCCATTAATGGTGCCAAGACTCTGCAATTGCCCAACGCCTTGCTAGCAAAGGCTTCCCTTCCCAAACCTGGACTTCTTTTGTCCAAAACCCCTTTTGAGCTGTTATTTCCCTATTGTGCCCACTGCCCTGAAGGCACAGTTTTCCTATATCTGGGCTACAAACCCAGCCATCTTGGGTTCACTCTCCTGGGACACATACCAGCTGGATCCCCCGTCTCTCTTAGGTCTTCACAGATGTGCTTGCCAGCCAGGCCATCTGCTCTTCACTGCAGACTCTCCTTTTTGGAAGGCAGCCATTACCCCATCAACGCTTTGCCCTCTTTCGTCTCTGATCTCTTAAGACGACTGCAACCCCGTATTTCTTAGCTCGTGTGTATGTGTGTGATCTTTTCATTGAATCAGTTGAATGTACTAGGGATATTTCCTTAATAAACGTCAAAAAGATATTTCCTGCCTGTCATCTGTCCTGCTCTGAGAGGGTTCTGACTCTGGCACAGTTGGAGGACGATCCCTAACTTGTGCACCTATTAAGCAACAGTCTCTCAGCTACATTCCCCCATCATAACTCATACAGTGTTGCGGCTAACAAGAGCAGTTGTAATAGTGGGAGATCTCCAGCTGACACCTGGAGGCTGACAAGCCTAGTGAAATTTGTCTTCTCTCCTTGCAAGTAGAGGGGAGCAGAGGAACAGGCCAAAGGGTTTGTTGGACCCAGTCCTGTGTTAGGCAACCTTGTTGACCAAAACCAGCCCAGGATCTGTTTCTTTTTCTTTGCTCTTTTCATATAATTATAATATTTGGGGGACTGCATTTTGGTATTTTTCTGTGAGCCACTTTGGGTCTTTTCAGGGAGCAAAGTAGCATACAAATGTCACAAATGGTCTTTTACTGGTCTCCATGCAATGATAAAGCAACACACATATATAGAAAAAGAATCTATATACGACCATATGTTCTGTCATTTGGAGAGGCAGTAAGGCAGCCTTACCCAGCAGTATAATGTAGACTGGTTGAACAAGCCAAATAATCAAAGGAAGAGACAGCTGTGGCAAACAATGCTGTCTTCAACATCTGGAAATAAAAATGGTACAAAAGAATACTCCTAATGCTTGCATTTCACCTAGGAGATGAGACTAAGGTTTGGATACTAATCAAGCCATGAATGGAATAAGTTCATGGGAGGGATTTTCACCATCTTCCCACTCCAAAAAGCCCCTCCCCTAAGGGTCACCAGATCCCCAGAAACATGGAATGTGGCATGAATAGTTATGGCAGGAATGAGGGATCAGTAGAACTCACCCTCCATGGCCTGTGTGAGCTGTGGATGAGTTTGTGGGCTATTTCTGCTCATTCTTCCTTTTGGCTGCATCATAAGTTGTTCCTGAGAGTCCCCTTGTCCTCTGGAATGCCGAACAGAGGCACAAAGTCTCCTGCATAAGGTTGCCAACATCCAGGTGAGACTTGGAGATCTCCCATTTTTACAAAAGATCTCCAGAATACAGAGATCAGTTCCCCTGGAGAAAATGGCTGCTTCAGAGGGTGGGCTGTGTGGGAGTATACCCACCCTGAGATCCCTCTTTTCCCAAAAAGGTGGTAATAATCAGTTCTGTTAGGCCACTCCATTCATTGTTCAGTAGCCTTAAGCCCCCAGCTGTTCCCAACTCCCAGTTCCAGGTAGAATATTGAATAAGGATGTTTGGAAGCATCCTGAGAAGGAAGGAAGGAAGGAAGGAAGGAAGGAAGGAAGGAAGGAAGGAAGGAAGGAAGGAAGGAAGGAAGGAAGGAAGGAAGGAAGGAAGGAAGGAAGGAAGGAAGGAAGGAAGGAATTAGATCCAGCTCTCTCATGATAAGGAACGCCAAAACTGTTAGCAATTTAGATAGCAGGTCAAGTTCAATGACAAGATGATTAGGCAATGGACAAAATCAGGCAGTTAATCAAGTGTTCTTTTAATGAGGAATCAATAAATCAAGCAATTAATTGCTAGCAAAAATCAATTGGACTATGTGTCCTGTCAATGGTTATGCGGTTATATATCCGAGCGATCACCTTTCTCCCCCATGCAAAAGCATTGTCTGGAAGGGTCTTGTTATCTTCTTGGCATTAATTTGCAGGGCTTTAAATTGTGCTGAAAGCCTGCCTTATCTTGTGTGTATATAACAGGCTGAACACTGTCTGATATGTTAGACTAAAAGAACTGTGTGATTTTTGTGGGATATGGGCGGAATGGGCAAGGAAGATCAGAGGCTCAGCAAGTTTGGCCAAGGAGCCAAAAAAGAATGGGGAGAGGCAGAGTACTTAATTCCATGTACAGATATGAAATAACCATTGTTGTATTGGGCTCCAAATATTAAAAACTGGCTCTTTGTCAATAAGTTACACCAAGTTGCTGTTGTACCACGGAATGTTCACAAACACTGCAACTGTGAGGGAGGGGGGATGAGGATCATTTACATAAAGCTGACAAATGTTGTCAGGAAAGCAGCAGATAATTTTAGCTAAGCTGAAAATATCAACATAGGACCGAGATATGGGAGAGATGCATAGCATTGGCAGACGTGGGAGAGTTTGGTTTTCCCAGATGGATTTTTAAAAAAGCAAATTTTTGGATGCAGATATCCAGTAAATATACAGTAGTCATTGACTGTAAAGGTTAATGATGTGAGGCTTGGAGGGATTATGAAGGGGATAAAATTTAGATTTAATTTTCTCTGAGAAGATAATGATGGGAGGAATAGAATGTAACAATTAAAATCTGCCACTGGTGCCTAGAGATATGGACTAATGGCTTCTATTTGGTTATTTCAATTTAGATTTTAAAAATAAATAAATTTACACACACACACAACCAGCAATCTGGAATTATTAAAGGCATGAACTAGTATCTTGTTTTTAGTTGATTTTTAAGTGTATAAATGAAATTAGTTATATAACTGGAGTCTGCATGGAATTATCGAAGAATGGGTTTCAAAAACAAGGCAGCTAGAAGTGAAGCTTTAAAAATAGCATGAGAAATTAGGCCAGTAGGATAGAAATAAATATGATGCAATTAATTAATCCAATATGCAAACTTTTAAAAGAACTGCGTGAATTAAAAAGGCAAAAAATAATTTAGTCATGAAAACCAGTTTGATTGGAACAATTAATGAATTAATTAAGCAGTCAGTCATATGATCAGTGAAGGAGCAAAGTAAAATGAGATGGATCGATAACCAGTAGGATAGCAGGAGAACAGCAGGACAAAGCATCAAGTTCTAATGACAAGGTCTTCCAGTTTATGGCGGCTTGCTCTTGGACATGTCTCATCAATCCTCCGATGGAGACTCACCAAGCCGAGGCATTCAGAAGGGGTCTTTGCAAGTTCCAGACCCCCAAAGAGTCTCTGCAGGAGACTCCCAGACTGGGGAGCCGGGATAAGCCTCTCCCAAGGCAATGGCTGAGGGATCGAGGCTTGCCCATCCTTGAGAGGTTCTGACACCACTGAGCCAGTATGGTGACCAGAGCCGACCTCCAGATGAGCGGACAAGAAAATAAGCGAAAGTAACCCCAGCAACAATTGAACTCACCTAAACAGTGAGTCAATCAAACCTCTACATAAGTGAAGAAGTCTCAGTGTGCTAGATTGTTCTGAGAAGGAGCGGTGGGTGGGAAAGGGTTGGATCCACCCCCCCCCCAAATAGAGTGGTGCATAAACAAGATAGAAAAGAGAAAAAGAATGGAACTAACCGCACGAGACTCTTTCTGAGCTTGAAAGCTACATTTTAAGCCAAGAAAGATTGAATTCAGAGAAACTTTACTTTAAAACTAAAACTTTTCTTCTTTGTAACCAAATAGCTGGGAGACCGAGCAGAATGGCAGCAGATAAGAAACTTCTTCCAGAAAGTTCAACACCAATGACTCCCACCAAGGTGCAGGAAGCGGCTGCAGACTTTCCCAATATGCTCGCAGCAGCATTGCGCCCTCTGCTGGAGCAGATGTCAGCTATCAACACCAAGCTGGACTCCATTCAAAATCAGCTGACTCACATGGAAAAAAGAGCCAACAAGACAGACAAAAGGATCAAGAAAGTTGAAACAAGGACTATTGATATTAAGCAAGAACTGGAAAAAGTTAAAAAAAGAAAGAAACACAGATAAAAATCAACTGCTCCAACTTCAACTGGAAAAATCGATGCATGTTCTACGCTTCCAAGAAGTTCCTGAAGAGAAGGGAGAAGATTTAAAAGCAATGTTAGGTGGAGTGATTGTTTCAATTTTGGATCTTAAACAAGAGGATCTCCTGAATGACATGGACTTGGCATATCATACATATCCTGATTTTATGAGACAAAATAAATTACCTGGCAAAATTTATGTCAAATTCTCCAAGAGAACAATGAGAGACAACTTTTTAAAAGCTGCAGCAGGAAAACATTTAAAATTAAAGAGGAAGAAATTAAAATTTTAGAAGACATTGCATTTGAGATCCAGAAATGAAGACAACAATACAAAGACTTAATTCTTTTCCTGCAAAACAAATTAATAACCTACAGATGGTCTTTTCCAGAAGGACTTGTGTTCAAATATAATGATAAGAAAATTAAAATTGACTCTGTCCAAAAGGCCAAAAACTTTTTGAAACAGCAATCAAGCACAGATAAAGACAGCATTTAAATTTGGAGGAAGGAGCGGAACCCAGTGAGGAAGAATTGGATAACACTTCAAGTGAGTCTAGCAGCTCGACTTCAGAGTCTGAGAAAGGAGCAGCAGCACTCAAGACACCAAAAGTGAAGAATAAGAAGCACAAGAAATAAACGTTTACTCTGGATTACAAAAGATTTTAATTTAGTGTAACTAAAAAATCTTTAACAGAGATTTGATCTCTCTATTTTCTTATTTTCTATTGCTATTACAGGAGTGATTCATGTAACCTAACACAAAATTCTTGTCTTAAGTTAGTGATAGTATTTTCCCTGTACCCTTACCTTTAGGCAGTAGGATGTAGTTTATAAAATTTATAAAAAATATATATATATAAAGTTCTAATGACAAGAAAATGTCACATGGACAGTTTCAAGAGGGAATTAGATAAACATATGGAGCAGAAGTCCATCAGTGGCTATTAGCCACAGGGTATAGATGGGAACTCTCAGTCTGGGGCAGGTGATGCACTCTATTCTTGGTGCTGGAGGGGGCAGCAGTGGGAGGGCTTCTGGTGCCCTGGCCCCACTGCTGGACCTCCTGATGGCACCTGGTATATTTTGGCCGCTGTGTGACAGAGTGTTGGACTAGATGGGCCATTGGCCTGATTCAACATAGGCTTCTCTTATGTTCTTATGAAAAGCATTTGGTTTTGAGCTCATCCTGTTTGTTTCCCATGTTCTCTGCATTAGTACATAGACTGCAGAGGCCATGAACAAGACATTCTGCTGGTTTCCCCATTGTACTTTCCTCCAAATCTCCTGGAACTTCCTACACCAGTTTGATGTAGCGGTTAAGTGTGTGGACTCTAATGTGGGAGAACCGGGTTTGATTCCCCACTCCTCTGCTTGCAGCTGCTGGATGACCTTGGGCAAGCCATAGTTCTGTCAGAGCTGTTCTCTCAAAGACAGTTCTGAAAAGAGCTCTCTCAGCCCCACCTACCTCATAGGGTGTCTATTGTGGGGAGGGGAAGGGAAAGGAGTTTGTAAACCACTCTGAGACTCTGAGTGAAGGGTGGGGTATAAATCCAATGTCTTCTCTCTTCTCCTCTGCTTCCATTTTTGTCCCACACACCAATGTTTCTGGCATTTGGCTTACTACATTTCTTTGGGCCCTTTCTGCCTCCTCTACCAGATATAGCTTAAAACCTTTCTGATCAGGCTTACAAAGCTGACTATTGCTTGTGGATTTTCCTCACCAGGGTTAACAACCTCAAGGCAGGGATTGGAATGATAAGTGATCTCCAGACTACAGAGAGGAAATAGCACCTGCAGAGGGTGGATTATATGGCATCACACCCTGACTGAGCTCTCTCCCTTCCCCAAACACCACCCTCTGCTGTAGTGCTATCAGCCAAAGGCTGTCACCTGGCAGAAGACAGGGGTGGAGATACGGGGGGGAGTGCCATTGGCATGATGGCGTAAAGTCATTTCCTCGGAAAACCCGGAAGTGACCTCACACTGCTCTTGGAATTGCTGGAAACTGTAGCCATAGAGTTTCCAGCAATTCCTAGTGCAGCATGATGTCACTTCTGGGTTTTTCCCAGACATGACATCACACCGTTGCATTGCTGGCTATTTTTAAATTAATTTTTCTCTCACCAGCTGGTGAAGCCACACCAGGAAGCAGTGGTTGCCAGCAAGACATCTCCCACCATAGCAGGAGAACTGACAAACCTACTCCCCCTGGCTCCTCACTCAATTCTGCAGGAATTGGAAATGGCAACCCTACCCACAGCATGAGATAATTCTAGCCAATTTCATTCCCGTTGCCTTTTTACATTGTGCACCATCTAAAATTGATGTCTAGTACTGTTAACATATTGAATCAGCCTTGTTATGGGCCTATCTATTCTACATAGACCGATTCCACAACAGCAGTTGTTGCGCCCTCAGTCTGCCGTTTCCCCTGGTTGTACTGCTCAGTTTCCCACTATTTGCTGCACAGCCACATTTTGACGCACATCTCCCCCAGATTTCCCCCTCATCTTCTTGATCCTAAAAAATAATATTTTGTACTGTCTTCCCTGAAAGCCAAAGGTGTAACCTGACACCTACACCATTTCAAATTTGCATACCTGCTCAATCATTTCCCACAAAGTTGTTGAGAAAGCAAGACCTGATCATGACCTGGAACATACCGCCACCACCACCACCACCACCACCCCTTTTAACATCCAGCCTGATGGAGGTCTGGAGAACTCAAAAGCTTGCACACTGTTTTGTGACATTATGGTTGGTCTTCATAAAAATACGACTTGGCTCCTGTTTTTGGATTTTGCTTTGGACCAATGGAGTGACCTTCACCCTTATTCGATTAGCAATATGATCCAAGAAACCAAACCCTTCCTGAAAACACCATCCAGGTAGCCAGCTTTTTTGCATCCAGCATCCTGCTTTCCAGTTTGGTATAGTGGTTAGGAGTGTGGACTCTAACCTGGGAGAACCAGGTTTGATTCCCCACTCTTCCACATGCAGCTGCTGGTGTGACCTTGAGTCAGTTACAAGTTCTTTCAGAGCTGTTCTCTCAGGAGCAGTCCTTGAAAGAGCTCTCTCAGCCCCACCTACCTCATAGGGTGTCTGTTGTGGGAAGGGAAAGGAAAAGGAGATTGTAAGCCGCTCTGAGACTCCTTCGAGTAGTGAAGGGCTGGGTATAAATCCAATCTTTTCTTTTTCTTCTTTCCAATGCTGTGACCGTAAATAAGCAATGAAAACTCCACTTGCATTCCCCAGGTCCTTCACTAATGTTATTTCTCCTTTGTTAACAGGGTAATGGACACAAGCAATTGAGTTGCTATTGCAACTTGCTCGTTCGAAGAATGGGTACCTGCCGTACAGTTACCATCATATATCCTGTGCATTGATGACAGCCCTTTAAATTTGCTAAAAGAGGAAACAAATTTGGATTTTATGCCTGTCTAAGTTTCATACATTGTCTTTGTGAGCCTTTTTGTTTCCTATATTCATTGCTGATACTCCCAACACATTTGTTTCTGCTGTGTCCTTTATACGTCAGCAAAAAAAATTCAGGCACTATGTCTGGTATCCATATTTGAGACAGTATCTTAATAATAGCCCTACCCTATCTTAGAGCAAGTGAACGTGCCCTCTCAGAAGTAAAGAAAAGCCCAGGCTACTTCCAGCTTTTGAGTACAACTAGACATAGTAAAAATAAAAACTGACAACAGTTGATGCATAGAAAACCAAGCTGTAAAACTTAACAAATGCCAAAGAATCAAATGGCCTTCTTGCCTCCTTGATTGGCCCTGCAAGTAAATTTAAATTAGAACCTCAAAACTTACACTTCACCTAACACTGAAAGCAAGTAAATGGCTTCCCTTTCCTTCATTTCATGCCTCCAAAGAGAGAATCTACAATCTAGTTTTGTGGATGAGGCAGTGGAGTACTGGTAGCTTCCATGCATGCTGCAACCATGGCCTGCATTTCGAAGCTATTATTGATCCAGATCAGCATGATGCTCGTTAACACATTACACAAGTTGGGTCTGGAGTCCCCATGTCACTGAACAGTAAAATATGACTTGTGGATTCTCCTCCACCCCTATGCCCATGATGCCCAGGATCAGGATTCAAACACCCTCATGCTTACTTCCTGACCTGAAAGGGTCTTGGGAGTATGCTATTTGGCCCACTGTATTCCAGGGAATATGTGGGTTTCCCTGAAGGATTAGATCTCTTTGGTCCATTTCACATGAGCTAAACAGCACAGAAGGGAACACTGAAGTCCCTTTCCTGTGTGTGCCATGGTCCAATCCAAACTGGGCACCACACAAACAGGAATTGCGGAGAACTCACAAGTCCCATCTTCTTGTTACACAGGAGTCGGGATCCCAAATCCAACCTGTGCATTCCAGAACATGTGAATCATGTGAGAAGATAAGGGTGAGACCTCCAGGGAAGAAGGTATTGGGCTTCTGCACTTCCAACATCTCCCCAAAGGAGAACTTCCCCCAGATTTGTAATCAAACAACAGTATTCACCACCAGTTGCTGGATATTTTCAGAACTTGACAGCAACTACAGCTGCAACTATTTTCTGAAACAAAAAAAGAGTTGGCAAAACATATCAACAAAATGAAAAGACCTTCACTTAAAAATTATGACTACTGCAGAGCAAAGGAAGATGCATTTTCAACCATGTCAGTTTCAAAACAATCCGGCCTAAGTGGGAGACAGATAAGAGAAAGCAATCAGCGCCAGCCTTTGATTGTGTACACTTCCCCTTAGAATTCTGAAGCTAAAATGTGAAAGGAAGGGAAGCATTTAATTTCCATCAATTTTTTTGCTTTTGTTTGTTTGTTTGCCTGTGTGTCCATCAAGGAAGCCTAGTCATATGCTGTGTGAATAATTCAGATCTGTGATCTGGTTGCCAGTACATTCACATTCCAAGGGGTTAAGCAAATACGTGAATGGAGTTTGTACAATTGTTATGCAGGCGCTATATCTGGCTAACTCAATCTCTCCCGCACAGAGAAACAAAACCAATGGGAACAGACAGAGCTATGTGGAACCAAGATGAGAGGAAAGCACAGAAAGAAATCCCACTGTCTCCAACACGCGGCAGGATTTGGCGACACCCATGCTAGTCATGCATATTCCGGCAAGCATGAAATAGAAATCCATGTGTCATCTGCAGCTCTCCCGCTGACAAGAGTTTTTCTAGTGGCTCCTCGTACCGTCGACATCTATTATGTTGCAATCCTAAACAGAGTTATACTCAAGTAAACTCATTGAGTTCACTGGACTTTGAAGGGTGTGCAGAGTTTCCATAAAGTTAATCAGATTGTGGTTAGTGTCCGTGGAATTTAAGGCAGTCTTCATTGTATATCTGTTTCTACTGCAGTGTTCTCTAATTCTGTAATCCAGTTTTACTTCATTGTTTATTGTATGTAATATGATGTTTTACTGCATTGTTCTCCAATCTGTTAATCCTGCTTTATTGTCTGTATTATACTGTGTTTTAGTGCATTGTTCTCTTCATTTTGCCAGTTGTATGTATCATGTTGTTCTCACTGCATTTTGTTGTTGCTGTTGTAATTTGCTTAGAGTTGTGCTACAATTGAGAATATAAGGGAATCTCTCCAGGTTCCATAAAAAAAATTGTCAAGTAACTGAACAGGTTTTATTTTTTAGATATATACAGCTTGGGCCTAAAGGCCCTTACCACAACAACTCCAGCAGCCATCCTAACAACCACAACACAGCTTCTTCCTCCCAAACATCACTATCAGGCAGATGGCCTCTCCTCCATATATTAACTTTTTCTTAATGGTATCATTCTTTGTAACTCTTTACCACAAGTTGCCATGAGAAAGGTGGCCATAAATAAAGTAAGCAGGTAACTGTAGAATTGTCCAGTTAATCCCACACTAGAACAGGTGAATTGGCGATTGATGTAGGCATAAATCACAGGCGTAATCCACCTGTTATTATATCTGTTTGATTTAAGAGAAGAGGCTTACCCATGTGGAAGTTCAGTCGGTTCTGGATCAGATTTTTTTTTTTTTTACATTCTAGCCTCAAAGCAGAATGGCCTTCAGTGCAACATAGTACTAATTGGCAGGCCATGTGGCAGCCTCATCATAAATATACAGAGAAGCCTCATTCATATTACAAGGTTAATCAGTTACACAAGGTAGCAAAAATTCTCCAGGTTGGATCTGGTTGGAAATGAATGAGGAGTCTCTTGGACCATCAAAGATACTACACGTGTGATCATGGGACCTGCATGGACAAGTCATGTAGGATCGGAGGCTGTGGTAAGGAAGGAAAATGGGCAGGAGTGTGTTAAAAAGTCAGCTGGATCCAACCTTTTGCGCGGTCATGTTAGAGCATACACACTAAGGTCTAGTGGTCATTATGGATCCCATTTCAGACTCAGTGATAGCTGCTCCTGGAATCTACTGAATCTGGAAATCAACCTGGACATTATTGTTGAATTTAAGAAAACTGGTTCTCAAAACGTATGTCTGAAGTGCAATGTATTCATGCTGAAGTTGGTGTTACCAATAGTGACAATGGCATAGAAATATCAGTCATATCAGAACACAGATAATCTTATGGCATAAATTCACATGTAGATCACAAGTACAAAACAAAGTAAATTGAGAATGTACTCTAGAATCAGTTCAAGAAAGCCAGAGACTCTGATTGGATCCAAGCTTGAGAGTTTAGAATGGTGTAGCGGACAACACAGATTTATAGTGCAATCCAAAGCAGAGTTACATCCTTCTAAACCATTGGTTTTAATGGACTTAGAAGAATGTGACTTCACTTAGAATAGCACTGTTGGAATACTACTGTCTGTATTGCATGGATGTATTTGGGGGGGAAATATGTGCTGCCTCCCTCAAAACCTGATTAAGATGACTTACAAAGTAGAAACAACAAACTCACAGAAAGAGATCTGAAGAGGCCAGCTGTGACTCACAAAAGCTCATAACCTGCCACAAATTTTGTTAGTCTTTAAGGTGCTATTGGGCTGTTGCTCTTTTTTACTACAAAAAAAATTTAAAACAATATCAATATTTTTAAAAGCCAGGGGCATAAGAACAGAGTAAAACAACATTTGACAGCCAAAAATTATACCCATAAAAACTAGGCTAGGAGCAGACCATAAAACCAGCTTAAGAAGATGGAACCCCTCAATTTAAAAGGAAATGGGGGGTGGTATTCGTGAAATTCCTGCATTGTGCAGGGGATTGGACTAGATGACCCTGGAGGTCCCTTCCAACTCTATGATTGTATGAAATGTTTGGGGCTGGTGGCTAAAGGATTGCAGGAGGACCTTAAAGGGGGGATATTCCAAGGGTGAGGTGCCAACACTGAAAAAGCCTCACCTCTAGCTACTTATCCACCTCAGTTCTGTGGGCAAGGGAACAGAGAGTACAGCCTGAGAAGAAGACCTTATCTAGCAGGCTGTAGATCGCGGTTATTGAAGGGCTTTATAGGTAATAACCATTACCTTGACTTTGGCCCTAGAATAAAGACGCATCCATGAAGCTGATCTAGTACAGGTATAATATGTGCTTGATGACTTCTTAACAGGGGCACCAAGCATTCATATCTATAGAAATATCAGGGATATCTTCAAGGGCAGCTCCGCGTAGAACACATTACTGTTAGAGTTCATTAAATGCCTTAAAAGAAAAAAAGAGGTTCCTGCCAGGTCGTGCTCTTTGCTTTTCAGCTGTCCTGAAAAAAACTAACAGCAATGGAAGGTAATAAAGTATGCTCTATAAAACAGAAACATATCATTAGGTTGGCCTTTCATCTGTGACAAGTGTTCTATCCTTCTGCTACCTCTTTTAGATGATCACCACATCTCTTAGCAACCAAGGAGGGAGGGACCTTACCTACCCTGCAGATGACAGCTTCAGGCTGTTTTTATGAAGCGGTAACCTTCCATTTCTTGTTGCTTTTACAAGTCGTTTAGCTATCGAGAGCCAGTTAGGTGTAGTGGTTAAAAGCGCAGACTCTAATCTTTTGATTCCCTGCTCCTCCACAAGTAGCTGCTGGTGTGACCTTGGATCAGCCACAAGTTCTCTGGGAGCTCTCAAGAGCAGTCCTTGAAAGAGCTCTCTCAGCCCCACCTACCTCACAGGGGGAGGGTAAGGGAAAGGAGATTGTAAGCCAATCTGAGTGAAGGGTGGGGTATCAATCCAATCTCCTCCTCCTCCTCCTTCTCCTCCTCTTCTTCTATTTGAGAAATACAAAGAGGTATGTGGGTAAAAAAAATCATACATGTGCCTAGGACCAGGCCTTTCATTAGACCAACAGAGGTATTGACTTCCGGAGTTGGCTTTTGAGAAGTGCCAAGTTCCCATCACCCCTGTCTTTCAGTGCCTTCCCATCCTGCCCTCTCAGTCATCCCTCATCCTCATCTCCACTGCCCAAGAGATTGAGCAGATAGTGCTCCTTGCTCTCTCTCCTCCCCATCCCACTTTTACCAAATCTGAGGCTTACCAAATCTTCTGAGATTTCACCCTCACATGAGATTTCAGTCATCATTTGGTTGCCTAAGCAAGCTCCATAATGCCAAGGCAACCAACATGATGGCCAACCTCTAGCAAGAGGAAAGAATCCCACAAGAGTTTGGGAGACCCAAAAGGGCATGTGTGGCTGCCCACACTGTTTTTAAAGAGAGTGGAGGAAAAAGAACTTTTGGAGGAATAACTGCTGTAGCCTCTGGCAAGAGCATCTTCAGGCAACAAAATATCTTGCTCCAGCACTGAACCCATTCCACACAACAGCAAATGTGAGCTTATCCTGTTTCATTCACACAACCAGCCTGTAGTAGGCTGGATTTGATAAAACAATGGCTGATGAAATAGTAACTGCCGTAGCCTGCACTTGATGGTTGAATCAAGTATCCCTCATCCACTTTTAATATTCTGTTCACTGGACCAGTTCACATGCCAGATTCTCTAATTAGACCAGCTAGATGTTCACCAAGATTTCATGCTGGGAATATGTATGGAGAGTTCTCTACAATTCAGTCTATCCTGGTGGCAAAATCCAGTTGGAAAGTGGATTGACAGTGGATTATTTAGTGTGTGTGACCTCAGCCTCATTCTGCTGTTCAGTCCATAGTGGTGGCTGCAATGATAGAAACTGGCAACTCCTTTGCCTATGAAAATTCCTCTGTACTCTCTCTCTCTCTCTGTATTGTAGAATAACTCATTCCCTGTTTGCCATAAAACCCCAACAGCTGTGAGCAGAGTTGGCTGAGAAGTAGGCCAGTTGTTCATTGGGTAAAATTTGAATCAGTAGCAACACGTACCCATAACCTGGTTGACACTAAAGCCAATGGATTCTAATCAATCATGGGAAGCTGAAGGGGATTGGTCTTCAAGGTGCTGATGTCATAAAAGCCTTAGGCTGCATTCATGTTGTCTTCCGTAATGGTTCCTAGGAGGTTCTGGGGGGTGGGTGGTCAGCTGCAAACCATTCTTATGACCATACTTACATATGCATTTTTAATCATTTGGCAGGTGTCATGCAAGTGTAAATAACAACAATTGAAGCATACCTGGTGATGGGGCTCGTATGTCCATCACAAATCAAAGAATTCATCTGCACTACTGATTAATATTTGATGTAAGCAATTTCAGACTACTGATTAGATCTTTCAATAATTAATGCAATGTTATTGTGGATGATTAAGGCTATTCCTTTTAATGGGAATCTCAAATCACTCCTAACACCTCAGTATAAATTCTTTATGATATCCAGCCATGCATGCATTTCAGCAAGTCTACTATGGAAAGCTTTGTAATTGCAATTCAACCAGCCCTATCATAACAACAGAGAACATAAGCCAGGTTCGGATCAACGCTCCAAACACTCAGACAGTAACACTTTGCAGGTTTGATTTTTAAGGCTGGTTTTCTTCTCAGTACCTTTCTTCTAATTAAATAGGCAAAGCAGTTTGTCAAGCCACCCTTGCAATGGACTGGTGATGATAAGGATGCACAAACAACAAAGAAATCAAAGCAGACTGAATTAGAGCAAAACAGCATGACAGTTCAGGGTAGCAGCTTTGGGGGCCCGGGGGTGGAGTTGACATCACCAAACTTTTTTTTTTTAAAGGACTGATACTGATGGAAACCTGAGTTTATGTAATTGTTTCCAGTTATGAGTCAAGCAGATTTCTGGATCAGACCAAACATCCATCTGTTTTGGCATTCTCTTTTTGAAGGTAGCCAACTGGATGTTTCTGGGAAGACCACCAGCAGGGCATGAAGGCCAAACTTTCCTCTGTTGTTCTTCCCAGCATCTGATATTCAGAGACTGCCTCTGATCATGGAGGTTTTATTTAGCTGTCAAGCCTAATAGCTTTTGCTAGACCTATGCTTCATAAATATGTCTAATATATCCTTCTCCAGTTCCTTGGTTGGCTCTTTTCATGTTCCATTTTCAAAACAAAAATAGTACTTAAAAAAAGAAATAAAAGAACACGCCATCAAGTGACAACCAATTCATGACAATCTCATCTACAGGGCATTCCAGGCAAGAGATAATCAGATGTTTTAATGTTTAATATTTATATGCCATTAAAGGTTTATTGATTGATTGATTGATTGATTGATTGATTGATAATCAGATGTGGTATGTCGTTGCCTTTCTCTGCCTAGCAACCCTGAACTTGCTTGGTGGACTTCCATCCAAGTACTAACCATGGCCAACCCCGCTTAGCATTCAGGTTCTGACAAATTCAGGCTTGTCTGAGTTATTCAGGCTGCTAGAACAAGAATAGTAATATATATTTACCATGGGACTGTTTTTCTAATCTGTTTCGGTGATGGCTTTTCGTTATTACTAAAATACCTACTGCTGAAAAGTAAGGTGGGCTACACCCAAAGGGTGTAGTATTAATGAAGGATAGTCCCAGCCAATACATCAAGCTTTCTGTCATGGCTGCCGAGAGAACAGCAGGCCTCACCCAGCAGGCAGATCAGGCAGAGATCAATGGATTTCCCAAATGAAACTCGAAGCTGACGTGCCTAGCCTATGGATACCAAACCACTGAGAAGTAACGCCTTGAAAACAAATGCCTCATTTTCATTCAGCGGCTGAGGAATCCTCGTTCAAGACTCACCTGAAGATCAGACCAGCATCTTCTCCTGCATCAGTTTTCACATAATAATTACAAATGTGGATGGAATAGATTCTTTTTTTTTTCCTTTAAGAAATACATTATATTGGTGTGTGCTTTATTCCTGGTTCTATTTGGCACCATGTTTCTGTGGCTGATGCTGTTCATCCTGGATGAGCCACAAAGGTGATCCCCCAGAATCAGATAACATCCTCATCACTCAATGAAGCGCATCATAATTGATTAGGTGATGGTAGGAATAAACAAAGTGTTCTCCAAAGGTGTGCTAGGCATTGCAATGGAGGGGGGGCAAAATTGTTTGCAATTGAAATAGGTGTTAGTCAGGCTTGGGCCGGCCCACATCATCTCTGTGGCACTCACCCTCCACCCTCTTGATCCTCCTCAGGCCTCAGACTACCACTGCTCTGAAGGGGGGATTCTTTCACCTCTTCCCCCCTCTTCATGTGCCTCTATGAGTCTCTGTCCTGTTTCCTTCCGCAGGACTCAGAACCAGTGGGCTCTTTCCTCCCTGGCCATCCTCAGAGGTGCTTCTTTTATTCCCCTCCCTGCTACCCCATTTGCAGCCCTTGCTGGCTATCACCCTCCTGACCATTTTATTGGGTTGCCAGCTCCCTGCTCCCTTCCCCTCAATGCCCTCCCCCCTGGCTTCAGATCTGGAGAGGGAAGGGCCAGTGGCATCACCATACTGCATTCCCAGGTGCTCCATTCATGACAGCAGTGGCATCTCCTTGCTCTTCTTCACTACTTCAGTCTCACTTGTCACCTTTCCCAGCCCCCTCCCCGCTATGGCCATCATTGCCCCTGGCTCCCTCGCTCTCCTGGGCAGTTCCGTCCATTCTGTGTGGATCCAAGAGCCATTGCCCTGGATTCTCGCGATCTTCCTCGGTGTCAGCTCTTCACCTTTTGGCAGCTTTCCATACAGCCCCATCCTGGGTTGTTGGCATGGTCTCAGTGTCAGACCCTGTTCTTCCTCCCAGCTTGGTGAGTACAGGGGAGCCCCGGACCCAAGGCACAGGGACCTCCCTGTTTTGGCTACTGGGTTGGGAGTCAGCCCTTGAGTTGGGACCCATGGGTACTGGGTGTTGACAGTGCTGTTCCTGGCTGTGTGTTCTTATGAACATTTTGCCGGACACCTCAATTATCTCCAAACACTTGGAATCTGAGAAAAGTTGGTCCTGTCTAATTTGCAAATGAGTTCCAGGATCTGGATCAAAGTTCTTCTACAGGGGTCTAATTTAGGTTAATTCAGATTTACCAAAACATGTGGTATATAGCTATGAGAGATGGCTGGAATGTCAGACTGGACTCTGGGAGAACTGCATTCAAATCCTTGCTTTGCCAGAACAACTCACTGGGATCTTGGGCCCATCACACCCTCTCAGCTGAAGTTCTACACATAAATTTTGTTGTGAGAATAGACTAGAAGTTGGGGGAACTATGTGATATAGGGTTGTGAGGTCCCCCCTGGCCACCAGCAGGCAGTGGGGGGATAAGATGCTTTGGGGTCCCCAGTGGGGAGGAAAGAGGGAAGAAGAGGAAGAAAAGTTGGTTTTATACCCCGCTCTTCACTACTTGAAGGAGTCTCAAAGCGGCTTACAATCGCCTTCCCTTCCCCTCCCCACAACAGACAACCTGTGAGGTAGGTGGGGCTGAGTGAGAGAACTGTGACTGGCCCAAGGTCACCCAACTGGCTTCATGTGGAAGAGTGGGGAACCAAACCCAGTTCTCCAGATCAGAGTCCACTGCTCTTAACCACTACGCCAAGCTGGTATAAATTAAAAAAAATAAAACAAGTGAGCTAAACTACTAGGAAGGCCTTCATCTGTTTCGAAATAAGGACTTCACTTTCACAAGGCACGGAAGCCGCTTCCCTGCTTTATACATATGGTTACTGGGGGGGAAGTAAGCATTGCGGAGAATGCAACTAACAAGCAAAGATAAAGGCTGAAAGATTTATGGGGTGCAATTAGATATATGTATTCATTACAAAAGGTTAATGCAGATTGTAACAAGGAGTTGCAAAAGTTACTGCTACCCCCAGGCAGCACTAACTTACGTACTGAGCATTTATATGGATTTTTACACGTCCATTAAATCAGCCATTCTAAAATGTGCAGGTGCTTGAAGCAGCTTTGCCTTCCATCAGGCACAAGCACCGCACATTTCTTTTATTAATCGCTCACATCACAAATGTCGCTTTGCCTCTGCCTTTCCTCTCCCTCCTCTGTCCATTAAAATAAGTCATTATAACTGAATGGCAATATTGCAGCCACGCCAGAGCAAACCGTCTCCCGCTCTAAAGCATGGTCATTGTTGATCTACTTACAGTTTTTCGAGAGGGAAAATAAGAGGAGAAAATATGGAATACACCATTTCTAAATACCAAACTTTAAAAAAAAAAGATATGGGAAAGAAGTGAATGGTAGAGTAGAAGCCCATTTTATCCTCACTGGTAGGAGGTGGAAAGGGAGGACTTCACCCAGGTGAGGATAAGTAAGTTTTTTTTTTTTTCTGGAAAGCTTAAAAAAAACCAATCCCATTCTCTATTGTCCTTTCCAACCCTACTGAAATGGAAAACATGCCTCTAATATGCTTTAAAAAGAAGTCTCACTGAATTCCATCATTATCATTGATACAAGCATAACCCAAGACAGTGGGTTTAAAATGTCTTCTGGGTTGCTTTAAGGATTATTCATTTCTAAAAAGATCAGGAATGGCAGTTAAGCTTCCCAGAAAGAAAAAAAACTTGCTCATTCTGATCTGGGTGTTTATAGATCATGCTCTCTCGTCATGTGGGACACACATGAGGCCCAAATGGGCTGGCCGTGTGACCTAAATAATGTGCCCTAGAATGTGCCCCACAATGCTTTGTAATGTTGAAAGGACTCTCTGAAGGCAAAACACCCCCCCCCAAAAAAAAACACCTCTGACCCAGGATAGAGGAAGAAGAGGAGTTGGTTTTTATACTCCATTTCCCCCTACCTTAAGAAGTCTCAAAGTGGCTTACAACAATCACCTTCCCTTCCTCTCCCCACAACAGTACCCTTGTGAGGTAGGAGAAGTTGAGAGAGTTCTGAGAGAACTGTGATTTGCCCAAAGCCACCGAGCAAGCTTCATGAGGAAGAGTGGGGAATCAAACCTGGTTCTCCAGATCAGAGTCTGCCACTCTTAACCACTACACCACATTGGTGAAAGATTACTGTGGGCGATTCTGCATCTAGCATTCACTCCATATTTTCTCAAATGGGAGGAAAAACTGCAGCTCAAAACCACATTCAAATACCTTGGGGCAACACTGTACTGGCTGCAAAGTCACCCCTGAATGGCCATAAATCTATGCAGAAGGTACCATAAAATCCACTGCACAAAGGAAGCGAAAGCGGCATGGACTGTGGAGGCTACCATAAAACCCGATGGTCAAAGGAAGTGAAAGCAGCATGCAATGCAGAGGGGGTTTCGTAAAAGAACATAGGGAAAAGCCAAAGCAGCATCAGCCTGTGTCTTGCAGTCTGATAGAACGGTAGCACTACACTTCCTCGTGTGGTTAGCTTTGTGGAGACTGCTATTTCTTACACTCGACAGAGAAGAACAAACACTCCCTCATTTCTGCACAACAGCAATGGTTCTGAAGTGCTAACAGGCCAAATTTTTTTAAAGAAAACTGTTGTGACTTGAGAAATATTGTCCCTATTTAGCAGACAATATTTGTCATAGCGATCCCTCTGACCTGAACCAGGCTTTAAAGTAGAGCGGCATGTTTGCTAAGATACATCCTGCCACGCTGCATTATTTATTATTCATCATCCAAGCAGTGTGACACCGCAGCAAAGTGCTTTGCCAGCAGAAAGGAAAGCAGCGTCACTAATCCAAGGAAGGAAGGCTGAACTCCCGACCCTCCCCTTGAACAGAAAAGAACCTCTATCATTGCAAGCGGCAGAGCAGTTAAGCCCACAGTCTGAAACCTCCCATTGACTCCGCAGGCATAAAATCCTACACCAGATTCAGCAGTTTTTCACAGCCCCAGTAAGCCCAAAGGCTTTTGAACCATGGTAGGCCACCAAATGAGAAGGGCGCACCCACTGGAGAAGACCCTGATGCTGGGAAAGATTGAAGGAAAAAGAAGATGAGAGGTTAGACAGTGAGATGGTTGAGATGAGATGAGGATGAGATGGTTAGATAGTGTTATTGACGCAACAAACATGAAATTAAGCAAACTCCGGAGCACGAGGGAAGACAGGAGGGCCTGGCATGATATGGTCCAAGGGGTCGCAAAGAGTTGGACTTGACTGTGCGACTGAACAACAACAAACAAAAAGGTTTTCAGATCCATTATGGAGCAGAGTGGGACATCTAAATGGCCCAAGGGTAAGTCAAATGGCCTCTGCGAGGCTGCAGCCACTCAGAACAGACAAAGGACACAGCAGTGCTCATAAGGAGAACAGACTCACCTTATCCCAAAATGCTGCTAGCTGGATTCTGGCCCATTGGAGGCCCAGGAGAAAGCAATGGTGAGCCTGTACCCATTGGCACGTTCTTGGCTACCAAAGGCTCTCCAGGGCAATGACCCACCAAGATCTTTCCCAATAGGTTAAAGGGCCAATCTGTCCCTGGAGCTATGATATAGACACACCAGTAGAAATGTCATGGGCAGATTAGAGGTATTTGGGGAAAGGACTCCATTACTACTCCCCGTTATCTCTCTGCTATGCTTATCTCCTTCCTTTTTCCTTGCTTCAGTCTCTGCTCCTCAGCCTCTTTCTAGGGCACATCCCACTCACCAGCTTCTTTGAATGTTCATCACTCCAGCATTTGCTCCTGTCATATCCACTGCCATACGTTCTCCAACCTGGGAAGCATGAGGCAGGGTCATATCTGGCAAAGTGGGTTTAGCCCTATTACATATCACCTCCTCTAATCATGCAGGGTTAGGATTGGTTCACTGGCTGAGCAACCACAATAAAAAGAAGGTGCTGAGATGTCACCAGGACTCAGCTTGGGTGGAGGTGAAGCCCATACCCATAATTGTTTCAGAAACCCAAAATGGGTGTAGGCTAAGCTCAGAGGCCTTCCTCTCATGCCTCTGGCACCCATGCACAAGGTGAGTGCCACAGATGCTGTCAGAATAGCTAGAGCATATCTTGCTGCCAGCCACTACTGGCATGGGAGGAGGAAAAATGGGTTCTGTCTTTGATTAAGAGAGTGTTCAGTTGGAAAACATGGAAAAATAAAATATCTGGAGGAAAGTTACAGACCTATTTCCCTTCTGACCTCCTGTTGTAAACTCCTCAAGAGGCTAATCCTGAACAGAATCAGTGACAGAATTAATGAACATGTCCCTATAGAGCAAGCAGGACTTAGACCCCATTGTAGTTGTGAAACCAAGTTCTCAGCTTTATAACCTTCATTGAGGCAGAGTGTCTTAAGACATCTGCAATCCACATTTTTTCATTGATCTGACTGCCACTTATGGCACAGTCTGGAGGGACGGTCTGCTGTACAAGTTTTTACAAGTTTCCCCCCTGCAGAACATTATGTTAACTCCTAAATAACATGCTGAACAATAGAACTTTCCAAGTAATTATGAGTTAGCAAGCAGAAGAAACTGAATAACAGTCTACCCCAGGGCTCGGTCCTTGCTCAAGTTTTTTTCAATCTATGCATTTCTGATATTCCCGAGATGATATCCAGGAAGTTTGCTTATGCCAATGACATGGTGATTGTAGTAAGGCACAAACCAATTGAAAGGACTGAGAAAATACTGACTAAGGACCAGTGTTCCCTCTAAGCTGAGTTTTTTCACCTCTGGCTCACACATTTTTGTCTTCGCTCAGGAAGGCTGGTTCCAGAGCAAACTGATTTATGCAGCAGCCAAATTGCTCACTCACAACTTTAATGCCAGGAGCTTGCAGAGTAGAATTTTTGCTCACAAGACTCCACAGTTTAGAGGGAGCCTTACTAGGGACCTTGAAATTTTGGCTGATTACTACCGAAAATGGAGACTTATCCCAAGTTCAGGAAAAACAGAATGCTCCTGTTTCCATCTGGCCAATCTTGCCAACCATGAACTGAATGTCTACCTTAATGGCACCCATTTTATACACAACTATGCACCTAAGTACCTTGGCATTAGCCTTGAGCTATAAATACCATCTAACAAATGTAGCAGCAAAAATACACACGTGAAACAACATTCTCCAAAAATTATGTGGTACAACTTGGGTTGTGTTTGCCATAACACTTAGATGCTCAGCTTTGGGGTTGCTGTATAGTACTATGGAATATGGTGCTTCAGTGTGGCTCAATAGTGTGGCCCAACTCAATACAACAACGAGAAACATCAGCTGATTTATTAAACCCACTCCGACCTATTGGCTACCCAAATTGTGCCACATCACTCCCCTGCATCTCCGAAGGCAAGAGGTTCTTTTTCTTGAATATAAAAAGATCATTGAAAACAGAGAGCTGCACATCCACAAGATGCAGGCCTATCCAGACTAAGATCCTGACATGCAGCAATAAGATCTGCACAAATCCTGCAATCTCAAAATTTCGATCTAGGGAATGAATGGTTCCAAACATGGATGCAATCAGCTCCACCCAATATCCATAACCTGATAAACACCAATGAGAGGCCTGCAAGATTTGACTTGCCATGTAAAGTATGGAAGACGACCAATAGAATACAAACAGACTTTGGCAATTGTGCAGACTTGTTGTTGAAATGGGGCAAAATACTAGGACCGGAATGCAATTGTAATGCAGCCCACCAAGCTATTTTCCATCTGTCAGAGGAATGTGAGCATCATGCTTTCCAGAGAAATACGATGGAGCTCTTTGAATTCTCCCCAGCTGCGATTGAGTGGTTTGAAAATCTAGATATAATATTTAGGGGGATTGCTCAATCGGTCTGCACACCTGTTGTATCAACTTGGTTACATATATTATATTATTATATACTTCCTGTGTGTAACTTTGACATGCAATAAACAGAGCTGAGACTGGATATGATGGTGGGGTGGTTCAGGGCTAGACCATTTGCTCTTAGGGATGCCAGTCCCCAGGTGGGGGCAGGGGATCCCACAAGCCACAAATTTGTGGCTTGCAGGGCAGGCAAGAGTGGCACCTGCTTTCCCCCCAACCATTTAAAGGGAAGGTTCCCTGCATGATGTCATCACTCTGCATGACATCATCACACCGGAGATGGCCCCGCCACCTCCCAGACCACCTCCCAAATTCCCCCGCTGGGGAGAAGATGGGACCTGGCCACCCTATTTGCTCTGCAAGCAGAAGGTCCCAGGTTCAATACCTGGCACCTGCAGCTAAAACAATCAAGTTGCAGAGGATGTGAATGACCTTCACCTGAGACAGCTGCTGCTGGGCAAAGTACGCAGTACTAACCTTGACAAACAAAGGCTCTGACGCAATATAACTCTTGGATCCACGCTGTCTAAGACAAGCCTCTGCAGTACTTGGCACTGGGGCATGGTTTGCTCCTGCCCCTGCTGGCTTAGTGCAGCAAACTATGTTGAGCTGGCCATGGGCGTGAAGCAAGTGTCCTTCCTTGTTGTTCCTCCTGACATCTGGTAATCAGCAATAGGCTGCCTCTGATTTGCATGGGATGATCAGCAAAATTGGGGGGTGGGTCCTGTAATTGCCAGTTTATAATGACTCAGATGTAAGCCCAATCATCACAAGTATGTCAAAAATACACTGCCAGCCCTTTGTTGCAAGTGCTGTTCTCTGAAGCATGGGGGTCACCCAACCAATAGGTAGAGAACAGCCCAAAACAATATTTATTCAATTTGCGTCTAGTTAAGCCTCTTGTAGCAAAGCAAGCGGCAACTCATTTTCAAGCTGCCAGCTCCTGGAAATGTAAGGTAAACACTTTTATAGACACAGCAGAGAGGGCATTGTATTTTAAAACTGATAATTATACTCACCGAGAATATTAAGCACTGTTTTTTGCCCTCCATTCTGTTTCCCAACTGCATTTGCATAAACCTACATTTGAAGACTTTGCTGGAAAATGGCAGGGACTGTATCTCGGCATTTCAGTGTCACGGTTTTCACGAGAAGGCCTTCCTAATAAATGCAAATGGGGCTTATCTCCATTAGGTTTCGTAATGGTGATTTTTGTCTTGTTACGTTTAATTACATTAAAATGCCGGGGACTCTCATTTGCTAGAACTAGAGCAGAGGGTGTTTTAACAACTTCAAAGGTCATGGGCCACAAAAAGAATGCTCTTTTTTTCTCAAGAAGAAAAGAATCATTTCTCTTTTTTGAAATTCAGATTTTCGTGTTTGCATAAGTACAGTTAAGTACGGCACTGAGAACATTTTGCCAGTCTTCATTCGCAGTCCTCAGGGACTGGCTGGTCAAAAACTTGTCAAGGACGCCTTAGGCTGATCCTGCACTTAGCAGGGGGTTGGGCGAGACGGCTCGTACGGCCCCTTTCAGTTCTGTGATTCTATGGTTCTCACTTTTGAAAATAAATAAATCTCCCACAGCAGGACTTTGTATTCTTGTAAAGGAGGCTGGATCCTAAGATCAATGAATGGAGAAAGGGGGACCCTCAGGAATGGCCTGGAGTCACAAAAAGTCTGGGAAGAAAAATAGCCCTGGATCAAGCCAAGCTGAGGAGGCCCTGCAGCACTACAAGACACTGCACCAGGGCCCATTTAGTTTAGCGGCACCAGCTGTCAGCTTACCCATTGCTCCCTCCTGCAAACTGGCAGGAGTGTGAGAAGAGATAATTGGTGAGGAGACACCAACTACCACTATTGAGCCAAGCAGCCTTTGAGGAATTGGTACCTCAATGGGCCTTAATTTGCTTGGTCTGGGTCACCAGTAGCCCTCAAAGGCAGCAGCCCATCAGCAAATTTCCCTGTAAGTTAAATGGCCAGTCCACCTGTCCTTGGAATGCAATGTGGGGGACTACTGCCAGGGTGGAGAAATCCATTCCCTTTCATGAGCTCTTTGGCATGTGGGTCATGATGGCATCGTTCAGTCTTCAGACGCACTTGGATAAACTTGCTCGTAATCTCATCAGGGACCCTTTGACTGCTTTTTCATCAATTGCTGGCAGGACATTCAGTGTTTATTTTCACAACAAATGACAATCTCAGTTTCCTCACTCAGCTTTCCTACCTTCCCACTGTCCTGTGACTGTTTCTGCCCGCCACATGGTTGTACTTCTTTATTGCACTGCATGCTCCTTGCCCATACCCATTTTGCCTCGATCAATCTTCAAATCCATTTTTGTACAGATTTTGGCAGTCCATCCACAGCCTGCTTCACTGTCCTATATATGGCACATGGATTTCTTACATTTAAGCCAGCGATAGCCAAACATTCTTCTGGTATAACTCAAATATGAGGACCATTATCATTATGTTTCCTGCTCAACAAAATAACATTTGGGTGTCTGTCTGAATGTACAAAGTGGATAGGGACATGTGATATAGAAGCATCTCAGTAGCAAAGTTTATAACAAGTGCCTAATAATGTAGTTTCTTCCCATAAAATGTTTAAATGTTTCTGGATATGCTTGTGATATAGCTGCCATTTTGGAGCCATATGCTATATACTCATTATTCCAATCTAGCATATTAAAAAGATGTGTTAGTTCATGATTGATAAATGGATGGACACGACCACAGATGGCTTTAGAAAGGGGTTAGACAGATCCATAGAATATAGGTCATCAATGGCTAGGAAGTTTCTCCTGATATCTAGCTGGTAACGACTCCCTTGTAATTTCCACCCATTAGATCTAGTCTTGCAATCCGGAGCAAGAGAGAATAGATCTGCTCCATCTTTTACATGACAGGCCTTCAGATACTTGAAGACTGCAATCATGTCCCCTCTAAGTCTTCTCTTTCCCAGGCTAAACATTCCCAACTCTTTCAGTCTTTCCTCATAAGACTTGGATTCAAACTCTCTCACCATCCTGGTTGCCCTCTTCTGGACATGCTCAAGCTTGTCGACATCCTTCCTAAAGTATGGTGCCCAAAACTGGACACAGTACTCCAGGTGAGGCCTGACCATAGCAGAATAGAGCGGAACTACCACCTCCCATGATCTGGACACAATGCTTCTGTTAATGCATCCTAAGATTGCATTAGCTTTCTTCACAGCCACATTGCACTACAGGCTCATGTTGAGCTTGTGATCAACCAGAACATCTAGATCCCTTTTACATGTGCTGCTGTCAAGCCAAGTCCCTCCCATTCTATATCTGTGCCTTTGATTTTTTTGTGCCTAGGTGTAGGACTTTGCACTTATCTCTACTGAAATTCATTTTATTTGCCTCAGTCCACTGTTCCAGCCTATCTAGATCATTCTGAATCCTGACTCTGTCTTCTTCAGAATCAGCAATCCCACGCAGTTTTGTGTCATCTGCAGATCTGATAAGCATCCCCTCTATGTCTTCCTCCAGGTCATTTATAAAAACATTGAACAGCACCGGGCCCAGGACCGAGCCCTGTGGCACGCCATTTGAGACTTCCCTTCACGTAGATGCAGAGCCATTTATGAGCACTCATTGGGTACAATTTTTCAACCAACCATGAATCCATCCAACGGTTGCTCCATCCAGCCCACACTTAACCGGCTTATCTCAAGGATATCATGAGAAACTTTTTCAAATGCTTTACTGAAGTCTGGATACACTATATCCACAGCATTGCCAGAGTCAACCATTTTAGTAACTGTCAAAAAAGGAGATAAGGTTGGTCTGGCATGACTTATTCTTGATAAACCCATGCTGGCTACTACCAATTAACTCATTCCATTCAAGGTGCTCACAGACAGAGCATTTGATAATCTGCTCCAGAATTTTTCCAAGTATTGATGTCAAGCTGACAGGCCTGTAATTTCCCGGGTCCGTCTTTTTCCCCTTCTTGAAGATAGGGACAACATTCGCTCTTCTCCAGTCTTTCGGCACAACACCAGTACTCCAGGACATCTCAAAGATTAGAGCCAGAAGCTCTGAAATAACATCTGCAATTTCTTTTAGCACCCAGGGATGCAAGCCGTCCGGCCCTGGAGATTTGAAATTATTTAAGGCAACCAGATGCTCCCTAACCATTTCCTTATTTACTCTGGACTGGCAGTTCCTCCTTCCTTCATATGCCCTGCATTTTTCAGTTTGTATACAGCTCGCCTTATGGTTAAAGACTTGAGCTTACCCCATCCCTGTTCTTTTTGCTCTGAACATAGGCATAGAAATTTTTCTTGTTATTTTTAGCATCCCTTGCAAGCCTCAGCTCCATCTGCGCTTTAACCTTTCTGACACGATCTTTACAGATTCGAGTCTGCTTCTTGTACTCACCCTCAGTAATTTTGTTCTCCTTCCATTTCCTGTACATTTCCCTTTTTAGTCTCAGCTCTTCAGAGAGTTCCTTGTTCAGCCACCTTGGCTTCATTACCCATCTCCCACCTTTCTTTCTTACCAGAACAGTTTGTGCCTTAAGCTCTTCATTTTTCAGCATCACCCATCCTTCCTGTGCAGATTTCCCCCTCAGCATTTCCAGCCATGGGATCCTACCTAATATTTCTCTGAGTTTTTTGAAATCAGCCTTCCTGAAGTCCAGGATATGAGTCCAACTATGTTCTGGTTTCACATCCCTCACAATGTCAAATTCCAAGCTGACATGGTCACTATTCCCCAAGGATCCTACAACATTCACCTCATCAACCAGTTCTTCCCTGTTAGTCAGAATTAAATCTAGGATAATAGATCCTCTGGTTCCCACCTCCACCTTCTGAGAGATGAAGTTGTCCGCAAGACTATTCAAGAATCTGTGGGATGCCCCAAGTCTAGCAAAGTTAGATTTCCAGCAAATATCTGGATAGTTGAAATCTCCCCTAACCACTACATCCTATCTCTGTGAAAGTTTAGCAAGCTGTTGTACAAAAGCATCATCCCATTCCCCCAGTTGGTTCGGAAGTCTGTAGTATACCCCCACAACAATATCCCCTTCTTTCCCCCCTGCTCTATTCTTACCCACACACTTTCAATAAGGCAACTCTCAAAATCCTGAATTTCAGTGCAAGTGTATTCATTCTTGACATATAGTGCCACCCCACCGCCTTTTTTGTTTATTCTGCTCTGTTTGAACAAGGTATATCCTTCAATCGCTGTGCTCCATATATGAGACTCATCCCACCAAGTCTCAGTGATACCTATCAGATCATAATTACTTTCCAATATTTGAAGTTCAAATTCCTCCTGTTTATTTCCCATACTCTGTGCATTAGTATAAAGACATTTCAGATTACAGACATCCTTTCCTACAGTAGGTCCCTTCGATTTTACCTGAAAATTACTGAACTCATCTCTCTCTCATTCATTTATTCTCTGGTCACTCCCCTTCTTAAACTTAGTGTTGGGGATGCTGCACAACATCAGGCTTTTTCTTCCCATCCCAATGTCTTCAGTTTAAAGCCCTCCTGATCAGGTTCGCAAGTCTTGCAGCAAATACATTCCTCCCATTCTTTGCAAGATGCACCCCATCTGTCGCCAGCAGTCCTTCATGTCGGAGGTACATATCATGGTCCAGGAAGCCAAATCCCTCTCGACGGCACCATCTACATAACCAGCCATTCACCTCCAGTATCCTGTTCTCCCTCCCAGCTCCATGGCCCTCAACAGGTAAAATGGAGAACACCACCTGTGCCCCCAGATCTTTCACCTTCTTGCTCAGAGCCTCGTAGTCTTTGGAGATCCATTCAAGGTTTCTTCAGGCCATATCATTTGTTCCCACATGGATCAGCAGGAGCGGGTGGTGATCAGAGGTCTTGACCAGTCTTGGAATTCTCTCAGTCACATCTTGGGTATATGCTCCAGGAAGACAACAAACCTCTCAAGATTCCTTGTTCGGGCTGCATACACCTTCTTCCATCCCTCTCAGTAGAGAGTCACCAACCACCACTACTCATCTCTTCCTCTGTGGAATAGCTTGGTTCCTTCACTAAACCTCTGAATACCACTGCTAGAGGCAACATCAGGAAAAGGCCTGTCTCTGTATCCTGTTTGTTGATCTTTCAAGGCAACTGGTTGATCACTCTGGAAAAATTATGCTGGACTTGAGGGACCACTGGTCTGATCTAGCAGAGCTATTCAAATGTTCTGAATATTCTGACTAGCTACTTGCTTGCAGTTGCTGACATATTTTTTTCATTAAACTCAGCTTCCCACAAAATGAATTGAGGAAAAGCCATCATGTGTATTCTGTCTACATAATCTTATACATAATCTCATTTCTCATTCTCTTGTCTATCACTAGCAGTTTATCAGTTCAATTGCCAAAGCATTTGTTTCATAATAGCTTTGTTTTTTTGTGACTTAGACGTATTTCAATCATGCTTCATGCTGGGGAATCAGCTTTGATTTGACTAGTGAAAACATATCGAGTTACACAAATGTTGCATTGCAAGTATATTAAGAGAGAACTGTGTCTCTAGGGCGACTCATCTCTCTTACACCACCTCGTATATCAGTTCCTTCGTCTAGTCTTTGATCATATTTGTCTGTTGTAGAATGTAACTTCTCTGGATATAAGGTTTACATTATTTTTGCAGCTATGTCTACAGGCGAATTCAGACTTCCATTTGTCATGTAGTAATTTACCACAGTGTGCATATTAGCATTTAATAAATAGGTCATCAGTCTTTTCCTGTCAAGAGGTGCCTAAAAAAATTAACAGAGTGATGAACCTGATCAGAAATCCGGGAAAGCCTATGTTATGGGATAAGGGGCAGATGACAGATATTCCATGGCAGTTATGGAGATGGACAGACAGAGAAGGTACTCCAAAGACTGGCAAAGTATGGGAACCAACACTGTTCACTGGTTAGAGAGGGTTTTTACAACATGCCTTCTCTTTGATGTGTTACTTCTCTCAGATGGCTGTCTACAGCCTAGGAATGGTAAGATTCTTTTCAGTGCAGATGGATAGCTTACCAAATGGTTACATTCATATCTTAGTGTGCAATCCTAGAGTCTAAATCCATTGAAATCAATGAGGTTTAGACTGGAGTCACTCTGAATAAGATTGCACTTCAATTTACCAATAGATAAACAATTATCTGTATTCAGTTCTGCTTGCCAGCCATAAGCAGTGAGCCCATTTTTCATTGAGCAGTTTACCTGTTAGTGAGCAAATCAGGAAGTCAGCCAGTGATGATAAATTAACCCTTTATTTTGAAAAGATCTTACCGTTTGGTGTTGGTGTTATTGATGTTATTTTGCACACAAGCATTTTTACACAGTCTTGTGGGAGTCAGTGTCCCCTCTCCCATGGCATTTAATTACCTGAGCTAACCATCCCTGACCCTTGGGCAGAATTGATTTTACCTACCATGAAGATGCTAAAGTAACTGCAAAGCAGAAGGAAAGACAACTCCACCACCGCAACTACTGCACACCACAAAGCCATTCCACAGGTGCTTGAGTCCAAGGGTGTAGACTTTCCAATTTCCTGGAGGGGCTGGGGCTGGGCCAGAGGCATTGCTAAGTCATTGAAAGAACTGGGACCCAATGACATCATAGGGAGGAGTTAGTGACATCACAGGCCATTGTCACTATGGCGGCGGAGCCATGTGGGATTTAGGGAGGGGCTCCCCAGAAATTTAGGGGGGGTTGGGAACCCCCCTAGAAATGCCCCTGGGCTAGGCTAACCCCAGGAACAGGTGCCTATACTTTCTTTTCCAACAGGCACCAAACATATTCAAGGACTGATATGTTCTGGATATCAAAAACCTTAGTTATTAACTAGAGTGTGCAAAGATACAACCCAAAACCTGATGGATCCAGCCATGAGAGACCTTCTCTTCCTGTTGCAAGGAATGTTATCAAACTTCTTTCCCCACTCAGCTTTTTCCACTCTCTAGCACACAGAGGTGGCAAACTCATTTAATACGAGGGCTGGATCTGACCTAAATGTCACTTTGTCAGGCCAGGCCATGTGTGCCATAATATGTAACACAACGTACCGGAGATATAAACTTTATAAAGATGATTTCAGATGCTGAATGGCAATAGCCAGCTTGATTGGATTGGGTGTGATATGCAGAGGGGTAGTAGGAGTAGAGATATCAGCACTGGTAATGAGACAGGAAACCTAGGTCTTGGTTTGGTACAAGAGGATTCAGTCCAGGGGGATGCAAAGAATAAATAGAAACAAGACTGAAGAAGTGAGCAGTGACTCATAAAAGTACATACCCTACCACAATTTTGTTAGTTTTTAAAGGTGCTACTAGACTCTTACTTTTTCTACTACTATTACAAACCACAACATTCAAAAACCAGTGGGGGAACATTTTAACTTTCCAGGACATTCAGTTGGTGACCTAACAGTAGCAGTTCTCTTAAAAAGAAATTTCAAAGGGAGATTAGAAAGAGAGACTACTGAATTGCAACTAATAATGAAGCTCAAGACAATGCAAACTCCTGGACTGAATTGAGACCTAGGTTGTTTCTCTCATTAACAATGCCTGCTATTGTCATTTGGCATCTGAAATCACTTCATTCTCCAAGGTATAAGGACAGATGGATTCCCATTTTAGCTGTATGTATCTGAAGAAGTGAGCAGCGACTCATGAAAGCTCCTACCTGACAGAAACTTTGTTAGTCTTTAAGGTGCTGCTGGACTCTTGCTCCCTTTCACTAATCAGGAATGCAACCTGTACTGCTAGGTTTCTTCCACTCCCCCATCTGTTAGAAATGGAAAAGGGGATCCATATTGCTCTGCCCCTTCCAACAACACACTTATTCCCTCTTCAAGGGCTTTCAGAAAGCCACGTATTCTTTTCCAATCTCACTTCAGTGCCAGTGTTCCTGTCCTCAAACTCACAGAGAGACCCAAACACTCTCATTTTTTGGTAGAATGACACTCCTCCCCTCCTCCACCTGGCTGTTGTGCTTCCTACATGAAGCAGGGTGATTCAGCAGATGCAAGCCAATGCCAAGTGGTCTGCATCCACCAACACACAGCAGAACCAGAGCTTCCAGTTTCAGCACTGGAGCTAAGGGTGCCAGCCTCCAGATGGGACGTGGGGATCCCCTGAATTACAGCTCATTTTCAGACTACAAAGATTAGTTTCCCTGAAGAAAATGGATGTTCTGGAAGGTAGACTCTATGGTATTGTACTCCACTGAGGTCCCAGTTCTCCCCAGGCTCCATCCCCAAATCTCCAGGAGTTTCCCAGCCTGTATCAGGCCACCCCTCCCCCCCATCCTCCAGAGGTGGACAGTCACAGGGTGAACCTGGCAACCCTAATTAGGGATGTTTTAACAAGGGAGGGAGGGAGGGAGGGAGGGGAGAGGTAGAAAGAAAGCAAATAAATGGGGAGAGAGAGAGAGGAAGGAAGGAAGGAAGAGGGGGAGGGGAGATTGAAAGGGAGGGGAAGGGGAGAGATGAAAAGAAAACAAATAGATTGGGACAGAGAAGTGAAAGACAGAAGGGAAGGGGAGAAAGAAAGGACCTCCCTGCATGGTTGCCCAAGGCACGCCTTGCAGGGAGTGGGAAAGAACAGTGGCATGAGGCTGCAGGAAGGGCACCCGGCCACCCAGCCACCCCAAGGCTGGTGATCCTCCATGGATGCCGGCCTACCCCTACACCTGATCCCCCCAATGCCAGCCTCCCCCACACCTGATCACCCCACATGACTGCCCAAGCCTAAAGGCAAGCCCCAGACCAGCAACAGCCAGCCTGGGCATCCTCTGCCCACCCCCACCCCTGAAAACATCCCCCCACCCTCACTGCCCCAGACCAGCCAGCTCCTTACCTTTCTCTGCATGGGAAAGCAGCATAGCCACTCCACATGTAGCCTCAAGCTCCTCCAGGCTGAACTGAGGACTACTGGGAGCTGGAGGTGGGGCTTAGCTTCCAGGAAGCAAGCCCCCACCCTGACTTCTCTTCCAGTCCCAACCCATTCAAAGTCTCAGAAATTGGAGGGGAAACTCCCTCCACTTTCAAAATGGGGTGGGGACATGGGAGGTGGCAAGGCTCTGGCTGGCACTGGTTGCCGCCGGGGGAGGCTGAGTCTTCCCTGGAAAATTTCAGGGAGCATTAGCCCCCAAACCCCCCGTAGTCTATGCCTATGCTTGAGTCAGATGGTGGCATGGGGAAGAGATCTGAGGCCCAGCTCACAAATGACTGTGCTTGTCCAAAGTGGCATGTTCACCTGCCAGACATATTCAACACAAAATTTTCCTCACTTCTACCCCATCACATTCTCTCTGAACTTTTAATTATCCCATTTGCTACTATGGAAAAAAATAAGAAGCTATACTGTTTTAAAAAGAAACTAAGCAGAATCAAGAGGTTGACACCTTCCAACTTTATAAGACTACTCATGAGGAAGATTGGTGAAATAAGTGCAAAAACCGGTGTGCTCATTGAGGATATGATGATGTTGGACTTTGCTTTGTTAATGTCAGAATTTTCTAACTATTTTGTAAGATTAATAGCTTCACAAATTGATGCTTATAGAATTATTAAATGTGTCATTGTTAATTTTATCACAGTGGTTCTTTGTTTGTTGGCATGGATCTGCACACTGTGATCCCTTCTCTGGCTTTCTTGACTATGGAAAGATGTACAACTGTATCACCTCTAACTGTGCATAATTTTTCTACTTCCCTAGAAATAAATCCAGTCTTCGGCAGATGCAGCAGATGCAACAAATTACATGTATTACAAATCGGTATAGAGTACTATAGCCAGCATAGTGTAGTGGTTAAGAACAGCAGAGTCTCATCTGGAGAACTGGGTTTGATTCCCCACTCCTCCTCCACATGAAGCACACTGGGTGACCTTGAGCCAGTCACAGTTCTCTCAGAACTCTCTCAGCCCCACCTCCCTCACAAGGTGCCTGTTGTGGGGAGAGGAAGGGAAGGTGATTGTAAAATGCTTTGAGACTCCTTAAAATAGAGAAAAGTGGGCTATAAAAACCCACTCTTCTTCTTCTGCCCTCTGAAAAGTATATTCACAAACACCAATGTGGCTTACACTACCCATGTTAACAGTAACCCTGTGTTGAAAGTACAAAAGAGGGAAATCGGCTCTTTTGTATATACCCCCACCCCAACTATGAATATGGCAGAACGTTTCCATTGAGCACAGGGGTAACTAATCAGTTCCGATATATCAAGTGTGTACCCTCTGTTATGTCTCAGTTTCTCCAGCTTCCTATAACATGGATTGCTCCAGGTACCACGGCATTAAACGCTGAACTCTCATGCTGACACATCCTAATTCTAGAAAGATGTTTATCATAACCACTTCCTTCTTCTGTGCTTTAATGTGTCTGCACTGTCATGTCTAATTAGCTCATAAATCCCCCAGCCATTCTTAGAGGTTACCATAAGGACAATGAAGATGGTGATTCCTAAGAGTTCATCTGTTTGTCACAAATTTTAAAGTGGAAAGGAGACTCGTTTATCCTTGCTTAGGAAGCTAATCGTTGGTTGGTATGTCCCATCCTCCTTCTAGAGTCACATTCCAAATCACAGAAAGGTCTTTTTTCGATTTATTTAGTTATAAGAGTTTCCCATCAGCTTTACATGTCAAATCCCATCCTTTATTTCCAATACTTTTTCTAAATATGATTCCATCTATTCCTCTCTCTCTCTCTCTCTCTCTCTCTCTCTCTCTCTCTCTCTCTCTCTCTCTCTCTCTCTCTCTCTCTCTCTCTCTCTCTCTCTCTCTCTCTCTTTGTTAAGTCCTGTCAAGTTGCTTCCAACTTCTGGTGACCCCATGAATTAATGACCTCCAAAAGGTCCTGTTGCTCACTGCCTTGCTCAAGTCTTGCAAACTGAGGGCTGGGGCTTCCTTGACTCAGTGAATCCATCTCATGTTGAGCCTTCTCCTGCTTCCTTTGGCTTTTCCTAGCATTATGGTCTTTTCCAGTGACTCTTGTCCTCATAATGTGACCAAAGCATGACAGCCCTAGTTTAGTCATTTTAGCTTCTAGGGAGAATGCAGGTTTCATTTGATCTAGAACCCACCCATTTGGCATGCCTGTCCCACCCATTCCAAGCATCTCTGCATCCTGACCATATCCATTGGGTGCCTAAAGTATAATTCTCATTGCTTAAACCACTAATTGCCCAGTAGAGCACCCACTCATGCATTATCTGGCACTGCTTGCTTCTCTGCCTCCCCATCATCAGCCCTGAATAACAGTTAGCTCTGCCAGGCAGTGACAAGCACTATGTTGAGACTGCTTCACGAACTGGGAGGAAGATCCTGAAAGCAGGGTAGAGAAGGTGGGAGAAGCAGCAAGAAGGAAGTGTGTTGCTTGCTGCGACTCTGGCTTCCTTTGCACCATTAGATCTGTCACTTTGTACACCTCTTCCTCTGCCCCCTTCCTCCAAAACTAGCTGCGTCCTTCTCCTCTCCCCAGCCAGCTTTCTGCCATCTACTAGCTTGCCTGCCCAGGAACAGTTCATTTCAACCACAACTACTCTCTTCCCACTCCCACTTTTCCATGATGTCTTCATGGTATGGGGTCTGGCTCCTCCCCCCTGTTGCTACCACTACTCCTCCTAGAAAGGAAGAAAAGGGGATCCAGACTCCAATCTTAGTTCCTTTATTGGAGGGGTCCCCAACTCCCCGGTTTCCCAAACTTCACCATGGTCCCCTTGAAGAGTAGCGCCTTCTTTCCACCCCATCTGGAAATATCTGACTGAAATATCAAGTGCTCCTGGGTTCCCTCCCATGTCTGTTTTCTGCCCCATAGTTGTGATTGTTAGTGTTTAGTTGGCATTTGGGAGTGCAGGGGAGAGAGTTAGTTTGTGGGAACTACTAAACTACCTGCCAGGTATGCATGAAACATTCAGAATTTTAATGGAACGCATTCTCTGAAGTGTACTATGTTTGGCTCCAACTAGAAAGAAAGGGGGGGATGGGGTTAGAGAGGAGGAGGAAGCAGTGTTGCTGCTGCCATGTATTATTTTGGCAATGAAAATGCATTTGTAGCAGCCCCTGCCATTGGAGGCATTTTGGGTAGTGTCCATCACTCTTTTTTAGAAGTCCTAAAATTACCCACAGATTCAGAAAAGTTGGGGTTCCTGGGCCTAGCCATTCAGCCTGTTTAAGTCACACCAATGGACAGGATAAACAACTGAGGAATTTGCTAATCTGAAAAGACCTGGATATTGGCATTTAGGCTGTTCAAAAGAAAAGAAATATATAATTCTAACCTTTGATGAAGTGGAAGAAAGACAAAGTTATGACACCAAATCAAAAGGTCAGGGGATAAATTATCCTATCTGAAGACTAAAAGAAATGGGAAGATTGCACTGAGCTGATCATAGGTGAATGAGATGAAAGAGGTACAAAGAGACAGTTAATTCTCCCCTCCCTCTGCTAAACTGGATCTCTATATTATATTTCTTTAATTTCTAAAGTAGATTTTTAGTCTATAGAACTTTGCTCTTGGGGCTCTGAGTACAAATATTTCAACTTAACGGTTCAATTGGAAGAGTGAAATTAACAATCTGCAATTAGGGATTTCGAACATCAGCATGAAAACAAATGTTTAGACACTTAAAGTGAAAGATTATTGCAATGTAGGATGGGCTATTTTTCTTCTCACATTGCCCAGGTATGCTAGGGAGTCTCAAGGTGAATTCAAACCTTTCTTTAGGACAATTAGCTAGTAGTATCTCATTATTTTTCAAGGTAGTATAATCACCTGCTTTCAAAATGGCTTCCCTTAATGAGGGAGTAATATATCTGAAATGGCTATGCTGCATCATGGTTTGCCATGAAGAGTGTCTCCCCCCCACTTTGGCAATCATTTCGGAATACTAAAATTCTCCCACCTCAGCATCCCTTCCCGTCACCTGAAGAAGAGAAGGTTTTTACATCCTGGTTTTCTCTACCTTAAGGGGTCTTAAAGTAGCTTACAAATGCATTCACCTCCCCACAACAGGCACCTTATGAGGTCTGCAGGGCTGAGAGAGTTCTGGGAGAACTGTGACTGGCCCAAGGTCACCCAGCAGGCTTCAAGTGGAGGAGTGGCAAATCAAACCTGGTCCTCCAGATTCTAGTTTGCCTTTCTTAACCACTATACCTGTGAGAGAACAGCAACTTCTTCTCAACACCAGCATTTTTGGAGAAACAGTAAGTAAAGGTAAAGGTTTCCCTTGCTCGAAAGCCAGTCAAATCCAACTCTAGGGTGTGGTACTCATCTCTGTTTCCAAGCTGAAGAGCCAGCACTATTTGAAGATGTTTCTGTGGTCATGTGACCAGCATGACTAGATGCTGAGGCACACAGAACGCTGTTACCTTCCCACCGAAGCAGTACCTATTTATCTACTTGCAATTTCTTGCTTTCGAACTGCTAGGTTGGCAGGAGCTAGGACCAGAGATAGGAGCTCACTCCGTCATGCGGCACTCAGGTCTCGAACTGCTGAACTACCGACCTTCCGGTCTGCAGTTCAGCATCTTAACCACTGAGCCACTGCAGCCCCTTGGAGAAACAGTCCATGTGTTCTAAATGTGGGCCTCTGCAGCCCAAATGGCCTTCTTAATTGGTGCCAATAAGGTTGGTTTGCTGATGTCATAAAGGCCTACAAAGCTGATACAAAATACAGTTGATGTGTTTGACCTTAGCAACACTGGAACACAGTATATCTTATTGGCCGTGTGACAGTGACAGGACACATATTCCATAAGAGAAAAAACAAGGGTTGAAAAAGGCAAGTCTGGGAAACACACCTCCTCCAGATCTGTTTTGCCATTTTCTGAGGTGAACTCCAGAGGTTCTGGCAAACACTATTAGGGCTTGTTCTCTCTAAGCTGGTAAGGGGCAGGACTGAGTAAAGCACCACTTCTCAGACCTCCTCTGGCATTACCAGGTTGCAGGCCAAGCTCCAACGGCACTACCAACACTATTGGGGTGGGAGAGGAGGCAGTGTACCTCCCAGTTAGGGCTGCCCAACCAATTTCCCAACCTTCCTCACAGGATATCTGTTGTGGGGAGAAAAAAGGAAAGAGACTGTAGCCACTCTGAGATTCTGACTGAAGGATGAGGTATAGATCCAATCTCTTCTTCTTGTGCCAACCTCCGATATCCCAGAATTACAACTCATCTCCACGCTACAGAGATGGACTCTGTGGCATCGCATGCCAGCTGAGGTCCCTCTTCTCCCCAGGCTCTACCCCCAAATACTCAGGAATTGGCAACCCTACTTCCAGTCCTGCCTTACCATCACCTGGATACAAGATATCCTCCAGCGATCATGGCAACACTGCAGGGCCATCCTCTGCAAACTAGGATGCGCATCAGCTGCATGCACAGAACACTACTTTTAACGCATGGGCCCCCTTGTTAGATGAGAGCATGTCTTAACAACTGTTCCCAGTCCAGTGATTTGGTTGACCAGTCTAACTCAGTCAATTATACACTTTTCAAATATCTATCATTTACTTATAAGTAACAAGAAGGGGTTTCTTTCCTGAGTGATGCAAATGTATTTCATTTCTGTAATTTGAAATGTAATGTGACTCACAAAGTACATTCTTATTGGCATAGACTTTAGCACACATTTAACTCCCTAGATAGAGAGTGCAGATAACCAAATATTGACATTAAGTAAATGAAAGTTGGTAAGACCAATGGCATTTTATAGCCTAATCTTCTATACCATCCTTGCATTGATTAGATCTGGTACTCTTATAGGCTTTTGTATAATATGGAAATAGACGCCTTTGCAAAGAGCATTCACAGAGGTTAGGTTTGCTCTCCATACATGCTGAGATAATCTGGGTCATAATTCTGTGACCTCTTATTGTATTTGTGCAGTTAATTAGAATTCCTAGAATAGAGTTTATACCTACCAGTTAAGCTTCAGCAAAGTACCCTTCAGCAGGAAGAGCTGTATCAGTACTTTGTAATTCATTCCAAGTAGTGGGAGGCTTTCCTTACTTGTGCAACTTTAGGCTTTGATCAATTCTGTTTTCATGCAACTAAAAGGAAGTTGGGAGGTGTTTCTTCCTGTAGAGCAAGTTCTGCATGATGCAGCCTACCAAGCTGAGCGCAGCTAACAAGCCACATTAGGGTTGCTAGGACCCTCCAAGCAGCTGGGGGGGGGTGGACTTACCAGTAGAAAGATGAAGGATTATGTCACATTGCTGGCATGGCACAGAAAGTGATGTCAACAGGCCAGTGACTTCTGGGCAACACTCTGGTATTTGGGCTAAAACTCTGTGCTAAGATCAGCTTCTACCATAAAGTTTTGCGCAAATACCAGAGCGTCGCCTGGAAGTCACTAGCATGATTATGTCACTCCCCATGTGTCCTAGCCTTTTTTCTTTCTACTGGTAAGTCCCCCAGCCAGTCAGCTGATTGGTGGCTGAAGGACAGGGCCTGGCGCTGGGGGACCCCCACTTTCACCTGGGTGTCTGGCAACCCTAAGCCACATACTATGTCCTATTAGGCACATAAAAATCTTCCTGCTTCCAGCCAGTTGGAAAAAGCAGGAGGCATTTATGCATGGCTGGCAAGATGCATTCATTTATATTGTGAGCAACTGTGAATCTGTTGTTGACGCTCCCTTATTGTATGGTATAGTTATTTTAACATGATCCCTTAAGGTAAAAGCCTTTACTTTAGTTTTACTTTTCACTTGTTTTGTTGGTTGCTGCTTGTGGCTGGTATGGCCTAGCAGGGCCCAGACCAGGCCTTGCTTATATTCTAATAAAGTTCTATTCTGTTTTGGTACCAGGTGCTGTGAAGTTATTACATATTCAGCTTGATAGGTCCATTTTGCGTAGGCCTGTTGTAAACTACACAATGAAACCAGAGCTTCATGGATTTGATTATTCTTGTAGTTATTCCCGAAGGTCACATGTTCAGATTACAAAATCATTCCATCCAGGTGTAGCATGGGGAGCCAAAAATAGCAGTGGGGAAGGAGAAAAATATTTTGAATTGTCTCCTTATCACCTGATACGAGAAGTCTCCTGGGGATTAGACTCTACTGCAGTAGAATGTGAGAGGGGATCTTGGAGCATGCCTCACTTCCACATGTCTGTGTGTGTCCTCAGCAGCAAAACATCTTGTGCAATGTGCTGTGCAGACACATGCATACATAGTTGCAGCATGTTTTGTAATGGAAAAATTAAACATGCAGAACATATGGTCGAAAAGTGCTGTCAACTCACTGCTGACTTACGGTGACCCCGCAGAGTTTTCAAGGCAAGAGAAGTTCAGAGGTGGTTTGCCATTGCCTGCCTCTGCATCATGACCCTGGTATTCTGTGGTGGTCTCCCATCCAAATATTAACCAGGGCCAACCTTGCTTAGCTTCTCAGATCTGATAAAATCAGGCTAATCTGGCCTATCCAGGTCAGGGCAAGGGCTCTATACACATAAAGATATAGCTGTGTATAGAGCCAATCACACATCAAACTCTGTATTCATTCCTATACGCAAGAAAAATGAGTTTGAACCCTGAATTCCATCTCACTTTATTTCTCTTCCCAATATTGGTTTCTTCCCAGAATATTCCAATGTTCTGAGAGTCAGTACTGTCTCAAAGGTCTTCTAGACCAGATTCTACCAGTTAACCTCCTATTCTTAAATTGGTAAACCACAAAAGAAAGAGGATAATATGCCAGCCCATGAAATTAGGAAGGAACATTATTGGTGCCAATGCCCTGAGGGCGCTAAGGTTCTTTGACTTGTGTGGCTAGCCAATATACCACACAGTGAAACAAACTTTTCCATCTCACAGCAAAGAAACAATTCAGCATGGATGTTCCTTATTCGAATAAATCTTTTTTTTACCCTTTATTGCCTGGAATAGTTTATTTCACTGTGTGGTTTATTGGCTAGCCACACAAGTCAAAGAACCTTAGTGCCCTCAGGGCGTTGGCATCATTATCCTTGGCATTTAAATATCTTGGGTTAGGATTATAGGTAAACACCAGCACTTGGGGGTGCGTATTTTAGCGAATGACCAGCTGTGATGGACAAACTGACTTGTTTTACCATTACCAGCCTTCATTGAGAAGCCCCTGATAAGTAGCTATATATAAACATTCATTTCTCATTTACTTTGTATACTATTATACAGCCTTTATCCTCAATAACATTGTACTGAGACAGTTACAGCTTTTTCCGAAAGAGCTAACTGAAGCCGCTAACTTTTCCTATACTGGTGTGCAAATCTGATAAGCAAACTTTAAGAAGTCTTTCATGCATAATCCATAAGTACAGTAGAAAAAGGTCAAAGATTCTGGGGACATCATTTGCCTGGATGGAAGGCAGGCATTCTGCCCTTTCGTGCCGTTCTTCCTCAGCAGAGATCAATTCAGGTGAGATAGTCTTACGACTTTCGAGCTGTGCTCAAGCTTACTTATTCATGGAAATATTGACCATGGGCCTTGTGTGCAGCTAGAACTGTTCCTCACACCAATAGGACAAAATAGATTAGTTACTGAAGGCATTAAATATTGACCATTTGAAATATGCCGAAATAAGCCTAACGTGCCTCTGTTCCAAAGAGAACATTCGCAGAGAATAGCTTTCATCTGGAGGCTAACGTTAATTCAGAGACTTTGACGGCAATATCTCATGTAGACTGTAAGGTTAGAGCCATGGCTCTACAAGTGTCAGGTAGAGATCCATAAGGAGGCTGGAGAAATTACCCAAAGGAGAACAAGCTCCTTTCTAAACACTGTCAGCATATTTTATTATATTGTGTCTACTTTGCTCTGATGAGTACACACACCATACTTATCCTCTGTTCTGAGATCTGGCAAGCTAATTCAACATCAATGATTCTGAAACTGTGCCTAAGAAACCACTAGCAACCTGTGGTATAGTATTCAGGTATTCAGAATCAAAAACCACAATATTTGAAGACTCCCCCAAAGCAAATTGTGTCAAAAGCAGTTTCAAAACTTATTCCCTACTGCACTCCAGCACAGCTGTTCCAGACACAAAGGATAAGGGACAAAAGGAAGAAATGTCAGCTTTGTGCATGACTGTTGTTAATCTTTAGCACCCTTTCAGACATTCAGTAGTAGTAGAGCCATGCACATGTATGTCCATACAGTTCTCTTGGTCCAACTGATATTTCCAAGGTTCACAATCACAGAGAGCCCTGCCCATGTACACTTCTTGCAGGGGATGTAGTTTCTAATGAATGTGTATAGGACAGGTTGTTGCCCCCATGCATTCCAAGATCCTTGTCTTTTTACACCCCAAGATCCTATAACTTTGCAGAGTCAGAGGCACAGATGACTCCATCCTTTGGATGTCATAAAAGTTTCTTGATTAAGACAAAGTGCTGGCAAGAGGAATTAACTTAGTTGCCCCAAGCACATTAGTCATGCCTCTCTTGTGTGATCCTCGAACAACTCCTTGCACCCTGGTAATGAATAACAACTCATGTTTGCATGAAAAAAATAAACTCTAGCAGAATCTCTTTCACAATGAGAACTTCTCCGTAAATCTAATCATGCCATGAGGAAGGGCCATCCACCCATCTCCTGACCATTGTCAGCAAGTCTATGTCACACCTGCCACCCAAGATAACTTAGTTATTTGCAGCCAGACACATCTCCCCTTCCCAAATACATCATCCAGGTTTATCCCACACTAGGATCCCTTACAATAAAAGGTTTGAATTATCCACTGACAACTGGGATTCTGGCTGTTTCACCACAGGATTTCAGATCCTACACTTTCCCCCCAGTTTCACCACTGAACAATCAGATCCTGAAGTCCAGGATCCTACTTCTGCATTAATTTGAGCAAACACCAGTGCTTCCTCATTAGAGCCCAGGTAAATCCAGGTGCATAAAAGGGCTTGCCAAGCCCTTCATTTTTCTAGTTGGTTCTGTTCCAGAGCTGTCTTCCATCATTTCTGACCCAAAAATCATTGGACTTCCTCATCAGGATGGCCAGAGCATGATTTTTCCTTCTCCAGTTATGTGGTGAACAGTACATTTATCTATGTATTTTTATTTATACCCCACCCTCCCCACCAATGCAGGCTAAGGCAGTTTACATAAAAATAGCAACAGATAAAACAACAATATAAATATTTGCATTAAAACGGCTAATGCTGTGTAACCTGGTTTGAAAACCTTGAGCGACAGGGGATTCAAATGGAATTCTTCAGTTGACAGAGTCAGTTAGGAGTGGCAGTTGAGGGCTGATAGTTAACTGAGAGAGCGAAGTAGACTGCAAGGGGATCAAGAAGAACCCAGAGTCAGGGAATTGGGAAGCTTAGTCCATCCATAATAAATCTGAGGGAAATAGTTTCAAAAGACAGGGTGATACCTAGCCAGTGGATAAGAAAAGAAACTGAAACTTGTGTGAATGTTCCTGCCTTCACCCAACTTTGATGTCTATTAGACCAAGAAGCTAATGATAATTTATGTAAGAAAAACTGCCACAAGATCTCTCTCCTCAAGTTTTAAAGACCTGTCTGAATAACAGAAACAAATACTTATTTGTGACAAATTATCTGGCCTTTATTTTTATACAGAGTTACCTACCATCAGCCTCTTGTGTGCCATTTTCAAACCAGGACATAAGAAAAAATTTAGTCTCTTCCCTCAGTTCCCTAGGCTGGGGCAGCTTTTACCAATATACATTCAAACAACTGGGTTGGGACAGTCAGAGAAAAACGAATTCAAAAAGGAAAAAGGGGCTACTCATCCAGAAAGAAGATAAAGGGAAACCCTGTGATAGAGGGTCAAATTATCATAGCTTCCCTTCCAGAAACTGACTCTCTGCATCTCTCTACCAACTCCCATCTCTTAGCTCCTCCCCACCTGACCAATCAGCTTTATAGCCAACTAGTCTTCTCCCATAATATCCCCATCTGGTTGGGAACTTCTTCCCTTCCTATCCTGGAAATCCCTCTGTAAAGTACTGGGTCCACTGCATGGAGGACTTGGACAACGACGTGTGGTGGGACACATTTATTGGTACTTCATAACAAGGACACACAATGGCCCCACAAGGCCTACTATATACACACCCACCCGGCACACCCACTGTCCCATTGGGGGGTTTGAATTTCCCGCCAAAGTTACGATTGGTTGATGCTAGGTGGACTAGGATCCAAGGACCCTTTCGTTTGAGGGAGCTAAGCTCCATTCAGTGACCGCGGACCTGTGGTGGTGGTCTGCCTATATAACACCCTCCCAGCTCATCCCATCCCATCTTCTGGTCCCTTTAGGGGCAACCTCTACACCTATTTCTTCTCTCTGAGTTGGTTTCTCTGATCTGGCCGCATGGGAGGAACCCAGCTTGGGTCAAAGATAACTTTGATTGGGTATTAGCTTAAAGTAATACTACTGAGCACTAGGATTGTACAAACAAGAATAGTTTTTACTGGATTGCCAGAAGTAAATTGCTATGGTTTTGTTGTCATTGAACAGTTCGGTCTCTCTGTCTTCTACTACTATTGTTTTGCTTCCTTTTGCTGTTCTATATTTTGGTTATGTCAATGAAGTTAATTATCTCTCCCCCCCCCTTTGTCTTTTCTTCTCTGGGAAACTTATGAAGCCAGTATGGGAGCTGTCTATACACTAGACTCAAAAGATCCTGGGTTTAGTTTTACATACCCAGCATGGTGTAGTGGCTAAAGGCTGCAATCACACACACAAAATAATCCACTTTCAGTGCACTTTCCAACTGGATTTTACTATGGCCTATTCTGCATCTACCATTCTCTCCATTGTTTTACCAAACCCACGCTGGAACACAAAAAGAAGCACCTCAAAACAACATTCAAATACCCCAGGCCAATGTTGTACTGACTGCAGAGTCACCCCTGAACGACCATAAAATGGCCATAAATCTATGCAGACGGCTACCATAAAACCAAGAGATCAAAGGAAGTGAAACCAGCATGAAGTGGGGATGCTACCATAAAATCCGACTATCAAAGAAAGTGAAAGTGGCATGCAATGTAGAGGGGAATTTCTGTTCCAGTGGGTTTGGTAAAACAGCAGAGCAAATGCTAGATGCAGAATGGGCCTGTGTGAACTGGCAAAATCCAGCTGGAAAGTGCACTGAAAGTGGATTGAAAGTGGATTATCTAGTTTGTGTGACTGCAGCCAAAAACCCAGGTCCAAATTCACACTTTGCCATGGAAATTTGCTGGGTGACATCAGGCCAGTCATACACTCTCAACCTAACCTACCTCATAGGGTTGTTCTGAGGATAAAACGGAAGAGAGGAGAATGACGTGAGCCACTGCTACGGGGACTGATTAACAAGGGGAACAGCTTGCTATGATTCCACTTCTCCCCCTTGAGTGTTCATTCTATTGACAATGAACATCTGAAGGCTGAGTTCTGCCACTTAAGACATCATTGTTTAGTGATGGCTTAGAAAAGGAGCATATTTTTTAAAAAATAGAGTTTATTGCCACATATATACAAAACAAGAACACATCAGTATCATACAACCTTGTGATAAGTGATATTGAATATATAAGATGCATAGAATGTCATACAAAAAATACTTTTCTACTATGTTGCATTAGAGAAGTGGATCATAACACCAAATTTAAATCAACCAACTACCAAGCACAGCACACAACTTGTTTAATGCCAGATATTAAGCAAGTTCATATGAACCAATTTTTTAGGAACCACTCTGTGAGAAGCCAAATAACCTAATACAGGAAACTGCTTAAATACGAATTTGGAGTAGATATCCATATCTATATTACTTTGAGTTATCAGTGAGTATCTTTAGTGCCAAACATCTTATGCAATCTTTTAATGCATTTGAGCACAGAAGATGAGTTTTAATTTCAGTTACTTTTATGATCTGTAATATAATAAAGTTTAAGAATCTCCAATTTACAGTTTAGTCCTTGTCTGAAAAGCCAATGAGACGTAGTGGTTAAATGATTGGACTAGGAAGAAGAAGATCCATATTCAAACATTTAATCTGCAATGAGCCTCACTCAATGATCTTGGGCTAATCACTCTCTCAGAATAACATCACAGGGATGTTGTGATGGTTAAATGAAGAAGAAAAGAATCATCTACACCACCATGAGCTCCATGGAGAAAAGGCAGAATAGGAATTGTAAAAAACACACACCGCCCAAGTTTAGTTTTAACTGCAAATCCCTCCCGATCAGAGTTGGCTTTGCAGTAAAGAATACAGCTGCCATCTTGGCTGCTATTGTTCTCAGAGTTTCTCCAGATGGCAAAGTTCTGAAAGAAAGAGTTATCTCTGTACACAAGGACTTCTTGCTCCAGTTATGCTTTTGCACTTAAGTCATTCATAATGATCCTGGTAATCTATCACCTGTCTTTTTAGACTAACAGAAATCATCCTAAGAATGACCACAAACCCAGTGTGACTAGCAGGTATCAGCACTGATGGATCAGGGCACTTGACACACCCCAAATGACTCCTTTTAAAGTCTTTGAGATATTAGAACCATGCAAGGTATTCTCAGGTCCCTCCTTGCTAGATTCCCCATTTCTAAGAACACCAGAAATCTCTGAGTCACAAATCTAACAAAGAAATAAAGCTTCCAAATGCTTAAATGTGTCTAAATGAGCAGATTATAATAACTGATGCATCAGTTACAAATACAATAAGGGAAGATAACAGTGCCAAAGAAACCTTATGAATAAGCCTTCAATGAACAATAAAAAAGAACATAAAGAGATTTGACTAAATAAACAAGAAATATCAATTTAACCAGGAATATTACTAATAGAGTATCCTTGAGTGACCCAAACCAGCCTTCTAACACCTGCATCTGAATCCAGAAGTATTGACTTCTTTTTACCAATGTCTGTTTGCTTCTCCAAAACTTAGTGATTGTCATTCTTGACAAAATTGTCAGTCTTCAGTATGACTCACCTTTTCTGGCATGTCATAACAGTAAAGTTGCTGTTTCTTTGAGAAGATGGCATAGTATAGCCCCATCTCATCAGATCTTGGAGGCTAAGGAAGGTCAGAACTTGGAAAGGGGACCACCAAGGAAGGCTCTGCAGAAGAAGGCAATAGCAAACCACCTCTGCTTCTCCCTTGCCTTGAAAGCCGCTTTCTAGGGTCACCATAAATTAACTGTGACTTAATGGTACTTCAGCCCTTGCACAGGTTTTTTAATGTTAAATTGTGTACCAGGTGCTCCAGCAAAAGGATAGGAAGGTTTGGGAAGACATTGCCTGTACCTGAGCATCTGTAGAATAAACCCTGAAATGTTGTAGAATGGATCCTCCCTTTCTGCCCCTGCTCTCTTTAGGTTTCTCTTTTGATCAAAACAGAATTGATTCAAAACAGCCTTCAAATTTCAAAAAAGAAGAAAAGAAAGGGATTGTTGGATTTCACAGAGAAATTGGGCAAGAGGAATTAAGAGAATTCCTCTTAACAGTGCTGCTCTATCACCAATAATCCAAAAACAGCCAATGCCCTGTAAGTTCCAGACCTGCTTCAGCCAATAGGAAAAGAAATTTTCTAAACCTTTCTGTCTAAACTTCTTTGTGACTCCGCTTCTTTTTCTTTAACCATAGTGTGGAATTTTGACATGCCAACCAACACTCCCTTGTCACAGTGCTGATACACAGAGTTCGGACTTTCCACACCGAAGAATGCTTTGTTTTGATTTTGTGGTGAGCACTTCACATGGGAGAAAAGGCATTTCGGTGTGTGTATCGGTTAGACCACAAGCAGAGGCAGACAAAGAGCACCTGCGCTCTCAGCTCTGGAGCAGAAATATAAAGAAGGAAAATGTGTTTTCTACCCTGTAGTTTAAGGTTTTTAAAGCCTTTTGGGGCTCAGCAAGCCCCCCTAGCAGTCTCCATTTCAGCATTAATGGAACTAATCTGCCTCATTCATATTTAATAAGAGAGGACTCAGCCAGGTATTAACATGACGGAAGTTCTTGCTAATGCTTTTTGACTGTAAGTACCATCTAATGCCTTTGTGGAATAGCCCTAAACTGCTACATGCAGTGGTTGAACCCCCTCCCTCCTCAAAAAGATTCTCCTAGGATTCAGCTATGGAATGCACTGCTGCAGCAGTCAAATATGAAACTTATTTTGCACCGGTGGATTCGGTGATTAGAGGACATGATGGATTGAAAAACCCCAACAGAGAGGAGGAAAAGCAATCTGGAAATGTATTCAACTGAATGTTCAGTTCTTGCTTCTAGTGCATGGGCAGGGCAGGGAAAAACTCTGTGGTTAAGAAACCCTGGAAATGCAGAACGCTTTGACCTGGAGAGAAGTGTTTGATTTTTAGGAGAAAAGCTGAAAGGGATTACGTCTGCTCAAAATGGGGGTATGACAGAATTCTTTACATAACTGGTCTTAGCAGCTCACCGCCGTCTTGAGAACATAAGAATGGCCTCAGTCCATCTATGTTTTCAGTAGCAACCAGATTCCTGAAAGTCATATAGTAGCCAGCTCTGGGTTGGGAAATTCCTGGAGGCTAGCTGGTTGGAGCCTGGGTAGGGCAAGGTTTCGGGAGACCTCAGAGGGCTTATAGTACCAGAGAGGCTACCCTTCAAAGTAGCCCTTTTCTCCAGGGGAACTGATCTATGCAGTCTGGAGATCAGTTATAAATAATTCTGGGACATTTCCACCCCACCTCCGGGGGGATTGGCAACCCTTTCAAGTAAGGCCTTCCTCTGTTGTTCCTTCCCAGAATTCAAGAGGATTTCAATTCTGTTCCATTTAACTATCATGGCTAACAGACCTGACAGATGTTGCAGATCTACTGATTAGGTTTGCTGGGAGGAGGGCAATGCAGCAGAGAACCACATTCCTTCCTCTGACAATACTCAGGTTCCGGTTGTTTCAAATAATTGTTTTGAATGACTGGGTACCCAAGTGGTCAAGTTATTTGGGGGGAAAGGGAAAAAAATCTAAACGAAAATTTTAAAAAAATACAGTGTTTGCAGTGCATGAAGATAAAAGCTTATAATGGTTATTCTTTGCTGAAATAAATTAATATTCATGCACATGTTTGGGATCAATTTACAATGAAGTATATTAGTGCATTAAGAGGATAATCCCTATAGAGGAGAGACTGGTGAGGAGAATAGCGAGACGAAGGGAATGTTTATCAGGGTTTTCAAAGAAGATTCAGAGTGGTTCTAGTCAGAAAATGAATTTTGTTTGATCAATTTTGTAGCACATTCCTAACCACATTTACTTGGGAGGCATGTCCCATAGGTTGCCGTGGGAGTTACTTCTGATTAAGCAGCCTTAGGACTGTAGGCTTTGATTAGTAAATAAATTCATACCAGATCCAATTGACTCTGACAAGAAGATTTTAAAAAACAACAAAGCATGACTATTTTTAACCAGAGCTAATTACATTCTCCTGTATATAAAACTGACATCTGTCAATCAATTCCCCACCACCACCCTTTTTGCTAAGATTAAAATGTTGGTTTACTAAAAATCAAGGAGACCTTAATGCGGATTTTAGTGAGTGATGCCAATGAAGGGAAAAGAAAGAGTAATCCATCCATTGCGTAGCTCTGAGTTCAGTATTCAGCAGCAAAATCTTCAGCACTGAAAAAAGGACATTTTAAAGGGCTTTAAAGATTACCTATTTCATACCTGCTCACTTCAATTTAGCTCTTTGGCCCCTTTTTGCTTTAAGGCTAGTCTCCTTCTTCCCCATAGCTGAGACCTGATCCCACAGCTGATCTGATGTGTCTAGGCGATGATGGGAACAACCCCAAGCAGATCTACTTGGACGCAAGTCCTACACTGTTAATTGGGGCTTACTCCCAGTAAAGTGTTCTTAGGGTTGCAATCAAAGCCACTGAGGCTGCGATCACATGCCCCTTTAGATCTGACATAACTGCAAATGCTTGATGGATCTAAAGGGAATGATCAGAGAGCAACATCTGGGAAGCATCCTGCAGTCGTCAACAACCCGTGCTGTTCCACCACGGAAGCGGAGTTAAAAAACACCGGGGAAAGTCTGGTTCTAAATGGGTTCCAATGGGTCATGGATGGACTTTCCCTGTCTGATTGTGCAAGCACACACTCATGCCGTCGGGATGGTCTGATCAGGCCATCTTAACTCAGTGCCGGTTCCCCCCCCCCATAGTATGCGCATAACCGCATACGCCATGGGGAATCCTCAGTGCAGAGGGGCAATTCCTCATTAATGTGTGTGGTAACAAATGGCAAAAAAAACATGACTCACCCAAGGTACGTCTGAACACACAGTGACGGGCTGCGCCCACAGCACAAAGAGGATGTGTGATCTCGCAACTGTGGGTCAAATTTCTTCTCTCTGCAGCGCCTCTTCCCCAAAAGAACAGAACTCCTCAAAAAAAATTCCCAAAGGGGGCCCTGGGCTGGGCAGCCCAGGCAAGCCCAATCTTGTCAGATCACGGAAGCTAAGCAGGGCTGACCCTAGCAAGTATTTGGATGGGAGACCTCCAAAGAATACCAGAGCCAGGAGGCAGAGGCAGGCTATCAAGCCACCCCTCTGAAGTCCTCCATTCCCCAGTAGTCAGCAGAGGTTGCCCTGACTCCCAGGCATGGGCATGCACAAACACATACACAAATGCAAAAAAAAAAAAAAAAAAACCCAAAAAATCCCCAAGGGGGAGGTAGAATCATAGACTTGGAAGGGGCCATACAGACCATCTAGTCCAACCCCCTGCCCAATGCAGGACCAGGTGCTTGAAACATTTCAAAAAAGTTCCCTCTTTTCACCATACTGTTACATAGATGAGAATTTCTTTTATCTAAATCACCTAAGAAACATGAAGTCGTATCAAAACAGCACATAAATAAAATACTGTTTCAGTTAGATTTTTCCATTCTGTGCTTGTATGGAGCCCATTATATTGACTAGTACAGTACAAGGACAAATGCATGTAAAAGTTTTAAATATTTCAAAATATTGTGGGATGCTGTCCTACTTCACTTCACTCTTAATCTTTTACTTTAGATTTGCCTTCAATAATTGAGTATCAAAGCACAATCTGAAATTTTTATGTGCTGAGAAGTGAAAACAAACTTGTATATTCTTGGTCTGGATACGCTGGTCCTTTTGAGCACAGATTCTTTTGAAGTCTTGAAACATTATAGTTGCATAGATAAAGAGAAGTCCAATGGCCCTATAAAGTTTAACATAATTTTATTCCAGCATAAACGTTCATGTGTTCACTAAGATGTGTAAAGCAATTCATAGTAAACATATTTGTACTTGGAGTTACAAGCAACAGTAAGGTAGGAGTGGAGAGATATTACAATGAGAAGCTACTCTGAAACAGTAATGAAAGAGAAATCAGTCCATTCAGAGGGGGTAAGGGCCATTTCCAACTGTTAACAGATGAACCAGTTAGGACTAACCTAATGACATAATTTTGCTGCAACAAACTAAAATGGTGACCTCTCTGGAATTATTATAGATATACATAAGAATATAAGAAGACCCCTGCTGGATCAGACCAATAGTCTGTCTAGTCTAGCATCCTGTCTCACACAGTGGCCAACCATGTCCTCTAGAGGGTCAACAATAGGGCATAGAAGCCAAGACTTTCTCCTAATGTTGTCTCCTGGCTCTGGGATTCAGAGGATTCATGCCTCTGAATATGAAGGTTCCCTTCAGTCATCACGGCTAGTAGCCTATCCTCCATGAATCTGTCTAATCTTCTCTTGAAGCTGTTTATTCCTATAAGATCATGTATATCGTTCATATCCAAGGGACCGCTGTTTGATGCATCCATTGAGGTTCTGTAGTTGTGTTTCACAAATAGCACCTTCCTATGCTACACAGAAAAGTATATTTTGAAATTCAGGAGAATGTTGAAAACAGTTTCTGATCTGGCATGAGGGATGGAGAATGTGGTCAAAGGCGGGAGAGGGAGTTCAAAATCCATAGAACATGTTCACGTCTTCAGGGATCCCTGAAGTGGATTTTTATAGGAGTGTTAAATGATTTTTAAAAGTCATTGGTTACTATTTTATTGGTTATTTATGTAGAGAATTCATGAGGTGGACTCTCTGAAATCATGTTTGAGGTTTCTTACAATTTAAAACAACATAAAATTATAGCACATGAAATAGAAATACGATACAAAAATAGCATTAAAAAAACCCAATGAAACAAGTTCTTAAAATCAAGCCCAGGACATAAAAACAGCATGAAACAACCTCTGTGCACTCCTCCAAAAATAAAAAAAGTAGATTTCAACACCTGAATGGACCTTAAAGCAGCTAAAAGACAGAAAAGTTTGTTATTCAAAAGAGTAGTCTGTATTTTCTACTATGTAATAGGTACTAGGGATAGAGGCTGGTGATTCTGGTGGGGATTATAGCACTTGGGCTCAACTGGTAGATGGTTATTCTAACTTGATGTTCTACATGGTGAAATAAAAATGTAAGTAAAGAGATTCCTATTTTAATTTCCCACTGTTGTCTCTTGAGTTTCCTTCTAGAGAAAATATTCAATAAACATTAGTATAAGTAACCATGGCAGAAAGACATGAAAAATGAAAGACTGGTAACAATGTTTTGTGCAAATTCATCTTAAGGGCAAAAAGATCACAAAGGCTAGGGAGAAACCATGTCATTAAATATAATGCATTACCAGCGACATTAATAAAGCACATAAGGTATAAGCTTAATCCCACAGACTGTTTTCACTGCAAGAACTACAGGAACATAAAAAGTAGAGATGTTAGCAAACTGCACAAAACTTAAACCCTTATGTTTCAGTTCAGAAGAGCTGAGGCTGGATCTTAGTGGTGCAACAGCTCCTTTGCATGTAGAAAATTCTGGGTTCAATCCTCAGCAGCCCCATCTACAAGGATCAGGTAGAAGGAAATGTGAAAGGTCCCAGATTCAATCTCTGGTTAATAGGTGGTGTGAAAGACCCTTACCTGAGACCCTGGAGAGCTACTGCCAATCAGAGTAGTGAATGCTGAACTTGATCTAGACTAGTCTATGGCAGCTTCATGTGTTTATGTGACGTGAACCTCAACAATTGTGCTGTGACCTTCACATCACTAATGGAGACCTCCTAGCTATTCCCAACATCAGTGAATAATGCGAAGCATGTCTGTCGTGATACAAGCCCCCCACCCCTCCCATTTGTAGCCTTCAGGCCCTGGAATGTTGTGATGCTGCCTTCACTGTGTCAGGGCGACTCTAAGATAGGGTCACCAGGTCCAGGTTGGGACATACCTGGAGATTTCGGGGTTGGAACATGAGGAGGGTGTGGTTTGGGGAGGGGAAGGACTTCAGTGAGGTATCATGCCACAGAGTCTACCTTCCATGGCCATCTGCTCCAGGCAGACTGATCTCCATTGCCTGGAGTTTGGGTGTAATCCCAGGAGAGATCCAGCGACGACCTGGAGCAGAAGTCCATCAGTGGCTATTAGCCACAGGGTATAGATGAGAAATCTCAGTCTGGGGCAGGTGATGCACTCTATTCTTGGTGCTGGAGGGGGCAGCAGTGGGAGGGCTTCTAGTGTCCTGGCCCCACTGCTGGACCTCCTGATGGCACCTGGTATATTTTGGGCACTGTGTGACAGAGTGTTGGACTTGATGGGCCATTGGCCTGATTCAACATTGGCTTCTCTTATGTTCTTATGTTCTTATGTTCTTATGTATGTTCTGGAGGCTGGCAACCCTACCCTAAACAGAATCCAGAGTTAATTTTGTCGATATCATGGAAATGAATCCACTTAAACCAACCGGGTTATTTGTGGGTTGGACTTTGTGGCCATCTGCCTGTCCTTTGGAAGTGAGAGAAGAGGAGGGGAAGAGAAGTTCCATTCCTTTGTGACTGATTTTCACATCAGCAGCCTGCACAAGTTTGAGATTAGGATGTGGAAGGGAGGATGGGATTCCCGCAGAAGGCAGAGCAGGCGTTTAACAACTCTCGAATTTCATAAATTCAGTCCTGCCAGCTCTTCCCTGCAGACCCCTGTGCGGGACATTGATACATTTCACTAGCTCACCAATAACTATCGTGATTTGGCTTTACAGTATGCATTTGTTCAGTGAGTGCAATTTGAAAGAACTAAATTATTAAGGCGGAAATTGTCATTCTCATTGCTAATGTCATCATGCTTTGTTCCTTCATAATTTTTTGTGGGGGAGAGGGGGAGTCACATGTAGCGGTGATTTCAAAATTGTGCTGAAGGCAACGAAATAAAAACTGACAGCAGACGAGGTTTTGCGGCTATTGAATGAGAGGAACACTTCCTCTACATAGCTGGAAGAAAGCGGGTAACGAGCAAGTTTTCTCCTTTCTTTGTTTTATATAAATGAGCATGCATTATTCATCAGGGAAGTCTATATTCTACGGTCTCATGTGCAATTAATGAGCTGGTAGAAACCACGTTCAGGCAGCACTAAAGCCACAGGAGTCATGACGAAGCAGTTCTGGCAGATGATTTGTGGACGGATTGGGGGAAGTTAAAAAAAAAAAACCACAGGCAGATCTTTAAAATGTTCCATGTGGAAGCAAGTTCTGCTGATCTTAATGGGCTGGATCCAACCCTTCCTCCCACCAAATGTGTTTCCAGAAAGGATCTCTGCTACCTTCCCCTTCTTCATGCAGCCCCCGTACCCTCCGATAAACCAGGATACCAAGGGAACACTGTGGAATGGGGTGCAGGGAGATATAGCAAGAAACTGACCCCCCCACACACATACACATTTGGGTTGCCAGAGCCAAGTTGGGAAACTCCTGGAAATTTGGGGATGGAGCATCTGGAGGGCAGAGACCTCAATGGGGTACAATGCTATAGAGTCCACCCTCCAAAGCAACCCTATTCTCCATGGGAACTGATCTCTGTAGTCTGGGAATGAGCTGTAATCCCAGGGGATCCCCACGTCCCATCTGGCGGCTGGCATCCCTAACACACACATACTTTGATTTCATTTATTTTTCTAATCAGACATGAGTGTGGAAGGATGCTCTCTGCCAATATTGCCATTTTGCTATTGTTTCCGCACAGAATGCATTGTGTGAGTAAGTGACTCAGCATGCCTAGACATTGGGGGGTGCTACATCACTTTAGGTGTATATAAGTGTTATCTCCTTGAATGGGATGCCTCTCTTTTGTCTTAACCTGGGGTGCTGCCCTCTAACTCCTCCTCTCTCTTTGTGCCCTTTGTTCTGTCCCATTCCTTACATGGCTCTTCATGGTCTTTCCTGTAGAAACAATGTCCTCATATTTCCACATGATGCCAAATTATTTGGTCACTTATTATAGGGAATGCACTCTTTAGATTAGGCTTCTCTCTCTCCTTTTGACTGCAACCAGAATGTGAACTGAATCTACTTGGATAAATGTAAACTTTACTTTTACAGTACACTTCTTGAGAGATTTATTTTACTGCATGCAATATCATGCTTCAATAACTGGGCAAACTCTGCTATATCAACCAGATATCACAATATGCATCCCATGCTGTTGTTGAGGGGCTCGAGTTTCTCATGAGTGGCTTTCGAGATATGATACAGGTTCCCTTCCTGAGAAGTAGCAAATCTCTTTCACTAATTCATTTTTTTTTCATGGCAGGATTGGATCCAACCCAGCAGAATTATCTTCTTTAGGGAAGGTTGGTTCCAACGAGCTTTTCTGCTATTGAAAAAGAAGAAGAGAGTCCCAAATGCTTTGATTGCCAAAATGGTTATGCTGAGGTCATAGGACCTGCATGGACAAAACACACGTCAGATAGAAGCTGTAGTATGGGAGGATTAGTAGACTAGGTGAAAAAGCAATTACATTTAGAACTGTAGTTCTAGGTTGCAGTTCATACTTAGCTGGAGTGAAATTCAACTGAAAGCATTGTGATTATGGGTTCATTCACAGATGTAGACCATGAAGGTTAGCTTTAACAAGAAAAATTACACATAAACTCCATACCGTAAGAATGTGAGAAGAACCCTGCTAGATCAAATCAGTGGTCCATCTAGTCCAGCATCCCATCTCACAGTGTCCAACCATTTCCTCTGAAGGTACATCAACAGGTTGGACTGCCAACTCTCTGTTGGGAAATACCTGGAGATTTAAGGGGTGGAGCCTGGGGAAGGCAGGGTTTGAGGAGGGGAGGGACCTCATTGGTATATAATGCTACAGAGTCCACCCTTCAAAGCAACCTTTTTGTCCAGGGGAACTGATCTCTGTTGTCTGGAGATCAGTCATAATACCAGGAGATCTTCAGATCCCACTTGGAGGCTGGTAACCCTAACGGCAGACAAAGACACTGAGGTCTTCCCATGATTTTGTTTTTTGGCTCTCTGGGATTCAGAGGTTTACTGCCTCTGAGCATGGAGGTTCTCTTCAATCACCATGGCTAGTAGCCACTGATAGACCTATCCTCCATGAATCTGTCTAATCCCCTATTAAAGCTGTATATGCCTCTGGCCATCAATACATTTTCTAGCAGTGAATTCCACAATTAAATCACTCACTGTGTAAAGAAGTATATCTTTTTGTCCATCCTGAATCTAGTGCCCATCAGCTTCATTGGATGCCCTGAAGTTCTACTATTTGGGGAGGGAGGGAGAGAAAGTTGTTTCTGTCCACTCTATCCCATGCATACCTTTGTTAACCTCTATAATATACCCTTTACTCATCTCTTTTCTAAACTGAAAAGTCACAGACTCTTCATCCATTCTTTATACGGAAGGTGCTCTGTTACCCAAAGAGATGGTATCCTAATTAGCTGGGGGAATTAGCTTAAAGGAGACAGAGTGAGAGGAAGTAACTGGGATTCTCCACCTATACTTAGGGGGATACTTCCCTTAAGAGCACTCTTGAAATAAGCCGGGCAGATGTTCAACCTAAAAAGGCTTTATTAGAAGGAAAGAATAAAAATCAAACTACACACACAATAAACACACAGAGAGAGCTAGTTAAGGAAAGGCAGGGTGGAAAGGGAAAAAGCAACTTCAGGGAAGGGCTATAGTTCCCTGTCTTGGAGGAAAGATATCCACAGAGGCAGCAGCAAAATACCCAACATTTTATGAAGAAAAGGAAAGAAGGCTCAACGGATTGGGTCGGTGGGTATGGATCCAAGAACACAGAGAGAGAGAGAGAGTTTGTGGCTACGGGCTCTTGATATAGGGCAAAATGGGTCAGGGGAGCAGGGAAACCCCTGCTTGATGGATCCATTACCCACCAACCTGGACCAGGCTGCCGGGGGAAGTCCAACCCCCAAAGTGCCAGCATTGCGGAGACATGCCCAGCGTGATGACATTACCCAGAGGTGATGTCATCACACTGGGCATGTTGCAGGGGATGCTCTATCATTCAAGGGAAAACTCTATGGTTTTCCTCGAATTATAGTGGTCCCACCCCCAACATGCCCAACACGATGATGTCACTTCCGGGTGATGTCATCATGGTGTGCGCACATGCCACAGATCTCCCGGAGAGGGCCTGGACTCCTCCGCTACAGCCAAGGTAGGACTTGGCAACCCTATTTGTACTTTTTCCAGCTCCACAGTGTCTTTTTTGAGATGTGGCAACCAGAGAACTGTGTGCATTATTCCAAACGAGACTGCAGCATAAACCTATACAAGAGTATTATAATATTGGCCATTTTATTTTCAATCTCTTTCCTAATAATCCCCAACACAGAGTTTGCTTTTTTTCACTGCTGCAGCACACCAGGTTGACACTTTCATTGAGCGATCCACTGTGACCCCAAGATATTTTTCTCTCTCAGTCTCAGCAAGTTCAGGCCCCATTAGCCTATACTTGAAGTTTTGTTCCAATGTGCATCACCCTACAGCTACCAACACTGAGCTCCATTTTCCACATTGTTGCCCCCTTACCCAATCTCTGGAGATCCTCCTGGAGCTCTTCACAGTCATCCTTGGTTTTCACCATCCTGAATAATTTTGTGCCGTCTGAAAACCTGGCCACTACTCTGCTCATCCCTAGTTGCAGATCATTTGTGAACAAATTAAATAGTACCGTCCACAATACCGATTCTTGTGGGACCCCACTGCTTACTTCCCTCCATTGTGAGAACTGTCCACTTATAACATGAACTTCAGTTCCAACTAGGTTTGTGATCTTATATATTTTATTTCTGACACCAGGATTCATCCACGTTTTAATACTGAACTTGAATTCAGAGCTGTGATCCTCACCCAGGTCCGAAGTCTGACTGGACATTCATTTCCGCTCCAGCCCTAGTGAGACTTCATATTTTTAACTCAACAATATCCAGTGTAGAATGGACAGAAGTGCCAGTTGATCTCAGTACAGCTGCTGTTGTGGCTGTTGAGGGAGGGGCTGTGGCAGAGCAGCAGTTTTGCATGACGAAAGTCCCACTTCCCATCCCTGGCAGGTGATGTGAAAGACCTCTGCCTGAGACCCCAGTGAGCTGTTGTGAGTCCAAGTAGATTGTACTAACCCTGACAAACCATGGGTCTGATTCAGTATAAGGGCTGTTTTTGTAGCAGGAACTCCTTTGCATATTAGGCGACACACCCCTAATGTAGCCAAGCCTCCAAGAGCTTACAGAGCTCTTCTTACAGGGGCTACTCTTGGAGGATTGGCTACATTAGAGACATGTTGCTTAATTTGCAAAGGAGTTCCTGCTACAAAAAGAGCCCTGTATGGCTCCATGTGTTACTATTAATACTCTCAAAAGCTGCCATTGGAAGCACATATTCAGCAAGAGAGAATGTTCTACAATTTTAAAAATCCAGTTTTTCTACAGCAAGACGTGATATTCAACATCCTTTATCTCCCTTTGGTTTTTCAGTTGCGTGGGCCGAAATGACAAGAACTTTCCATTGTGACCCTTGAGCTGCCCACCTCTTACGCAATGATCTGCTTTTAGCTCCTTGAGATGAGTGCCAAGTTCCTCTGTGTGGGTTGTGCACAATTGCTCATACATTACCTGCCACCTTCCTGTGGCAGGTATGTAGATACATTATGACTTGGGTCGCAGCTTTTGCCAAATGATAACAGAGTGTTCCTTTTTCCCAGAGAATCCTGAAAGTTTGATGCCTGGCAACTCACATCTGAAGGATACAAGGAGATCGTCCTCGGCTTCATCAAAGACAGCTATTGAAAAATGCCCTCAATATTAATCCGCACTTCTCATGTCATGTAGAGCCGTACAACCTTTTCATAATTCAGGATACAGTTCCGTTGGGGATAATGCGAAGTTTTTTGCTTTTCAGCGAAGTACCATGTTATTAGGGGACTGCGTACTATAGAAATGGCAGATTAATTAATTAAATGTTACACCAAAGACCCATTAAATGGTCTAAGTATTCTCTCTAGCGACACATGGGGATTTGTAGGTCTTAAATTAAGTGCAACCTTTAAAAAATTCTCTTTTTTCTCATCACACAGTAATGCTCAATGAGCTTCTCTTGAATCTAAGAATCAGTGGAAGGGGGGGAAGGTAATTAAAATGGCCAATCAGGGTGACAAAACTTTCTTTCCTTACAAGCTGGGGTGGGTTGGAGAGAAAATGTTTGATTGGAATGCTATTGCTTTTTTCCTGTACTGGCTTTTCCCTAAGAGAAGACTCCTTCATTCTTCTCATTGATCTCTTTTTATTTTATTCCTTATATGTAGTACAGAGTTCTGCTTGACCAAAGTCTGTATAAAGTTATGCCCACCTGGTAGGCCTAACAAAGAGAATTGTGGGAAACTGGGTCTCATAAGAAAGACAGAGACATGCTGGTACAGAGATCCAGGTGTAATGGATTATGCTTGCACCAAGGCCATGTCAGGGAGGGAGAACGTTCCCTGGTCTTTGTTGTATAGTGGGTTAGACGCATAAAGAAACCACAGACAGCGATGTAGTGATCAGCATGGTTCGCTATTATACAACACGAGACACTCATAACCGGCCCGGAGGCCAACTATATACATTGGGGAGGGGCCGCCCCCTGGTACCATTGGCGGGTTTGAATTCCCGCCGCCGTTCCCATTGGTCCCCCTACGCGGGAGCCAGGAACCTCAGTCCCATTGTTCTCAGGTACTCAAGCTCTGGCCCTTCGTTGATGGCACGATGTTGACTGCATACACAACACCCCTCCCCCATAGTCCCGATCCTGTCTAGGTGACATAGTCCTTCAGGTATGCGGGGCTCTGTGTTCCCTGGTGGACCGTCGTGGTGTAGGCGTTGGGGTTTCTCCGCAGCCAAGTCTTGGTGGTGTGGCGGGGCCTGCCCCCTCACCTCCTTCCGCTGGGGAAGGGTACGCCGTCTGGCCCTCGGCTGATGAGGCCTCGGGCATACTGAGCTGGCCGTCGCTGGGGTCCGCCTCTCTGCAGTCTCGTTCCGCCTCGGGCTCTCCCTCAGCTTCTCGTGGGGCCTGCTCCACCTCCCGTTGGTTACCCCGGTCTCCTACCGTTGGAAGTAGGCGCCGCCTCAGCTGGTCCACGTGGCGCCGCAGGACCTGCCCGTCATTTGTCGACACCTCATAGGAGACAGGGCCGGTGGGGCGGATTACCTTTCCTGCTATCCACTCCGGGCCTCGGCCGTAGTTCCTTGCGAACACCGGGTCCTCTGGGAAGAAGCCCCGTGGTGCCTCCCGGTCCTCGACCCAGTTCCGTCCTGTTGGAGCCCTGTCGGGGTGCAGGCGGTCCAGGAGGATGGCGGGTCGCCGGCCCATGAGAAGCTCCGCGGGGCAGTGGCCACTGACCGGGTTGGGTGTTGTCCGGTTCGCTAGCAAGAACCGGGCTATGCGTGACTCCCAGTCCCCCTCGGTCAGGCGGCTTAAGGCTTCCTTAGCCGTGCGGACCATGCGTTCCGCTTGGCCGTTCGTGGCAGGGTGGAAGGGTGCTGACCTGATATGCCGGATCAAGTTGTCCCGCAGGAACCGCTGGAATTCCTCGGATGTGAACGCCGGGCCGTTGTCGGAGACGATGGTGTCCGGCAAGCCATGCGTGGCAAATATCTTCCGGAGGGCTCGGATGGTGGCGCTTGCGGAGGTGGAGGAGACTGGACTCACCTCCAGCCACTTGGAGTACGCGTCCACGGTGACCAGGAATGTTAACCCGTGGAAGGGCCCGGCGAAGTCGATGTGGAGCCGGGACCACGGGGTCCTTGTTGATTCCCATGCCTGGGTGGGTGCACATGGTGGGCTTGGCCGGACCTCTTGACAGATCTGGCAACGCTTCACCCAGGCCTCTATTTCCCCATCGATGCCTGGCCACCAGACGTAGCTCCGGGCGAGGGCTTTCATCCGCACGATGCCGGGGTGTGCCTCGTGCAGAGCCTGCAGGACCTGTTGCTGGAGTGCGCTGGGGACTACGACCCGGTCCCCCCACAGCAGGCAGCCCTTGTGTGCCGATAGTTCCTCGCGCCGTGTTGTAAATGCGCTGAACTCAGGGCCCGCCGAGGCCGTAGGCCACCCCCTCACCACCCAGCCGAGAACCCGGGATATGATGGGGTCACGGGCTGAGCGGCGGGCGATGTCCGTGGCCTGGAGAGGGGCGTCTGGAAGACCCTCCAACTGGAGGACATGATGAGCTGGGGCCGGGTCCACCCCTTCGTCTGGCAGGGGGAGGCGGCTCAGCGCGTCTGCATGTCCCATTGCCTTGCCTGGCCGGTGCTGGAGCGTGTAGTTGTAGCCCGCCAAGAAGATGGACCACCGCAAGACCCGAGGGGAGAGTACCTGTGGCGTCCGGCGGTCCGCCGCGAAGAGGCCCAGCAGCGGCCGGTGGTCTGTGACGACTGTGAAGGGACGGCCATAGACGAAGTCGTGGAACTTCTTCACCCCGGCCACAACTGCCAGTCCCTCGCGGTCTATCTGGGCGTAGTTCCGCTCGGCCGCAGACAGGGTCCGCGAGTAGTACGCGACCGGGACCTCCCGGCCGTCCGGGAGACGGTGCGCCAGCACGGCTCCCACCCCATATGGGGACGCATCGCAAGCCAAGACCACGGGCAGGGTCTCGTCGAAATGTGCCAGGACCGCGTTTGAGATGAGCAGGGCCTTGACGGCCCGGAACGCTGCAGCCTGATGCGGGCCCCAGACCCAGGGTGCCTTTTTGTCGAGCAACCTGTGGAGGGGCTCGGCTACCGCCGCCTTGTGGGGGAGAAAGGCGTGGTAAAAGTTCAAGAGTCCGAGAAAAGCCTGGAGCTCGGCTTTGGAGGTCGGGGGCGGCGCTTCCACGATGGCCTTCACCTTGTCCCGGGCCGGGTGGAGTCCCTCTGCGTTCACCGTGAAGCCCAAGAAGTCTACGGATGATACCCCGAGCTGGCACTTCTCGCGCTTGACCTTGAGGCCGGCGTCCCGGAAACGGCTGAGGACCATGCGGAGGCGGGAGGCGAACTCATCAGGCGTGGCGGCGGCGATCATCACATCATCGAAGAATGGTGTGACGCCGGGGATCCCTTTGAGGAGAGAGTCCATCAGTTGCTGGAAAATTCCGGGTGCCACGCTCACCCCGAATTGCAGGCGATTGACCCTGAAGGCCCCCCGGTGCGTTACAATTGTTTGGGCCTCTGCTGTCGGCCCATCGACAGGCAGCTGCTGGTACGCTTGGGCCAGATCTAGTTTGCCGAAGATCTTGGCCCCTGCCAAGGTGGCCAGAACATGGCTCACCACCGGGACCGGGTAGGCATGGTCCTGCAATGCCCGATTTATCGTGCATTTATAATCCGCGCAGATGCGGACATCCCCGTTAGGTTTAATGGGAGTCACGATCGGGGTTTCCCACACTGCGTGAGAGACCGGCTCCAAAACCCCTTGCGCCACCAGTCGGTCCAGTTCCGCGTCTATTTTGGGTTTTAAGGCAAACGGAACGGACCTGGCACGCATGCGGATAGGGGCCACTGTGGGGTTGAGTTGTAGCGAAACCGGGGGCCCGTATATCGGCCCAGGGACCCGTCGAAAACGGATGGGAACTCGCGGCACACTTCCTGGAAGTCGCGGGTTGCGCAATGCTGGACCCCTCGATCGCGATTCCTAGGGGTCCAAACCAGGCCCTCCCCAGGAGGCTAACTAGGTCGCCCTCGACTACGAGCAAGTCCAAATAACCCTTGAAGCCCCGGTACTGCACCCTGAAACTCCCGACCCCCTTCACTGGCACTTGGTTTCTCTGAAAGTCCATGAGCGTCACGGGTGATGGCCGCAAGCGGGGGCCCCCTTTGGGCAAATCTGTCTTAATGTGGCCTCCGAAATGATGGAACAGGCGGAGCCCGAGTCGAGTTCCATTTGTAAGGGGGCCCCCTCTACTTTGATCCGGACATATATTTTTGGGGTAGAGGCCTGACTGGGGAGTTTCAGTACCTGTGTTCGGGCGGCCGGGGCGTTGGTCAGTTGGTATAGGTCTGCCTCCGGGGCCGCGCAGTCCTCGAAGTGCGCCTCAGACCTGCGGCGGGGCGGTTGCGGTTTTTGTGCTGCGCGTGATGGCTTGGACCGGCAAACCCTTGCGATGTGGCCCGTGCGGCCGCAGTCTCGACATGTGGCGTCCCGGAACCGGCACGATCTCCTCTCATGCTGCCCTCCGCAGCTGGCACACTCCTGCGCCGCCGAGCCGGGTTGCTTGCGTGCGGGAGCTAGCGGACGGTGCTGGCGGGCGATGCTGGGCTAGTGTGCGGTGTACCTCGGGGTCGTCGATGTCGCTGTTCCCGGGGAGGCCACACGATGCGTCGCGGTGGTGGTGGTCGGGTGTGACCTCTCCCATGCAGTGGCGGTGGCTAACGCTGAGGTGATGGTCACCTTCGCCCTCCATTATTCGGCGCCGGAGTTTCTCCTCCCTGAGGCCGGCGACGAAACGGTCGCGGAGAGCCATCTCCAAGTGCTCTCCGAAGGCGCAGTCGGCCGCCAGGCGGCGGAGCTCTCCGAGGAACTCCGCGGCGGTTTCTTTGCCCTGCTGGTTCCTATGCTGGAAAACCACGTGGCAGGTCATCTCCGACGGCTTTGGGGAGTAGTAGTTCTGCACGGCCTTCACAATCTCGTCGACCGTGCACTCCTCCACCTTCTTGGGAGAGAGAAGGTATTGGGCCAGATCCACGATCACGGGGCCGCAAGAGTAGAGCAGCAGTCCTCTCTTTCGGTCTTCGTCCGTGATCTGATAGAACACGAAGGCTTGCCGCAAACCCGTGACCCAGGCTCCCCATCGTTGGGGCTGGGAAGCGTCGAACGGCGGTATCAGCCCGGATCCTGGAGCGATGGCCACTGTGCTAGTCGGCGGCAGCGACACGGCTCTGGATTCACCCTCGGAGGCGCTCATGGAGGATGCCCGTGGAGCGGTGGAGCGAGCTCTTCGGTAGCGTTGTCCGACAGCCCGGCTGGCGCGCTCAACAGGATCCCATCCTCGTCGCCATTGTTGTATAGTGGGTTAGACGCATAAAGAAACCACAGACAGCGATGTAGTGATCAGCATGGTTCGCTATTATACAACACGAGACACTCATAACCGGCCCGGAGGCCAACTATATACATTGGGGAGGGGCCGCCCCCCTGGTACCATTGGCGGGTTTGAATTCCCGCCGCCGTTCCCATTGGTCCCCCTACGCGGGAGCCAGGAACCTCAGTCCCATTGTTCTCAGGTACTCAAGCTCTGGCCCTTCGTTGATGGCACGATGTTGACTGCATACACAACAGTCTTGTTATCAAGCACCTCATTAGAACTAACTTTGCTAACAAGGTGATTTAGTTCATCTGCAGAGAATCAAATCATCTATGTGACAGTGTCTTGATTGGGTCCTGAAGTCTGCCTTGTTGCTGGGTGAAATGGGCAAAAAAAACCCATGTAGTCTTTAGTGTGATTTGGGAAGGAGGGGATTGGTCTTAGGGGTTAGACTGTGGCTATGAGGTAACCTGTCCCTCTTTATTCTTGAGACCTGACAGCATGGAATGCTAAGGTAATATCAGGTCTGGGGGCACAGAAATCTGTCATGCATGCTTAGGGACTTTAGTTGGCTAAGCTTTCTTGTTTTCTTATTCTGTTATGCACACACTTTTACAATTGTATTTTTGAGCACTAGCATAATAAATCTTATAATCTTTACTTGTGTGGTATTTCCTTGGATTTGGGCTTTGATCTAAATCAGTACCTAGGCCAAATTTGGCACAGCTACCGTATAACTTGTTTTGGTGGGAACTCAGCAGGCAAGTGGTCAGCCTTGGAGGGTTGCCTCTCAGGGTTAACACCTTGGGTCCTCAGTCTTTAAGCATACGGTGAATTAGAGGAACCAGTGGCAATCCTACCTGGGGTTCAGGAACGCCTGACCCCCAAAGTGTGTTTTGATTACCATCCCAAGGGATCTCTGGACTGGGACCCCTTGCATATCACTTCCACTAATGGACCTAGTGTGGTGTAGTGGTTTAAGAGCGGTGGATTCTTAATCCACAGAACTGGGTTCAATTCCCCACTCTTCCACATGAAGCCTGCTGGGTGACCTTGGCCCAGCAACAGTTCTCTCAGAACTCTGTCAGCCCCACCTACCGCATAAGGTGACTGTTGTGGGGAGAGGAAGGGAAGTCGATTGTAAGCTGCTTTGAGACTCCTTAGGGAGAGAAAAGTGGAGTATAAAACTCTTCTTCTATGACTGCTACTATCACATACAGCACACACAGCTGAAGAGGAAGCACATACTATGAGCAGAGAGTGTTCGTGTTCCTATAGGAAGTATCCTCCTCCAGCAACAAACGGTCCAGACTGTAATAGACCTTGAGGTACACAGCAGACAAGGGCTCAGGACTGGTTCTCCAAGATCATCTCATTCCCAGGACTGGGACAATTCTGACCATGACATCACTATCCTAGGCTGAACTTTGTGGATGGAGTGGCCCCATGTGGCATAGGGATATGGAACCGGTGCCTGATCTAAGAGTGTCTTCTGTCAACTACATTTTGGTCCCCCTCTTCCTCTAAGGAAGTCGTGGCAGTGTCCATGATTTTCCTCTCCCCATTTTATCCTGGACAATAACCACTGAATTTAATGAAGACGAAATAATGTGTTTGGCCCAATGTTACCCAGTGAGCTTCCTTCCAGTGTGGGGATTTCAACACAGGTCTCCCGGTTCCCGGCCCCAACACTCTAACCCCTACTCCATTCTTGTCATGAACACCGTGACATCTCATACTTTCCTTCTGACAGTGCTCTTCTGTCCTTCCGCAACTTTTACCCCACTCAGACAGACTTTGTTTTCACAGGTGAAAGTGTCCAGCCAAACACTTTTTAAAAGCGGCAACAAGTTATTGAGAACTACCACAAACCTTTTTTTAAAAAAACATTTTCTTCATAAAGATAAAGATTACCTCTGGTACAGTGCCTCTGGTTACATTCTCAAAGGTTGCTATAGCAACCCCTGCAATGTAAATTAACATGAAGCTTTATCACTCGATTTTTAGATTGCTGGATTTTAGGGTGAAAACTAAGAACACCAACTGAAGTGAAAAATAAGCTTTAAGATGACCTTAAGGGGCCAATTAATAGTCTGCTGTGGTTCGTTGGCAACACAACATGGCCCTTTCTTTTTTTACCGCTGCGTTAATATATCCATCAATAGAAGTCTGCTGTGGTTGTTAGTCATGATTTCACTTTCCCTTTAAGTATTTTTAAGGGATAATGGAAATACTCTCGAAGATTAAAAACATTTAAAATATTTCATTTATGATCTCTTCAAACAGGAACCCCAAACCACTGGGGAATCCTGCGATTATAATTATACCGCTCGCTCATTAATGCCCAAAGGTTGCCAGACTGCCTGAACAGAGAGTTCATCTTCTGCCATTTCCCCTTGTACAGATCAGAAACCAAATAAATGAATGTCACTGATCCTGCCTTTCAGTCTGTGCTGTATGCTTGAAGACTGAAATCTGTCTCTCTGTCTGCCACATTTTCTACAGTCCTATTCTCTCTCCAGGGATCTCAGGGCTTCATAGTGTCGTCCCCCCCCCTTCTGCCATTTTTGTTTGTTTGTTTCACAGCTCCGTATGTTGGGCTGGAAGAAAAGACCTGGTTCAGAGATACCAAGGGGAATTCATAGATCATTGGGGATCTGAACTCAGATCTCTTAGTCTGGCTCTCTGACCACTACACCATACTGGCTCCTGGACTGACTCCATCTCTTTTCCTTTTAAAAAATGATTCAATGGGAAAAAATCTTGGCTGGCTTCTCACATGTGGGATTATGATATGGCATTACAATACCCCCAGTGCATTCTGGCACGGAACCTGCTGCTGCCGCATAACCACCTACTCCCATATGAACCTACCCGGCCATTAAGGTCATGTTCCAAGGCCCTGCTTTGGGAGCCCCACCATCTGAGATCAGGCAATGACAACCCAAGAGAGGGCATTCTCAGCTCTGGCTCTCCCCACAGATATTTGTCTGTCTTTTTTTGCCACTGTCTTCCAACAGTAAGTGAAGACCTTTTTGTTGTTGTTTTGACTGGCGGTCCCTCAATGGTCTCTCCTTCCTGCCCTATGATTTAACTATTGTTTTATGTGCTTTTAATGTGTACTTTAGTTTTGGTTTTAATTGTTTTACTAATTTGTTTCACGGTGTGTTTTTAATAATGTTTTGTTTTGTTTTTAACTGCTGGCTGCCTTGGCGGCCCTGACTGGGCAAAGAGGTAGCATGAAACATTTTTGAAATAAGCAAACAAGCAATGCTGGTAAAAGCATGACAAATGCAGAAGCATAGGTTTGCATCCCTTCCACAGGAAGAGCCACTTCCATTGCAGGAAGCCACCATAGGCTGGAAAAAGGTTTCACACATTGCTGAACTGAGTGATAAGACACAAACCATAAGGATGCACTTTCTCAGCATGTTGACTTTCTCTGCCCCTGCAAAAAGGACTTACCATAACCCAAGCAAGTCCCTGTCTCCACAGCCCTACCTCTGTCTGCATAGCCCCTTCTATGGATTCTGGTTCCCAAAGCAGGGTACGATGGAGTACAGGAACCGAATCTTACGCAAGCATTTCCCCTTCTCGTTCTGAAGCAGGCAAGACAAATCTTTCACGTGCAAACAGAAACAACCGTTAAATCACTCCTGATATTGCAACCATCTCCGTCAGATTCACTGATGCCAGCAGTTCTTACCGGCTCAGCACATATTATTCACTCAAAGACTTAACTTCAAGTGTAAATAACCAATGCGTACTTTTAGCAGAAATGTGTCCAGATCCTAGTGCAGCTCCTCCCGGCTAGCGTTAGCTAGCATAATGCAAACGCTAAATAATAATAAAATATTTGCTTAAATACTCAAGTCAGCAAAGAAACAAAAATAAAAACCACCCGTAACTTTACAATGCTCCTGTGATTCTATGGTGAGAATGTTTCTCCCCTCCCACCCCAACAATGCTTTAATAATGCAAGTTACATAATTTACTACATCAACACTATTGTCTCTGTGCTCCCTGCAAGAACAAGTATTTCAAAGAGGAACAGTGCTCTCCTGTGATCAAACAGAGGAATTGTTTGACTAAGAAAACAGACTAGAAGGAGGGCCAGTAACCATTCTTGGGGATATGCCCGATGAAACAGAAAAGCCTTCACCTGCTAGTGAAAGACGCCTTTAGAGTGAGACAGATGAATCTCTCTGGGGAGGGAGTTCCAAAGTTTTGTCCAGGCAGATCAAATTATCAGTGTCACAATGATAAGAAACATGGTAGAGTAAGGTTGCAATCCTAAACATATTAACTTTGAAGCAAGGTCAAGTGAAATCAATGGGATGTACTTCCAAGTAAAAGTACAGTATATAGGTTTGGGATGCTAATTGTAAATAACGAAGAAAACATTTCATCTTTTTTTTTTTCTTACGAGAAAGACAAAATCTGCAATGGAAAAACACATCAATGCTTTAATTAAAGTTCAGTAAAAGGTAGGCAATCCCAAAGCGTTTTCATCAGGGGTTCCACTTTTTTAAAAAAAGATAATAGACAATAAAGTGAATGTTCTGTAATCATGATATAGATTTGCCCAGATAAAACTTTGATAGTAACACATTGAGACCATCTGCCTTCTATCGCATATATATTAAACCATAGATATTAATTTCTTTTACATTATTTTTTCTCTGTGAATCAGGGCTGTGATCTCCTTTCGGGTCAGCTTTGCTGTGCATGGTTGTTTACCCTTCCCCCCAAAAAATATCAGGGCAGATACACACTCTAGTGTCAGACAGTGGAAGCACACAAGCCTTTTAAAAAAAACTTGTTTGGGACTCATTTTCTGAGTAAAGATTCACAAGGTTGGTCTGGAAATAAAAGAGACTCAGAAAGGCTTGAATTCAGTAAGGGTTAGCTTAGAGGAAGCTGAGATTTTATTCCAGGACATTTAAAAGTGGTTATAAAAATGTATGAGAGGGGGGATAAATTTCTCATAAACAAAAAGGAAAAATACATGTAAGCATGACATGATGGGGTGATCTGGTGAAAAACCACCAAACAGAATGGTTCCGGCTATCTAAAATGCTTTTATTTCCCTGGAAAAGGCTGATATTTAAAAATCTCAAATACTAAGCTCTCAAAATTAAATGCGAATATCAGGTAATGCTGGATATCAATATTTCTACAGGTGAGGATGAAGGGGTCCACTATGAGATGAGCTGTTGCTGTTCAGCCCAGAGCCCCAGTCTGGTTTATATTCCATGCATCATAAAGGCATGACCAGGTGCATCACACGTGCTGGTACAACTGTAAATGTCACTGAGACCATTTGTGAAGATGGATTCATCCCTAGCTTGTGCATAATAATATGAAAATCATTGCAATGAAACAAGGATCATCCAAAGTTATACAATTTCAGCTGATGGTGCAGTTGGATTTTCAACAAGCGGATTGGATCTACAGGGTTTCCATGTGATCTCTTTTGATTCCCTTGCTCATTACAGCCACCATCTCATGTGGTTTCTGTCCACATGGATCCCGTGATCCCTAACATAGTCTTTTCAAGAGTCAAAAGGGGCCCCCTCCTCTCTGTTTCACTAGTGGAAAAGACAGTAGGGTACAGCCCAACGATTATATTTTAATATATTTGCATATTAGCAGTAGGTTTTCAAGAAACCAATGAAGGATAACATAACATCCAATATTTGTTTATTTATTATTCTGACTTCTACCCCGCCCTCCCTGCCAAGGCAGGCTCAGGGCAGCTCACGTACAATCAATAAAACAATATATATCTTAATAAAAATACAATTACACAGGTTAAAACCATACACCAGTTGAAACTATATATCATTGGCGCTACAATATAATAAAGTGCATGTAGAAATACATTCAGCAGTACTACCATGATAAATAACTACCAAGTCTGGGTCAGCGCAGGGCACAGCTGATAGGAACCGCTCCCATTAGAATGCCTGCCGAAAAAGCTCTGTTTTCACGGCCCTGCGCTGACACAAAGTGTCAGAAGTGATGGAAATAGATAAGATCTTGTTGTATACTGATGAGAAATTAATTAAGAAATTGTACATAATGTTAGAAGATAAACACAAGATGAAGTAGTCAAAAGTTGTATGGCTAAATGTGCACAAAGTGTGGGTCATATTATTGAGTTAGACCAATGGCCTAGAATATGGAGAACGAATGTAAAGGTTACTAAAGCAATTTCATATAAAGAAAATATTTATAAAATGTTTTATAGATGGTATATGAACCCTGACAAATTAGCAAAAATGTATTCTGATCTACCAAATGATTGTTGGAAATATAAAAAAAAAGTTGGTTTCTTTTTTCATATGTGGATAAAGTTACAAAATATTGGTCTTAGATTCATGAACTATCACAAAAAAATTTAAAAACACTACCTTTTATACCAGAATTGTTTTTATTGAATATAATACCAGAAAAATATACAAAGCAAGACTTATATCTTATTATATATGTTATGACTACAGCAAGAATACTTTATGCTAAATATTGGAGACAAATTGAAGTAACTACAAAAGAAGAGATCATAAACAAAATATTTGAAACAGCAGAGATGGACAGTTTAACTTCAATGTTGAGAGGACAAAATGAAACAATCTTTGAGAATACATGGTCTAAATTCTACAAGTGGTTGGAAGAAAATAGAAAGAAAATGAACTGTAACTTTTGATTATATGCAAGAGACTTATATAAAACTATTTGGTCGGGAAAAGCAAAAACTATTAATTGATTATTGTATGAGGTCAATAACAGATATAATATGGATTTCAAATCCCCATATTTTATGTTTTTATGTTTATTTGTCTGTATGTTTGTTTTATTTATTATAAAATAAAAAGTTTAAAAAAAAACGAAGAAGAAGCAGCTAAGGACAGTGGGCCCTGGCTACTATTTGGATGGGAGACCTCCAAGGAATAGCAGGGTCATGATATGGAGGCAGGCAATGGCAAACCCCCTCTGAACATCTCTTGCCTTAAAACCCCTACGGGTTCACGGTAAGTCAGCTATGACTTGATGACACTTTCCACCACCACCATGAAAAACCCTTGGTTGGTTGTGAATTATGATGAATAATTTTATCTCTATTTGATTTATGTTTATGACTATTTATCAGTGTGCTTCCTGATTTGTATATTTGTGCCAACTGGCTATGCATTATTTTACAGTCTGTTTAGTGTTTGTCACAAATGCCTGATAAAGGTTTTGTGATTCAAATGTGAAGTCAAGAATGCCACAGCCAGGACTTCTGGTTTTGGCTCCCTTAATGGTGGTCATGATCCCCTGGAGCTCTGGGAGGATCATGCCATGAATCAGTGGATGGAAGGGGGTGTGATTGTATGAACCCTCCCCGGAGCCCTTGTATTGGGCTCCAGGCCATGGGAAGCTTGGAGAGCCCTTCCCCCGCAAACAGCTGGCAAAGGGGGGCTACTCCCTGCCCCAACGGTCCCACCACTGATTTCCAGCAATGGACACAGGGATGCACCCCAGGACAAGTGCTTGATGGCTGGGCGATGAAAATGAACCCTAGGCGAGCCTATGCGCAAATGTGAGTGATTGTTAAGTGAAGACACCAGTAAGTGAATAAAAAGCTCCTCCCAATAACTCGAGGAGGGGGAAACTCCCCCTCATAAGGAAGAAAAAGCTGAACTGATACTATAAGCAAATCATGAGGGGGGACGGAAGACAAGCAGATTTAAACTTTTGAGAACTTACCAGGCATTGTCAAAGGATCTTGAGACTTTTATAACTTTCGAAAAAAAGTAAACAATTCCTCAAAAAATGGCGCCTCTGAAGAGGGAGGAGAAAGAAAAGCAACCAAAACTGAAGTTTCCCCCTGGAAATGCCAGCCCAGCGAGTTCTGTTCCTAGACAGGACACTACCAAAGACTGCCAAAATATGCTGACTGAGGCTTTGCACCCTCTGCTGAAGCAAATGACATCACTGCACATGAAATTTGACACTCAGCAAAGCCAGTTAACTGAAACTATCAAAAAGACTGATAAAATGGAGCAAGAACTTAAAGTAATAGACACTGATACACAGAAGCTTAAAAAACAGATGCAGGAGATGGAAAAAAAAAGAGAGCAGTTGATGAGACCCAACTCTTACAGCTGCAGATGGAAAAGGCAAGCTATGTCTTAAGATTTCAAGGAATTTCTGGAATAAAAGGAGAAGACCTGAGACGCATTATGTGTGATGCATTAGGGCTGGTGACACATTTAAAAGCGGATTTTCGACAAAATGAAATAGATGCGATCTACAGGTTGTATTCTGACTATATAAGAAAGAATAATCTGCCCGGCGAGGTTGTGGTGAGATTCTACAGAAGACACGTAAGAGACCAAGTATTGAAAGCAACAAGTGGAATCACCCTGAAAATCAAGGATAAAGAAATAAGAGTTTTGAAGGACATTCCATTTGAAATAAGGAAGAAGAGGAAGAAATTTAGAGATTTGGCACTATTACAGAAGAATAACGTCTCCTACAAATGGATTATCCCAGAAGGATTAATTTTCAAATTTAAAGACAAGAAAGAATGAATTGACTCTGTTACAAAGGCACATGAATCTCTTCATCAACACACCGTTCCAGCAGACAAAGAGGATAAAGAAGGAAGCGACAGCAACAAGGGAAGTGAAGAAGAAGGAGTACTGGCATCTTCCAATGAGGACTCAGATTCGGAACGGGGGTGGCTGCTCCCAAAATAAGAGATAGACTGAGGAGTAAAAAAAGCAAAAAATGAGTTGTGATTCTCTCTAGATCCTGTTTAAAATGAATTCAATTTATTTTTCTCTAAGGCTTTTTACATAGTAACACTTGTTGGTGATCTTAGTTTAAATAGTAACAACCGTATATTCACTTGACATAGCAAATTTTAACAGCACTTAATTATGAGCTAATTTTATAAGCATTATGTATGACCACCATCTCTTGGGTTTTTAGTGGTTTTCTTTACTTTCTCCTGTAGTATATAGTTACCCTCCCCTTTATTCTTTGTAGTTTATAGAAAAATCAATAGAAAATCCCCTATGGGGGGCTCAAAAAAAAAAAAGAATGCCGCCAGCCAGAAGTATGAAAAGAAGAATTCCCCCCCACCATTGCCATCACTTGGATGTAGAAACATGAGTTGGCTCACTTGTATTTTAAAACAACATCTCTCACCAGATGATGCATACATGTACACAAGCTTCCTCTCTGTAACCTTGAAATGTCATATTCCTGCTATGTCATATACCTGCTAATCTGTTTCCCCATCCTGGACTGTCATTGTTCCTTGGTCACCCAGCCCAGAAATGAAAATAATACCGCAAATATGTCAGCAGTATTTGTCATTGGACCACATTGTAAGAAACACCAGATTCATTATGTATGGCTCTAAACAGGAAAGAAAAGGTCATGCAGTCTGAGCTGCCCTTTCGGGAAATGTTTAACACAGATGGTCTTATTTTTTATGGGGGAGGGGTGTTAAAGGAACTATTGGGAGCTGTTTTTTTCATAGTCTAAGAGTGATGACGTGCAATGTACCCAGGTGGTGGTGAAAATGGCCATCTGACAGCAATGCGGATTCTGTGAACTTAGGCAGATCATGAGAGGGAGGGCAGGAAGGGTTGCCTCAGTGCTTAGTTCTTGCGGCCCTTTCTTACACACCCAGGGAAATGCTGACTGCCACTGTCAGGAATCAATTCTTCTCCAGGCCAATTTGGCCAGGGGTCCTGGAGGTTTTTTGTCACTGCGGGTGTGGAGGGGGAGGGATTTGTGAATTTCCTGCCTTGTGCAAGGGGTAGGACTAGATGACCCTGCATCCACACAGGATTTTCTGGTTGATAGCATAATAAGGAAGCTTATTCCTAAAGAGCTGGGATATTGCTCACATCAGTAAACATGCTCTGTAGTTATGGGGAAATCAAGTTTTCTACAGTTTTGTGCACTTCCCGAAGAGAGAAAGCACTGTTGTTTTCTAGAGATCTTGGAAATATAATGCTAACCGCATTGTGAAGCTCTCCACGATGCTGCTGCTTGTGGTAGCTGTTCAAAGGTTCTTTTGATCTAGGTGTAATAGAGCTTTGGTCTTCAGGGATGCTTCGAACCACCTGTGAATTGCCACAGACAGAACAGCAGCATGATAGAGAGTGGCCCCATACAAGCTGGGCTGTGCACTAAGGAAGAATTTTTAACTCGGTGAAGAGGAAGGGCATTTTCGCACACACTAAGGCTGCAGTTACACACACGAAATAATCCACATTCAATCCATTTTCAGTGCACTTTCCAACTGGATTTTACTGTGTGAACTGGCAACATCCACTTGCAAACAGTCACTGAAATGGACTGAAACTGCATTATTTAGCACGTGTGACAGTGCCCTTAGTTAGAAGGGTGCTGAAGAGTCCATGATATATGATGTGGTTCTTATTTATTTATTTAAAACTTTTATTAGCCACCTTTCTCACTTGCAGAACTCAAGGCAGCATGCAGAATAAACAAAACATAGTTTCAAAACACACACATAATAAAAACAACAATTTAAAAAAACTACTAAAAACCAACAATTAAAAAACTCCAATTTAGGACTGCCATTAAAAATTAAATCAGTCGCCCTGACCTGGATAGCTCAGGCAAGCCTGATCTCATCAGATCTCAAAAGCTGAGCAGCACTGACTGCGGCAAGTAATTGGAAGGGAGACCTCCAAAGAATCCCAGGGCTGGGACCTAGAGGCAGGTTATCAAGCCACTTCTCTGAAAAATGCCCAAGCCCCCAGTAGGGGTTGCTAGAACTCACCATGACTTGCAGGCATGCAAGCACGCACACAAGCAAAAGAATACCCTCCCAAGAAACGTAAATCAGTCAGTCAAATGACTGTAGGTTTTAGATGCACTAAATCTGCATTCCCCACTCCCCAATGATTTATATAGGACAAAGTTAAGAACTCCTACAGAGGCTTGATGTGAAGTTCCATCAGAACGCTGATGACAAGCAACACTATTTCTCCTTTTCAGAAGAATCAGTGTATGTCCTGAATGCATGTCCTGGGTGAGAGTCACACGAACTCATGACGGTGCCTTGGTCTATCAAGGTCAGTATTGCCTCCTCAGACAGGCTGTGGGTCTCCAGGGGCTCAGAGTTTCACAGCACCTGCTACCTGCTCCTTTTACCAGAAGATTCAGAGGACTGAACCTAGAACCTTCTGCACACAAAACAAGTGGTCTTACCACTGACCCACAGGCTTCACCCCAAGGGTTAATAAACTGAAGCTCAATCCATGATCATTCTAAGATGCCGTGAGTTGATGCCTGGATGCCGTGAGTTGATGCCTGGGTGTGTAGTCAGCTGCTTTAGGATAAGACTGCACTCCCCCTGAAATGGCAAGTTCGTAATTTGGAGGTGTTATATCGATGCCTAGAAGAGTTGCATGCTCAAGTGTGTAACTTTTTAGTAACTTTGACTGATGAACCAACATGTGACCAGTGTTCCCTCTATGCTGAGTTAGTGTGAGCTAGCTCACAGTTTTTTAGCCTCCGGCTCACACATTTTTATCTTCACTCAGGAAGGATGGCTCTAAAGCCAGTTTGGTGTAGTGGTTAAGTGTGCAGACTCTAATCTGGGAGAACTGGGTTTGATTCCCCACTCCTCCACTTGCACCTGCTGATGTGACCTTGGGTCAGTCACAAGCTCTGGCACAGCTGTTCCTGAAAAGAGCAGTTTATGTTAGAGTTCTCTCAGCCCCACCTACCTCACAGGGTGTCTGTTGTGGGGAGGGGAAGGGAAAGGAATTTGTAAACCGCTCTGAGACTCCAAGTGAAGGGCAGGGTATAAATCCAATCTCTTCTTCTTCTTCTTCTTCTTCTTCTTCTTCTTCTTCTTCTTCTTCTTCTTCTTCTTCTTCTTCTTCTTCTTCTTCTTCTTCTTCTTATTATTTATGCACTAACCAAATCTCTTGCTCACAACTTTAATGCCAGTAGCTCACAAAGTAGCATTTTTGAATCACAAGACTACACAGCTTAAAGAGAGCATTACATGTGACCAATTGCATTCATTTATTCTGTTTCATTTCTACCTCACCTTTCTCTCCAATAGGAACCCTATACAGCTTACAATACACTATTCCCTCCTCCAAGAGGAATCCCAGTTCGAAACAAATAGCCCCCATGTGGCAATTTCAGCTCAAGAAATTGATGTGGGAGGGAAGGGTGAAACCCTTCCTCCCCCTGTTCCAGGCTTACAAGAAGACCCAAGCCCTACATTCCTTAAGAAAGACAGTTCCCTAATTTTATATGTACCTCAAGTCAAGTTGGAGGACCCCTGGCTAAACATAATTTTTAATTGAGCCCTTATTATTGGGTTTTTGTGGGCTTTTAAAAACATGATTTTGTTATTTGGTTGTTTTAAAATGTATTGATGGAAGCTAGCTTAAGAACTTATCTGCTAAGTGGTGGGGACAGAAATCTTCGAACAGGGAGAATATAGAATGGGGTTTGCTCCGTTCCACTAACAAGTGGTGTGAGATCTTTGTAAGTCCAGGAAGCTCCATCTCCCAAACGAAGATGCTCCCAGTGCAGTTCTACCTCAGCCCAGAATTTCACACAAAGCACTTCTGCTTACCCAGCATGGTTAGCAAAAGGCAAGTTGCCCAAGAGGCGTCAAGGGCAACTTCCCAGTTTACAGTGGGAGGACTGTCTACCAAGTAAGAAATGGCACCTTGTGATCCCAACATCAGAAGGGGTAGATGGGACCAGTAAAAGAAACAAATTGGGGGGCAGATAGGATGCAAAACTAGCCAACTCTGAATTATGGACTGATTAGATCATTTTGAACACATAAACATGTGAAGCTGACTTATACTGAATCACATCCCTGGTCCCATCAAGGTCTACTAGACTGGTATCAGCTCTCTAAGGTCTTTCAAATCACCAGGCAGAGGTCTTTCACATCACCTGCTACTGTGTCCTTTCAATTGGAGATGTCGGGGATTATAACCAGGGCCTTCCCCATACAGAGCAGATGCTCTGCCACTGAACTGTGGCCCCTACCTTCATTTCCACATTTTCAGCACTGCCCAGACCTTATCTAATTTTAGAATGCTTACAGTGCAATCCTAAACTAAGTTACAGCAGTCTGAACCTATTGAAATCAAATGGCTTTAAAGGGTACAACTCTGCTTAGGGCTACAGTGTTATAAAGCTGATTTTATTAAGCCTGAAAGAACAGATAATAGATAATAAAAGCAGGGCGGGGGGGACACAGCTCTTCACAGAACACAACAGAGCAAAATCTGCCACTCGAGGCAACTGGCTCGGGTTGACTCATGACAGAGCCTGTGATAGATTTTCACAGCTGTTCAAATGAGGTCTAGCTTTTTTCTATATTTTAGTAATCTGCTTAGAATGAATAAGTTAAGAGGCAGTGTGAGGTAGACAGAATTTTATTAAGCACCTTTTCTTTTCTTCTACATTTAAAAGCAACCTAGGAGGGATGTCTTATTCTGGTTAAAGAATTGCATGCAGGAAAACAGTTAACACCCCCCTTCCCATTACGGCCGTCTCAATCCATATCCGCCCCCCCCCCAGCTCCTGAACTATATTTTAGGAGATCCAGTTAGGGATCCTTCAACCTACTGGGTACTTTGAACTGTAAGGAGAAATGTGTGTGACCCTAAGATTTAGAGAACTGTTGTGAAAAATGTACACAACTGGGATGAAACTCTGGTAAATAAATGGTTAATGAAACACGACCTCAGTGATTTGGTGGGGGGGCGGGGTGTTGTGATCAATTGAGTCCATTTAATCATTGTCCCACTTATTATGGTGTAAATAATGTAAGATTCACTGTCCACCTTCAGGACTGTGATGTGTCTACAGACACTAGAAGATGCCAAGTTGACTTTGATGTTTCTGCTTCACTCTCACCTGCAGTTTCTCTATAGTAGTTTCAACCATATTATTCCGGCCCCAGGGCCTTTTCTGACTCCAAACAGCAAACATATGAAATTTCACAGCCTCTCTGATCTAGTGTCATTTTTAAAAATTACCCACCTGTGGCTCTACAGATCCTTTCCCTCACCTTGATAAAGAAAGGGCTTGGTTTGTTTTTGTTTTTCAATAGCATCTCCGGAGAGAAATCCGCATCGTCTCAGCAGGGAGCTGAACCTTATATAATCGCGGCACATAGCACTTCGGCTGTTGTTTAAATAAAATTAAAGAGGTGTTCAGTCTGCAGCTATTCTTTTGGCTTCCTAAGTTTAAAGTGGCTCTCAGAACCTTACGTGAGCAAAGCAGAACCAAAGAGTATACTTATTTTAATCCACTTATAATATGCAACTTTCGCATGATGCAGCCCTGATCTAGATGGCCCCAGCTAGCCTGATCTCATCAGATCTTGGGAGCTAAGGAGGGTTGGCCACGGTTAGTATTTGGATGGGAGAGCCCCAAGGAAGCCCAGGGTTGCTACGCAGCAGCCCCGTAGCTATGGAATTCTTTGGGAGGGGGCCTCGGTGGAGCCCGCCAGCTAATTAAATTAAAGTACAGTGCAGGTGGTAAGTTGGAGCACTTTGGGGGCTGCCTAGGAGGGAGGGGGCCCAGAGGAAACATGAGGGGGCCAGGCCCCGTGGGCCCCATGTTAGCTACAGGCCAGCTACGCAGAGGCAGGCAATGGCAAACCGCCTCTTGCCTTGAAAACCTTATTGGGTCACTGTAAGTCAGCTGTGACTTGACGGCAAAAAAAAAAAGTGCATGATGCAACACACTTTTAAAAGGCAGAGTTATCATAAGAGTGCAGATGCAGGATTACCTATGGCCTTATTGGTTTGGGGAAATAGGAATTTGTGGGGAAAAGTGTTGAAAGAAGAAGAGACTTCCTTCCCTGCTTAACTAATGATGGATAATGTATATGTTAACTTCACGGGGGTGGGTGGGAGAGAGCATTGGATAGATTTGGTTTCGTGCATTTGGAATCCTTTGCACTGCTTCCTTTCTCATTTACCTAACAACAAGATTCTTAAGATAAATACAATGAGATAAGTACAATAAGTACATTGAGGGCCTGATCCAGCCACACTTATGCACTTGAGGTCTCATGGGTATCAATGGGAGAGAGTTAAGCACATTAGCGCTCCCAATGAAATCAAAACGATACCAGAGTCCTGATATTTGACTGGGTTGTGCACTTAGGTTTTTTTTGTTGTTATTGTTTTCAGAGGGAAGTGTCACACATATTTCTTACATTATCAATATCAGCTTTTAAACGGCTAAGGATGAAAGTATTTGGAAGGCCACCTTTAACCATATAAACCCATCCACAATTTGAGAGTGACTGGTGAATGCCCCCATTTTGTGACCCTCCATTATCTGATTAGCTATTTCTCCCTCATTATGGAGCACTTTACCTATTGAGTTTTATTTAGCCTTCTCCATCTTGGCTTTCCAACAAGATGTAAAGACCCACTTCTTCTGGAAAAAACTTTGATGTGGGGTGAGTTACTGTCCAATCCTAACTCTTAGAATTATAATGTTATTGTTTTATATTTACTATATTGCTACTGGTGTGATGCATTTTATTATTGCTGCATATTGGTATGTATGCCTTTCCCCCTTTGAGCCCTGGAGAGCTTTGTGCTTTTCTGATCAACATCTCCTGGTGGTCCCTGGCCCGAGAGACGTCCGCTTAGCCGCAACCAGGGTGAGGGCTTTTTCGGCCCTTGCCCCAGCCTGGTGGAACATGCTCCCGCTTGAGATCAGGACCCTGCAGGACTTAGCACAGTTCTACAGGGCCTGTAAAACAAAACTGTTCCATCAGGCCTTCAGTTGATGTGGTGGGTGCTCATTCTATTCTGGTCTCCCTGTCCTGTCTATAGCACTGTTGTTTGACTTTTTCCAGAGGTTGTGGCACTGAGCTGATATATAGCATTCTGATCCCATTGAGCAGAATAGGAACACTGTTATTGACAGCCAGCAGTGTCTATTAAGCTTTGGAGGGCTCCTATTGGTGTTTCCAAGGCTGAAGAATTCCACACCCCTAGTTGTTTTGAAGTTTTGTAAACAGTTTAATTGAGCAGAAACAGTCTGTCGGGAAATATATCCATTCACAAACCACCACAAACAGCATGAAGATTCATGGAATGTTCATGCTGGTCGCCCTTTCATGAACATCACTTCACGAACCACGAACCAGCCAACATTCATCAAGAACTTTAGTTCATGGGCTGGTTCGTGCCCATTCCTATGCAGTAGGTTCCAGGCTCAATCTCCAGCACAGCCAGTTAAAACGACCAGGCAGAAGATGATGTGAAAGATTTTCACTGGAGACCCTGGAAAGCCATTGTCAGTCTGAGTAGACAATACTGACCTTCATGGACCAACAGTTTGGTTCATTATGAGGTAGACTCATGTGTTCAAATGCTGGCTACCCAACTAACTCTGGTGAGCAGAGAGCCACAGACCAGAATTCTAGACCAAATGCAGGTTCCAGCTTGTGAAATCTGGTCTGCAGTTACTCTCCAGCTAGTCTTTACACTGAAATGCTAGAATCCCAGTTTAATGCAAGCCTAATCCCAGTTTGTTTGCTAGCACTACTCACAGGCTCAATCAATACCTGCTGCTGTTTCTTCAGTTAGTTCTCAATTTTTATTTTTTTGCCATCAAGTGACAGCTGACTTATGGTGACCCCATGGGGTTTTCAAGGCAAGAGACATTCAGAGGTGGTTTGCCATTGCCTGCCTCTGTATAACAACCCTGGGCTTCCTTGGTACTCTTCCATTCAAACACTGATCAGGGCCAACCTTGCTTAGCTGCTCAGATCTGACAAGATCAGGCTGTTCTGTGCTATCCAGGTCAGGGCTCAGCTCTCAGCAGCAGCAGATAAACCAGAATTTCCATGCGGACTCTGGTTAGCTTTTGTTGTTTGCTGCATTATGATTAATTCAGTAACTTGTAATTCAAACTAATCATGGTTGAGATGCCTTTGGGATCCAAACCAACAATAAATATGAGTAACACTTGGAAGAATGTATCAAAATTATAACTCCACATGGGTAGCTCTGCTAGTCCTTAGCAGGCAATAAAACAGGAGTTCTATAGCTCCTTAAAGACCAACAAAATTGATTCTCATTTAAGCTTTCGTGAGTCAGAGCTCACTTGGTTAGCTACATTGAAGTGTACCCTTCGCTGCATCTGATGAAGCAGGCTTTGATGCACAAAAGCCCATGTCGGAATAGATTTCATTGTTTTTTACTATGCTTCTGGTTTGTTTGTTTGTTTTTTTTTGGGGGGGGGTTAATTAAAATAAACAGTAAAGCCACATGGTCCATCTAGTCCAGCAAACTGTTTCACACAGTGGCCAGTTATCCTGGAGATGCAAAAAACAGGAAATAGATGTTAAAGCCTTTTCTTGATTTACCTCCTGGCACCGGTATTCAGAGGTCTACTGCCTTTGACTGTGGAGGTTCCCTTTCATCACCATGTCTAGTAGCCATTGATGGATCTCTCCTCTGGGAATTTCTCTCTCTTCTTCTTTTTTTGGATTTTTGCATTTGTGTGTGTGAATGCATGCACCCATGCTTTGAAGTCATAGCAAACTCTGGCGACTCCTATTGGGGCATGGAGGATGTTCAGAGAAGCAGCTTGATAGCCTGCCTCTGCCTCCAGGCCCTGGTATTCTTTGGAGGTCTCCCATCCAAATACTTGCCAGGGTTGGCTCTGCTTAGCTGCCGAAATCTGACAAGATCAGGGTTGCCTGGACTACCCAGGTCAGGGAGGAATTTGTCCAGATTATGATTAAGTGGTCACTCTATTGGCCTTAGGAAAAACCACGCAATGTATCTCACCAGAACCATTCCCTAGTCTCAGAGTGGCAGTCACTGGGCTTCTGACTTAACTGACACCAGGATATAATGGAAGAGGAGAGCATGAATATTTGAAACTTCTCGTTATACTGTGCTGAGCAAGGAGAAATTAGACTCACAAAAGAAATGAATATTTTTAAAAGGTCAAAAGCAGCACTGAAAATGAAGCCTTCCAACTCTCCCCCACCCTCACCTTCTTGGAGGGAAAATACTTCTGTTGGGGAAAGATAAAACTGTAACAAGTTGAAGCCCTAGGACATGAGGGAGCTTTCAACTTCCCGGCGCATGTTTCATACTGCTTGATATAGAATATTCAGAAAAACAAAAAAGCTCTTTCTTATGCCTCATTAGGCTACAGAATAAATATGAGAACACACTTGCCCCCTAGAGGGCCTGATTGATATTACGGGAGATAACATACCATGTATACATTATGCATGACCCCAGGGAGACGGCGTCATTCCTCGTCCCAAAATAGCACTGCGTTTTCCAATTCTAGCTGTCTTTTCTGCCTCTAATACACGTGTGTGCACACATACATAAACAGAATATGTCCACTGGCATCAGAAGCAGTGGTAGTTGTAGAGAAAGAGATATAAGGTGAAAAGTATCTTCACGTTTCCTTCTATGGGGAGAATTCAAAGGCCCCAAGTGCCGCTGGCTGTGGACAGAGAGAAAGTCGCGGGGGCGGGGGGGGGAGACCTACTGCTGGGACTGGGTACACATCAAAGCCATTATATGCAACAAGTTCTTTATTATCCTGTAACAAATTGACAGACTCAAATAGGTTAGTATATTTTATTCCTCCCAAGAGGAAAATATTAAATACAGTTGCTTTGGAATTTGCATCTCCTGGATGTACAATCAGAATGACTCCTTAATCCAGTACAAAATGCAGCCTATGGACATGATCCAGGCAGGTCAAGGGCTTTTGTGTCCCATTAAGTTCAATACAAAAATTAAATCCGTACTAACATTTGTTCCCATCAAAGTTTCTGGAACTCTGAAGTTCTTCGCGGTGGGGGTCTTCTTTGTTTTTAACACACTCAAGGCAGGAGTTAAGACTTTCTCTGGTGTTATTCAACAGAAATATTACTCTCATTCAAAAACTACAGGCCATTACACTGCGCTGGAGAACCTACCACCCACGAGCAATCAATAACATTGCAATTTCAGATTCTAGTCTGCATGACCTCTTCTATGGGCATCACTGATGCTGTGTGTGCCCATGGCTTTAGATTTGGCTCCTAAAGAATTGGAACCTATTAACACATCAGCTATTGGCCCCTTGCTCCTGGTGAGTGATGTGATCGATCAAAGGGGTACACTCTGTCATTGAACATAGCCAGGGGATTCCTTTTAGCACGAACACAGATTCCTTTCTGTTTAATGGATTAAGTGATTTATAAGTCTATATGCAAAGAGTAATTTCTTTACACTCTTACTCATTGTGATAGGGATCATTCAAAGGGAAATCAAGGGGAAACTTCTGTATAGTTATTTCTTGGGGTATAGGAAATTGAAAACTCAGAATTTTCCTTTTAAGGCAAGTGTATCTTGAAACGATTGAAACTGTGCTGTTCTTCTGAACTTCCATTACCTTGCATCCCCCATGAGTGAGCTATTCTGCAGGTGAATAGATGGAAATTGGCATTCACAGTTGCAGGCAAGGAAAAATGGATTGACGTTCTCTCACTTAGGATCAACTGGCACACATCTTCAGTAGGATAAAGAGGCTTGGAGTGGTGCAAAGGAAGGTAATTCCAGCTAAGCACCTGTGAATGACTGGGCCACTCACCTGAGGGAAACAAGATGTAGGGTACTGTGATTTTGTCAATGTCTAGCAAACTTTATCAACATCAGTCCTAAGCAAACTCAGAAGTCTACTAAGATCTATTCAATGGGGCTTATTCCTTAGTGTTCCTTAGCACTGACAGCAGACACAGCCTGCCTATTAAGTAGACCTAGGCAATTGTTTGGTGTACAGGTTTCGTGCGTGGACTCTTATCTGGGAGAACCAGGTTTGATTCCCCACTCGTCCACTTGCACCTGCTGATGTGACCTTGGGTCAGTCACAAGCTCTGGCACAGCTGTTCTCTCAAGGACAGTTTCTGTCAGAAGTTCTCTCAGCCCCACCTACCTCACAGGGTGTCTGTTATGGGGAGGGAAAGGGAAAGGAATTTGTAAGCCGCTCTGTGACTCCTTTGGGTAGTGAAGGGCAGGGTATAAATCCAATCTCTTCTTCTCTTCTTCTTTAGGGAGCTATGGAGGGTGGAGAGCCAGGGTTAGTCCTGAATGACAGTCTCATTGTTGTAGTATTAAGGACTAGGAGTTTTGTTTTGTTTTTAATTAAGGCAATCTCCTTTGCATTATTATTTTTCAAATTTGCTTTCTAACTTTGTATTCCAGCTTTAACGCATTGTTTATTGTATATGCAAGGTTGTTTTGTTTACACTGTTTACATAGTCAGTTTACACTGTTTGCTTTGATGCAGGGTTTATGGTATGGATTACACCATCAATGTTTATGCTTTTAATGTTGTAATCCAGCTAACAGATGATATGTTTTATGTACGTAGACCGCCTCCAGGGGTCCACGGCTAAAATAAGGAGCTTGGGCCCTGAACACAAAGGGACCTAGGATTCTAGACCACCTAGTGTCCACCAATAGCACCTCTGGTCAGAAATGTAAACCCTCCAATGGGACTGTGGGTGTGCCGGGTGGGATGTATATAGTTGGCCCTTGTGGGGCCGTTTTGCCAGTTCATGTGTGAAGCCCGCACTCCAGCCAAGCAGCCGAGGTCGCAGCCTTGAAGGCAGTTTTACAATTTGAGCCACTAGATTGCCCCTTAGCAATTTATACAGATTCAGATTGGGCCGCAAAATCAGCGACAATTTGGCTAAAATTTTGGGCCAAGCATGAATGGAAGAATGCAGAAGGGAAGCCCATAGCACATCTAGATTTATGGAAGAAAGTAGCTGACATCCTCCATGAAAGGAGGGCTCCCACGCAGATCTCCCATGTCAAAGGACATCAAAAGACAAACACCAAAACTGCCTACTGGAATGAGCAGGCAGATAAATTAGCGAAAGAGGCAGCCTGCCTTGAAATAAAAACTCCCCCGCTTGAGAAGCACACAGAGCTGCGAGCAAGCGCAGACTCCGCAGACCTGTCAAACGAACTGTCAAATCATCTGTCAAACGAACTGTCAGATGAAGCAGACACACAGCCAATTTTTGCTGTAATTACACGCAGTAAGACAAAGTCCCAACACAACCGTGAACCCCTCCCTCCCATTCACGTGGACCTGGGTGAACTACAGAGGAATGACACAGATACTTTGGACCTGTTATCCAAAGGGAAAGATCCCACGGGTAAGCTTAAAATTGAAGAGCATGAAGGAGTTATATGGGCTATAGATTCATCAGGAAAACGCCACTGGGTAGTGCCAGTAGAAGTTAGAGGAGACCTTATACAATTTATCCATGAGCAAGGTCACAGAGGCAAAGAGCCAACACTTGGAAGGGTACGTGAAGTAGGCTGGTGGCCAGGCGTCCGTGACGACGTGGACCGCTGGGTGGACAATTGTCTTGCGTGTGCCACTGTCAATGCCGACTCCTCTGGCCCAAAAGCCCCAATTCAGCACCAAAGAGTGGAAGGTCCTTGGGCTCGGATCCAAATAGATTTTATAGGTCCTCTTCCTCGCACTCGAAATGGTAATAAGTACTGTTTGACGGTCATAGACCCTTTTTCTAAATGGGTAGAAGCACTCCCCTGTAGGACCAATGATGCTCGCACAACGGCAAGGCTAATACTCAACCGCCTAGCGCCAATCTGGGGATTACCCAGGGTAATAGATTCAGATTTAGGGAGTCACTTCTGTGGGGCAGTTACCCAGGAACTGTGCAAGGCACTGGGCATCACCCAACGCTTCCACATAGCAGGGAGACCACAATCATCAGGTGCTATTGAGCGCACAAACAGGACTCTGAAAGAAGCCCTTTCTAAAGTTGTAAAGTCCACAGGAAGGAATTGGGATGAAAAACTCCCCCTAATACTCATGGCCATACGTGGTACCATGGCAAATCACGGGTACAGTCCGCACATGGTGATGACTGGTAGGAAAATGCGCCTACCAGAGGCTTTCTGGATGGAGACAGATCTGCCACCAGAGCAAGAAACCAGAGCTGTCAATGATGAATGGATCAGCCAGCTGCTTGCTGAGCTATTAAAAATCCACCTGCAGGTTGCCAAAGAGATAGGAAGAAGCACCCTTGCTGTAGACAAAAAGCTAGGATGGGTCAGGAATCCAAGGATTTGGGATCCAGGAAAACAGGTGCTCTACAGAAAATTCTCAAGGAAACAGCATGCACTCATGGCTAAGTGGGCTGGACCGGTGGAAATTGTCGCCAGGATAAGCCCTGCTGTGTATAAGGTAGCTATTCCAAGAAAGAATGGCCAGTTCTGGGAAAAATTCTTTCATTCCTCACAGCTCAAGGAATGGAAAGGAGAACCAGTCTCCCAGCCCCTGCAACAACAGCAGAACCCTGTGAGCAAACTGACAACCACTAAGGTGTACAATACTTCACCCTTTGAAGCTTTGAGTGAAACTTTTCTCTCTACTATCTTTAATGACACCTTCCTGATATAAAAATCAGAAAGTGTCATAAGGGGGGAGATAAGGCACTCACTGACACAACCACAAGCAAAGGGGGAGCAGAAGAATTAATTTTTGAATCTCCCGGAATCTCCCGGAATCTCCCGGAATCTCCAGGTAAGGTACATTGCACACAGGAAATTCCACCCCCTCTTCACTGAGACAGTAATTTTGAACAGCTGACAGCCTAAGAACTCAAGTTTTGCAGCTTGGTTCAAACAGAAGTCCGACAGGCAGCCAGTTACTGTAAGTCTTTGCAAGATCTTTTCTTTAACACAATTGTCGGATTCCCCTTTAAACACAGGGAATCCCTCCAAAATTTCAGTAGTATTGGTTTCTGGTACAATGGAACAGCTGTCGTGCTTGGAAGGCACACGGACTGTCCTGACCCCAGCCAAGCCAATGCCATCTCCTGGGCAGGAGAAATGCAAAAGATATTTTCAAGCCATGTGGTCTAGATGCTTGCAGAGTTTGTATTTAAAGAGTGCATCAGCGCCAGGAAAAGGAGAGAGCGCTCACACAAAGTTTTGTGCTCACTTCAAACTTTAAAGAGACATGTTTTGATAAGCCACCAATCTTTAGATAGCAACATTCAAAAGGATTTTGCTGTGAGGAAAAAAGGAGAGAGATCCCTTTTTCTCGGTGGTTGGGCACAGCAAAGCAAAAGCTCAGGGAACTATGCAAATTCCCCCCCCCTTTCATTAACCTGACTTCATTTACAGCAACCAGCTGGGAACCAACTCGCCACGCTCAACCGGACCCCCCCCTTCTTCACTGTGATCAACACAGGAAGACAAAAGAGCCAAATGCCCTCGAGGCAAGGCGAAACCAGCTTTGTCTCTGTGCCTGTCAGCGCAGGAATACAGCTTCAAGAGAGAGAGAGAGAGCATTTACTGATCAAGATTTGTCCTTCTAACTAATTACTACTAAAGGTATTAATATGTAGGGAATGTACTAATGATTAATGTGTACTAATTTTCTTCTGACTTTTCTGTCTCAAATTGAAGAGAAAAATGTAAGACTCTCACTCTCCATTTAAAATTCAAATAAACCTGCTGACTTGCCACCTTCCAGGGCTAAACCCAAAGGAGGACTCTGTATTTAAAGTTCTAGCAGTAAGCATTGAACTTAGAGAAACTAGAAACTTAGAGATCATCCTTATCTCATTTCTATCTAATCAATCTTTTTGCAAAACAATTATTTTTGTTTTCATTCATTTTTGGGAAAGTTTTCTTTTTAAAACAAAACTTTTATCTTTCCAGAGGAAAGCAGCTTTGGAGACTGCTCTTCTTTTTGTTCATTTTTGAAATTGCTCTATTAGAAAAGGCTCAGGTTTGAATTGCCAGCTTAAGTCAAGGACATGCAGCCTTTTCCCCTTTCTTTTGGGAAAAGGAACCCTTGATACAGTCAGCAGCCTGGAGTCTGCTTTACTCATTTTCCCCCAATTTTTCTGGACAAGGAGAGAGTTCACTTGCCAATTTTTGTAACTCCAATAGCAACCCTTGCGTGGAAGTTCATTATTTTTTTTAACAAGACAAACAACAAGTAACATTTATTCTTATTGTAAGTCTGGCTACACAAATCTAGAAGACAATGCGCAGAGTGTGTCTATCTATACGCGTATTCTTCCAGAACATGTCTAGCTTTCATCTTAGTACAAACAAGACCTCTTTGGACTATACCATGTGTTACAAGTGTATAGGAAGGTCTACGTTTTGGATTTGTTGTTTAGCTTAACTTATTCAGAATTTTCTCAGGGTAAAAATTTCTGAAAATGCTGCCAATATTAGTGTATGAATGCTTGAATGACCACTAATAATTTTTATTATGAGTCTGAATGGATTTATGAATGCAAAATGCTTGAAAAACAGCCAAAATGCTTTGTTTAATTTCATGAAATGCAGTTATTTTTGCTAACTGTACTCCTATGGTACAATGCGTTACAACAATGTGAAGGAAGAAACTGGTTTGCTATGCAAAGACATCCCCCTTCCTTTTGTCATTGAACATGTGCAAGTTCTAGACAGACATGCCATAGTTCAGTAACATTAAGGAATGGAAACTTCTTTTGTAGGAAGAAAAGAAGAAACTTGAAGACTTTTTCAGTTTACCTGTTGTGTAAATAACCAACTTGGTTCGCTTTGAGTTGACACAGCTAATGTCAAGAAAAGTGATCTGAAGAATTGAAGATGGTGTACTAAACACTGAAGAAACATGATTGTATTTCTTGCATGTTTTTCTTGTTTGTAAATAATTTCAAATGTTTACAACTACCTCCCATAATGAGGACTGCCCTCAGGGATATATGTATCAATGCAGTATAGTTTATGCTACTGATTTTTATAACTAATTTTCTAGTTTTACATGTTTGGTACAAATAGTAATGAATAATAGTCTACCTCATTAATGCTATTGGTTTAAAGCACATAATTGTTATGCCTCACCTTAGCAGTGTTAATGCACATAGCCTACGGAAAAGTCATATGCTTGTTTGCTTCCGGTGTCCGGTATTCACAGTGACAATTTGGCTTTTTGTAGGGCTAGGCATTTTTAATTTTTGGTCCATCCCCAACGAGTAGACTAGATAGATGGTCATAGGTGGAAGGAAATCTTTTCCAACTTGGATCCAGACCAGACGGGACTACATCGCCACAAGCAATGGGTTACCAACGATACTGGACTGTTGGACTTTTGTTGTTGTTTCATCATGGACTATCTGACGTGTTCCCGTTACACACGTCAACCCCACGTGTATGGAAGTCATGGCGTTCACACCGTTTCACTCAGTGAAGCCATGAAAGGGGGACTGTTAGGAGGTGAACTTTGAAAATGCTTTTATTTGTTATTTTCTGACCTGCATGCACACCAGGAATGGTGCCAGCAAGTGTCTTTGCTTTGGGAGAATGTATGCATGAGTTAATGTGACTCTCTCTGTAAAATGAGGTACCACACAGCCTGTATCTCCATGCAAATGAGGTCACAGACGTCTCTTGCACATTTACCCAGCAGCCTTTGGGAACAAGAAGCATCTCCATTACAGCCCTTCCACAGAATGTAAAAAAACAACAACTTTCCACCATTGAGGAATCTCTACCTCGCATGTACCCACAGGATGCTTGGCATTTGCATGTATAAAGACCCGGCCAGATCCATCTACATACCTAAAGGTTTCCATGCCAACCTATCTTGACACCTGGACCAAAATCCTCCCTTGTAGAAAGGTGTAGATTTTCAGCATTGCCCACCTTAGGAGGAGGGAACCCCCACATCCTTTAGCCAATGGTATAGGGATGGGATGGACCCAGAAACACCCCAAGCCAGCCCCCAGACTAACTGATAAGAGGGGGTGCAACCTTTTGTTAAGGGGTTTTTTGCTTGCTCTGACTTCTGCAGCCGCTGCTCCTTCTTCATATCAACAAGATAGCTAAGGTAACTTATTGTGGTAACTTGGAGTCGCGACCAAGGAACCATCACACATATAGCTGGCCTATCTGTGTGTAGCAAAAGTAAGGAATCCTTAGTTAGAAACAATCCTTGTTCATGAGCACTGGAAGAACCAACATCTCCTGAAGCAGATAAGTATAATTGCTTTCCCCCCTCCTGAAGACATACCTTTAGCTTAAATCCCAATATTGTTTTCCATTTCTATTGTATCTAAAAGGAACTTGAATGTATGTGTGTGTGTATCTGTTTTTGTATGACTGTAATGATAAGAACCTTCAGTAAAGAGAATCTTGATTCAAATTAAGAAACCTTTGTCAAGCATCATTCCTTGAAGAAATAGGCTTCTCAGCCGACGGACACCGGTTTCTCTGTATACATTGGCAAAAAGACCTCAAAAGTTAGTCAGCCATTGCATAGATAAGCAGTTCGGCTAACATAATCCAGCTAACAGATGATATGTTTTATGTACGTAGACCGCCTCCAGGGGTCCACGGCTAAAATAAGGAGCTTGGGCCCTGAACACAAAGGGACCTAGGATTCTAGACCACCTAGTGTCCACCAATAGCACCTCTGGTCAGAAATGTAAACCCTCCAATGGGACTGTGGGTGTGCCGGGTGGGATGTATATAGTTGGCCCTTGTGGGGCCGTTTTGCCAGTTCATGTGTGAAGTACAATAAACGCGTCTGAACGCATGTCGTTGTTCAAGTCCTCCATGCGGCGAACCCAGTACTTTACAGTATGTATTATACTATTTACTTGCACTGTTTTAGAACTATGTAATCCACCTTGAGTCTCAGCGAGAAATGGGGACGGTAAATTAAGAAAATAAAAAAATACCATTAGAACATTATTTATTTATTTAGATAATAGCATCCTACTTTCCTCACGAATGGGGACCCCCTTAGTCGCTTACAGAATCCTTCCAGCTTCTTGTCTTCCCACAGCCCTCTGAAGTAGGTTAGATGGAGAAAGAAAGTAACTGGCCCAAAGAAGCTTCTGTGGCAGAGCCGGGGTTTAAACCTGGGTCTCCCCAATCCTAGTCCCCTAAACTGCAGCTTTGTGTCAGACACAAAAGAAAGGTCACATTCACAAATATTTTCTGACGAGGTGAAGGAAAGGAAGAAAGGATATTGGCCTTTAGACACAATGGAGTAGTGTCAACCTGACCAACTTAAGATGGCAGTCAACAGCAGCTAGAGTTCCATCTGACAGAGGTTCCCAAACTTATTTGGCCTACCGCCGCCTTTTCAGAAAACAAAATTACTCAGCGCCCCCCTGGAAATCTACCTTCAATAAGTGGATAAAAAGATGCAATTTGTGGATCTGCACCTGGACCGTTCCAGCCCACCTGGTTCGTTCCAGCACCGCCCAGGGGGCGGTATTGCCCACTTTGGGAACTAGTGTGTAAAGAAAGTACAAGATGCATCTGACAAAGAGAGCTGTGTTTCTCAAAAGCTTATGCTACAGTAAAGTTTGTTAGCCTTAAAGGTACTACTGGACTTCTTACTATTTTGCAGCAACAGACTAACACGGCTAACTCCTCTGGATTCTCTACAAGTTCCATCTAGAAGAAGAAGAAGAAGGGATTCCCCACCCAGAAGAGGAGGAGGAGGAGATTGGATTAATACTCTTCCCTTCACTCGGAGTCTCAGAGTGGCTTATAAACAACTTTCCCTTCCCCTCCCCACAACAGCACCCTGTGAGGTAGGTGGGGCTGAGAGAGCTCTTTCGAGAACTGCCCTTTCAAGAATAGCTGTGACAGAACTATGGCTTGCCCAAGGTCATCCAACAGCTGCAAATGGAGGAGTGGGGAATCAAACCGGTTCTCCCAGATTAGAGTCTGCATTCTTAACCACTACACCAGGGGTGGCCAAACCTGCTTAATGTAAGAGCCACATAGAATAAACATCAGATGTTTGAGAGCCATAAGACATGAACAAATATTACATATGTTTTTATTGGAAAATATGCAAATCTGCTTTTTATTAACATTAAACGAGACTACCAAAAATAAAGACAAAAGGGGTAAAAACAGATATTGATAATGATATTCTTCTGTCCAATGATATTTGTAGACTGGGTGGGGCTTTGAGAATGTATTTAAAGTTAAAGTTGCTTTCTTTCACTGCTCCCCCCCCCCGCCTCAAGCCTACCCAGGGAGGGGAACGCTGGCTGGAGAAGGGAAGATTGAAAGGGGAGGCATACCTCGCCTTCGCTTCCCCAGCCGTCCTGCCAGGAGTCACAAAATATGTGCGAAGATCCGCATTTGGCTCTCAAGCCACAGTTTGGCCATCTCTGCACTACACCAAACTGGCTCTCTACAACTTGAGATCTCATCTTTCCTTGTCCAGGTATCCCACAGTCTCCAAGTGGGGCTCAGCCCACAGTTTGAGAACTAACTTTAAAAAAAAAATCTACATAAGGATTTTCCAGTATCCTTTGTATGTAATAAAAAATCTGTTGCTTCATCTGAAGTTCTGCATTTATTTTCACCAGGAATCTAAAAAAAACCCACTTGATTGTTCCCTTAGAATAATCAACTGTAGAAATCTGTAACCTGTACAGTCCCACCATTAGAGAAAAATATGGGGCAGGGAGAGAAATAATTCCAATCATGTAAATGAAACTATGAACAGAATATGAAATGTGGCTTTATTTAATTACATATATAAAGCCAGGCAAATTCAATTAGAGTCTGTTTATTACCAACCAAGCTCATGCTGAGAAGACGGGAAAACATCAGCTAGGGAGCTAAACATGCCTACAAACAGCAAAATCTAGGCTGAAGCCATGCAGAGAAAATGTGTTTGTTGGAGCTATATGTTATTTAAGCTGGAATGGATTTTTCTAAGATAATGAATTACAGGCGGTTCAAACTACCTTGCCACTTGATGAGCAGTAGGGAAACATATACCATGCAGGGTTGCCAGGTGTCTCACTATAGAAGGAGATCTCCTGCCAGCAGCGGCTATCATTCCCTGCTGCTTCCCAGTAGGCTGGCAGGGGGTGGAAAAATGAAACAAATTTGCCATTACATCAATAGCATGACATCATTTCTGGGGTGTACCTGGAAGTGATGTCATATCACTCTAGGATTCAGCAGAGACTCTTTGGTTTCACCACAGAGTTTTTGCTGAATCTTACAGCAACAGGACATCACTTCCAAGTTTTCCCCAGAAATGATGTCATACTGTTGGTGCAACAGCATTTTGTCACGTCCCTGCCCTCCCAGTTTCCCATCAAGTACCAGCCACCAGCCAGCAACCCCAGTACCATTGAGAGGATCATCTGTGCTAACACTAAACTGAACCTCAATGAGGGTGCACCCAACCTTGCCTACAGAGTGAACAACATCAGGAAAACTCATGAAAGGATCACAGAACAATGGGTTGGATTTGACTGGCTTTTCCAACCAGTTTTCCTCCTTTGGCCCCTGAAAACGCTTTGATGGAGAACTGTATGGACATGAGTAAGGGTATACAAAAAAAATAATAAAATAAATTGGAGTTATTTTGGATTTGGGTCTGTTGAACCCAAAAATTATATGTACACCTGAAAATACCCAAATACCAGTATCGGTATTCCACTGGTATTTGGGTCAATATTCAGGAACCTGAATACTTTCAGATCCATTATAGCCTATGGGGACCATCCCCATTAGGTATAATGGAGAATTTCACTCACCGCGGCAGTTGTGGTGCACTGCCCAAGGGATAGGAATACCTTCCCTTCACTGGGAAGTCAAATCACAGAGGCAGCCCGAGCCTGAGAGGGAAGGGAAGGTATTTAAAGTCTAAATACCTTCCCTTCACCAAGGAGTTGTACAGCAAGGGATGCAGGACTCCACCAGTAGCCAAGCCAAATAAAAGCTAAATAATATTGGCTTTTATTCAGGGGCAGCTACATCAGCAGCCAAATACAGATCTATGATCTGTATTCAACTGAATAAATATCCAGGTATTTGTTCAGCTCATTAATATACCAAGCGCACACCCCTAGACATGAGGCATATGTAAGAGGGGTCTGTAGTAAGAAGGGGAATTAAGTACAATTGATTGGAAAACCTGGTTTGAGCCCCCAGTCTTAGTGGGTCTGAGGCTTAATAACATGCCCAAGCCCAATCATTAAGCTCTGTGACTGAAAAGGGATTTGAACTTAAATGTGACTTGTCCAAGCTCACCTTTCTTTCCTACCAACACCAGGCTGGCTTCTGAATTTTTACTGTGTAGTCTGTTTAGAGTTCTGAGTGATATTTTTTTAGTTAATATTAGGTGGGAATCAGGGCCCAAACGTCATATCTCTGGTCCAAGTAGAAATCTGTAGCACAGATTCCCCTCCTTGATCCCAACCTATGGATGCAGTTTCAACAACTGTGAAATAAACATGTTATTTCTGACAGGGTATAAATAGACCACATCACGGAAATGGGTTTGCATCCCAGGAAATGTCCCAGTGGAGCCTCTAGGGGGTTTTAAATAGAGAATGTATATGTGGCTTCTCCACAGACCTAACGGAGGTGGCTCACGAAGTCAAAACTATATACTAAAATAAAACATAAAAATAATCAATGTTAAAATAAGCCATTAAAATGGTATAATCAATATACAGTGCAGCCTAAAGGGATACCCATAAAAACAGTCCTTGGGCTAAAATGAGACCATAAAAACAGCTGTAAAAAGATGGAACCTTTCAGTTAAAAGCCTAGGTAAAAAAATAAATATTTTTGGCCAGCATTTAAAAGAAAGCAAGGTAGGTACCAGGCAAGCCTCCAGAGGGAGGGAATTCCAAAGGTAAAGGGTCACTAATGAAAAAGCCCATCTGTGGTCACCACCCACCTCACCTCTACCGCCAGGGACACCGAGAGCAGGGCTTGAGAACAGGATCTTAATTGGTGGGCTGGACAGTACAGGAGGAGGCAGTTCCTCCAGTACTCCAGTACTCAAGATATTTAGGGCCATAAAGCTAAGAACAGGCAGAGAGCCAATGCAGATCATTTGGCACAGAGGTGATATGATCCAGGTAATAGCCTGGCTGCTACAATTTGGACCAATTGCTTCCTCTACATCTTGGGCCCTGGTTGGGATTCCATTATGCTAAAAAGTCAAATATTCCATCACAAAGTTGACCCATAAAGCATTAAGGCATTTTTAAAGCATATCCAATGGCAGCAGAAGATGGCATTGGGGAACCAGATGTTCTATTAAGCATTTAGAGGGAATAACAGTGCTTGATCTAAGATACTAATCAACTGATGAGATAGTACTAGTAACAGGACACCCTTGACAGTTTGTGAGCCACTTTGAGCCACTTTGAAGAGCGTGGGGAGGAATACCGCTGCAATAATTATTGTCAATATCCACTCTGGAATAATTTTTAGAAGTATGAAAGCCCTTGTTAAAAAACTCACTTCAAATTAGCTGAAGAAGCAGAAGGTGGCTTACAATGATGATTATGCTTGAGTTTCTTATATATATCATCACCTAGAACAACAAGACGAAACATTAGAAAACACTGAACTGGATCCAAAGAGCTCTTTCACATACGTTGAAGAGGAGAAGTAGGTTTCTATACCCTACTTTTCTCTACCTTATTGAGTCTCAAAGCAGCTTACAATCACCTCCCCTTCCTCTCCCCACAACACACCTTGTGAGGTAGGTGGGGCCGAAAGAGTTCTGAGAGAACTGTGACTAGCCCAAGGTCACCCAGCAGGCTTTGTGTGCAGGAGGAATGGGAAATCAAACCCGGTTCTCCAGATCAGAGTCAGCTGCTCTTAACCACCACACTACGTTTGCTCTCAGGACAGCTTCTGCGAGTGGGAGGGCATCTCTGGTTTCAGTTCCAATACCTGGATGCAGCCCACCAGTGTAGACTTGTTGATAAGGACACCGTTTCAGAATGGCATTAGCTGCAGAGACGTTCTTAGCAAGGCATAGAGACAGGGCTGGCATCAGCATACTTTCAGGTGAGGCAGCTGCCAGGCCCAGGACTTCTGGCAGGGCCCCAACATGCCCCTTCCCTGCCAACTCACTTGTGAGTGCTTTGCCCCCCATGCGTCCAGCTACACACACTGCCCAGTACCAACAAGGAAACAGCTGCAGAAACAGGGGGGGTGGAGGAAAGGGCTGCAGGCAGTGCAGCTGGCTGTGAGCTTGGGCAGTGGGAGGGCTTGTGAGCAGGGCAGGGGAAGTGTACACAGGCAGGAAGTGAGACACAGGGGTGAGTGTGTGGGATGATGGCCTCTGGGAACTCTCTTCCCATGGCCCTCAAAATCCGGAACTGGCCATGCATACAGACATAATCGTTCCCCTACACAAGGGGGTTGATGTCACCGTCATGTGACAGGCCTATTTAACAGCCAAAGTACATGTTATGCAAAATGAGGTCATAGAATTCTATTGGGAACATATATTTAGCATGCTTTCGAAATACATGCATGTAGTAAACAAGGACATAAATGGTTTAGAAGAGCCCTCTTGCTGATGAGCTAGGTGATTACACGCAGGGCACTTTTTATAAAGGGGAAACATTCAAAAATACAAAGCCCACCTGCAATCTGAAATGGCATAATCCTGCAATCTATCATTTCATCTTTCATATTGTGTAGGCTGTTTATAACAACCATCACTTATTGAATAGCATCAAGTTCATAAGCAAGAAATGGAAGTATGCCTAAGAAATAATTGCATGAATCATGGGAAAGGATTCCCTCAGTACTCCCGTCACTGAGTTTTTGAAAAGGGGCAGTGCGAGGGAGCCTTCCAAATCCATTCACAGTGGGATTCTCCACAGAATATGTGTCATGAATCATAATTTCCAAGCAGCAATGCAGCAAGCTATGTGGGCAAAGTATTTGCAAGCCAGTTTAGAACAGTCAATAGGATTCTCAATTGGTCTGCAGCAAAAGGCCCTCAATCATTAATGGAGGCTTAACACAATGGAAGACAATCTTGTTTACCTTCATGCCCCCCAAAAGCTGCAGCTGCCCATATCCACACACGAAGGGTGCTTTCAACCAGGTATTCTGCTTCGGTTTCACTGCTGAAGGGCAGAAATTGTGCGTGAGCAGGTGCATGTATCTCAATCACACAAGTTGTCTAATCCATTTTTCTTCAGTGTGTTCTCCATTTTCCTGTGGTTTTCCAAACCCGTTTGATGCAATGCTTCTCTTTGATGGGTGGAATCTGTTGGCTGAATGTCCAGACAGTTCCCTTACATTGCATTGCCTCTGCAAACCTGCACTGTCTTTGCAGACCTTATCTCCTAGCAACAAATCAGCTGTGTGTGAAGGGGCTGCTTTACTGCTGCAGGCTAAGCTGGGACTTCCGCTGTGTGTTCCTTCCAAGGGCTGACTCTGCCTTTCCCTCCTGCTTCTAGATGCTGTCTGAAATCTCTGTTTCCATCTAGCTTCAGAGAAAGACTAGGCCAACAATGAAGAAAAATTGGGGTGAGTTAGCAGTGTGAAAACGCTGTAAGCCTCTATTACAGTGATGAGGACTTCAAACCTATGAATGAGTTCCGTGAGCGCTAGAAAGTCTCTGCCAGGTGCCAGGTTCAGGTGAGCAAGATGAGTGAGCAAAAAAGTATTCAGAAGGGGAAAAGTATATCTTTTGTGAGTATAGTTACCAGCCTCAAGGTGGGCCCTGGATTTTGCCCAGAATTACAACTGATCTACAGAGATCAGGTTTTCTGACAGCTTTGGAAGACAGACTCGAGAGCATCTGAGCGCCCTCCCCTCCCCAGACTCCATCCTCCGAAGGCAGGAGGAATTTGGAGGTGGCAACCCCAGCTGTCAGCACCTTTTCCCTAGAGTCCTCTGGGGTGGCAAGTGGGGCTCAGGGGAAATGAACGTCTTTGTTCCAGACTGTCACCTTCCTTACGTGCAAGCCGCAATTCCTTCTCGGCAGTGTGAGAATGACATGCACAAAAATGTTTCCAGTCCAGTTTAAAACATTTGATTAAGAAACATTTTTTCCCCAAACGTTCAAGGATTTACAATCCAATTACCATTTGAACAGGGGACACACATCACTAATTGCTGTGCCAGTATGAGAACCTTAAAAGTTTCTATACAGATAGCATTTTGGAGTATTCACCATGGTAACTGATATGGTTTCTAGGCCTAAAATTAGCTGAAGAAGTACAGGCAATTTCCAATGAAGATTATGCCAAAAACATGAATGAAGACGATGACAGGATTCCAAAAATGCAGGGAAAGTGCCCCACAGGGTGCATAAAATCACACAGGAACAGCCTTCAGCACTGGGGAAGTTAATGCTGCCACGGGAACAAGTCGTTGTGAGCTAGGGAGATAATAGGCATATATATAAACTCACTATTGTCCTCTTTGTTCCAGGCATAGACTTGGATCCAGGGTCACATTTCCATGGACTCTCCACCTAGGTATCATAACTTTCCTTGTCCCTCCCACAGCAGCTACGGGGGGCATTTGGGGCTACTGCAGGAGAGAGGTGGCAAGAAAGCTGCAGTCTGTGGGTAGAAATCTTGGTGCCCATGGAAACGCTAATCTGGATGCAAACCTATGCCTGACCCAAAGAGAAAATAGCATGCATGTTTGTATATGCGTATTATCTCCTGGAAGTGCTAATCTGGATCCAACTCATAATAAATCCATGTTCTCAGCATCTCCTAGAGAGATCACTAGTTTGTGGGCAGAAACACCTGAGCAATGGCTTTGGATGAAATGGCAACACACCACTGAATAGATCCACACATCTGAAGGTTGGAGTTTTGGCAATTTCTTTTCACACAGATGCCACACCACCAAAACAAAGGCTCAAAGGTTGCCTTTGACGGCACAAGTACCCCTGTACAAGCGTCCACAAAAGACCACAAGACTGGCTTGCACAGTATGGGATCCATGAAGGCAATCAGGCCCCGTCAGCCTCCTAGTACTGTCTTGGCCTGCAGACTGACAGCTCCTTATTCCACCTGCAGAGCTGCTGCTCCTCCTACCCCTCTTCTGGAGATGACGTAAAGACCTGGGACTCGGAAGGGAGAAGTTACTTACTATCTTTGTCTGAAGACTGCCAGCTCCTCATTTGAGTGGTGGGGCCTGGAGATCTCCAGAGATCAGATACCCTGGAGAAAACGGCTGCTTTGGTGGGTTGACTCTATGGCGTCACATCCCTCTTGAGCAGGGCTATTTTTGTAGAAAAAACCCAGCAGGAATTCATTAGCATAATAGGCCACACCCCTGACAGCACAGCTCATTGGCATATCAGGCCACACACCCCTACCTTCCATCGGCTTGCCCGGGCACCCCGGGGGTCCCTGTAGGTGTATTCTTGCCGGTACAGTATTTTTCTCCAACTTTTCTCCAGTTTTGAATTTTGTAGTAATAGGGATATGAGCAAAATATGTTTTGATGTATCAGAATTTTAAGTGATTATATTCAGCATTTTTAATGCCTTTAACATCTGTAAGCTACTCTGAATCATGTGTTTCAGAAGAGGCGGCATATGAATATGCTAATTAAATAAATAAATATAGTAAACTCATCTGGAACAACAAAGACAGGATTGTCAAGTGTCTGAGTGGCCACTGTACATGACTGACTGGTTGTGTTGAGTTGGATGGTCCTGGATGGTCATACAGTGTCCTGGACTGACTTTGGCCACATGATCAGCATGAGAAACCAGAGACATACCAACAACAGCAGCTGCAAAAGATGTAAGAAGAGGCAATCTGAACCCACTACTAAACCTGAAGAGAGAAAGTTTGAAGAGCAAAAAAAGCCATCTGGGGTAGCAGCCAAAATTCATTGTTTTTCTGGTTGCTTATAAAGGGTTCAGAATAATGTGAATGTATTGTCCCTTGTCTTCAGAACTTAATATCACACATTTCTGATCCATTATGATGAAAAATATAGATACTTGTTGCACACCTTTTGTCATCTTTGACCTCAGCAGAATTCTACAGTTTTGCTACAAATAAATATAACAGCAAATGACAATGTGTAAGTCCACTGTAATGTCAGAACAGGACTACAGTAGTCAACCAAATGTTCCCAGAAGACCTCCAAACAGGGCACAGAGGCCAAGTTTCACTATGTTGTAGCCTCCCAGCACTGGGGACTTTCTGCCTCTGAAAATGGAGGTTCCATTTATGCATTGTGAATAATGAACCTGTACTTCATGAATTTATTTATTTATTTATGAAGAAGAGACTGGATTTATGTGTGGCCTAACATGCAAAGGAGTTCCTGCTACAAAAAAGGCCCTGGGTTTTGGACAACAAACACGGTAAACAGAATAAGAAGCAAAAGGGGGGTGTGGCTGGATGACCACACTAATGGTAACATGGAGCTGTGGCTTAATATGCTAATGAGCTGTGCTGTCAGGGGTGTGGCCTAAAATGCTAATGAGTTTCTGCTGTTGAGTGTGGCCTATTATGCTAATGAGTTCCTGCTGAGGTTTTTCTACAAAAAAAGCCCTGCTGTCCTGAATCTATTCCCCACCAGCTTCATTAGATGTTTGTGAAATCTGCTATTATGGGAGAGGTAGGGAAAAGGTTCTCTAACCACTGCATAGTTTTATAAAAGTCTAACAACACCCTCCTTGACTCTTCTTCTTTATAAACGAAAAAGTTCCAGATTCTTTAGCTGTTCCTTGTAAAAAAGGTGCTCCAACCCCTGGATCATTTGGCTTGCCCTTTTCTATCATTTTAGAGGCAGGCCAGCCAGAACCACATAAAGATATGCAGACCAGAAGTATTCCAAATGTGGGTACATCAGGTGCATTCAAAGCCATTATGACACTGGTTTGTTTTCCAGTCTCTTCCTTAATGATCCCTAGCATTGGATTTGACCTTTTCACTGCTGAGACACACACATACTAGACATTTTCACTGAGTTATTTAAGAGAATCTCAAGATACCTTTTCCTGGTCATTCTTTTGGGGTTTAATTCTGTTCCAAACTCTTACAAAAGGTGGCCAGTTAGTAATAAATTTCACCTAATGCTTTCTCATTCCTTATTATCTGGCCTTTTTTCCTGAACAGTGAGACGTAAATAGTTCCAAAGTATGAATAGTATATATGATTTTCTAAGTTCTACAATATGTTTTATCTTGCACAGGGAATGGCCCCCTTTTGGACCCAACAAATCTGGCCATGGCATAGGGTCATGGCCTAGGGCCAAACTAGTCGTGGCTTTTTATAAAAGAAACAGATCTGGCAATAACCCAACTCACTTTCCACACAGCCGGTGTGGGGAATGTCACTTCAATAATCAGTGGGAGCCCAATTCAACCTGGAACTGCAGCACAGCTGTGGGTAAGGTGAGTCAAGTCTGGGAACCTGGACCTGACCCTTTAAAAAATGGCATATTATTGTAATCCTTATAACTCACATTAAGTTTAGTTTCTGAGAAATGGAAGCTAAAAAATGGTCTAAGTAAATAAAAAATGCCAGGTGCTTGTCAACCAATCCAGTGCCCTTCAGTTAATTGGCCAGAATACTAGAAGGCAGGAACAAGTTTTCTCTTGATGAGAAATTGGGGGGGAAATGCCATTCACATATTTTCTGTTATATCTGTGTCAGCAAAAGTACAAGAAATGTTATATTGATTTTAATTCACTGTAAAAAAAATTTAAAGGGCCTACAACATCCCTAAGAAGGACAGACCTGAACACCTACTGAAATAAAGAACTGGACCTGGGTTAGTTGTATCTCTTGGAAAAGACTTTATTAGGATTCAGGACAACATTCAGTCAGCAGGTGGCGCTGTAATCATACCTAGTGATAAATATAGCCCTGGTTGTCTGTGACCATGGCTGTTTCAAATAAAATACCTCTCACCTTGTTGAACATATTTAAAGTATTTTCGGTCTTGGACAAGAAAGTTTCCACAGATTTAAATGGGACGGTTATTCATATTCTTGTCATTACTGTCCAAGATGGAACTTCTGTTTTTTGTCCGGCAAATGGGGACAAAGCTTTATAAAAATTAAGTAAAACATGAACATTTCTTTCTCTCAATTTACTACATTTACCCCAAAAGATGATCCTGAATGTAAGAAAATCTCCCTTTAAAAAGTAATACTGAACATGACCCAAACTGTATGCAAATTTAGGACGGACCCTTCTTTTTCTTGATGGCACTCCGGGGGGGGGCGGGGGAGGATGGGGACCCAGCCTTCCTTTCAAGTACATGGGGCAAACTTATCCCATCCTAAAAGCATGAGTTCAGCTATAATAAATTTAAATCCAAATAAAAAGAGAGGGTTATATCCAGGCTAAATATTCCATTAACAGAAACAGGGGCAATTTTAACCAATCCTCCCTCCCATTGCAGATCCCCAATATGCCCCGAATGTTATTCCCAAGCATCCCACCCCCCATAGCAGCATCACAGGGAGAATGATGTAAGTCAGCAAACGAATCTGATAAAAACAAGGTAAGTATTTATACATTTACAGGAGGATCATTGGAGAAAGGGAAATCACGTGAAATGTCTTCTGTTGGATCTCTAACTCTGAAGGGCCTGGCTATACACTACAAAGACCTGTCCCCACTCTCTCACACACACCCCATAACCATCTTGGTCCTATTGACTAGGCATACTCTGGGAGTCCAGCGCTCAGAACTTAATTCCCAACCATACGTGGACCTGATTCAGATCAGGACTGCTTAAGCCTGCCCTCCATGCCATTTTACTGGACTGAAACCATGCACCGGGAAACTTACCATGTACTGATGGACCACATGTAAGTTCCCACAATGGGGGGGGGAAGCAGCCCCCACAGTAGATTCTAGTCAGGAAAATGGCTCCGGGGGGGGGTTAAGCCCCCTCTCCCTGCACATCATGGTCCTGATCCAAATCATGCCTGTGCATCCCTGGGAATTACATTCTGAGCATGGAATTCCCAAATATTTGTCAGGTGTATTTGTCAGTTTCCCTCTCCCATGGAAGACCCCTGACTCCCTCTACTGCTGTTCCTGGGAGTCCCCTTTCTCCCAGGAGCAGCATCTTGGGGAGTGTTTCAGGCTGTAGTGGGAAGGGGAAGCAGGCAAGTCGTGTTCCACTGATGGAAATCCCTTCCATTTGTGGAAATCCATCCCATGGTACCACACAGAAGTGAGGAACACCATTTGGTGCAATCGACATCTTTGCTATGAAGAGTCTCTTCCTCTCATTTTTAAATCTCCTTGTATAATTTCACACTGAGCTGCATGTCAAGATGAGGCGTAGCCACGTTTTTAAACACACACACAAGAGATCTGCTCTGTGACAGCAGAGTTGCTCAAGGCTGTGCAAATGGTTCACAAATTAGGGGGCGTATTTCTAGCTCTGCACAAATCCCTTGTCTGGATGTCAGACTGCTTGCAAATTAAAAAGGGAAAGCGATGATTTTTTTTTTTTAAGAAACATCTCTAATTGCGGAAGTCATCAGCGTAAGAAATGACACATTTGCTTCTGGCAGCGACTGTTCTATCTTCTAAAAAAGAACCATGCATGCCAAGTGCCTACAAAATATAGACACAGAAGGGGCCTAACGCTGAAACTCCCACCAATTGTCACCAAATCAGCTTCTGGAAATCATATATCCGAAAGGGTAATATATGCAAAGTGAGACAAATTGTTTGCCATTATGCAAGGGTTAATTCCTAATGGAATATAAATGCCAGTACTGGGCAAAACACCATGAACTTTACTTGATATGACATTGTGCCATCATGAGTGTAGTTTTAGTGCAAATCATTAATAGTGCCACGGTTGCCACCCTCAAGGTGGCAACTGGAGATCTCCTGGAATTACAGCTGATCTCCAGGTGACAGAGATCAGTTCCCCTGGAGAAAATGGCTGCTTTGGGAGGCGGACTTAATGGCATTCTACCCTATTGAAGTCCCTCCCCTCCTCAAACCCCGCCTTCCCCCAAAGCTCCAGGAATTTCCCAGCTTGGAGCGGGCAACCTTGATCCCATGTGTTTGCAGCGATTTTGCAGCACTGCAGTTCAGCAAAGGTCATACTGTGTTTTCAGACAGCAGCTGTTGTTTTTCCTTAAGGACTCAGGAGTGAGCTAGGCCCAAAGACAAATCTGGGAACAGAAAAAATTGTTTTGTTATTTTGGGGAACATTCTAAGTTTTGACCTTGACCTTTCTCATAGGTTTCCAAAGAATTAATTCCAAAAACTAAACAGAGTGTCGGCTGGTGTGTGCTGTTCTCTTAACAACACAGTTTACATGTTATGACTGTCAGATGGAAGGTGCCTTGGGAGGCTGGAGTTTGGGGAGCATGTGATGTCACTTTCAGGGGACGCTCTAGGAATTTTATCATAAATACCATCAAGACCCTAGAGAGTAGGGAAATTCCTAGAATGTCACTATGGAGGCCATTTTTTTCACCACTCCACAATTTCTCAAGGGCAGAAGATTGGGGCTGGGAATTTTTCCCTGGACCCAAGGAATTGGGAAGCCTATACTTCACCTAGCTGACCGCACTTGAACAGCTTTCTAGGCATTTGACAACTCTTGTTTTTGCAGACCCCTTTTTAGGGCTTGGTGTTTCCATTCACTGTGGGCCACAAATCTTCTGTGTTGACTGCCTTCTTAGTTGCCCGCCTTCTTAGTTGCCCACTTGTGAAGGATTGTTGGGGCAGCATCTGATTGATTGTTAGATTTTTAACTGTAATATTTGATTTTAAGACTGTAAAATATTGACTTCATTGTACACTGTATATTAAACTATTGGAAACCACCGAGAGCCCTGCTTGCACGGAAAAGAACAGAATTTAAATTGAATGAATAAATACATGCATACGTACAATTTGGGATCTTAAACCACAGTTGCCTCTTGTCTTAGAATCCCAGTTTGTAGGCAAGGAACAAGCTTCAAACTGTAAAGTGGCTTGGATTTGGGAGTAAAATTCAACTGCGGTTTCTTTCAGATAAGGAAACGTTTAATCTCCACTGGAGTTCTGCACGTGAGCAAAGGAGGAAAAGGGAGCATATGAGCTGAAGATAAACCAGGTTAATTCTTTTCATGAACAAACCAAAGTTTGTTCCTAACCTCTTAATGCAGCCAGTATGTAACAACATCTACCTTACGTGCAGTTGTCTTATACTGAGCAGGTCCATCAGGGAACAGAGGTCAGTCTTGTCTACTTTGACTGGCAGTTGCTCTCCAGGGTCTCAGGCAGAAGTCTTTCACATCACCTTCTACATGATCCTTTTAAGTGGAGAGGCTGGGAGCTGAACCTGAGACCTTCCGCATGCAAAGCAGATGCTCTGCCCCATGGCCATGACCTCACCTCATTGCCACAAGGAATGACAAGCTGGTTCACACATGCAGAGGAATGAGGTAGCAGAGAGGTGGTAAACTGAGCTACATCACTTCAGACTGCAGGAAGAGGATCATATTTTGAAGTGCCCACCTAGGTTAGAAACACCTTGCAAGTGGAAACTGAGCACGGCAAGCAAAGGAGTAGAACCGTTCCCCACATTGTCCTCTTTCCATGGGTTCTTTTATGCACAGAAATGCTTGAAGTTGGAATCTGCTACTTGCCACCTGAAGTGGTGCAGTCCCTTCTGCCACTTCAATGCCCCTTTGTTACCTGCGTGAACCAGACTTAAATGACCTTTGGCTCGCAGATAAACCCAGTGAATATGTTCAAAAAGGCAGAGGAGCAGATGGTTACGCCTGCCTGCAAGTCAAGGCTGTGCAACACCCATTCTCTCCAACTGAGTGAAGTTTAGCTGGTGGCAAAGAAAAGGTGCTCTCCATACACTCAGGATAACTATGGGCGATTCTGCATCTAGCATTCGCTCCACATTTTCTCAACTGGGAGGAAAAAGTGCAGTTCAAAACAACATTCAAATACCTCAGGGCAACACCATACTGACTGCAAAGTCACCCCTGAACAGCCATTAAATGGCCATAAATCTATGCAGAAGGTACAATAAAATCCGATGATCAAAGAAAGCGAAAGTGGCATGGAGTGTGGAGGCAACCATAAAACCCAATGATCAAACAGAGTGAAAGCAGCATGCAATGCAGAGGGGAATTTCTGTCCCAACGTGGGTTTCGTAAAACAACGGAGGGAAAAGCCAATGCAGAATCAGCCTATATGACTTCATATGGACAGTTTCAGAGGATAACTGTGTTGGTCTGTTGTAGGAGAGCTTGATTCGAGTCCAGTAGCTCTTTGGAGACCAACGACGTTTTCCAGGTACGAGCTCCCAAGCGCCAGGGCTCCCTTTGTCAGACGCCACATCCTGATGAAGGGAGCTTTGCCTCTCGAAAGCTGATTCCCCGAACATCTTGTCGGTTTCTCAGGTGCTCCCGGACTCAGGTCTAGCCGGGCTACTTCATGCTTCAGACCACAGTCTCTAACGCCTAGAGGAGATTCTAAAATTATTCCTCGCATTCGCTTTGTTTTAATGGTGCAATCAAATTGTGGGCTTAAGAACAGATCCCCCCAAAAATAAAAATTTACAACCCACCATTTGATTAGCCAAAATTGTTCTCTGACCAACCACTTTACTGTTTGCAATATTCCACTTCCATTTTGAATATCGCAGGCCGTGACATCCCAGTTTTTCATACTGGAAGCAATGAGACGGACAAGAGATCAATCTGTGCATTTCCCTACTGAGTTACCGAAGGGAAAGAAATTTGTTTAGACCTACAAAGTGGATGCTTTAGGAACGGCTGAACCATCTGTCCTGTGCGTAAATGAAAAGGAGCAGCAGATGTTTCTGGGTCTCCCGGTGAGTTGTAAGCATCTCAGCAGCTGATGCTCCTTCCTCTCCAGAGGCTGTTAAGAGGAGAAGCCTGCTGCTTGTGACTCCGAGGACACCTGAGAGTAAAAAGGAAATCACTCTGAAGGGGAAAGAGAAAATCTCAAGCCAGCTGCCCTTGAATTTGTTCTGTGACACTGTCAGGTATGGATGCCGCTGGATTTAGATGGCGGAGGGATTGGGGTTTGGTTTGTTTTTTGAAAAGGGAGCAGGGTGCTAGCAGCTTACCTGTCTCCTTGTGTCCAAGGAGATAAGGCAGGACAGAAATGTTTTAAATAAACAAGGTTCTAAAAAACCTAGATTCAAGTCCAGCAGGAGCTTCCAGACCAACAAGATGGAATTCACTGCCACAGGAGGTGGTGGCAGCTACAAGCGTGGACAGTTTCAAGAGGAATTAGATAAACACAGGCTCTTTGTGAAGGAACTCTTTGCATAGGCACACAACCCAATGTAGTCAATCCTCCAAGAGCTTACAGTAGCCCTAAGAAGAGCTCTGTAAGCTCTTGGAGGATTGGCACATTAGGTGTGTCGCCTAATATGCAAAGGAGTTCCTGCTACAAAGAGCCCTGGATAACATATGGAGCAGAAGTCCATCAGTGGCCATTAGCCACAAGGTATAGCTAGGAACTCTCAGTCTGGGGCAGGTGATGCACTCTATTCTTGGTGCTGGGAGGGGGCAGCAGTGGGAGGGCTTCTAGTGTCCTGGCCCCACTGCTGGACCTCCTGATGGCACCTGGTATTTTTGGCCACTGGATGACAGAGTGTTGGACTAGATGGGCCATTGGCCTGATTCAACATTGGCTTCTCTTATGTTCTTAAGATTTTCAGGACAAAGTTTGAGCCCAGGGGCACCTTTAAGACCAACAAAGTTTAATTCAAAGTAGAAGCTTTCATGTACAAGCACACTTCTTCAGATACAGTGAAACAGAATTTCCTCAACCATTACATATAGGATGTGGGGGTTAGTTGCCAGGAAGTGCCAATTAGTGTCAAAACAAAGACTGAAATGGAAATGCTGCTTCAGACCAACATGGCTACCCACCTGAATCTACCTACATGGAAGATTTTCAGGGTATGAGCTTTTCAGAGTCAAAGTTCAACAAAGGGAGCTTGGAATGTCTTAAAAGCTTGTGCCTCAAAAATCTTGTCAGTCTTTAGGGTACTCCTGAACCTGAATCTAACTGTTCTACTGCAGACCAATGTGGCTACCCTCTGAAAATAAATATCTGGCACCGAGAAGCTCAACAAATCATTTTTATCCCACAGATAATACTATAACTTCCCCCTTTGTGTGTGGGGGGGTATGGATACCACTGGCCCATAACCATAACGGTACTTATAAAGCACTTCTAGTGTGCCTTACAAAAATCACTTTATTGAAATGCTTAAATCAATCCTGCAAGGTAGACCAAATGCTATAAACCCCATATTGCAGATAAGGGGCAGCAGTGAGAGAGGATGGCTTGGCTCAAAGCTACTCGCTCCGCCTGTAGTAGAACAGGTACTGAAATGAACTTCGCCGTTCAACTACAACGGCGCCACCCTTTCCCCGTCCGTTTGCCCGACGCCCGCACAACTCCCGTTCATTTAATCGTCATCAGACAGAACGGCTATCAGAAGCCGCAGTCATTAAGGGCGGGTGGCGCTTATTGGGCCGGTAACGGCACCCTGTCTGCATGAATTTCTGGGTGGCACTCCGAAGCTCTGGAAGTGATGCAACTTAGCCAATGTTGTAGTACCCAAAGGCGTAACGTTAAAAAGAACCTCGAGGAACAAGAGTGGAAAGGAGCCTTACCCTGCTATTCAATCCAGAGTTAATCCAGGGAAAAATGAATTCTTTAGGCTGGAATGTATGTCTCCATAGAGACGTCAGTGACCGCCGCAGTAAATGGAACGAGATTTGGATTTGGGCAGACTTGCCCAACAGAGAGAGTTGGTTTTTTAAAGGCTACTAATTTCTACGCATAGAGTTGGTGGGACCCCGCCGTTTGGGCAACCTACTGCCATATCCAAAGAACTAAACACGTGTGTGTGAGTACTAGGCGCCAATCCTGCACGGGCTTCCTTTGGCGAAAGGTGAGAGGCGATCGCTCAGACCGACTTGTTCCTGAGTATGTTATACGACGGCTTTCCACAAACCTGGCGGCACGCACACATACGAGCGTCAGCCTCCTCTCCGGTAGTTTCGGCGCCGCACGGCGTAGCTTTTGCAATCGGTAGCACGAGGAACGGCCTCTTCTCCCGGCTCGCCTCCCCTCCCACCCGGCTCTCGGTCCACCAAGTCACTCCAAACACTCGGGCTTGTTTGGCAACATCTCCACCCACCCACCCCTTCCCGGGCACGGCATTCCTGGCCGCCGCGGTCTGATTTGTTCCCCCGCCCGCCCATGTGACCAGCGAAGGGGCTCGGTCGCGGCTCTGCTCAGAAGTTGGGAGCCGGCGGGGCGCGGGTGATGAGCCACGCGGGGTCCAGCCGGGAAGGACTCCCTCGCAGGGGCGGCAGCTGCAGTCCAGATGTGCCGGGGCCGGAAGGCGGAGCGGCAGGTCAGAGGGTGAGGCGCGGCTCTGAACCTCGATGGGAGGTAAAATTCGAATTGTATAGAGTTCCTACGGTTCCTCCCCCGTCGGCTTATTCTAATGCGGCGCTTCCATGTTACAATAGGGATCATTCCTATTTTAATGATCGTTCGTGCCTCTATCATTCTGCTTTGCTTTCAGTGGCAATCGCCGTTGGTGTGGTGGATCTGAGCCAGCAGAGCTGTTCGTGTTTTTCATTATTTTTATCTTAGAGAGTAAAAAGTCAAAGCATCTCTGCCGTGTGTCCCGCTGCCCCCCCCCGGTTCAACCTCTTAAATTTACGTGCGAAAAAGAGATCCCGAACTGGATCCTAGTTGTTTGTTGATGAATGGGCTGGTGGATGGGAAACATTACGATCACGTTAAAGTGCTTAATATCCGGGGCAGCTGGACCCGTTTAAAAGCCAGAAAAAATCAACTGCAAAAAAAAGAGAGAGAGAGATACATAAGGGGGAGAATGTGAAGGAGGGTGATTTATTAAAATAAAGGAGTTTTAGAAGTGCCAATCTTGTTAATTAAACCAGGGGTTTAGAGATCAAATGGTGAATTAGATTGAAAAAGAATGCCTCTTAGTTATCTTGTAACTAGACTCTAGGCCTGTGCCTTTCTTTTTAATTGTGCAGAAAATAGATCCAGCAGTTATGAGCTGTCTTTTTGTTAAGCAATTTAAGGGGCTGCTTAGCTTTGGGGGAATGGTCATTGCTAAAAGTCACAGGTTTTGATTTTCTCCAGCAGTTGTACTGTATGAAGCGTTTCTGCAGAAAACAGCATCAAATTTTCTTTTAGCCAGAATGCGTCTATGTTAATTGTTAGGGAAAACAGTCACCAGGTAACATACTTTAATTCCTTGGTGCCCGATTATTTAAGTATTGTATGTAGTAAAAAGAGTGTTTGGAGCAGGGAGTCCTGAGTTCAGATCCCGTGAACTTAAGATACCACAGTCCAAGATATAGTAAAATGGTACAGAGGACTCCCCTCCCCCCAACTAGCTGAGAGATGGTGATTGGCTTAAGGTCACCCAATGACTTTTATGGTAGAGTGAGGGTTTGAACCTATGTTTTGCTGGTCCAGTTTTCTACCCAATACATCACAATGGTATAACACAAATCCATTATTAGCTTATATCCTACCACTCCACACCACAGAGTTTGAAGCCTTCCTCCAACAAAGTCTTGACATACCTTTTCCTTTCTCGAATGTCCCATGCTGTTTATTGTTTTTGACTTACACCATGACTATAAATAGCATGAATATATGAAAATCTTAATGTAAAATGATTTGCCGTGCAGTCTTGTGCCGTTATTCCAGTCTTGAGCCCACTGAAGTCAATAGGCTTAGAGTGGAGTAACTCTTTATAAAATTGCATTGCCAGTGTTGCAAATTTCTCAGTGATATCAGATATGAAAGGTAGCCCCTCTGAAGACTGCATGCCAAAATAAAATTCTAGGTTTTGTGCCAAGGAAATCCAAATTTGGCATCCAGTGACATTTTGGAAATCTGAAATAACGCTGCAGCTTTTTTATTCTAGGTCTAGTAACCAGGGGAGAGAAATAGAGATATATAGAACATAGCACCCTGGACAATTCCAAATCCTGCCTTGTATCTCCTTTTAAAGAGGCATTTCCAGAACCATAAGGGGGGGGGGTTGTCTATTTTGAAATGAAAGCTACACTGGTGAGGATTCTCCAATCTGTGTGTTTAAGCTTGGGCAGCTAAGTGGTGAATTAACAGAATACCTGGAACCCCTGATCTTAGAGCTATCAGACGGATCTCAATAATTTTTGTCTTCGTTTCAAGATGCTTGGAATTCAAGAGGCAGCTGTGTAGCCTTGTTGCCCCGGAACATACTGTTCAGTTTTGGCGTGCTTGTTTAATTTTTTTTCTCCCTCTACTAGGAGAGCAGAAGCTGCTGTTGGCAGCTGAAGGATGAAGTCTCCTCCTTGCTGTCTGTCCCTTTCTTCTGGAGTGTCTGCAGAGGAGCTGGACGAGAGCACATCCTTGGGCTCTTTCGAATCCAGCGTCTTCTGTAGCGAGGAGGAGCCCGTGTCCTTACTGCAGCAGGTGGCCCCAGCCTTGGACTGCATCACTGTCAACGTGGGAGGCGCCCGCTTTGTGCTATCCCAGCAGAAGCTGTGCTGCTACCCAGACACTCGTCTTGGCAAGCTGGCGGTGGTAGTATCGGCCACCCGGGGTGCCGCCTCCAGCCTCCTGGATCTCTGCGATGATGCCAACTTGGTGGAGAACGAATATTTCTTCGACCGGAGCTCTCAGGCATTCCGTTACATCCACAATTATTATCAGACTGGCCGGCTGCACGTCATGGATCAGCTGTGCGCGCTTTCGTTTCTGCAGGAGATCCAGTATTGGGGGCTGGATGAGCTCAGCATTGACTCTTGTTGCCGGGACAGGTGGGCGCTCGATGGTCACTGGGCAGAAATTGAGTCTGCATGTGTAAAGTGCTGTCAAGTCACAGCTGACTTACAGCAACCCTGCAGATGGACAGAGGTCCGTCTGTAAGGCAACCCTGGCCTTCCTGGTCTCCCATCCTGAGTACTAACCAGGGCTGACCCTGCTTTGCTTCTGAGTTGTTAGGAGATTGTAGGGTGGCTTAAATGCATAGCTGCAGGAGAAGGGGACATGGTTGGGAAGGGGATAAAGGAGATATGGTGAGTTGGTAGGCACTAGCAGAAGACCCAACAACATAGAGAAGGAGGCATCGGGAGAACCATAGTGGTTGTTGAATCTGGTGATGATCTGCATTGGATAAAGTAAAGATCTAGTATGGGGGTGGCCACTAGATAAGTAAACTTGCATGTGGCTGGTCATTCTTGAACACATGAAGCTGCCTTATACTGAATCAGACCTTTCATCCATCAAAGTCAGTATTGTCTCCTCAGACTGGTAGAGGCTCTCCAGGGTCTGAGGCAGAGGTCTTTCGCATCACCTACTGCCAGATCCTGTAACTGAATATGCCAAGGCTTGAATCTGGGTCGTTCTGCATACTAAGCAAAAGAAGCTCTGCCACTGAGCCACAGTCCCTCCCATTCTCCGATTGATGATTGGGGCCAGATTGAGGCGATTGAGATGATGGTCTTCACTTTGAACATCTGGCTGGTAGCAGAGGCCACAGTGTCCTTCTCCAGACATCTAGGTGGCTATATATGTGCTGTAATGGTTAAGAGCGGTCGACTCTAACCCAGAGAACCGGGTTTGATTCCCCACTTTTCCACATGAAGCCTACTATTTACCTTGGGCCAGTCACAGTTTTCTCAGAACTCTCTCAGCCCCACCTACCTTACAAGGTGCCTGTTGTGAGGAGAGGAAGGGAATGTGATTGTAAGCCACTTTGAGACTCCTTAAGGTAGATAAAAACCGGGTAAAAAGACTATTCTTCTACAGCTCTGGGATGTAATTTCTTCAGATGTTCCGAGTTCTGGTTCTTAACTTTTAAAGCTCAGAATGCCTTGGGGGCAGGGTACTTGAAGGACTGCCTACCTGTTACTGCTACCAAATAAGGTTCTCCTCACAAGCACGTTTTGTTGTGCCCCTGCCTGCCAAAGACAGAGACATTTAGTGGTGGCACCTTGTCTGTGGAAGATATTTCCTCACCTGCCACTTGACCTCCTCTGTTTTTATATCCCAAACCAAAATATTTCTTTTTACCCACACTGTTTAACTGTGGTTAGATCTTTCAACATACCATCCACTTCTAGCCTGAGGACTCTTCTAAAATAATCTGTTTAAACTGCTAAGTATTTTATGCTGTAGTTGTCACGTGACCAAGGTTTATGAATGGTGAAGTTTTTAATAATTTATTTTAATTGTTTTTATACTTCCATGCTTTTATTGTGTTTTCCTTTATGAACAGCCTCAAGCAAGTTTTCTGGACAGGAAGCATAGATTATTCCTAAATAAATCAATCATTGTTGGTTGTAGTAGTGTAACACATATGTTTGTGGTGTGGTGTTTTTGGACAGGTACTTCAGGCGGAAGGAACGGAGTGAAGACTTAGATATCAAGAGAGATACTGAAGAACTGGATGCCCACGTTGAGGAAGAGGACTTCTCTGGGAGCTTCTGCTCTGGTATCAGGCAGAAGCTTTGGGAGGTGCTGGAGAAACCAGGTTCCTCTGTAGCTGCCCGAACTTTTGGCACCATCTCCATGGCCTTTGTGATCATTTCCATCGCCAACATGGCTTTGATCTCGGTGGAACTCAGCTGGCTGCCACCGCAGCTGCTAGACATCCTGGAGTATGTGTGTATCACCTGGTTCACAGGGGAGTTTGCCTTGCGCATCCTGTGTGCTCAGAACAGGTGTCGCTTCATGAGGAACGTGGCGAACATCATAGACCTTCTGGCCATTTTGCCCTTCTATATAACACTGCTGGTGGAGAGCTTGTCTGGTGGAGGGACTTCCCAGGAACTGGAAAATATGGGGCGCATTGTGCAGGTGTTGAGGCTGCTGAGGGCTCTCCGCATGTTGAAGCTGGGCAGGCATTCCACAGGTAAATCCAAAATGCGGGAGATGCTCCTGGGGACTGAATTTCTCGGTATGTTTGGAGGAGGGGGATAGTGAAAAGAAAATTTTAGAAATCTGAAGCAAAATTCAGAGTGGCCAGGAGAATAGCCATTTTGGCTGGCCTCTGTGTGTGTGTGAGAGAGAGAGATGCTGTCAGGTTGCTTGTGACTTATCGCAATGCTATGCACTAATGACCTCCAAAGACATCCTACTGTTAACAGCCTTGCTCATGGCTTGCAAACTGAAGCCTGTGGCTTCCTGGATTGAGTCAGTCCAACACTTTTCCTGCCGCCTTCAACTTCTCTTAGCATTATTGTCTTTTCCAGTGACTCTTGTCTTCTCATAGTGTGACCAAAGCATGTTAGCCTCAGTTTGATCAATTTAGCTTTTAAGGAGAGTTCAGGCTTGATTTGATCTGGAAGCCATTTATTTGTCTTTTTGGCGGTCTGTGGTATCTGTTAAAAAAAACCTCCTCCAATACCACATTTCGAATGAATCAGTTTTCTTCCTTGGTAGTCTACCACAATGTGTGGTCGCTAAACCTGCCAGTAGCTCTGTCATGATAGCCCTCCCCAAACTAGCAGACATGTCCCTGGCCAGGTAAAGGGAAGTTGTACTGCCAAAAGGAGGGTGGACTCTTGGGGGGGGGATATCTGCTATATTTATAATGCCACCTTTCTGCCATTGCATGCAGAGGGTTTACAGTTCAAAAAAGGTGCTTGCTTTGCTCCTTGTATAAAAGATGGTTGATGTGGACCTGAACCTGAAGCCGCTAGCAGGAGCCAGGACAACCCGTGGCAGGCTAACCCATTTGGGGATGAGCACCCGGGTCCCAGGATGATTGAGCACTGGTCGACTGATACTGCTTGCTGTAGCTGGAGCAAATGTATTGGTCCCTTTGCTAGGGTAATCGGGGCATGCTGCTTTGTTCATGCATGATACAGAGCCTTCCCAAAAGCTTGATGGTGGGAAATAACACGGGTGGTTCTAGCAGAAAATCAAAACTGGAGAAAGTATGCCTGGACAGGGAGGGTTTCTCCTCTAGACCTAGGATAGAAGGAACACTGGAGAAGAAAGATCATGTCCAAATGAAAATTGTGCCATTGTGCATAGAGCAAAAGATGTGATTAGCACACTTGGGGGATGAGGCTTTTTCCCAGCAGAATTGTAAGGGGTGTGTGTAGTCATTCAGGTTAATTCTATAAAAATAAGTGCTAAAAGGACTACTTTTCTTGGAGGTAGTTGCACCCCATGCAGCAGTTGGTGCAGAAAAGTATAGTTACAAGAGGATGGCTGAAATCCTAAGAATGCTTTTCCGGGGAGTAAGCACTGTGGATTAAAATGGGGGTTACTTATGAATAGACCTGATTAGGCTTGCTTCGTGTCTTTGTGGGTGTTAAAAATGGTATCTGTGCTACTTTTGTGGCTCCTTCAAGAGTCTTGAGGGCAGACTCCACTTTGTTAGAACATCTCAGGCTTGTTCAAAGCATTTGCCCATGAGGAATGCTGCCAACACAACATTTTAGAGCAGCTGGGTCTATGCTGGAAGCCTGAAGCCTGTTTCAGATGCTTACTGAGCATGGATTCAATTCCCATGGCTCAGGAGCAGGTGCCATCTTCTGCTGGCCACCATGTGCTCATTACAATGTGCGAAATGGTCACTCCGTTTGAAGGCCCACCTGGAGAGAGAGGGCCAGTTGGTCTGGTTCCCCAAGCAAAAGTGTGAATCTGGCTTGCCAGTCTGCACTAATATGAGCCTGCCTTACACTGAGACAGACCACTGATCTGCCACGGTCAGTACAATCTATCCTGACTGGCTATGGCTCCCCAGATTCTTTGGTAGAGATCTTTGGGATCACTTAGTTCTTGTAACCTAGAGGTGCCAGGAACTGGACCTGAGACCTATTTGGCGCTCAGCCACTGAGCTATAGAAGAAGCGATTGGATTTATACCCCACCCTTCACTCAGAGTCTCAAAGTAGCTTACAATCTCCTTTCCCTTCCCCTCCCCTCCCCACAACAGACACCCTGTGAGGTAGGTGGGGCTGAGAGCGCTGAGAGAACTACCCTTGAGAGAACAGCTCTGAGAGAACTGTGACTGAGTCAATGTCGCCCAGCTGGCTGCATGTGAAGGAGGAGGAGTGGGGAATCAAACCCGGTTCTCCCAGATTAGAGTCCGTGCTCTTAACCACTACACCATACTGGCTCCTCCATAGCCCTTCCATGTTGCATGAGATAAGGGAGCAGGAAGGTGGAGATGTTCTAGTAAGCATCTAAAGTGGGTTAGGTTGCAGGAACCAGTTTGCTGCTGAAGGAGAACAAATGTTTTCGGTTGGCAGTTTGTATAAATATCCTGCTCCAGACAGATAGTCACATAGACCTCTTGCATATGCCGGTGATAGTATTACTCTCATATACACCAATAAGAATAACAAACCACAAACCTCCACATACAAAGATGATATTCCCACTGCTTCAGTGGGATTCCCTTGACACATAATATATCTTGTTAACTGATCTTGTTCTGTTAACCTCCCTGAAGTCTTCCTCCTCCCTGTCCCCATACAGTGGGGAAAGCATCACATCTCTCATCAGATACCGGATCATCTTCTGCCCTCTTGCCACTATCAGTAGATTTTGCTTTCCTATTGCCACTTTCTTCCATGTCTCCATCCCTTCCTTCTGCTACCATCTTCTCCCCCCCCCCCACATATACCACTCCTATTTATCTGCCTTCATAATTTTGCTCCCTAGGCAGAAGTTTACACCTGGTGTCTTTTAAATGACACCAAGAGGGAAACTTGAATAACCCAGATCGGATCTTATTCCAAACAAATGTTATCCTTTCTTCCACTGACTGACTCATTCCCAGTACAAGCGCATGCAAGAGAGGTAGTCGCACATACGAAGCTACCACCTTCGTCTGCAGCAGAACCTATATGTGTTGGAAATAGGCTAGATGAGCATGTGCTAGGGTGCATAGTTGAGAATGTGTTGACCAGGTCTTTGGAGCTCTGTCATTGCCCTGCATACAATGAGTGTGCTCTAAAACACCCTTAATGTGCTTCTGTGGCTGAACAAGGCAGTCAGGTCAGTGGTAGTGGTCAGGCTTTCTTAAATTGCCTGCTGTTTCTAACCTCAGAGTGTCTGTGGCTCAGTGGAAGAGCCTCTGCTTTGCATGCAGAAGATCCCAGGTTCAGTCCCCAGCTTCTCCAGTTGAAAGGACCAGATAGTAGGTGATGTGAAAGATCTCTGCCTGAGACCTTGGAGACCCATTACCCATCTTGAGTAGACAATACTGGCTTTGAGGGACCAATTCAGTGTGAGGCAGCTTCATGTGTTCAACTCTGTCAAGTTTCGAAGGACCCTGGTGTGGTCTTTTATTTTTCTTCAAACTTCTGGTCATAGTGTGGGATGCCCAGCTGTAATTAGTGAAGCCATGCAGGGCTTGAAGGGTCTTTCCTTCCCACATGATTCCCAAGGGGATTTGCAGCCACTTGGATGCACAGTTTACATTTAACAGACTGATGGGGAGTCTTGATCTCCGTTATCTCTGTTTTGGCCCTTAGGGTTCTTCTAGGGCACAGTTTGCAAACCATTCTCATACCTGGAGCCATTGCTGAACAACACTGTTCTACTGGCTGTGTTCCCTTCTGTGATATTTTTCTAAAGCACAAATAAAGATAGCAGCTACAAAATTTACTAAATTGGGTCTCATTTCCCAGGGGCCATCAAAATATCTAATAGTGAAGCTTGGCCTCTGGGGATATCTAAATGAATCGGGGCCACACTGATGCTAACCAGGTTTTTCAGGAAACTTGGAGGACTCCCAAGGTTTGTGGAAAAATCTGAAATGTAAAAAAAAAAAAAAAAGATACATTGAAGCGTGAAATCCACTCCCCCCCCCAAAAAAAAAAAACAACAAAGAGCTTGCACAGAGAATGCACCTACCTCCGGTGTAACTGCTGGTGGCTTCAGTAGCTTCCAGGATGCACAACATGCCTGGTGGCAGCTGTGGGAAAACTTGGTGAGAAAGTGGGGGGGATGGGATTCCCCCTTGTGCATGAGCCTCACAGGCCCACACTTATACTGTACCTTCCTCAGAGGTTTTCATGCTAGGTCAGCGTTGACACTGGTGCTGTGACTAGTGCTTTTCTTGGCTGCATTCACACACCATTGCATACTTTGCTGCCATGGCACTGTTGCAGTGATTTGCAGCTGAACTGTCCTGTCCACACAGGAAAACCCAGCTGCAAATGACTGTTGTAGTGCAAAGTCTATCAAACGTGGATGCAGCTTGAGTTTCTCCTTCTGCCAGCCTTCCCACACTTAGGTGTTGTGTCATTTCTTCTTCTGAAAAAGCTTTGCCCATTGTTTGGGTCCTCGCCTAACCTGCTATCTTCATGGAGGCCATTTCCAATGACTTCCTTGTAGCAGATCATCATAACCTTCTAGGTGGCCATCCATGGCACCTTCTCCTTGCCTTCCTCTCCATCCTCAGCTGCTAAATTGCCCAGTGAGGCTTGTGCATTTAGAAACTGCCTTCTCATTCCATTGCAAGGAAACTGAACCTTTCCTATATCTTTGTTTCACTGCATAAAAGTAACTATGGCAGATAGGCTTGCCAACAGTGGGTTGGGAAATTCCTGGAGATCTGAAGGCAGCGTTTGGGGAGGGCAGGAGCCTCAGCAGGGTATAATGGCATAGAGTTCACCTTTCAAGGCAGCCATTTTTAGGGGATAAACTGATCTTTGTAGTCTGGAGAGCAGTTGGAATTCTGGGAGATCTCCAGTCCCCACCTGGAGGTTGGTAACCCTGGGGAAGAACTACAAGGAACATTTATTTCACGAAGACATCCCCCTATAGAAACTGATGTTATAAACAGTCCTCTACAACCTATCAGGCTTAGAACTGTTGTGAGCATTGATACAGAATAGGTAAAATCTCTGTGGGTTTTTGGCTGCAGCTTAAGACCTAATAATAACAAACAGACAGCAAATTTGTTTCTAGGCCAAACTGTGAAGGCAGAGACTCACATGGTTGGATGTCCCTTTATATGTAGATAACAGGCATGTGAGGCGGGAGAACGGGGCAAGCTCAGTGATTTGGGGGCTCTGGGGAAAAAGATGGGGCCCTCCACATCTCCGTTATCTCATACCTCCATCACCTTTCAGTTGTTTGTTGCTGTGGCAGCGGCGGCAGGTGGCACACAGTGTGTAGGTTGGCTGCCACATGCGTTGTAGGCAAGAAGGATTGTGCACGTACTTGGCACACTACGCAGACAGACAAGGCAGGCACGGGTCCTCTCTGCTGGCAACGAGGTAGGACGGGGACATAGAGAGAGAAAGGGCACTGTGCAGTGCCCACCCACCAACCAACCAACCAAGCTGCCTGTTGGGGGCTGGCTGGCTTGATAGGAGAATGAGTGGGTGGGCACTGCATAGCACAGCACTCCTTTTCCCTTGTCCCTCACCTCAATTCAATCGCTGCATGCTTGATTAGGGCAGTTGAACAGCAGTTGGGGAGCCCTGCTGCCTCTTGAGTTGTTGCTGTGGCAGAGAGGGGAGGTGGGGCAGCCAAGGTGGCTTATGGCAGTCATGCCTCCCCCCATTTCTGTCCCTTGCCTCTGCCTCTTTCGTCAACCCCCTCCCTGGGCCGGTGTGGCGCCCAAGATAGTTGCCCTGGTTACCCCATAGCTAATACCACTAGTGAGGAAGAAAGTCAGTGTATTCCTCTCCCTTTCCCCCCAATTTCCAGTTTACAGTACACATTTTTTGTTTTTGCACAGAGAAGCGTTCAGAAGTGTGAGTGGTGGTTTGAAGAGAGATAGGCCCAAAACAGGATTGCCATTGCAGCTGATGGTTGTGAGAACTCGGCCTCACTCAGATTAATTAAAACTGATCTGCCACACCCTCCTGCTGAAGTTGGTAAGGATAAGGATATCATCTTAAGAGCTAGATATCATAAGGAACCACTTTGGTGTAGTGGTTAGGAGTGTGGACTTTAATCTGGGAGAACCGGGTTTTTACAACATATTTTATTAATTTTCAAATAGAACAAGAAAAAATTAAACATTAAAACATCAAGTGTATACAAGATGCCATCAGCATAATATTACATAGACAAGTAGGTTAGAAACAGTAAGAAATAGGATGATGAGGGGAGAACTGGGTTTGATTCCCCACTCCTCCACATGCAGATCCTGGTGTGACCTTGGGTCAGTCATAAGTTCTTTCAGAGCTGTTCTCTCAAGGGCAGTTCTCGAAAGAGCTCTCTCAGCCCCACCTACCTCACAGGGTGTCTGTTGTGGGATGGGGAAGGGAAAGGAGATTGTAAGCTGCTCTGAGGCCTCGAGTGAAGGGCGGGATAAAAATCCAATCTCCTCTTCTTCTCTTCTAAAGAAATCATAAGAGAGCTGGATTCAAGTCCAGTAGCACCTTAGAGACTACTAAGATTTTCTGGATCTAAGCATTTAGGATTCAGCACTCCTTTTTCTCAGATATCTGGACTCAAATCTAGCTCTTCTGCTGCAGACCAACACTCTGAAACGATACTTTGGTAAGGATACCATAATTTCATTACTATTGACATTAAACTGGACTCGCATTGGAAGCCATTTGCCTGGAGACAAATGGATGGCTCCATGGACTGTACTATTTTGAGCAGTTTGCAGAAACGTTAATCATTCTGTTCCTTTTCAGGAAGTAAATGAAGGAGATGAAATGATCAGATCAGAAAGGCATAAGAGCATTCTGTTTTCAGGAAGATGACTCAAAACATCATCCTGAAGTGACCGGTTATGTGGCATAATGGTTAAACACGGTGAAGTGTTTCAGAGTGGCAGACTCTAATCCAGAGAACCGCGTTTGATTCCTGACTCCTCCACATGAAACCTGATGGGTGATCCTGGGCCAGTCACAATTCTCTCAGAACTCTCAGCCCAACCTACTGCACATGGTGCCCGTTGTGGGGAGAGGAAGGGAAGGCGATCGTAAGCCACTTTGAGACTCCTTACGGTAGAGAAAAGCAGGGTATAAAAGCCTACTGTTCTTCTTTTTTATCTTGCCATTCCTCCAAAATGGTCAGATTAGACTATATTCATCTCATCCTCCTGTTTATCCTCACAGCAGCCTGTGAGGTTAAGCTCAGATAGAGTGACTGGCCTATAGTCTCCCACTCATCTTCATAGCTGAGTAGGATTTGAACTTGAATCTGCCAGTTCTAGTCCCTCCCAGTGGTGCTTGTGGACAACCACATTTGTAATTACCATCAGCTCAGAGAGCGACATTTACTTCCATCCCTGGGAGAGTTGCAGCTTCAAGAACCAGCCACAAGCCCCACTGGGCAAAGGCCTTGGCCAGTTTTCCTGAAATATGAGACAAGTGCCACATTTGGAGGAAATGGTCTTCAGAAGAGCCATTAGTGGCTCCCAAGTGAGTATCCCTGCTCTAGCGACTCCATCACTGTGTTGGCTACATTCCGGAATTCTTGCAGGAAGAAAAAGAAAAGACTAGAACTCTAATAGTTTAGAACGCTGCTGCGTATAGTGCAGACTCGCAGATAGATCCCCATGGAGATAGATGAAGATGGGTAGCCGTGTTAATCTGTCTGAAGCAGTGGAAAAGATATCTGAAGAAGAGAGTAGTGACTCACCAAAGCTCATACCCTACCACAAATTTTGTTAGTTTTTAAGGTGCTACTGGACTCTTTTCTACAGATAAGTCCTCAGTTTTTCAGTAGCCTAACAGGCCACACATGTCTCCGTTGTTTGTGATGTGGGAGAGAAATGTGCTAATTTTTTGTGAGGCATGCTGGTAGCTTGGAGGCAGCTTTTGCCAGAAGTGACTCAGAGGTCAGATGCTACATGTGACCCAGCAACGGACATAGCAATGCCAGATGTTCTCACATTAAGCATTTCATTCTGCTTCATATTCGTGTTGATGGGAAAGCGGCCAAATTTTACAGTTGCAGACTGAGGAATCATGTACAGTACTTGGAACTGACAGAGAGAAATGTCTAGGATCAGAATTGGTGGCAAAATAAAAAAAAATGGCTTCTACAAAGTGAGGGCCTTTACCTACAATGCCTCCATGAGTTGCAGAGATCAGGTCATGTTCTAGAACATGTTGCAGCCACACAAACAATTACCGGTTTTGCTCCATCAGACCACCGCCTGTTACCACTTTGATGCATCTTGCTATGTTCTCTGGAGTCTGCTGCTATACGGTTCACAGCATTCCTCTCTTAGGCAGATTGTGACGAATCAAAAACTCTCTGAGCCATTTTCCACTTGGAGGTAATGGTCTTTTTCAGCTGTAAATTTAGAGAGAGCTACAAAGCTTGACGTAGATACTTGATGTGGATAACATTTTTTAAAAAAAAATGAGAAGAAATATCTCATTAATTTGAACTAGCAGCTCCAATTTAATCTAGAAAACTAGGGGTTTTTTTTCTTCTTCTTTTACAGAAAGCCTTGGTATTCCTTTTCAAAATCGTTGGGCTTTGAAGTTGTAGTCTGTCAGCTGCCAACAAAGTCCTCCCTGCATACCCACATTGGTTTAGGCTGCCATTGTTATAATGATGGTATAGTTTCCCGCAGTGTCTCTCTTTCCTATATATCTGGAGAATAGTTACATAGGTGCCACAAGTCACAGCCGATTTATGGCAACCCCAGCAAGGGGTGTTCAGTGCAAGTGAGAAGCAGAGGTGGTTTGCCATTGCCTTCCTCTACAGAGTCTTCCTTGGTGGTCTCTCATCCAAGTACCGACCCTGCTTAGCTTCTGAGATCTGACAAGATCAGGCTACATCATGCTGCCTTTCATTCCTGGTGAACAGTTAAGTGTGCTTAATGCAAACTTGGCTAGGAGTCTTGTTGGAAGTGGAGGACTGTACACTGCTTTCTGCCTCAGATTTCAGAGCCAGCACCATAGATTTAGATAGAGAGGGGTCAGGACATACAGAGAATCCTTTCGAGAGCCAGTTTGGTGCAGTGGTTAGTAACGCGGACTCTCATCTGGGGGAAGCAGGTTTGATTCCCCACTCCTCCACATGCAGATGCTGGTGTGACCTTGGTTCAGTCTTAAGTTCTTTCAGAGCTCTTCTCTCAAGGGCAGTTCTCGAGAGAGCTCTCTCAGCCCCGCCTACCTCACAGGGTGTCTGTTGTAGGGAGGGGAAGGGAAAAGATTGTAAGTTGCTCTGAGACTCCAAGTGAAGGGCGGGGTATAAATCCAACAATGGTGATGATGATGATTACTAAACCACTCTGAAACTCCTTTGGGTAGTGAAGGGCGGGGTATAAATCTAATCTCTTCTTCTTTCCTTCCTGCTATCTGATATTATCCCTTTGAAGTAGAATGCTATTCTTAAAGACAAAACTTCCTTCTTTCTGACTTAATCTTTCTCTCTCTCTCTCTCTCTCTCTCTCTCTCTCTCTCTCTCTCTCTCTCACACACACACACACACACACACACACACACACACACACACACATACAGGAGGAGCACGCTCTCCATCTTTGATACCATGGATGCAGGACATGCATTCTGCATCTGCATCCATTCTAGCTAGTTAGATTAGATTCTATCCCTGTCTCTCATCTATATTATTCTAGAATGTAGTTCCCTGAATAAGGACCCTTATTAGTTTGAAACTGACAAGTGGCTCCATGTAACTTTGTATCTGCACCAGCACACATAGTACAGAGAAGCTGCTGCTGCCTGTAAGTCTTGCGCAATCTGCTATGTAATAGACATTCCTGGCTATACCATACAAGTGAATCTAACAAGTCTGACAGTTCCATTCTTAAACAGAATCAGTGAGTTTGGAAGGGTGTAGCTCTGTTTAGGATTTGCAGGTCAACCGTGCAATCCTATGCTGAGTTACTCTGCACTGGATTGCACTGTAAAGATAGGATCAGGGTGGCCTAATACACGTCTGTATGTTGATCAGGGACTCGCGGTTGAATATGTGAACTGCAGGCACAAACAGGAATTAATTGGTAGTGTTATTAGCTGTTCTGGAGGTCAAAAGGGGTCACTGGAAGAGTGGGCTTATAAATGCTTTTAAATAAATTGCGATATCTGCAGAAGTGAAAGCTGTGTATGTTGTGATGGATCTGAGATGGCAGGATTCACACATGCTCTGCAGCGCTTAATGTTGGGACCCTGGTGAGTGTGAATATAGTACGGTAAATTTCGGCAGATATACAACTGTACTACCTACATGGATGAATTAGTGTAGAGCTTAGAAGAGCCCGAGCGCTCTCCTCCTACACGCACGCTATTATTGGATCACTTCCATGAATGGCTGGGGGGAGGGAGAGGACGGTGAGTGCCCCATATCTATTTCACGGCTTTTTTTATCCTGTCCTTTCTCCAAGGAGCTCAAGGCAAAGAACACAGGATTGGATCCAAACGGCTTTTCTGATAAGACTGTGCTGGGGATTGTAGGACCTGCAGGGACAAAAGTGATGTGGGATGGGAGCTGCCGTAAGGAGGAGAATGGGGTTAGAGCGAACTGGACTGATCCAACCCAGAATTCTTCTCCCCCCAATCCAATTTGTCTTTACAATAACCCTGGGAGGGAGGGAGGGAGGTTAGGCTGAAATGGGGAAACTGTTGCAAGGTCTGCTTAGTGGCAGAGGGGGGATCTGAACCTAGGTCTCTTCAGTCTGGAATTCTAATTACTGCATCACACTGGTGTTCATAATCCCCACTCAGTTCCCTTATGCCAACATGCTGTTCCCATCCAGGATTGTCTCTGAAGTATGCTACGGGTTAATCATCATAGCACAAGTCCCTGAAAGGTATTTTCTCGGTGCCTTCTCAAGTCTGAATTGCGCTGCTGTACATGGTATCCTATGAAGGCTGTGATCTCAAGGACACACATTTTCAGCTGCTTCCGTTGAAATTCATTTGGGAAGTGTAGGAGATCAAGGTCAGGTATTCTGCACTGAAGAGAATTTTTAAAAGCAGGAGTGGGAGATTACGCAGTAGAGCTAAGGACTCCGAGGGAACTCAAATGGATCCTGAGCCAGCTTTGAAAGGGCAGATGCTAATGTGAATTTGACAGAACTGTTGCATCCAAGACACAAGAAGAATCTGTTCTGCCTTGCTGAATGCTGGTTAACTCCCAACTGCCGTGGCTACAGAACTGAAGGTTGTTGGTTTTCCTCCCTGCCACCTAATGCAAAGTGCGGAGGGGAGCCTTTGCCAACCTCCCATCGGAAGACTTAAAGACAGGCAAACAAGGGCAGTGGGGTGATAATTGCGGTTGATTGCCTGGCCAGTGGGGGCAGCACGGGATGCTCGGCATGCCTTCCTGCTGATCTAGCCTCACTTTTGGAGCTTCCTACCCCTCCCTCCCTGGGTAGTGGTGTGGGATTAGCTGTCTGCTGCAGAGCCCGATGGGAATTTTTTAGATTCCCTTCGAAACAGCCAGGAAAGGGAACCTTTTTACATAGGCCTGCTCCATTAAGGACTGGCTCGGCCTTTCTGGAGTTGGCAAGATTAGGGCAGGCTGACGCTTGTTGTGTAGACTGGCAACAAGCACCCTGAGGTAGCGAAAGGTGGGGCGAGACAACAATGCAGCCATCCCTGAGCTGAAAGGAGGACATGGGGAGGTAAATCCCTCAGTGCTGAACACTAGCTCTTGTTTTTTATTTATTCTTTTGAATTATTTTTTTTATTTATTTTCCCACATAAATACGTACATGAACCAAGTGTTACCATCTTACCATTATGCAACCTGCAAAGTCACCAGAGTGACTCTACCATATATTATAACAGTTTTCCAATATCTCATTTAACAGTAATGTGCCTGCTGCTGGGATTCTGCGTGAAGAGAGTGAGTTTTCAAGCGCACTTCACAAGATTTAGTAGACACTAGTTCAGTGGTTCTCAGCTGAAGGGTCGTGTACCATCAGTGGGATTCAGAAGTAGGCTAGGACAGTTTCTGCAGTACATCCTTACTGCTCTGAAGCTCCACAGGAAAGTCTGTTTTAATGCTGCAAGTCTGTGACACTACTTCTGCAGTAGAGCCTTTCCCACGGTATTTCCTTTGCTTATCACGAGTCCCCACACTTGCTCAGGGAAGGTTGCACATAAGTGAACCCCCCCCTCCCCAGAAAAGATTTACTTCATTACAGTGTTCTGTGCAGTTCTTATTCACAGTAAAATGTGAAGCCCTTTTTTAAAAAAAATTGTGTAGGAAGCACTAACATTGGAATGCAATATAAGTAGCATAATGACGCAATTGCCTCGGACAATTAAAAGACAAAGAAAAGAAATGGAAACAATAAGCTAATTATCCAGAAACTGTTCCACAGTAACTTGGGGTTGGCAGGTGGGACGTACAAATGTGGAGGGCAGGAGGGGGCAGACCTCAGGTTGAAAAACACTGGAAAAGAAAGATTTCCCCACTGGGTTGACACGGGTTCAATGCTGGGATTACAGAAATTTCCCGGAAACAGGATTCGGATGCTTCACAGCAAGAGGAGGGAATGTTCATTTTTATTCCAGGGAGGGCAGAATCATCGGCGGAAACCAGGGAAAGCTGCAGGTGAATAGAAGTGCAGGCGTAGGGAAATCTGACACTGTGGAATAGGTCTAGGTGGAACTCAAGGTTTTCATAACGGTTACTAAAAACTTACTGTCCCTCAATCCCCAAGTCCACTGGTAATCTGGACATACCACCTGCTACCAACCCTACCTGCTACCATGGACTATCCTTTTGTGATCTTTTGGCATGCTAATAGTAGCCTTGAACACTCCAAGTGTTCCCCCCTGCTTACCAGCAGATGTTTTTGATGAACCACTCCCTGCCAACCCCACCTGCCATGGATTATCCACTGTACCTCTGCCCCTCCCCCATGCACTTTAGTTTAGCTATAGCAGCAGAAATTATACTGAGCCAGTTTGGTGTAGTGGTTAAGAGCAGCAGACTCTGATCTGGAGAACTGAGTTTGATTCCACACTTCTCCACATGCAGCTGCTTGTGACGTTGGGTCAGTCACAGTTCTGTCATAGCTGTTCTCTCAAGAGCAGTTCTCTCAGAGCTCTCTCAGCTCCACCTACCTCACAAGGTATCTGTTGAGGGGAGAGGAAGGGAAGGGGATTGTAAGCCGCTCTGAGACTCCAAGTGAAGGACAGGGTATAAATCCCATTGTTGTTATTAAATCCCACTGTTGTTGTTGTTATTTTCAACTATTAAGAAAATCATTAATTTGGTTGGTTTGTGTTTTAAAGCTGTAGCCATTAATAATACATACACAAGTGCCATTAAGTCACAACCAATTTATAGTGATCCCAGCAAGGAGTTTCGAGGGAAGCAAGAAGCAGGTTTGCCACTGCCTTCCTCTGCAGGGTCTTCCTTGGTGGTCTCCCATCCAAGCACTGACCTTTCTTAGCTTCCAAGATCTGATGAGACCAGCCTTATACAATGCTACTTTCCTTCCCGGTTCTAACAATACTACTGCAATTTGTTATCTCCTTAAAACTTACTGTAAATGATAAATATAACAGCAGAATGCCTGTATAAATGTCTTTCTCAGAAAAAATAGGCTTTTTGTTTCCCTCATGGTGGAACCCAGGTTCTTTGACCAAGTGATTGGTGGGCAGTGTTTCCTCTAAGCTGAGTTAGTGTGAGCTAGCTCACAGGTTTTTAGCCTCCAGCTCACACATTTTTGTCTTGGCTCAGGAAGGATGGTTCCAGAGCAAACTAACTTATGCAGCAGCCCAATCACTTGCTCACAACTTTAATGCCAGTAGCTCACAAAGTAGAATTTTTGCTCACGAGACTCCACAGCTTAGAGGGAACACTGTTGGTGGGCCACAAGATATGAAAAGTTGAGAACCACTTCTCTAGTTAACCCATATAATTGGGCCAGTTATCTTTTTTCAGGATAAGGGTGCAGTCTCAAGTTTCCCCCTTTTTATCTCCTCAAGAGCATGAAACAATTGATGGCCTGTCTTAACATTCCAGGTTTGCGGTCTCTAGGAATGACCATCGCGCAGTGCTACGAAGAAGTTGGCATGCTTCTCCTTTTCCTCTCGGTGGGGATCTCGATCTTTTCCACCATAGAGTATTTTGCTGAACAGGGTGTCCATGGCACGACGTTCACAAGTGTGCCCTGTGCTTGGTGGTGGGCAACGACCTCCATGACGACTGTTGGCTACGGAGACATCAGACCGGACACAATGATTGGCAAGATTGTGGCGTTTGTGTGTATACTGTCAGGAATACTGGTCTTGGCTTTGCCCATCGCCATCATCAACGACCGCTTCTCTGCTTGCTACTTTACCCTGAAGATCAAGGAAGCTGCTCTCCGCCAACGCGAGGCCTTGAAGAAGCTAACCAAGAACATGTCCAGTGACTCCAACGTCAGTGTTAATTTACGAGACATATATGCGCGAAGCATCATGGACCTGCTGAGACTCAAAAGTCGAGAGAGAACAAGTACCAGGAGCAGTGGTGGAGATGAGTTTTGGTTTTAATTTTTTAAAATTTAATTTTTCAGTGGATGTCCAATGTTATGATAGCCTTGATGATACACTGTTAAGCAGAAGGCGAACGATCGTTTCTGTTCCTTTCCTAACAACTTTGCTTTCTACGTTGCTGAACGTCCAAAGGAATATTACAAGCAAAAACTCTCAGGGTACATTGATGCGAACAGATTATACTTTTCATCGGAACAAAATAGTGGCTCTGTTCATGTAGAACAGTACTTCAGACCTTTGACTCTAATTCTTATGTTTGTTCTAATATGCAGGAATAAAATTCTACCCAAAAAAGAACAAAACTTGCTTGGTTTTGAATATTAAAAATAACAGAACAAGGAAAATACATGAATATTCAAAAGATTTAAAAGGTTCAGATAAATTGTGAGGATAAATTATGGCTTTTTATATTTATGTATTTAGTTATTTATTTACTGGATTTTTATTCCACCCTTCCCTGCAAGCAGGGCTCAGAGTGGCTCACAACAATTAAAAGTACAAATAAAACAAACCTTCTACAGTTATACAATGAATAATCAAATCCAGATGGCCCATAAATGTAGGGCACATGTCCTGAATCGAACAATGGGCAGTGGGCAATCACCCCCCAGGGTCAGTGAACATACCAGGTCTGGGGGGTGGAGCAGGGGAGGCCAAAATAACACCCATCACCTCAACCAAAGGCCTTGTTGAACATCTCCATTTTACAGGCCCTGCAGAACTGAAGCAAATCCCACAGGGCCCTGATCTCATCTGGGAAAGTGTTGTACCAGGCCAGGGCCAGAGCTGAAAAGGCTCTGACTCTGGTCAAAGTTAAACGGATTGCATTTTTGTAGTGGGGAAACAAGCCAAGGCAGGTAATAGTCACATATTTACCTCTCCGCTGAACTATTGGTGTCTGGTATCTCCACATGAACAAAGGTTTGCAAGGTCTAACATATGCCAGTGTGCAGCTTTCACAATCCACATATGATGGCCTGTTAATTCCAAGTGATGTTCCTCTTTAGACTTATGATGGAAAAGACAGTAGCTCATGTAATATCACAATGGCCCCAAGTTCTAAGTACAGTGGTTGTCTTAAGGTTTCAAATCCTTTTCTTCCTTAGTCAATTGTTTGTGCCTCTTTATCCACCTTTGTTTCTTTTCTTTCTAAATCTGTTGTCTCCACAAGTCCTCACTAATAAGGGTCTTTTTTCTGATGTCCTCCTTTTAACATTATCCCTGTTCACATATTACAATGAATGCACATTCATCCTGCCTGGACTTGCATACCTGTGTTTGTAAGAAAAAGCTGGTGCATGTTTACAAATTAAACCAGGAAACAGTACCTGGATAAATGTGAGGTTTGTATCATATGTTCAGCTGTACGTGCGTTGACTATAACATGAGAATTCTTCAGCACACATACCAACAAGTGTACACTGTGCACGGACTGTATGTGCATTCATTGTAACTTGTGAATAGGGCTGTTAGCTCTTCAGAAACCACTTCAGCATGTCCAATTACCATCTTTTCCTCTGTCGTGACAATCAAATGTCATGTGGGAGAAGCAAGTGAATTACACCTGCATTGTTCCACCTGGGAGTTGCGACGGAGTTGTTGTGCAAAGAACCTATTGTGGAATCCTCCTGATACTGCTATAGAATCAAAATGAGATTTGCCGAAGCAGTAAAGACATCATTTTTATAGGCTTCTTATTTGCCAGTCTGCCTCAAAGTATACTTATTTTGCAAGCTGTTATCTATATTCACACTCTGATTTAAGCAACCTTTTCAAAAAGTCTGGAGGTACAGCTAGTACTTTCTCCCACAAAATTAGAGTGATTAACATATGAAATTCACTGCCACAGGAGGTGGTGGCAGCTACAAGCATGGACAGTTTCAAGAGGGAATTAGACAAATATATGGAGCAGTGGTCCATCAGTGGCTATTAGCCACAGGGTATAGATGGGAACTCTCAGTCTGGGGCAGGTGATACACTCTATTCTTGGTGCTGGAGGGGGCAGCAGTGGGAGGGCTTCTGGTGTTCTGGCCCTACTGGTGGACCTCCTGATGGCACGTGGTATTTTTGGCCGCTGTGTGACAGAGTGTTGGATTGGATAGGCCATTGGCCTGATTCAACATTGGCTTCTCTTATGTTCTTATGTAGAAGGTTGCTTTTCATTCTTACAGGAAAGTAAAACACACATGGAAATCCTGTTGTCATGATGGGTACCTGGTGGTGACAGAAAGTGCTGTCAAGTTGCAGCTGACTTATGGTGACCTCAAAGGATTTTCAAGGCAGGAGACATCCAGAGGTCGTTTGCCATTGCCTGCCTCTGCATAGCAACCCTGGGCCTCCTTAGTGGTCTCCCATCCAAGTCCTGATCAGTGCCAACCTTGTTTAGCTTCCAAGATCTGATGAGATCAGGTGAACCTGGGCCATCCAGGTCAGGGCGATGGATCCCTAGAAAGGCCAAAATTGTAAATGGTATCCACTGTATTGCCTGGGAGTATCTTTGTACCACCATCATCTGGCCCATCACAATGACCAGCTTTTCTCTTGTAGCTTCAATAAAGCAGCACTTTTGTACAGAGCAGACAGAAAATATCAAACTAAGGGGCAGAAGGGCCACACTGAGGGCTTGGCTTTATGCATTTTTATACTGCAGTTCAGCCTTTAGGGAAGTTATCAGTAAAGCACAAGGACGGAGCTTTCTCTGTTGACTTGGAAGCAGTTATCGGCTCATTTCTTCCAAATAGTTCCACTAAGGGCAATAGGACTGTTTTCAAGTCAATGAATTAGGGACTTCATCTCCTTTGGTTTCTTGAGTTCGAGAGTCTAGATGCTCTTTTCACTACATGCCGAAAATAAAAGGGATATGCATGTGCAACGAGCAGCCATTTAGCAGCTCACTAATTGCACAGCATGCATTATTCAAGACTCCCAATCTACACTCATTTTCTCAGTACTTAAAAAGAGTCCAAAAGGCTTCCGTCAAGGAACACTCAGTAACTGCATCCTGAATTATTGATCAAAATACCTGCCCTGCTTACTGAAAGCACCCTGTGAGAGCACGGGTGCCATCAGAAATAACTCCACAGATATCCGCCCAACTTGTGAGGCAAGTAAGAAAATGGCAAGACGTTGAACAACGACCTGGTCCAAATCATGCCAGATTTGAGCAAGACCCCCAATGGTGGCTATTAGAAAACATTACAGCCATCTGACCAAGCGAGCTCTGACTCTCAAAAACTTATATCAAGGAAATCTTGTTTGTCTTTAAGGTGCTACTGGACTCGAACTTGGCTCAAATTACAGCCACGTTACCAAAGAAAGAAGCAGAGCTCCCATTTTCTGCTGGGCAAACCAGGAGCTATTTTAGCAAAGTACAATGTGGAGCTGTCTCCAAGACCAATGCCCTTCTCCTCCTTGATGCTATCAATTAATTACTATTGCCCTCCTGCCTCTCAGAGAGCAACCATGAGAACAAGATAGACTTGAATGAAGAGTTAAGGTAGTGAATGATTTGAGGGTTAGCATAGGCCAGTTAGTGAGAACACCATGGCAGAGGCTGCAGGTGGAGGAATGGAAGATCACACTATGAAATACTTATTATACAAATGGTGGCCCATGATATTCATGGGGAAGAATCCCTCTCCCCTCAACTCACCACCCTCATCGCTGCTGCAGCCAACATGGCTGCCATCAACCACTCACCCCACCACTGTCTACAGGTAGGGATGTCAGCCTCCAGGTGGGACCTGGGGATCCCCCAGAATTACAGCTCATCTCCAGACCATAGAGATCAGTTCCCCCTGGAGAAAATGGATGCTTTGGAGGGTGGACTCTACGGCATTGTACCCCACTGAGTTCCCTGTCCTCCCCAGGATCCATCTCCAAATCTCCAGGAGTTTCCCAACCTGGATCTGTGAACCCTACCTGCCCATCCCCTGCCAGTGACCAGGGAGGACGTGGCAACCCTACCTACAGGCACAGCTCCTGGTCTCCACCAGGCCTGCTGAAGCTTCTGTTCCCCCTTCCCTCCAGCTTTCATCTCCAAGGCTGCCACAACTCCCACCCCCGGCACTGCCAACAACTCCAGCAGGCCCAGTGCAGCTCCCAGCTTTGCTTCCAGGTCCACTGCAACTTTTCCCCATTGCTGCTGTGGTCACCAGGGCTGCCACAGCTCCTATCCACCCCCCACCATCGCTGCCAACCTCACCAGGCACAGTATGCCTCCCAGTCTCCACTGCTGGGCCTGCCACAGCTCCTTCCCATTGCTGCAACTGTTGCTAGGGTCACCAGAGCTCCTGGGCACCCCACTACCACCATCGCTGTCACTGCCACCAATGTCTGGAAGAGGTATGTGCCCATGAGCAGACAATGGTGTATCCTATTTGGTTGTAGCAATTAAGGAGATTCCTAAGGCACAGTTGATTTATGAACTCAGTTGGGCTGACTACTTCCTTATGCACAGAGGGGAAACCAAGCAACAGTCTACATTGCAGGCCTTGAAATGGAAATGCCAACAGATGATACCACTGATGCTGTGCCAGTGGGCATCAATGTAACATATGAATTGCTGCTGCTGCTGAAAGCATTCATCACCTGTCCAGCAGGGGACCTGATGAGAAGAGGCACGGTGACATCTGAGCTACAAACAAAAGGAGACAGCTCATGTTTTCATCATCAGTGATCGAGGGGAGGGGGGTGTTCCAGCCTGCCTCAAAGCTCCTTAAGCTCCCCTTTCATCAATTATTTTGCACCTACAGAGTTCAGTATCAGTGCACCTAACGAAGGAAATGCACTCCCTGCGATTCGGAAAACAGAAGTTATTTATTCATTACGCCAAATGTCTCACTTGAAGCTAGGATCTTCCATCCCATGTGGCACTAATCATTAGTTTATAACTGTTGCAAAACCCCATTCTTTTTGCACCACAGTGCATGGAATCCCTTGAACATGACTCAGTGTTTCCTTTCAGCATTCTCCTGCTCTGTCTTTTCTTTTATAACTTACATCAGATGACTCTCATAACTGCAGAAGTATTGCATGAAAGATATATGTAAAAATCAAATCTATTTGAAACCAATATAATCCAAACATGTTAAATATCCTTTAATAAATGAACTGAACATCTATAATCCACAGAATGTTATATTATAAGCTATAAAAGACCAAATGAATAATGCCTTTGTCACTGGTCCAATTACAAAATGTTACACATACCATTTTTCCTTTATAAAAGATATGCAGACACCATAAATGCAATACATAACAAGCAAAAAGATAAAAATAAATGTAAACTACCTAAAATATATATATTAAAATAGCTTGTTAAACTATCTGAAAACAGTTGTTCTTCACAGACTTATTTCAAAAAATCAAAAATGCACACAAAATTATAAATTAATTTTTGATAAATAAAACCATTGTTCTTAAAAGTATACCAGCTATAGCATAATCATTCCACTAAATATCAGTGGGCATTATAATTATAATCTTGGCAAAGATTAGTCTGCAATTTCCTAGAAAATGAAACCAACAAATCCCGTGAAGTTTCTGATGTATCTATATCTCTGTGGCTTTCACTAGATTAAAAATTGTTTACCAACCACTAAATATTAACTCAGAGTACTGGTAAAGAGACATGTCTCCAGGTTTACAAGAATCTCAGTTTTCTCAAATTCTCTAGAAAGCCTTCCATATTACTAAAACAGCCATGGCTCGCCACAATAGCAACATGGATAAGACATACCAATAGACAGATAACATCTTATTCTGGAATCCAAACTCAGGGCTGATAAGAGATTCTGCAGAGATGTTAAGGAACCTGGAGCAGTCATCAATATATTCAATTCTGAACCTGGCCCCCCATGCAGATCGATACAGCCAGCAAATGTGGCCAAGTCCAGAAGGGAGACATTTTTCTACAAACCCAGGGAACCCTTCCCAGGTTTGCAGAAAAATGTTTTTTTAAAAGGAGGGGGGTTAAATCCCCCCAAAGAGAAGAATTTTGTCTGCATTTGCATATGCAACATTCCTACATTTGCCTTGAGCAAGAAGGGGAGGAAGAGGAAAGGCAGCTGTCTCTACGCACCCAGCCGTAGCTGCCAACCATAGCCCTTCCATCTCTACTTCTCCTTTCCTGGTCAGTGGCTGGAGAAAAGGAGAAGTGGGCACTGGAGCAGCCATGCCCAACACCTAAGCCAGGCAGGTGGGGGCGGAGAAGAAGGCAGAGTGGGAGCCACCACCACCAAGAAGGCGGTAATGAAAATTGAGGAGGAGGCAGACCAGAAGCCCCCTCTCCACTGCTTGAGCGAGGGCAGGAGGAACAGGATCCACTGCCACCGCCCCCCCCCACACACACACAAGCCAGGCAGGTGGGAGTGGCAGTCTTGTGTCTGAGCAGGTTGGCCAGTGAGTGGCTGGTTTACATGGGGGGGGGGGGTGGATTCAGCTTTAGTTGCCAGCTCTAGGTTGGGAAATACCTGGAGACTGGAGGGGTTCGGAACCTGAGCAGGGCAGGGTTTGGGGAAGGGAGGGAGTTCAATGTGGTATAATGCCACAGAGTCCACCTTCCACCTTCCAAAGCAGCCATTTTCTCCAGGTGAACTGATCTCTGTTGCCTGGAGGTCAGTTGTAAGGGAGACCTCCAGCCACTACCTGGAGAATGGCAACCCTAGTTTCCCCTCTCAAGTCAAGAGGGTTGTTTTGGGGCAGGTGAGGAAAGAAGGGAGAGCTGGTCACATTTTCCAGGAAGGCAACCGCTCTGAAGGAGGGAGGGAACAAGTGGGTGCCCCTGCAAATAGGGGGACCAAAAAGCATAGGGTTCCCCTTGCACGTATTGTGGGGTTCCCTTTCTGTTAGATTACTAATTACCATTTGTCTATAGTTTCCAGATGCCTTAGGCGTAAGGATGCATTTCTTGACAATCTTGTTGAGCAAATTATTCATTCATAACCCACAAGTCCCATTAACCACTTTCCTGCTTCTTAATGTTGGTGATTTCTGCCTGGTTTCCTAATCCCAAATTATGTACTTATTTATCACACTTTCATTACAGAGAGCTAAAAACTTTGGTTACCAAGCGTGTGTACCAGGCCACAAGTCTCATCTTACAACCTGGATCAGACCAGCACAAACAATATCATATATTCTACTACTCCCCTAAATATAATATCATATATTCTACTTCTCACTCCACCTACATTCTGCACAGTGTCATACCAACAAGGTATGACTAGTTTGGTGTAGTGGTTTAAGTGCGCAGACTCCAATCTGGGAGAACTGGTTTTGATTTCCCTTGCCTCTAGTTGCAGCTGCTGGATGACCTTGGGCAAGCCATAGTTCTGTCAGAGCCGTTCTGAAACAGCAATTCTCAAAAGAGCTCTCTCAGCCCCTCACCTACCTCACAGGGTGTCTGTTGTGGGGAGGGGAAGGAAAGGAGTTTGTTAGCTGCTTTGAGACTCCGAGTGAAGGGCAGGGTATAAACTCAATCTCTTCTCTTCTCCTTCTATTTCACCAACAGAAATAAAAACAAATTTTCCAACCTCCAGCTTTCTGGCAAGTTTTCTGTGTCTATAACTACTGGATTGCTAACAGACAATGACACAGTTGAAATTCTTCCATCACTGCCCCTCCATGTGGAAAAGTTGCTTAGAACTGTGGTAACCTCATGCAGATGAAGAAATGCTGCGGTGCACTCAAAATGCTCTTTCCCATTTTGTTTTACTCCCCAACCCCTACTCTCTAAGACAGTTTTGGGTTGCAATAAAGTTCATCATGCTTCTGAGGTCCTAAGTGTCCTTGTGTTCGGAATAAAATAACAACCCCATTTATTTATTTATTTATTTATCTATTTATTTATTACACTTCTACCCCGCCCTCCCCTCTGCATGAGGTTACCACAGTTCTAAGCAACTTTTCCACATGGAGAGGCAGTGATGGAAGAATTTCAACTGTGTCATTTGATTTTGCCATCTCCATCATTCAGCTTCACGTTACACTCTCAAGAAAGAAGATCTTGTTCCAGATAAAGGGTATTGTATTTAGCCTTTCTGCAGAAGGGCTTCTGTTAGTCACTTTTTTAAAAACTACAGGACCAAAGCCGGAATGACGCAAGGCAAAGGTGTTATGTAGGCGCTTAATAACAAAAGTCCAGCACCTGCATCAAAATTCATATCCTGCAAAAAAAGTGAATTCATTAAGGAAACAAAGCATATTTGAATACAATTACTTATTTGCCTAATTCAGGGGGGGCTGAAGTCTCAGGTCATCTGAGCAATTTACAACCATCTTCAAAAACTGAAGAGCCGTAGGATTGCCAGCTCCAGGTTGGAGATTTAAGGGTAAGGACTGGGGAGGGTGAGGTTTGGGGAGGGGACGGACCTCAGCAGGCTATGCCATAGAGTCCACCCTCCAAAGCAGCCCTTTTCTTCAGGGGAACTGATTTCTGTAGCCTGGAGATCAACTGTGATTCCAGGGGATCTCCAGTCCCCACCTGGAGTTTGGCAACCCTGCAAGACAGTTCCAAGGTGCTTGCTTTGCAATGACCGAGCAATGCATTGCAGTCTAGTGTTGCCAGCTTCCAGGTGGGGTTTGGAGATCTCCCAGAATTACAACTGACACACTACAGAAATAAGTTCCCCTGAAGAAAATGGCTGCTTTGGAGGTTGGATTCTGTAACATTATACCCTGCTGAGGTCCTTCCCCTCCCTTAACCCCACCCTCCCCCGACTCTAGTACTCTACCTCTAAATCCCCAGGAATTTCCCAACCCAGAGTTAGCAAACCTAATTGCAGGTAAGGCACATGAGGGACCACAGTGGGGCAGACAGACCCCCCCCCTAAGCAGTTTCATCTCTCGAGGGAGGGAAAGCTGCAGCTCTTCCTCCTCCCTCCATGTTGTGCTGCCAAGCTGAGTTGGGTCCTGGCACCTTTGGCAATGATATTTCCCTAATGTCTGGCTGCAAGTTAGGAGAAGGAAGCCTGACCTGACTCATAGCAGAAGTATTGTCTAGCTGTCCCTTTAGATGTGAGATTAGAGTCCCCAGTATGTGCTTTCAGATTGGAAAGTGCACTCTGAAGTATAGCAAGACATCTCAAATTGCCTTGCCCCAAATTCCCACACAAAAATCATTTTTGAGTACGACAGGCAAAACAAAGCGGTGTCTAATGCGGACCATTTTAAAATGACTTCTGCAGCCACCAAGATTGCAAACCTTTTAAAGAATAAGAATATGTATGTTAAGTGCTGTGAAGGTGCAACCAATTTATGGCGACCCCAACAAATGGATCTGATGAGATCAAGCTTCCCTCAAAGAATATGAATAAGGGATTAAAACAAAAGGATTGGTAGTGCAATCCAGTGCACGTTTCCTTGAAAGTAATCATCATGTAAGTGTTCATGACAATACACACCAAACAGTTTTACAGACCACTTTCCAGAAGAAGAAGAGGAGGTTGGATTTATATCCTGCCCTTCACTCGGAGTCTCAGAGTGGCTTACAAACTCCTTTCCCTTCCCCTCCCCATAACAGACACTCTGCGAGGTAGGTGGGGCTGAGAGAGCTCTTTCAAGAACAGCTCTTTCAGAACGGCTCTGACAGAACTATGGCATGCCCAGGGTCATCCAGCAGCTGCAAGTGAAGGCGTGGGGAGTCAAACCCGGTTGTCCCAGATTAGAGTCCACTACACCAAACTGGTCATACCTTGTTGGTATGACACTGTGCAGAATGTGGGTGGAGTGAGGAGGTCTGTGAAAGGTACAGCTTAATAACTCTCCTTTCCTGGTCTAATAACTTATAGGGTTGCCAACTCCAGCTTTGGAATTCCTGGGAAATTGTGAGAAAAGGCTGGGGAGGCAGAGTTTAGGGAAGAGAGAAAGCTAAACAGGTATGTGATTCTATAAAGTCTACCATCCAAAGATGCCATTTGCTTCAGGGAAACCAATCTCTATAGTCTGGGAGAATTCCAGGTCCCATCTAGTCAATTGCAACCCTCTGAAATGGAGAAGACCTTAAATGGAGAGATTAACACCTGTCTAGGGGTTGACAGCCTCCAGGTTGACAACCTCCAGTTTTCATAATTCCCACCCTCGAAAGCAGCCATTTTCTCCAGGGGAACTTTCTGTAGTCTGGGGATTTGCTGTAATTCTGTGAGATCTCCAGGCCACACCTGGAGGTTGGCAGCCCTGTCTCAGACCCATGGCTCCTGGCCTCTCCTTGTAACTAGAAGAGGAAAGATACAACAGGCCAGAAATGGACAAACTGTGGCTATTAGTTTGAGCTGATACAGGTGCCCACACAAGTCTTGCAACTTAAGGAGTCCTTTGTGACATGCTGATAGGCTATGAGACGCTCTCTTACTGACAGGAAAGAGCATCTGGCCTGCAGAGAGATTAATCAATCAAACGAGTCAGACAGCAGGTGATGTGAAAGATCTCTACTTGAGACTCTGGAGAGGTGCTGCCAGTCAGAGAAGACAGTGCTGAACTTGAGGTACCAGTGGTTTGATTCATGTACTCAAGATGGATTGCGAATGGGGTCTTCCCTGTTCAAACTCTAAATTGTATTTCCTTTGTTCCAAGTCAAAGTACCAATCAGGCCCATTCCTTTATTAAAATTTCCATTCACAGGGAAGTGAATTTTCTGCTTCCACCAGTAGTGAGAACTGGAAGCAGTCTCCAAGTTAAAATGAATCTACTACAGCAATTCCTGCAAGTCATATTTGCCAGCTTTGATTTAAAAAATAATAATAATAATCATGTCTAGGGAGTGCAAAAGTAGGCATTCTAAGAGAACAGTATTCCTCTAAAGCTCCAATTGCTAAGGAAAAAAAAGGAATTTAAATCTCAGCTTTAAAATGCACATAGAAATGTACTTTGGAAAGATAAGAACAAACAATGCAGGTTTAAAAAATGGAGAAAAGAGGAATTATGAAGGTTTGGGTTTCAGAGGTAAGACTGTCAAAAAGAGCAAGAGTCCAGTAGCACCTTAAAGACTAACAACATTTGTGGCAGGGTGTGAGCTTTTGGGAGTCACTGCTCGCTTCTTCAGATAAGGCTGAACATTAATAGATGGTATGTTGCCACCCTGTGCCATGTCTCCCATTATATATACCAAATAATCTGTTTTAGAATATAAGAACATAAGAGAAGCCAATGTTGAATCAGGCCAATGGCCCATCTAGCCCAACACTCTGTCACACAGCAGCCAAAATATACCAGGTGCCATCAGGAGGTCCAGCAGTGGGGCCAGGACACTAGAAGCCCTCCCACTGCTGCCCCCTCCAGCACATTTAATTACTAGTGGGAGTTGGGGGAGGAGGGACCCCCAGAAGCCCCATGAAGGTTGGAGGGTTGCCAAGGGACAGGGAATTGGCAAAACTTGCTCCCCACCCCACCCCACCCCGTGCATGCAGATCTTTTCCACAGGATTCAGTCCTTTGACTGGGACAAGAGCTAACCCTTCTTTCTTTATCACCGTGGCCCAGTCCATACCTGCTCCCACCTCTGCAACTGTTTTTCGTATTTTGCTACATGTTGAGGGATCTGATCATGCATCCCTAATGTCATAAGCCTGACAATCCTCTCCTGTTCTAGAGCTGTCCCAATTTCACTTTATTTTGCCTCCTGGACTAATTCCTCCTCGACAATACCTTCCCCTTCTTCATCCTTGCCCCTTAGGATTCCAAGCCACCACCTTTTTTTCCTGCCCTATAACTGGGGACAGACTCCTTCCCCAAAGAGTGTCTTTTCCTGCTCGAAGTGCTCCTGTGTTTTATGTGCTGCTGCACTCCCACCTGGCACCACAACAAATGGCCATGCAGCTGAGATCACTGTTGTTGGGCTCCCATTGGACCCTCAGGATCAGTAGCTAGATTGCTTCACCTGTCTCTTTCTCCCCCAAGCTTGCCTTCTCTCTTCTCTGTAGCTTGAGAAGGACAGGTTGCTCAGTCCCTTTGGTCCTTGGAGTCAGTCTCACATCCAGATGGCTAATTCTCCTCTTCTGATGTATTATTTAATGTGGGTTTTTAAAAAAAAAAAAAAACCCTGGATCTCTGTTTTTCATCCCATTTTAAATCCTCTGTTCAAAATTTATGGAAGTGCTTCCTCACCTAGTCACATATCCTTATTACTGGGGTGCAGGTCATAACTTTGGGCACAGCCAGTGTTAAAATCCAAGTTTACAATTCTCTATGCAAGGACTGAAGATGATGCAGAGGAAGGTCACTGGGCTCTTTTAGTGTGGGATCCTATTGGAAAGTGGGTCATAGTCATACATGCGTCTCAGGCACACATGTCCCTGAGCACACACAATCCATCCATTCCCAACATATCTTCTTTTCTTCTTATAAGCCTCCTTCCACTTATTCTGTCTTGAATTAGACTGCACGCCTGCAGGAAACATCTCCCATTAAAAAAAAAATCTTTGCATAATGCCTAGCAGTAACTCTTGCTTCCTTCCCCCTGCTGGCTGGCTCTTGGATGCACTGGCCATTATTTACAATGGCAGGTAGACCACCATAGTGACTCACCCATCTATCTCCAGATAAATGTAGGGATGCCAGATTCCATTACAGACAACAGACATCAGCTCCCCTGGAGAAAATGGATGCTTCTGGGGGTGGACTCCATGGCATTGTACCCCACTGAGGTCCCTGTGCTCCCCAGGATGCACCTCCAAATCTCCAGGAGTTTCCCATCTGGAAGATGGCAACCCCCCTCCCCCACTAGTGGCCAGGGGGACCTGGCAACCCTAGATGAGTGGCTCAGACTGAGGAGTTTTCGACACAGTGGCACTAGCTCTCAGTGTGCTCAGCTATGCCTTCCCACGGTTGTCACCATCCCTTCACAAAAGCTTGAGGAGCTGACAAACCTTACCAGCTCAATTCCTCCTCCCTTTTAGTGCATGACTTTACATATGCCCTATACTGGACTTACTGAACTCTTGCAAAATGATTTCCTCTCACAAGAGTTAGGTCACCATTTTGTTTGCCCTGGCAACAAGAAGCCAGAAATGGTTACAGGACTCTCATAAGAAGAAGAGTTTTCTTGAGAACTGGGAACTGGCATGCATGGCTTCCTTTTAAGTGGCCCAGGGCAGGGGCAAGAGGGTTATCTCCTATGGTTTTGGGGTGGGATAGAAATCAGGAGAGTGGCAGGTAAGCCGATAGGCAGATAAGAGGTATGAGCTGGCTGGCTGGCTGCTGGCTGACCAGAGGTTTCTGCCACTGGAGATAACTGTCTCAAGTCACCTCTTTATAGAGCTGGCCCTGGTAACACTAACTTGTCAGAGAGAACTCTATGGAAAGGGGCCTGTTTGTATGTCACATCACTTTGCATTGTGCTGCATGCGACCTTTTACAAAGCATATGCTGTTTGACGAAATGCACGTATTCTGAACCTCCAGGGTACATCCAGTACCTAATCACCTAGTTATTCTGCTACTGTGCACCCTTCTAATTTTGCTACATGCAAGAAAACATGTTTACCTCTCAGTGTCCATATAGCTGCCACATTAGATGAAACTCAAACAGCTTTTAGCATCACAAATACAATTTTCTTAAAGGTTGGGGGGAGGGGAAAAACATCAATATTTTATGCTTACTTCTGATGAGCTACATTAGTCACTCTAAGGCACATTGCCTTTTGCTTGTTACACATATTACAGATAAAATGTGAACTCATATACAACATGGTATGTGGGTATGATAGCAAGACATATGATTTTATGCTTACTTCTGATGAGCTACATTAGTCACTCTAAGGCACATTGCCTTTTGCTTGTTACACATATTACAGATAAAATGTGAACTCATATAAAACATGGTACGTGGGTAAGATAGCAAGACATATGATACAACAACCTGGAGGATGCAAGATTAGATCTGACCAAAAATGGAAGACATCTTGGACACCCTAAGAATAGCATCTTGAATGTTGTGATTGGAAGAGTAGGAAAAATAGCATCATAAATGTTTAGGCTGTAATAAGTTGGGGGTCAAATCATGGTTGGTCCCAAGAACTTACAGTGTAAATGAACCACAACACAGAAGACTGGTTTACACAAAACCCTACAGAGTAGCCTTCATCTTATTACTCTGCTCTTATTACATGAAAAAATGGTATTGCTTAGGAAGGTGAACAGGAAAGCGGAGCTTCTTCTAAGAGGGATGGAATAGTGCTCTCTAATGCACAGCAACAGCCAGAGCCTGTAGCTGCTACAAGCACCTGGAGGCTTCCATCCTATGTGTGATTAGTGAGCCTGACGGGGGAAAGGAGCCACCACTAAGAAATACCTGACTTCTTTGAACAAGATTACTGAGCTCAAGACTATCTGGGCATTATGCTCCTGCCATGGCAAATGCTGGGTACAATCTTGCCAAAGTAATCCCAGTTAACCATGTTCAATAAGCATACCACTGATGTTGTGCATGTTTTTTATTTAACCACAAGAATAATTAAAGAATAAATTAAGATTATTTTTTCAAATGAAAGTGAAGAATCAGTAAATTCTTATATCAACAATTAGGGTTGTCAACTTCCAAGTTGGACCTAGTAATTTCCCGCTTTTACGACTGATCTCCAGACTACAGAAATCGGTTCGCCTGGAGGAAATGGCTACTTTGGAGAGTGAACTCTGAGGTGCCTCCCGTCCCCAAACCATGTCCTCATTAGACTCCACCCCCAAAACCTTGATGTATTTCCCAACCCAGAGCTAACCTCTATTTAAAACCTTTCCAAAAAGATGGAGGGAAATTCACATACACTCTCTTTGCTATCTGTGCCAAAGAGGCTGAAAGAATTCTCATTTCACATCATCTGAAAGGTAAATCAAAGTAATCCTAAGTATTCTGTGAATGACTGAGAAAACAAATCTTGCTGTTTTCCACATTATAAATGGATGGATAGCAAAGACGAAGAAGTGAAAAAGTATCATTGAATACGTTTGGGAAACTTAAGCTATCAGGCAGAAAGGATTTCAGCCTCAGAAAGCTCTTCAAATTAATTAGAAAATGTGATGAGAATAATGAAAAAAATAACAGGATCATCAGGTCACAGATCAGCTGTATTACCATGTACTCTGAAGATGCAAAAAAGCAACTCCAGAATACTCTGCCTTTCCCCCCATTCAACAATAGGTAATAAGAAATTCCTTTAGATAGGTACCTTTACTTCACTGCAATGAATTTCTTTGGGTACTGGATCCTACAAAGTGCAAGTGTTCACAGAAGCTGGTCTTCTCTCACCTTCTTGTTCCCATAACAGATCCCGGACATCCCTGAAAAAGAGACTCCCATGGACAAAAATCCACACAGCATGGTGGTGGGGGGATGGGGCAGTAAGTAATCTACCCCCCTCCTTCCTCTGCGAGCACAGTTATCACTGGCACAACAGATTTCATTGGCAAAAGAGGAAGGGGGGAGATAATTTTTTTCTGATTCCCCTCTTCACTGCAGCCCCTCCTCATAATTTGAAATGCAGGATACAGAATATCAAAATCCAGAGGGTAGCTGTTGTTAGGGCTAGTTTACATGTCACAAACAAACACTTCAATAGCTCAGCATGAAGAGAAGAAGAAGAGATTGGGTTTATATCTTGCCCTTCACTTGGAGTCTCAGAGCGGCTTACAACATGGCCACTACAAGGCCTTCTGACCAGATGTGCTCTGGGAATTCCGTGTCTGGAAGTTAATTCCTAGATGTTGGCAGGCCTGATTCAGATGAGGACTGCAATGCACAGGGAGAGGAGGTTTGAAGTCCTCCTTCTCTACAGAAAAGTGGCCTATAAAGATGTTAAATAAATAAATATGTAAGGGATCCACCATTTGCCTCACTGAAGAAACATACTTGTATGGCTGGCAGCAGGGAAATTTCCCCAGTGGTGCACGACAGCTGCAGAGCTCCACCCAAACGTTCTGGACAATTTCATGTTTCTGAATGGCCCGTGAATTTTATGAACTGCGTTAATTAAAAAGGTACAGGACATCCACGCCCCCTGCCGGAGTGTTGACAACTCATCAGGGGGAAATATGGGAGCCACATGGATCATGCCTGGACTGGGCACAGCATTGTGTGGATGCTCCAAATATATCAGGGGATTCCTGTTTTTCACATAGGAAAAAAACTTGCCATGTGGAAGCAGTCCCAGTATGAAAATGTTCTTCTACACTGGTATCCTGTCACATCTTACATTCATCCTATAGACAATGATGGTTTGAACTCTAAGCCATAAAACACAATGCTAAGTTCCTCTGCCTGGTTTAAGTGCCTGAATTTAAGGAGCAGAAGGACATGAAACTAATTAATCTGTGGAAGAAAGATGTTTAATTTTCAACTCCCTGGCAATTAAACAACAGACAATTGATATTTAGATCATTTTTACAACCACTAAACAGGAAACATGGGGAAATATGAATTCATCCATAACCTTTATAATGCAATTAGAGGAAATTGGGTTTAAGCAAATCTTTATAAAAGTAGTTAAAAGCAAACATGGTTTCCGAAATGGTTTCCAATTACTGTGGAATGTAATTGTTATAATGAGAATGTTCCAAAGCAAAGTTAGAACATTATATAAAACATGCCCGGTTGGGAACCATGCCATACCATAACAGAAGTTGCAAATGAAATCATTTAACCGAAAACAAGAATCCCAACGGTAGATGTAATCATTTATTCAGGGGGACTTTTTTCAAAAACTTTCCACAAAAAACAAGCCACATTCTGCATTTTGATTGCTTCTGCAATAGCAGAAGAACTAATTTCAGTGGTTTGTAATGCATTTTTGCCTATGATTTTGAGCAGTTGTTCTACTATTGCAACCAAATTGCTTGCAATGATAACTGTGTGAAAGGGTTAAACTTTCATCTTGCATGTAGCCTTGACAGGTGCCAATATTTTTTTTTCCTGGGTGTTTTGTGGCTCCCTGTCTGTGTGGAATGGAATATACACAACTCACTTGGGCTAAGGTAGAACAAATTTTGAGTCCAGTGGCACCTTTAAGACCAACAAAAATTCATTCAAGGTATGAGCTTTCATGTACACGCATGCTTCCTCAGATACCTAAGGTGTGTGTGTTGAGTAATATTTGCAAATGTGAGTTGCTACTTTTCAAATTCATTCAAGGTATGAGCTTTCATGTACGCACATACTTCCTCAGATACCTAAGGTGTGTGTGTTGGGTAATATTTGCAAATGTGAGTTGCTACTTTTCCATCTGATTTCCAGCAGTTCCCTTTCCTACTGCAGACCATCACTTCAGTCCCCTACACACTGTTCATGAGGATCCCCTGAACCTCTGGAGCAGAATTTGGGGAGACCTGCAGAGTAATCCTAAGCAGAGCTGCATCCTTCTAAATCCATCACCTTCAATAGCTTTAGAAGGGCATAACTGTACTTAGGGGAGGGAAGGCAGCATCGAAGGCAGCCCAGTCTCATTAGATTTCAGAAGCTAAGCAGGGTTGATACTTGGATGGGAAACCACCAAGGAAAACCATGCAGAGGAAGCTAATGGTAAACCACCTCTCCTTAATCACTTACCTTGAAATCTCTTTGCTGGGATCACCATCGGTCAATATCAACTTGACAGCACATACCTACATAACTGGCCTTAGGACTGTTTCTGAATGGCCCGTGAATTTTAGTAAACTAGGGGGGAGAGGCAAGGAAGTCCCATTTTGCCAGTCCACTTGTGGTAATTCGGATCCAACCCATTATGATCAATCCAAAGTTTACACAGGCTTACACAGGAAGCAAATTAAGAACTGGCCCAAGGAAGTAGGATTTTTCAGACCTTCCTAAACAGTGGGTGGGGAAAAATAGTTTTTTTCCCCCTGAACACATTTTTTTCTCTTAACTGATCTTTTCAATTATGATTTATATGTGATGGAAAATATTTTATTTTTAAAACAGAAGTCAAAAGGAGACATTCTCCCATCTTTCTTTCTGCTTATTAACTGGGTTTGGGAGAGGTGGGAGGGTTAAAAGATCTTCTCTGGTTCCTTCTCACTTATTACTTTAAACCTTTGGTGGTGCTACAAGAGACAATATGTGATAGGTCCACCTACTAATTGCTAGGATTCTTACCGCCGAAGCATTCTACTTTGACCTTTGTAGCAGTTCCCTAGTGCGTTTAAAATTTTGTCCCCTTCAGTCTGTCAGAAATTCTAACTAAGATACTTTATTCTTTATTATTCAGGTGATGTTTTCTTTTCCACATCATTGCAGCCCTCCTACGGAATTATCTTCAACAGCTGTTGTTGAAAGAAGCAGTGACTTGTCCTCCTAAACAGTGAAAGCAGGATCCCGTATTGGGAAGTGGGGAACAACCCATTCAGATGGTTTCATCCCATGTACTAAGTAGACACATGAAGCTGCCTTCTACTGAATCATACCCTTGGTCCATCAAAGTCAGTATTGTCTACTCAGACTGGCAGCAGCTCTCCAAGGTCTCAGGTAGAGAGTCTTTCATTTCAACGACTACCTGATCCTTTCTACAGGAGAGACTGGGGATGAACTTGGGACCTTCTGCAGGCCAAGCAAAGGCTCTTCTGCTCAGTCACAGCCTCTTCCTACACGCACTCGCAACCGTGGGAGATGCCTTGCTACAATACTGCCTCATGCAGTATGTGTGTAAATGAGTATCTCCCAAGGGCCACCAGTGGTCTATAGTACAATGTCTGCAGCATGAAATTAGAGGGAAATGTTTTAGGGCTGTTTCCAAAGCAAACAGTAATAAATGTCAGTGGAAAACCTGGATTGCTTTTGAATTAAGGTACTAAACATGTGGAACAAAGGGAAAGAGATAACTCAGCAGGTAATTGTTGCTAGCTTTGCATTACCATTCAGGGCTGATTCAAGGAATTGACTTGGGAGTGCATACCGATGCCTTAATTAGTAAATGATCCAGTAATGGAGAATTAGATAAACAAAGTTCAAGTCCAGTGGTACCTTTACCAACAAATCTTTAAGAATGCCAACATGAGGGTAACTGCTTTTGCAGAAATGGTCAAAGTTTTATTCAAGGCATAAGCTTTTGCATGCAAGCACACTTCTTCAGATACAGTGTGGGGGGGAATTAGATGGAATTCTTGAATTGTGACCATACTACTCAGGCCACATTCAGACATCACAAGAAACTGTGGTTCTCTGGACTGTGTGTGAGCATCAGGAATGATCACAGGTTGTTCACTGGGCTCACTCATTCCCCTTGCTCCTCCTTTAGCACAGGAAACTTGATGGAGCTCTTCCACTCTGGCGTAAAACTCCTATTTGCCTTGGCATCCAAATGCAGGAGCCTTGGCCACTTGGAGTTTGTGTCTCCCACATGTTGGGATTCCAAACTGGGTAGAATCTTGGTTTGTGGGAGAAATAAACTTGCTGAAGATAGGGAGATTCTCCCCCCAACTTGAATTATACTGGAATCCATGAGCATGTAATGAAGCTGATGGGCAGTAGACTAAGGGCCAAACTGCACAGGATGTTTTTAACTCCCTCTCCCCAGTCTTATGTAGTTTGATCTCATGTGCATCAGACTAAATGAAATATTTCTTCACGTAAAGATAACATGGCGATGGCCCCTAGTGTAGATGACTTTAAGAGGAGGAGGTGGAGGAGAGGAGATTGGATTTATACCCCGCCCTTCACTCAGAGTGGCTTACAAACTCCTTCCCTTCCCCTCCCCACAACAGACACCCTGTGAGGTAGGTGGGGCTGAGAGAGCTCTAACAGAAACTGCTCTTTTCAAGAACACCTCTGACAGAACTATGGCTTGCCCAAGGTCATCCAGCAGCTGCAAGTGGAGGAGTTGGGGAATCAAACCCGGTCCTCCCAGATTAGAGTCCGCACACTTAACCACTACACCAAACTGGGGAAATAGACAAATTCAGGGTAGACATCCCCATTGGTGACTATAGCCATAATAATTAATGGGACCCCCAGAGGCATTAAGCCTCAGAATGCCAGTGATTGGAATCAACAGCACTAGGAGATGTTGCCTCCATGCCCTGTGTATAGGCCTTCCGGGGTTATCTGGTTGGCCAATGTACAAAAGAGGATCTACATGGTCTAATCAGGCAAGGCTCCTCTTTTAAGTTTTCTCCTGTCATTATATATATATGAGGCAATGAGTTCTCCAAGTTAATTAAACACTGTATGAAGAAGCACTTTCATTTGTCTGTGTCCTGGCCACCAGTTGAGACTGAGGCAAGTCCCGGCAACCACAGGGTCTCATCACAGGGGTTTTCAGCTCACAGTCCAAAGTCCAAGCTCAGGGTCAAATAACACAGTCCAAAGTCAGACCAAGGTCAGGTCACACATTCCAGAAGCAGGCTCCAAAGGTCAGGTAACAAAGTTCCAAGAATCAAGACAAAGCAGATCAAACAACTGGTAAACCTACCAATATGACCACAGACACATTAATCCCACATTGGCACTAGCTTTCCTGAAGGCTTATATAGAGAATTTCCCTACAGGTGGTGTTAAACTCTTCCCATGTTAAACTCTTCTCCCCAAGATGAGTCAGCTTCTTTACTCATGAAGAGTAGTGAGGCCCAAATCCCACAAATATTTATCAGTTTGTCCTGGCATTCTCTCAGCAGAGGGGAGGTGTTGGGCCACCAAATTCACACTCTTGCACAGGCCCGTAGCCAGGATTTTTTAATTCGGGGGGGCCTTTAAATAAGTCAGGGGGCACCCTCATACACACCCTGCATCCCCCCCAAAGGAGCGCCTGGACTGGATGGTAAGTCAGGGGGCCTTGGTGGTAAGTCAGGGGGCCGGGGGCCGAGATGCCCCACTGTAGCTACAGGGCTGCTCTTGCACCTGGTCCAAGCCTCAGTCCTTGACCTTCACCATTCCTGGTCTTGGGGTTCTTTGGGAGTCTGTGGAAGGTTTAGCAGTAGGTGGGTCTATGCTGGGACTTCTTGGTTTGAGGCCCCTGCTGGCTCAGGGGATACGGCCAGTGCTAACACCAGGTTCCTTTGGGGAGGCCCTAAGACACAAGAATAACAGGGAAGGTCTGCTAAGGCTGGGCTTGGGGACAGGTTGTCCTCCTCCTATGCTACACTGGGATGGTCCATGACATTCTGTCTTGAATCTACTGCCATTGACTTCACTAGCTGTCCCTGAGCTGTGCTGGTTTAAGCGAGAAAAGTTCTCCCTATAACCACTTTCTTCACATCATGAATACATTTATAAACCTTCATCATTCCCCCAATTAGGAACACCCTTACCAATTAGTAGCTTATTTCTTTTCATCTGAAAATAATTTTCAAGAATTAGTACAAGCCTCCTTGGTGGTGGCCCCGGAAGTTAATTTATACACCATTTTCCTGGTCTTTTGGGAGAAAGATAAGTCCCACTTCTTAGTCTAGACTTGGCAACTAGGAGGAGTGGAATCTGAGCTGCAGCTATCTTACGTATGTTGCCGTATATAAAGTTAAATGTTTCCCTTGCTCAAAAGCCAGTCGAATCCAGCTCTAGGGGGTGGTGCTCATCTCCATTTCCAAGCCAAAGAGCCAGTGCTGTCCTAAGGCATTTCCATGGTCTTGTGGCCTGCATGACTAGACGCCAGGGCGCACAGGACGCTGTTACTTTCCTGTCAAAGTGGTATCTATTTATCTACTTGCAATTTCTTGCTTTCAAACTGCTAGGCTGGCGGAAGCTGGGATCAGAGACAGGAGTTCACTCTGTCACGCAGCACTCGGGTCTTGAACTGCCGAACTACAGACCTTCTGGTCTGCAGCTCAGCATCTTAACTTCTGAGCCGCATGTTGCTGTATAGTTCACTGTTTTTAGCTAGGTGAGAAAAAAGTGGTTTCAATTAATTGCTGTAATGGTTGGCCATTTTAACTGGTTTATGGATCTTTTGGAAACCATTTCAAACTAAGGAGAAATGGGAGTATAAATCCCTAGATGTAAATCAAATATACAATAGACAGGTAGAAATCATTTGTACCTAACAAGAAATTTCAGAATAATACTAAATCTTCTGTGAGCTGGATTCTCAATAGGATGTCACCCAATGCCAAAATATATTTGCAGAAAGATCTCTACATAATTTTAGTATCCATTCTGAGTTTTTAACTAATTTTAATCATATGGTTCTAGGTTTTTTAGAAAACTAAATTGTTAATGCAAATAGCATTCAGCATTAGTATAAATAATCGACATTTCTCCAGGGTGTTCTGAAAATATATAAGACTATTGCAACCAAGTCAGGATGCATCCTAATAGAGAAACGTTTTTTATGAAGGTTATTTTAAAATGTGATTGACTAGGTTTTCCTATTGCAGCCATAGATCTTAAACAGAATAGCTCTTATTGAACTAATTGGTAGCACAGATTTTTTTCACTTCAGTGCACACAGAGAAAACCACAAGTCTGAACAGTAGTCCACTGTCCACAGACTAATCCTTTTGTCTGTCTGTCTCTCCTTCAAATAACAGTCTCTGAAATCATGATGACATGTGTTTGAAATACCATTCATACGCTTGTCAGTCAAGGTGAACACCCTTTAATAAACAAGCTCAAGATAAAGATCGATCACCTGTACGCACACAAAGAAAATGTGCTGTGAAATAGCATAAGTGATCAAGAAATCTGCTGTTGGTTTCCAAGTTCCAGCCCCCTCATGTCAAATGCAGTTAGGGATTTCACATTTAATTTCTTTTGGAGGCTTAGATTTTGATCTGCCTACCAGCAGATTCATATGGAGGCCAACTCAAAGGTCTGCAGCAGGAATTCTCAGCAAGTGAGTAATTATAAGACTGCTAGGAATCTCTTAATATCGAGCCTTAATATAAAGACTTTGGTTTGTCTTTCACAGCTCTCAGGGAAGAGTTATCTGGTGGTGCTTTCTCCAAACGCAGGGCAGGGTGTGAGCAAAAAACAGAAGGCTGCGGTTTCGTCCTGTGCTTTGCTTTGCCGGGAAGCAGCAAAGAAAACGGAGCATTCCCAAGGACGTTGCTGTGAAGAGAAACAGGACAGCAGCAGACTCACTAAGCATTAGGAAATACACTAAACCAATTTCAGTATGAGCTTGCCAACTCCAGGTTGGAAAATTCCTGGAGATTCGGGGATGGAGCCTGCAGAGGGCAAGGTTTCAGAAGGGAAGAGGCCACAGTGGGGCACAGTGCCATACATCTCACCTTCCAGAGCAGCCATTTTCTCCATGGGAACTAACCTCTGGTAGTCTAGAGATGAGTTGTAATTCTGGGGTGTCTCCAGGCCCCACCTGGAGGTTGGCAAATGAAATTCAATGACTTCTGATTGTCATGTTACTGGTTGCGGTGGGGGATATGAGCACTTCTGCTGTGATGTGCACTGGGGTGGACAGGGCTAGTCACTCTCAGGCTAACCTACCTCGCAGGGTTGCTGAGAAAGCAAAATGGAGAGGGGAAGAAGCACGTGCACAGTCCTGGTCTCTTTGGAGGAAGGGCAGGAGAAAGACCGTGAGTGCAAATGGTTCTGACATCTGGGGCAAGCAGGAAACGGTGGCAAAGCCCAAGGGTTGTCAATCACCAGGTGAGACTGTAGATCTCTCAGAATTACAGCTGAACTCCAGATGACTCTGTGGCATTATTCCTTCCTGAGGTCCCTCATCCTTCCCTATTATATAAAAGAGTAGTGGTCCGGAGTCTTGCCCAAATATGGTGATGCCCAAATATGGTCAAAGTGCATTGCAAAATCAGTTGGCCGAGGGACCTGCCAGTCAGGGAGGGGTCCCTCGTGACTGGCTGACTTGCCTTGCTGCTTGGGTGAAAGCCCACCCACACAGCCAGCAGACGCCCTCACACCCGGAGACTGTGGCCAGCTGCCGGACGGCATGGCGCACTTACATCCTTCCAAGCCCCGGGGACTTTGCTGGAAGTGGACAGGTGGGACTCTACTTAGGGCACCAGGGAAAGGTCCTTGAAAGTCGGGAAACAAGACGGGAGAGAATGGGGAGTGAAGAGGCCCGGTGTTTGTGTGGGCGGGGGGTGGTCAGCGGTCTTCTCGCCCTGCAACTGAGGAAAACGCCGTTTCTTGCCTGCCAAATTTGACTGGCTGCCCAGGAACCAGCGGGCGTCACCCCGAACACAGTCCCACTCACAGTCCATGTGGTGTGGCCTCTCCCATAGCAGCACACACACACACACACACGCCCCAGGCTCCCTCAACGCCCGCTCACACTACTCCCGGTCGTCTCCCACCAAGCATGCGGCGCTTGCCTGACCTTGCGCCTCTCCACCCTTGCTGGTGGTGGAGCTGCTGATGCTGCTGAGGTGGGTGGTGGGAGATGCCCAGGGGCTGCTTGGCTCACCCTGCCTCCACATCCTCCGTGGCACTCTGCTCCGGGAGCGCAGCAGGCAGGTCCACAACCTTGCTGCTGACGATGGCCCGCGGTGGGGTCATTCTACAGACATCTGGGGGGGGGGCGGTGCCAAGGACAGGACATCTCTTGCCAACCGGCCACTGTCACTGACACGACTCCCCTGAGCCAGGCCCTGCACTCTATCTCACCCTGTTCTTCCTGCCATTCACCTACTGGCCCTCGCTTACAACTGAGGCGGGTGACACAGCACCTGAATTGCACCACGAAGAGGCGCCGCCACCTTCCGGGGCCCAACAGCCCGAGAAGGCCTCCCTCACTTGCCTCTCCACCACTGTGGAGCCGCCACGGCGAGAAGGAGGAGCCGCCGCCTGCCTCGCCCAGCAACTGCGGTGAGCAGCAGCGGGCTGGGGCCTTCCACCAGGCTCCGTCTAGAGCCCATCTAGAGCCCATTGCCTGGCCACTAGTAAGAACATAAGAGAAGCCAATGCTGGATCAGGCCAACAGCCCAACCAGTCCAACACTCTGTCACACAGTGACCAAAAATACCAGGTGCCATCAGGAGGTCCACCAAGTGGGGCCAGGACACTAGAAGCCCTCCCACTGTTGCCTCCCCCCGCAAGCCCCAAGAATACAGAGCACCACTTGCCCCAGCCTGAGAGTTCCTATCTATACCTTGTGGCTAATAGCCACTGATGGACCTCTGCTCCATATGTTTATCCAGTTCCCTCTTGAAGCTGTCTATGCTTGTAGCCGCCACCGCCACCTCCTGTGGCAGTGAATTCCACATGTTAATCACTCTTTGGGTGAAGCAGTACTTCCTTTTATCTGTTCTAACCCGACCGCTCAGCAATTTCATGGAGTGCCCGCGAGTTCTTGTATCCTCCCCTCCTGAAACCCTGCCCTCTCCAGACTCCACCATCCAAATTGCCAGGAATTTCCCAGCTAGTAGCTAGCAATCCCATTGTGCCTGAATTGAACTGAACCTCTTCTCTTGAGACTGTTAGGCCGTATCTGCATTTGCATTTTAAATCAGTTGTGTGCTGCCGTGACAGCGTCTTTCTCTATGCTTGTTTGAAGAGTTGTTTGGAGAAAATTCTTTTAAAGCAGTGCAGAGGTGCAATGACAGTGGAGCCGCCCTGAGAGGGTGATGAACAGATGTGGACGTGTGAAACTATGCTAGCATAGTTGAGGTGTGAAAATGACACCAAATGTGGACAGCTTTTTTGAAGATGGAGTCAAAAGGCGGGGGGGACATTGGTGGGAAAGACTAATGCAGATATGGCCTTAGGAGTGCTCGGGTGAGGGAAACTGGTTCTGAGGAATGCAAGCCTCAAGGCTATTCCAGGTGATTGTTTTGAGCCGGTGGCCCCCTGTGTTGTGTAAATGGTGATGGGGGCAGAGTTCATAAAGCTTGGAGGAAGCTCTGCTGTGCGCTTTGTACAGCTAGGGATGACTTGTGTCCCACTCAAGGAACCTTGTTAGGGTTGCCAAGTCTGGCACTGGAAATTCCTGGAGATTTTGGTGTGGAGCCTGGAGAGGGTGGAGTTTGGGGAGGGGAGGAATGTTAAGGGATGTTAAGCCACAGAGCCTGCCTCCCAGAGCTGCCATTTCCTCCAGGGTAACTGATCTCAGTTGTAATTCCAGGAGATCTCCAGGCCCCACCTGGAGGGCGGTAGCCCTAAACCTGTTAACACACCACTTTGTCGTACTTCTTATACCAAATTCATGTCCTCCCAGGCCAACGTCTATGGAATCTCTTCTCACAGCTATCCCCCCCAACCAAGAACATGAGAAGTAAATTTGACTTGTCCTCTTTTCCTGCCCCAATTATTAATAAGGACACAAACCAACAGGGGATTATAGAGTTTGGCTCGTGTGTGTGTGTGTGTGTTTTAAAGATTATTGCTTTTAACAGCTTTGGAAACTCAATATGATGTTGCTTGTAAAATCACATCATGCTCAGGCACCGCGTCTGCACAGTATTGTTTTGACAAGATTGCAGCTCATTTCCTGCCTTCCCTTGCTGAGGGGAATCTGATTACTGACATGAGCTGTATCGCACATTTTCCAGTGTGGGCTCTGTCCCTGTGATTGAGAGCGTTGCTTTTCAAAAGCTGCACTCATGGGAACAGAGCTGGTACATGTACATTTATATGCCCTGTGTCCATATGAAGCAAATGAGCATGCTGGGTGTTATTATAATAGTGTTAGATAAGTATGGAAACTTGGGCTGCTGGGCTGAGCCCTACCTGGGCTCTCGTCAGGCTTGTCAACCCTGAGGCATTCCTGGAGAAGAGTTACTGTAGAGGAGGAAGCTTGGGAGAGGAGGAAGCTCAGCAGGGAGATGATGACGCCACAGACTCTACCCTCTGAAGCTGCCATTCCTCTGCCTAGTCTGGAGATCACTTGCCATTCCATGAGAACCTCAACCCCTGCCTGGAGGTTGGCAACTCTTTCACTGATGTATAACCTTGAGGTTTTGACTGCAGCTCCCCTCTTGGACAGAAGGGCTATCTATCATGGCAGGGGTGGGTAAGCAAGGCAGACCATGCCCCTTTACTGAGGTGTAAGCTGGAAGCCAGCAACCTTCATTTAGTAGCACCCCAGGAGTTCATATGCCAGACAACTTGACCAAAAGAGAGTCAATTTGGTTTAGTGGTTAAGAGCACAGACTAATCTGGGAGAACCGGGTTTGATTCCCCACTCCCCCACATGCAGCTGCTGGCATGACCTTGGGTCAGTCACAAGTTCTCTCAGAGCTGCACTGGAAAGAGCAGTTGTCAAAGGAGCTCACTCAGCTCCACCTACCTCACAGAGTGTCTGTTGTGGGGAGGGGAAGGGAAAGGAGATTGTAAGCCACTCTGAGTGAAGGACTGGGTATAAATCCAGTCCTCCTCCTCTTCCTCTTCTTCTTCTTCATATATACAAGATGGAAGCCAGCCTGGCAGGCCTCACAGACATGTCTAGGCAAAGACCTTGGTAGGTATGACATCAAGCTCTGGCCGTGCTGTGCCCCCTCCATCCATTTTGCAGGTTTGCATACGCTAAATCAATGGACTTGTCTCACCCCAGGTAATGCAATTTTCCTGGATCATTTATCCTATCAACCCTGTCTCACCTTCCCCATTCCCACAAAAGCTACCCCTAACACCTACTGCTTTCCCACCTAACACAGAAGGAGGGCCATCAAACAGTAGTTTTGCTTTTTGATTAGTTTAATTAGATAACCATTAATGCTCGTGAATCACCAGAGGAAACAATCAGAGTTTCAACTCAAACTTTGTTCTGCATCAAGAATACCTCCCAAGAGATCTCCTGTTCCCTTTGTCAGTTCCTGGGAACCCCATTCATAATTTCCCCAACACATTGTTATATTTTTAGTTAAACTCATCAATACTTTGTTCCAAGGGGCAGTGATATTAGCATGCCCTCAGGTCCCAGTTTTGCTATAACTAGACAGCCTCAGCACCATTGCTGTGTATGTGTGTATGTGTTGGGCGCCCACTCTGCATCACACCCCCATACATGTCTGGGTTTCTTCCATCTTTCACAGCCTCCACGGATCCATGGTCTTCAGGAAAGGTAGCTATCACCTCATCCCCTATTTCCCAGTACTTTATTTCTCAAGTTGTCTTACCTGAGTGAAGTATCTTGTATGCTTTCTGTATGTTAGTATTCTTGTTTCCTATCAAATAAAATCCATTTCTATTTTTACCTTGTACTGGTTATTTGAGAGTTCTCTAAGAGAAAGATCCCCGTAAACACTGATAGCCCATCTTGCTTGCTACTCCCTTCTCTCAAGCCTTTGTCTCGTTCACTACCTCTTGCAACTCAAATAGGAGACAAGCCCATTTTGGGGGCAACACATAGCGATTGGGGTAACAGGTTGAGCTACTGCATTCAATATCCACTCACATTCACAATGTCCCTATACACACATGCCACCAGTACAGGCCATGTAAGGTTTAGAACTACATAAGAAGGGGGCCGCAGGTAAGCCTTCTCCCCCTGGCACCAATGGCGGGGCCCACCAAGCCTTCTCCCCTGACCCCCTGGCACCAATGGAGAGGCCCATGCGGCTCCCAGATGTCGGGCCCACCAAGCTTCCCCCCCACTGTGGTGGTGCTAGCAGCGGTGAAGCCTAAGTGGCCGGCTCACCAAGCCTTCTCCCGCCCCTCCTGTTGTGGTGGTGGCGAGGCAGTTCTCAGAGCGTTCTCCTATAGTTTTTTATAGATTTCAGATTGCCCCAAATGTGTAGGAAAATCTCTTTGCCCCCTAGGTGCCCCCAATGTGCGGATTTGGATATCCGCACACAGGGGGTGCCTTGGCTATTAGATATATAGGTACTTCATGACCCACTAAGTCAGGGGTCTCCAACCTCTTTGTCTGTGAGGGCATCTTTGAACTCTGACATAGAATTGAGGGCCTGGCCATAAAATTGACTGTCACAGGAGGTGGAGGCAATTTGAAGCAGGCTGTACAACAAATGATGTACTGAGCTCCTAGTGAGTCATAGGATTGCCAACTCTGGGATCTCGGTGGGGTACGATGCCATAACACCCACCCTCCAGGGGAACTGATCTGTATAGTGTTTGGACCAGTCATAATTCTGGGAGACCTGCAGGCCCCACCTGAAGGTTGAGGCACCCCTTGTGGGTCAGTATAGTGACTGAATTTGTGACTCTCAAGTTGTACAAGCTTCTCTTACGGGATACTTTTGCTATGAGGGGAAAATATATCCCTTTTTTTTGCTCTGAAGTGTTTCTTTTTTTTTAAAAAAAAATGTCATAATGCACCAACATTAAGTACTCTTAAATAGCACTTATCTCATAGGAGTGATGAAAAGTACGTACTTACCACTCTGCCATTGAACCCAATGAGATTTAAAGTGCTTAACTGAGGCTGGGTTGTGTCGAACGTTATATGTCTTGTTATTTTTAAAAGATCTCTTCATATGTGCTTCAGTGTAAACGTCTTTGCTTTATGTTCTTGCCTTAAAGGAAGAACAGATGTTCTTTCTAATTAGATTACTCTAGTTGAGCTTAAAAGATGGATTGGGGTGCCTTTAAAAGAACATTTAAAAAATCCACATATTCCTTTCAGAGCTCAAAAATATACTGTACTATACAGTCCACCATATGCCACATTTTTTTAATTGCAAGAAAATCCCCCTCGTTTCCGCAGGCAGTTGGTATGTTACTAAACATGATAATGAGCACTTCTAATAGTTTTTCAGGAAAAAGAAGGAATGAGTCTCTTTGAGGCCTACAAAACAGACAACATGTCATGTATTCGAGCCATATAAAGTGTATGGTGCTATGCGCCCACTGAGGTCAGAAAATCAGAATTACAACCAATCTCCAAAGATGCATTCCCCTGGAGAAAAGACTTTTTGTACAGTCCTACAGAAAAACTCACTCTAATCTAAGCCAATGGATAGACACTGCAGTAATTTTGCAGAGGGCTGACTGCTAAATAAGACTGCTAAAGAAGATCTCAGGTTGCACCAAAGGCTACAGTAATGAAGAAGCCAAGACCGTTCAACCCTTTAAAAATATAAAAGCCAGCAGTTACGCAGAGTCATCTCTAGTACTAACCTTTTGTAGGGCAGAGCCCAAAGACAAAGAAAACCTTCAATTAATTGTAGGTGTTGTCTAGGGTTTTCTTTATGTTTGTGCTGTGCCTTACAAGAGGTTAGTACAGGAGATGGCTCTGAATAACTGCTGGTTTTATATTGTGTATAGGCAGGACTCCTGGCTAGCCCACTCTTGCCAGATCTCAGAAGCTAAGCATAGTTGGCCCTGGCCAGGATTTGGATGAGAGACCTTCAAGGAGCACCAGGGTTGTGAGGCAGGCAATGGCAAACCACCTCTGAACATCTCTTGCCTAGAAAACCCCATGGGGTTGCTATACATCAGCTATGACTTAAGGGCACTTTCCACCACCACCACCAGGCAGGACTAGAGGTAGTGCTGTGCTTTTAGTAGCATGCACGTGGGAAGGACAACCGCACTGGTCATACAGTGGACTGCAGCCAGCGATGATGCAGAAGCTAGGATGGAACAAAGTAGTTGGTAAACCCATCACAGGGCATCTAGAAGCAGACTTTTCACTATGACTACTGGTTCAGCATCTAGGCTCGGCAGATGATTGTCTCTCTACTGCAGATGGAGTCCTTCCCAGCCTTTTGCCTTGTAGGATGGCTATATGCAAAGAATCCATAGAGACACAAGGATGATAATGATCAATGTTCTGCTAGGTTTGTATTGTTTAGGCAGAACTCCTGACCTGGATAGAGGAAGCAGCCCCAGCAGCTCCCCCTTTTACCTTGGGGGTTCCCATGATTGGCCAGATGCACTCCTTTGTTTCCAGGGGACAGCTGAAGCTATTGTAATGGAGTGCAGCAGATCTACACAAAATAGTTGCGGGGGGGGGAGGGATTGTAGCAATCCAGGCAGCACCATAATAGCCTTCTGCTACCTGCCTTACCACCCCCACCCAGTATTGAGCTCTCGTATTTTATGAACTGAGCCCCTTTGTTTCCAGGGGGGGCTGCAACTGCACACAGAAAACTTGCATGAAATGCCTCACAGTGGCAGATAACATCCATTCCATTGGTACGATGGGACGATATAACGACACCATTTTAAAACAACAACAACAAAAAAGGAAGAGGCTGGGCTGATCGGCTTTGAGGAATACAGTTGCAAGGGGGGCGGGGTTGTAGCAATCCCGGCAGCACATTTCCACACAGAAAACGTGCATGAAATATCTCACAGTGGCAGACAGCATCCATTCCATTGGTACGATGGGACGATATAACGACACCATTTTAAAACAACAACAACAAAAAAGGAAGAGGCTGGGCTGATGGGCTTTGAGGAATACAGTTGCGGGCAGGGGGGTGTTGTAGCAATCCCAGCAGCACATTTCTACACAGAAAACTTGCATGAAATGCCTCGCAGTGGCAGACAACATCCATCCCATTAGTACGATAGGTCAGTATAACGACACCATTTTAAAACAACAACAAAAAAGGAGGAGGGTGGGCTAATGGGCATGGAAAAAATGGGGAAGAGGAAGGTGGGCGGGTATGATTCACTGTGAGGCAACAGGAAACTCCTGGGAATCAAGGATCAGCTGATCTGGAGCAAATAGGGGGAAGCTCTGGGCCAAAAGGCAGCAGGTGTGAAATTGACCAAATGCACCAGAGGAAACAGAGGGCTGACCCTGGCACAAAGTCTTGTGCGAAATTGGCCTAGGATTGGCTACATTAGGGCTGTGTGGCTTAACATGCAAAGGAGTTCCTGCTACAAAAAACCCCTGGGTTTTCACAACAAACAAGGTAAACAGAATAAGAAGCAAAAGGTGGGTGTGGCTGGATGACCACACTTCTGGTAACATGAGGGTGTGGCCTAATGTGCTAATGAGCTGTGCTGTCAGGGGTGTGGCCTATTATGCTAATGAGTTTCTGCTGGGCTTTTTCTATAAAAAAAGCCCTGTGCTAGTATATCACTTATCCTAGTTTATGTTTGGGAAACACTGGTGTAGGGCTTAGTCACTGTCCTAAGCCATTCAGAAACCAGGTTTAGAATTATGCTGTAAATTTGGCATTTTCCGAAAGAGACGAAATTTGAAGGTAGGTGGTTAGCTCTCCCTTTTTCAAGTCTTCAGCGAAGTGTTTCTTCCTTAAAGTGATTGTTCTGTTTCAGTCCAAAAGCACAATTGTCCGACATATTCATATCTCTGGTCACTCTTGTTTTTCCTCTCTTTTGCCAAAGAGTAGAAACATAAATGCTCTGTAAACCTTCAGCTTAACACATTTCCTACATTTGTATACTGCAAGATCAAATCTGGATACTCAGGAAGGGAAATTATTAAGGGAGATTAATTTTGTTACAATCCTACTGTTTGCTTTCCCAGTGAATTCAAAATTCCAATGAGTTCAAAAACTCATTATGAATATAACACTGAAAGCAACAACAGTTTTAGGGTGTTTTCACAAGTGACACCTCCAAGACACCTTTCTGTATCCCCCTTTTAAATTTTTTGTAAAGAGCTAATGTGAATGTAGGCAGATCATGAGAGGGAGGGCAGGAAGGGATGAGATGGTGCTCAGCTGTTGTGCCCTTTTCTTACATGCCCAGGGTAATGCCAATCCCCACTGTGGGGTCAGGAAGGTATTCTCTTCCAAAACAGATTGGCCCACAGATCTTGGAGGATCTTTTGCCTTCTTCTGGGCATAGAGGTCACTGGAGGAATGAGTGAAGGGAAATAGCTGTGAATTTCCTGCATCGTGCAGTGGGTTGGATTAGATAACCCTTGGGATCCCTTCCAGCTCTATTATGCTTCTAATATATGGTGCAGTGTGGGAGCAATTCCCTGTGAATCTGGAAGATTTGGAATGAGTCTTTGCAGATGTGGTTATTTAACTTGAATGATTTGGGATGGTTGTGCATTTTCCTGGTGTTGAGGACATGGTCTTAAAGATGTGTTTGTATTGATCTGAAGATTTTGACATCAAGACACACAGCAGTAGGCTACCTGCACTGGGGAGGGGTGGGGGGAGCTGGATACTTCTGCAAGCCAGATCAAATATCTGAAAACACCATGTGGATAGGTATTGCTTAGAGTGTGGCTTAGAGCCAGAGCACTTGCTTTGCATGGAGCAAGTCTCTGGTTGAACTGATGGCATCTTCAGTTAACAGCTCTAAGAGAAGCTATGACAGGTCCCTCTTTGCTTGATAATCTTGAAGAGCCACTACTATTCAGAAAAGATCAGAAGGAGCTATTATTATCATGTATTACCAGCGGCATGAGTAGCAGAAAACCAGCCAGGGAGGTAGTGGGGCCTTTAATGACCAAGGGGTAAAAGGATTACTAAAGGGTGATAAGGAAATGGCAGAAAAGCTGAATGCATTTTTTTGCCACCGTCTTCACTGGATAAACATATGGAACAGAGATCCATCAGCGACTGTTAGCCACAAGGTAGAGATGGAACATTATGTCTGGGGCAGTGATGCTCTGTATTCTTGGTGATTGGGGGGACAACAGTGGGAGGGATTCTGGAGTTCTGGCCCTGCTGGTGGACCTCTTGATGGCACCTGAGTTGGCCACTGTGGGATACAGAATGTTGGACTAGATGGGCCATTGGCCTGATCCAAGATGGCTTCTCTTATGTTCTTATGTTTTTTATGAGTATGGCTGAAAAATGTGCTGCCATGTTCACACAAACTACAGCTCATGCCTACAGCTGTGGATGTATTAGGCAGACATGGCTTCCTCCGTGGGCTAAATCCACAGGGGCCCTTGGGAGGAGCTTTCATGCATTTGAGCCAGACTGAAGCACGCGTTCCCGTTTCAAATAGGTTCCTATCTGCCTGCCACAGGGACACATGGCAGCTGCCACCAGTTACATAGCATTCGCACACAGGTGTCCTTGATGCAGGGGGGCTGCATATTGCCACTGCTCCAATCTGAGCGTTCACAGTGGGCCAAAATAATGCTTGAATAGAACTGATGATCAGTGGAGTCTGTATTGTTGACTGATTATCAAATGACAGGAGTGTAAATCTAAAGTGGCATCTTGTGATAACTGGATGTTGTTAGTAGAACATAAAGCAGAGAAATCTTTAACAATGGGTACTCATTCAGGGTTTTATTATGTATCAAAGGGTGCCTTTAAAAAAAGCTAATTGCAAGAGAGATCGCACAGAATTTATGAGAGTCTATAAAATGTCTGTCTCCTGTTTATGATCTAATGGCAACGTTTGCCTTACGCATCAGTGTGAAATGGGCTTTTGAGTGGCTTGATGATCATAACAGCTTCTGTTCCGAACAAGCAACTTGGTAGAAATGTAATCCAAAATCAATTACCAGCTGAAGAAAGCATTGATTTAAAGCTTAATGGATTACATAAGGGAGAACAGTGTCCAAATCATGGTGCCGGTGTTATGACTCTATCAGTCTGGGTTGCAACCAATTTGATACTAATGCAAGTACTAACAGCTGCATCTGTTCCCTAAATGTACATCTAGATCTACTCTAAAAGATGTTTACATGCAAAAAGGTCCCAAATTATTATGTAATGAAAACAGACAGGGCAATGGATACCTTTCCTATTTCTTTTATGTTCAGTCCCATTATATTTGTCCAATAGAAAGACATACCATGTATCAACAATGGCTAGTTTTCAGTGCCTCCAATTACCTATTTCTTCAAGCAGGTACAATTTGGCAGAAATAGCACCCGACTGAAGAACCAGAGACGGCCTTACCATGAGACATCTCATGTATCAGATTTTGAGTGTCAACATGGGCTGTAGCTTTTATTTAGCATGTGGACAGTAGAACTCGGCAGGTGTACTCTAGGTAGGGTTGCCAACCTCCAGATGGTGACTGGAGATCTCCTGGGGCTACAACTGCTCTCCAGTCAACAGAGACCTGGAGAAAATGGCTACTTTGGAAGGTGGACTCTGTGGCATTATGCCCCACTGACATCCCTCTCCTCAAACCCCACCGTCCCCAGGCTCCAGATATCTCCAGATATTTCCGAACCCAGAGCAGGCAACCCTAACTCTAGGCATGCTGTCCCTTAGTGATTGGTGTAGGGCTGCAGTCTGTTGGTGTGGCAGGACTACTGCCAGATGAGGAGGAAGTCAACCAAATGCAGGAAGTTGTAGCGAAGGAAATAGAGAGGTGACAGCCCGCTGAGATGTTGGTTGAGATAGTTAAAAAGCTAAAGTAATAACTGAAAAACTGAGAGAAAATGCCCTTCCTGTTAGAAGGATTAGATGGACCACTGGTCTAATCCAGCAGGGCTCTCCTTATGTTCTTTGACATTCCTCAGTAGATCACAGTTGCTTTCCATATGGGAGTGATACGACCTGATCTCTACATCAATCAACCCGAATGAAATTATGAGAACAGCAGAATAAGGAGACTGGTCCAAGCATACAGCTGCAATTATGTGACCATAAATGGTAATAGGAATGCCAGTCTCCAGGTGGGAGCTGGGGATCCCCCAGAATTATGGGTCATCTCTAGACTGCAGAGATCAGTTCCCCTAAAGAAAATGGATGCTTTGGAGGGTGGACTCTAAGGTATTGCACCCCTCTGAGGTCCCTGTCATCCCCAGGCTCCATCCCCAAATCTCCAGGGGCTTCCCAACCTGGATCTAGCAACCTTACCCCCCATCCCCCCCAGTGTCAGTCAGTTTATTATTGCGGTCTTTGACCAGTACAATTTAAAAGACAAGTAGAAAAAATTCCCGATACTATCCTAGCTGGGTATGAGCCAGTAAAAACCTTAGTAACATAAAAGCTTATAAATTATATAAAATATACAGAAAAAGTAAAACTACTGTTCACACCTTTTAAGCCATTTAAAAAGTTGGTGGTTGGTGGAGGACCTGGCAACACTGAATAGTAACCTCTTTTTTTGTTAACCTCATAACCTCATAACCCAGCCTTTTGATCAATTGCTTGATGGGGCTAAAAGAGGCACCCAGATTTTGTTCCCACCTAAAGGGTCAGCAAGCCATACTGGATAGGTGGCCCAGAAATCCACAGAATCTCAACAGGAAGTACCACAAGGGAATCCAAGGAGTTATGGGAAAGCATTTCCCAGTGTAACTGGCTAATTTTTTTTCTGCTGTTATACTTCATGCTCAGTATCTGAACTGGGTATGAAAAAGCAACAATGGCACTTAATGTGCTGAAGAGGAGTGTTTTCTCCCTTTTTAAACAAAACCTCTTGACCGCTCTATAGTAATTGCATTGGCTTGTAAACACTTTCCAACATGGATGAAAGCACTTCATTGATTTCCAACCCCCCAAAGATGAGATGGACTTTAGGTTCTTTGAAGCAACAGCAGTAGCTGTTTCCACTCAATTAGCATTACCATTTGAACTGAGGGCCACTGTCAAAAATTTGAGGTAGGTGAGCCCATGCCTGAGCTTTGATTATAAGTTATCTAATGCTTTACTTGACAAGATAAATGCCTATAAAGCAGATGTACAGCACATTAAAATGTAACCCAGTGGGACACCATACTAATTTCCAAGTCTGTATTGGCCAATTAGGCTGTATTGCACTCAGCTAAGGGAATCAATTAGCAAAGCACTAAAATGGTTACCTGGAGCTATTCTGAATGCTAATTTTAAAATTCATTTCCCTGCAGATAACCTGTAAACAAGAACACTTGTATCTATTCCACTTATTCTCCCTGTTCCGTCTCTGAAGTCTTATAAAGCACATCTTCAGAGTGTTATCTGTCAATCTTACTAAACATTGAGATTCCAGAGCATTATCTGTCAATCTTGCTAAACAATGAGATTTTAAGGGTTTGTCCCAGAATGAACTTTTAGTAAAACAGATTCTCCTTATTAAAAAGAATGGGTTAGCCCTTCGTTTAAAATATTTCTAGTCTGCTTTTCTCTTGTGTTAATAACTCTGAAAGCAGCTTATGACATAAAAATGGAACAGTAAACAGCAATCAAATAACAAATATCAAAAGTAACAGCAACCCCCACCAACAAGTTAATTGTCTATGTAAGCTACTTCCCGCAGATAGAACTTTCCCAGCTTGTAGCCGATGAAGACCAATGACCTGCTTGCATGTTGATGGGGTCCAAACCGGTGGCGACTGACCAAGAGAGAGATCTTGGAGTCATAGCAGATAACTCACTGAAAATGTCGAGACAGTGTGTGACTGTAATAAAAAGGCCAATGCTATGCTGGGGATTATTAGAAAGGGAATTGAAAACAAATCAGCCAGTATCATCATGCCCCTGTATAAATCAATGGTGCGACCACATTTGGAGTACTGTGTACAATTCTGGTCACCACACCTCAGAAAGGATATTATAGCATTGGAAAAAGTACAGAAAAGGGCAACTAGAATGATAAAAGTGTTAGAACACTTTCCCTATAAAGAAAAGTTAAAGCGCTTGGGGCTCTTTAGCTTGAAAAAACGATGACTGAGGGGTGACATGATAGAGGTTTACAAGATTATTCATGGAGTAGAGCAGGTAGAGAAAGAAGTACTTTTCTCCCTTTCTCATAATGCAAGAACTCATGGGCACCCAATGAAATTGCTGAGCAGTCGGGTTGAAACAGATAAAAGGAAGTACTTCTTCACCCAAAGAGTGATTAATACATGGAATTCACTGCCATAGGCAGCAGTAGCGGCTACAAGCATGGACAGCTTCAAGAGGGAATTGGATAAACATATAGAGCAGAGGTTCATCGGTAGCTATTAGCCACAAGGTTATAGATAGGAACTCTCAATTTAGGGCAAGTGATGCTCTGTATTCTTGGTGCTTGGAGGGGACCTCTTGATGGCACCTGGTATTTTCCATCACTGTGTGACAGAATGTTGGACTGGATGGGCCATTGGCCCCATCCAACATTGGCTTCTCTTATGTACTTACCATACGAACCTACCCATTTATGGTTTATTTTATGAGACTGTTTCAGTATGATATATTAAAGACGTTTTCTTTCATATGATTCTTATCACAACAAACTGTTATGTTAAAATTATGCACAAATTTTTATGAGGTTATTCACAGTTTATCATATAGCTGATAAGACTGATAAGATAGAATAAAAATGTTAATATATTAGGATATAATGGTAGAATGTTGAGTAGGTTGTTATAGTGATTTTTAAAGTGATAATGTAATATAATTTTCCTAAAAAATCAAGTATTTAAATCAAGGATTATATTAGCAAAAAAAAATGCCGTTTATACTATGTTTTGGTAATTTTACCTTTTATTCATTTCCCTTACCCCTTTTCTTTATTCTGTATTCCCTCAAAAAGTTCAAAATATTTTTTTAAAAGAACCTACCCGACCATGATGGTCATCATTGGAGGCCCTCCTTTTAGTACCTCCATCATCCGAGTATACTCTTCTCAGCTGGGGCACCAAAATTATGGAGTTCCTTCCGCAGTAAGATTTGTTTGTCCCCTCCATCACAGTCTTCCACCAGCCTTCGCCCACAGTCTGTGTTTTGTTGGGCATTCCCTCAGGATCCCTCACTGACCCTCCTTCCTCTCTTTTGTATTTGTGTTTTGTTGGATTATTGTTTTATATATGTGTTTTAATATTTGTTTTAATGTCTTGCCTTTTTTATCATTGGAAGCCCTGAACTGGGTGGAAAGGTGGCAAAAAGGCTTTCAATAAATTTAAAACAATTTTTTTAAAAAAAAATGTGAGATCCGTGTGAACACTCTGATCCTTGCCTATTTATTTCTTTATTTAAACATTTATATCCCTGCGTTTCCTTGTAGACCAAGGCGGCTTATAATAATAGTTAAAACATTTTCAGTTTAAAAACCAAAAATAAAATAAAATAAACCCTAAGTCTCTCCCCCTCCCCCCTTTAAAAGATGCCTGCCAATTCAAACTCCCTCAAAAGCCCAGGCAAGCAGTCAGCGCCTCCCGTAGCTCTCCAAGGAGGGGTCCCCTCTCACTTTTTCAAGGATCCCATTCCATAGAGCCGGAGTGACAATAGAAAAAGTCCAGGCTCTGGTCGATGCCAGATGGCCCACCCTAAGTGATGGGACAGCAAACAAATGGCTGCCTGATGACTGTAGCTGATGCAGAGGGACCTAGTAGGATTGCCAGCCTTCAGGTGGTGGCTAGAGATCTCCTCAAATTACAGCTAACCTCTAAGTGACAGGCATCAGTTCACCTGAGAAAATGGCCGCTTTGGAAGGTGGGCTCTATGGTATTCTATCTCCATTGAAGTCCCTCCTTTCCCCAAACTCCACCTTTCTCAGGCTCCACTCCCAAAATTTCCAGGGGTTTCCCAACTTGGAGCTAGCAACCCTACATAGAAACAGTCCTTCAAATTTGTGGGTCCCAGGTCATGAAGGGCTTTAAAGGTCATAACTAGCAGCACTATGAATTGAACTCAGATACAGACTGGTAGCCATTGAAGTGGTTTCAAAACGGGTAACATATGTTCCCGGCAGCTAGCCCCTGACACTAGTTGGGCTGCCATGTTCTGGACCAGTTGTAGTTTCCAGGTTGTCTTTGAGGACAGCCCCACATAGAGTGCATTGCAGTAATCCAACTGTGAAGTTACATTAGCATGAAGTAGAGCGGCAAGATTGGCTGAGTGTAGGTAACAAAGAGAGCTGGTGAATCAGACGCAGCTGATAGAAGGAGCTTCTGGCCCCCTTGCCAACCTGCTTTTCAAACAGCAAAGCAGGGTCCATGAGCACTCCCAAGTTCTTGACCTGCTCTGAAAAAGCCAATGTCACTTCACCTAGGACAAGTGGATTCACTCCCTCTAGAATATCAGTCTTCCCAACCTCTGTCCCTCTGTCTTGTCTGGATTCAGCTTCAGCTTTTATTGCCCTAGCCACCTGACCACAGCCTCAAAGCACCAGTCCAGAAGCAATATGGATGCATCTGGAGGCCTTGATAATGAAATATAGAGTTGTCACCTGTATATTGATGACACCTAGCCCCAAAGCTCCAGATAATCTCATTCAGTGGCCTCATCTATATATTAAAAGGACACGTGAGAGAATAGAACCTTGTGGCACTCCACAACATAAATGCCACCCAGTTGAATCTGCACCTACGATAGAGACTCTTTGTGTCCAGTCAGACAGAAAAGAGCAAAACCATCAAAGGGCTACTAGGCCCTTAATACCAACTCCATATTCAAGCCAACAGATAAGAACAGAAGGGTCAGCGGTGTCAAGGACTGCTCAGAGTTCCAGCTGTATCAACAGGGAAAATTGTCCCGTCCATTTTAAACAACGGTCGTCCACCAGTGCCACTAAAACTGTCTCAGTGTCAAGTCCAGTCCTGAACCCAGATTGAAACAGATCAAGGGCTTCTTGGCCCTTCAGTATAATCATGGAAATAATTTTTACTTTATTTCCGATTGAATCATAGTATCATTGATTTCAGTGATAGAATGAGACACAGATTTGTTCTGAGATTAACAGTGTATATAGAAGTGCTTTTCTCGGGGCTGGCCAAAGAGGTTTTGGTGCTCAGAGACAAAAAAGCCAAATGGCAACCTCTTCCTACCAGCTGACATAAGACACAACCCACCAGAAAGTTATTGCATCCTGCTCCTAGGCCTCAGCACTGTTCCAATGTCATGTGGTGCTTTGTCCATTAGGTTTCCAATACTCATCTTCACTTTTTTGGGAGGGGGTGCAGGAGACTGCTGAGGGAAGGAACAATGGAGGGGGGGAATGCCTTGTGGGCATTCATGTTTTGTAGGCTCTGTACATAATCCCCCCTCCCTTTTTGTTTGCTTTCAAAACTATGGATGGAAAATAATAGTTCTGAATGTATTTAGTTTGCCAAATGGCAGCATCTCTGCTGATTATCATGAAATCGTTAGTTTAATTATAAAGCGCTAGAGCGAGATGGAATCTTTTATATCTGAAACTGGAAGAGAAGTGAAAGCATCTGTTCCTATTTTCCTGCTTCGATCCGCAACTTGTCATTTTGTGCCATGTGGCAGGGACACCAGGGTCTACTGAGCAGCAGAAGTGTTGTTTGTAGGGGTGTGGTGGGTGTTGTCATTTAAAATAAAATTTGGTTTCCCCACTTTTGTGAAGCTTGACAGCTAGACAATGAGTGATTGCCTAAGCTCTCCTTGGTCATTAAACTTCAACTGGTGGATTTATTGCTCTGAGGTAGCCTAATCGCATGTGGCCCGCGGGCTGTAGTTTGAGGACCCCTGCCCTACCAGGTCACTATACATTAGCTGAGACAAAAAGAAGAAAGAGGAGGAGATTGGATTTATACCCCACCCTTCACTACCCAAAGGAGTCTCAGAGCGACTTACAATCCCTTTCCCTCCCCCTCCCCACAACAGACACCCTGTGAGGTAGGTGGGGCTGAGAGAGCTCTCTCAAGAACTGCCCTTGAGAGAACAGTTCTGAAAGAACTTATGACTGACCAAAGGTCACACCAGCAGATGCACGTGGCAGAGTGGGGACTCAAACCCGGTTCTCCCATATTAGAGTCTGCGCTCCTAACCACTACACCAAACTTGACAGAATTTTCCAACACTGTGGGTTTATCACTGTACTCTTGAGTGAAGACACAGGATAGCTGAATTATGGATGATCTGCGGGGGGGGGAGAGAATCTAATTTATACCCCAGTGACTCTTTTGAAAAACCTGCTTGAAGAACAGGTTACACTACCTGATTCTTGTCACTGACTTGCTACCATCTGGGCAACCCGACCATGGTTCAGATCTCAGCTCAACAGTATGGATGTACCATGTGTGTCATAGTCCAGCTTCATTACTTTCATCATTTCAGTGCAGCCTACATGGCTCTCGTGTCCTCCATTTTATCCATATAACAAACCTGTGGAGTAGGTTACGCTGCAAGAGAATGCCTGGCTAAAGCACACCCAATAAGCTTCACGCCCAAGTAAGGATTTAAACCTGGGTCTTCCAAGTCCTAGTCTGACATGGCCATCACTACATCACACTGGCATCCCTCCTGCTCATGCCTGAAAAGGCAGAAAGCCATTAATGCAACCACTCCTGAGAATCCATCAGTGTCTTATTTACGTTCTAACACAGTGCCCATAAAACCAGATCTCTCTGTGGGAATGGATAAAGAAGATGATTTTTATGGTAGAAATGGACAAATTGACAAAAGAACTTAATGGAAAAGAAGATCAAGAATTTTTAGCAGATTGGAAAGACTTTAAAGACTACTTAGAACTGAACTGGGATGTTAAAAATAAGTTACTTTGCTTTGATAACTATTAAGATTAGAAATATAGTAAGAAATGGATTGTATTTAAAATGTTACCTAAGAGAGAGAAACAGAAAAGGAAAATGTTTTAGTAGAAGATTTGATTACTGAATAAGTGTTTATTGCAAGACAATGTTGACTGAAATGAAAATGGGGCGGAACATTGTTGGAAGCCGGGGGGGAGGGGGAAAAAGTTGTGGGAAAGGATATCTTAAGAATTGTCTTTAATTATGGACCATGTTAAAATATCCTGTTAATAAAATTTCTTTACAAAAAAAAAAAAATCAGATCTCTCTGGATCTCCTGAACGTTTAAAACCAGTCATGCAGTAGTGCTGCACTACTGAAGAAGGATATGCCATAATCTTTATGTCTTCAAAGAGATGGTTGTAAAGTTTCTCCTTAAGAAGCCAGCCCTGGTACCAAACTGTATCAATAATTATAGACCAGTTGCAAATATGTCTTTTGAGGGTAATGTGTTGAAACAGGGAATGGTTTGCAGCCTTAGGCTAGCCCCTAGATCTGGTAGTGGATGATATGGAAGCCATCTCGGTGTTGAAAACAATGTCCCTGGTGCCCTCCCCCCCATGCCTTCCTAAGCATGAGGCACAGCATGTCATAGCTTATCTAAGACAAGGATGGGGTTTGGCTCTTTCCTCTTGGATCAGGTTTTGACATTCTAAGCCTAATTAGCATTCTTTGGAACCCTGTCTGCATACCTCTAAAGTACAATCCCATACCGTTCCCATCTCATGGAGTACTGCAGTCATTCAATTATTTGGTATATTCCCAAGAATGCTACAAGGAGCCTTTTCCTTTTCAAAGGGCAAGCCATTGTAAAAAATCTGGATTTCTTTTATTTTAAAACATGCTTATTCTGCCTTTCCTTTCAAAAGCCCCAAGCTGGGAGACAACATAGCATTACAAGAAACCCAAACATGCACAACTAGCATCCTTTAGATGCATATACACAGAAATGTCTCACCAAATACCCTCTGAAACAATAGGGCCATAGTTGGACTTTCTAATGGCCAACAACAATGGAATCCTATGTTTCTCTAGTATGTGCTCATTCACGACAATGGAGCCACCATGCAAAGGCACATGATGATTTACTTTAGATATAAGAACCAGCACCTAAAATAAAACATGTGAAGCTACTTTAACAGTGGTTGAATGTGACAGACGTGGCTTATTCTTGTTGAGAATTGGTGGACTGCATTTTAGTCTGACAGGCACTTTTGTTTATTAATATATTGACACCCTGCTTTTCTTCCCAACAGTGATTTAAAGCAGCTAACAACATTTTTTCCCTCTATTTTATCTTCTCAACAACAGCTGCTTGAGGGAGGTTAGGCGGAGAGAGAGCGAGACCAGCCCGAGGTCACCCAGCAAGCTTCCATGGCAGAGTGGGGATTCACATCTAGGTCTCCAGATCAAGAGGCAGCCAATTTATGGTGACCCTGTAGGGTTTTCAAAGCAAGAAAAGTTCAGAGGCAGTTAGCCATTGCCTGCCTCTGCACAGCAATCCTGGACTTCCTTGGTAGTCCCCCATTCAAATACTAACCAGGGCTGACCCTATTTAGCTTCCAAAATCTGGTGAGGTTGGGCTATCCTGGGCCATCCAGGTTAGGGTAATCTAAAAATACCTTCCCCTAAAGCAATCTGCTAGCTTGTCTAGCATTGGTGAATGTGGATCTGATTTGGTCAGGCACATTTAAACTTGCCAACACAGACTCTAGCAGGAGAGACCCACAGAGATATCTTGCCTGTTGCAAGATCAGGAGGAGAAGAGAGGAACACAAAGGGACAGGAAGAGAAGAAGGGGTCAAAGGAACTCCCAGCTTAGATAAGGAGAGGTATCCTATTTAGTAAGAAGATTGTTATTGTTGTTCAGTCACACAGTCAAGTAAGAAGATAACACACACATAATCTGTTTTTAATGCAAATAGAAAATATTGTGCCCTCTTCCCAGTTTTTGGGCATACTGATTAATCTTTGTTCCAACGCCATCAAGGGCAGCCCTCATAGGGCATGTTACAGTAGTACAGTGAAAGGTTATAGAAGCATGGGTTGACACAGTAAGGTCAACTTTGTCCATCAGGGTTGAGAATGTAGTCTAGATGAGGGATTTTAGTCATCCTTGGATGCTGTTTTTGTAACTACAAAATTAGACACAGTCTACTTAAAATTGCTTCACAATGTCAAGTAGAAATGAATCAATTTTCTCCAAGGCATCAGGATTTCCTATCTGCATCACTTCTGCCTTGTCTGGGTTCAGCTTGCTTCTGCTCATCCACTTGACCATAGTATCCAGGCACTGGTTTTGAAAGAAGGCTGCAACTTCTGAAAGCTTAGTCCAAGGAATATTTAGGTGTATAGGTGGACGTTATCAGTATGTTTGTGGTCTTCCAGTTTATGGTGACACACTGGCAGACGCACCTCCCGGACCTCCCGGGGTGTGATCTGCACGCTAGTGGCTAGGAGGGAGGCAGTTGTCCACCCTCCCCCTGAGCCTTTGGGAAAGGCTCCTAGCCATGGGGCTTTTGAAGGGCAACTTCTTCTCCAGCACAATGCTGGAGAATTGAGGTGCTCTTCCTCCTCGACGGTCCTGCCGCTATGCGTCCAAATGGAACTAGTGCCGCTGATCGGGACAAGTGTAGGAGATCGAGTGAATGAAATGTACTCTAAGTGAGGTTGTATGACCAACAATGAACAGTGAGTCGAGTTAATGCAAGATAACAGCAATTTAGAAAGAAAGTACCCCCCTGGGAACAGCGAGAAAAGCGAGCAGGAGAGGGGCTCCTCCCACACGTATAAACTTTAAAGCATCTCAGCAAGGGGGCATCAGAAATAAAAGCATTGAAACCTGTTTAAAGAACCTTACCAGAGTATGGATAGTGTTTTTGGTGATTTTCAGAGACTTTTGAAAGTTCTGGTAAAAGTAAATAATCCATAAAAATGGCAATGAAAAAACTAGAGAAAGACAGACTAGCAAAAGTGAAACCACTGGGGAGCATGAACCCATGAGCGGAAGAGACCACAGAGTTCTCTAAACTTTTGACAGAATCTTTGCACCCTCTACTGGAGCAGATGACCAATATCAACCAACAGCTGGTAACTTTAAAACAGAACTTTGCAGCTCAGTAGCTCCAACTTTCTGAAACTACAAAAAGATGGAGCAAATAGCTGAGAAAGTAGAGAAAATTGATGCCAACTCTAAAAAAAGTTTTTTAAAAAAGATGCAAATGCTGGAAAAGAGGCAAGCTTCGGAGGAGTTTCAGCTTTTACAATTGCAAATGGAGAAAGCTAATTTGGTACTTCAGTTCCAAGGGGTTGCTGAAGCAAAAAACAATGATCTAAAGCAACTTTTGAGTGATGCATTAGCTCCAGTAGCAGACTTAAAAGCAGAATACCTTGTAAGCGAAATGGATGTGGTCTATAGGGCCTACTCTGCTTACATTAAGAAAAATAATCTGCCTGGGGAGACAGTAGTTAGATTCTCGAAGAGGCATGTGAGGGATTTAATCCTGAAAGTGACTGCAAGTACACCCCTGAAAATCAGTGGCAATATTATTAGGATCTTAAAAGATATCCCATTTGAAATGAGGAAGAAGAGGAAGAAGTATAAAGACTTAATTCTTTTCTTACAAACAAACAGCATTTTCTACAGATGGTTGATCCCCAAATCCGTCATTTTCAAATTGCAGGATAAAAGAGAAAAAATTAACTGTCTTCAAAGTGCATGAGTTCCTGAGACTGCAACTGGGAAAGCCAAAAGAGGATGCAAAAGAAGAAGAGTACAGCAAATCCAATGGTGAATTGGACTCTGTGTCTTCCGACGAGGACTCTGCTTCAGAAAAGGGGGCATCTGCCCCCAAAAGAGGATACCAACTGAGGAAGAGAAAAGATAAAGTAAAGTGAAGGCTGAAGAACTCTGAAGGGTGCCATAAAACATTTGTTATGAGTGATGCTCGTGGGGTTGTCTTCAAACAGTTAAAAATTGTTAAAAAGATAAATAACTTAGCTAAATTGACTACGTTCAATGTAATATGAGCTTCTTAGGTTAACACGTATGTAAGCTGATGTAATGATCTCCTATTCTTGGGGTTTTAGTTATTAGTGGTTTCTTTTTACTTTCTCCCTAGATGTAGATGTTCCCTTCCTATTTTTTCATTGTAGTTTGTAGTCTATAGAAAATGCAATAAAAAATCCCCTCTGGGGGCTTAAAAAAAAATCAGTACGTTTGTGACGCCCAACTCCACTGCTCCAGATGCTCCAGATGATATCATGGACTAGCCAAACGTTCATATTAAAGAGCACTGGAAAGAAAACAGCCCCATGAGGTTCTATATCCTATATAGTTGCTGTAAGTCTTTTTTGCAGTAAAAGAGGGACTGGCTGTTGGGTAATGACCGTGTGAGAGCGCTTAGAAAAAGTTGGGGCTAGCAAATGGCCATTCCTTTTATTCCCATTGATCTCTCCATCCGTTTGAAAAGAATTTTGTGGTAAACTGTGTCAGTCTGGAGACCAATCCAGAAAAATCAGCACTGACATACTGCCTTTATCTTGTTGTAAATGGAGATCATCCACCAGGGCAAGTAAATCAGTCCTCCATCCCATTAGCCAAATGGACAAAAGGGTCAATGGTTGCCCTCATCTGTTTCTCTTTCCCTAGCCTGCCCCCCATATTAGAAGCAGAGCAGCACAGCCTCATGGTAGCCATTCCCAGACACTCACTGACAAGGGCTCCCCCACAATCACTGCCAAACCCTTAGCACATTTTAATACAATTTCCTTGTCAATTCTGGATAGTGAAAGGAAACTAGGCATCGTAACAAACTACAACAGATTTAAGAGTGGGAGTCTAAATAAAGGGTGTCCTTGGAACCGGCTCCTCTTTCTCTCTCGCTGTAACTCTATTTCACCTTCTGTTTTGTATTTCCTTTTTCATGCTTGAACTTGCAATCCACCGTGCTCCCAATTTCCACTTTACCTGTCAGCTGTGTGCAATACAACTCTGCTTTTTTCCCACCAGCTTGGTGCCAGAAGCTCCCACACCAATGACATCCCCCCCCCCCATTTGTCAGAGGCAGCAAATCTGGAATTTTAACTTGTCCCACCAGAGAGACAATTTTTCCCTCTGCCTCTATTTTCCAGCATACATCTATCACAGATGGCAGAATCCATATGAGATCATCTCATGCCTGGCAGTGCTATTTAATGTGGTTCTTACAGTACCCACTGATTTGGCCGAGCTGCCTAGGCGCTAGCGTCGGCATTGACTGATGCCTTATTGTCATCTAGTAAGCCAGGGAAGTGCGAGGAAGGTAATTATCTTTCTCACACTGTGGGTGGGAGTGTAATGAGATGGCAAAGAAATTCAAGAAACTCCAATGTTCTGCTTAAGACAGTGATTAAAGATTTCAATCAATATTTTAGACCAGGGGTTGGATCCAGATTAATTTTTTTATTAGTGGTCAGGAACTTTCCCGGCTTCCCACTATCACCACCATGCCTGCAACCTGCTGATCTCCACAAAAAAAGGTTCCCGGGGGTTGGGGAACCCTGAGGAATAGTATGATAAGGCTCTGTTGCAGGAAGAGGGATGGGTAGAAATTGCCACTTTAGTCTGGATCCAGTTCCATATTTGACTGGGGTGAGGAGCAGGCTTGTGGCTATTACAAGATGGTCTAATCTGATAGAGATCTGATGGCATTCCTCACCCCCCATTCTCAAAAATGTGTCATCAGTGATATGCTAGGCAGTGTACGTTTTCATTTACAGATCAAACAGGTTCTTCTGTAATTCAAGGCTGCTTTTACCGGCTTGACCTAAAAACCATGGGTTAGATCCAATACTCCCTCTAAGCTGTGGAGTCTTGTGAGCAAAAATTCTACTTTGTGAGCTACTGGCATTAAAGTTGTGAGCGAGCAATTTGGATACTGCATAAATTAGTTTGCTCTGGAGCCGTCCTTCCTGAGCTAGAACAAAAATTGTGAGCTGGAGGTTAAAAAACTGTGAGCTAGCTCACACTAACTCAGCTTAGAGGGAACATTGGTTAGCTCCAACCAACACTTCCATTGTTGGGAGGAAGGCTGCACTGGGGGTCATGAGACCTGTGTGGACAAAAGGCATGTGCTATGGGAGCTGTAGTAAGGAGGAGAATAAAGTGAAGACTGAAAAAGCTGTCTGGGTCCAACACCATGATTGTCATGCAGGATCAGACTAAGGTTCTTCATACTGTCTTCATCAACGACCAGCTATACACCCTTAAGAACCTTTCCAAAGTCCTGAGTTCAATGATGAACACTTTGCCAATAAGGTTGGACTACTAATTTATTGGGGGGGAATCATTGGTAGGGACTATTAGATGTCATTCATTTGTTCTGATCTAGTACTGAACCGTATTTCTCATAAGAACATAACATAAGAGAAGCCAATGTTGGATCAGGCCAATGGCCCATCTAGTCCAACACTCTGTCACACAGTGGCCAAAAATACCAGGTGCCATCAGGAAGTCCAGCAGTGGGGCCATCATATATACAGGCTGGATACTTACATAGATCCTTCTTCCCCATTACTTAAGAGCACCCAGGTACCAGACAACAGGAAAAAAACCCGCCAACCATAACATACTTGTGACTTCTACCCAATTCTCTTTACCCTTGTGCAGGGACAACATATGCTCTCCTACTCCACTGATCTCCACCAACTTCTAATGGATGCAGATAAAGTTTCTCTTGCTTTGGAGAAAGAAGGCAACATTTTATTTGCTGGATTTGTATCCTGCCTTCCTGCACGGAGCTCAGGGCATCATTCTGTGATGTGTGGTTATCGTCACAACAATACCGTGAAATAGATTAGGATAAGAGATCACCCAGAGAACTTCATGAAAGAGGGAAAATTTGAAGATGGTCCTCCTCCCTTTTGTTATATTCTTACTACACTGGCTCTCATATGGTACAACTTCTGTCAGTTATCACAGTGGAACAGGATCACACCTTCAACTGCCATTAATCAAGTGCACATAAAACAGGTGCTGAAGTCTGATAAGGATGCATGTGTGAGCTAACCCTTGATTAGTAGCTGAATGTATGAATTGACTCTACAGGAAAACATGGCACATAAGATTTAGCAATGCACTGTGAAAATCGGCATCAACAATTTAAGGACCACCTAATGATGAGTACATAATAGTATAAAAGCTGAAGTCCTCCTGTACATGCACAGTCTCCAGGCAGATCTCCCGTGGTGCTCAGAACAAGGACTTCAAGCAGAAATCTATCATCAGCTGAGCAAATCCTGACAGACAATACATAAAGACTGTTTCGAGAAGACCCTTTTTCAAAAGCTGGCAGGAGGTCCTTAAATTGTTGATGCTAATTGCTTTTCAGATTGTTCATGCCTTGTATAATATGTTCTGATATCTTCTATCTTAAAGGTTTATAAATTCTGTTGAATCCCTATTATTAATTCACTACGTGTTGGATTGAATTGTCTTAACGTGTACAATATACTGTTAGTTAGCATGCTTCACAGTGTTCTTACAGTTCCTTATATCATCTAACTATGAGCCCCATTTGTATTTTGCTTATTAGACTTGTTTATAAGGCAAGAGTCATTTCAGAGGTGGTTTGCCATTGTCTGCCTCTGCTTTACAACCCTGGTATTCCTTGGAGGTTGCAGTACCAAATGCTAGCCAAGGCCAATGCTGCTTAGCTTCTGAGATCTGATGAGATCGGGCTAGCCTGGGCTATCCAGATCTGGGTAGAACAGAGGTGCCCAGCCTTTCTAAGCCTGTGGGTACCTTTGGAATTCCGACACAGCATGTTAGGCACAGCTACAAAATGGCTGCTGCAGCTTGCATTCAACTCATGTATGTAGTGAAGATCCTTGTGCTGTGGTGGCAGCTACCACCAAAACAACACACACAAAAAACCCAAAAAACCTGCACAGTTGCTCAAATCTCCAATGGTTTATCAGTAGTCTTGTTGAGAAAAGGTCCCACTTGGTCCTGCTCACTTTCTAAAAACACTGGGTGAGCACCAGGAAAGGTGTCAGCGGGTACCACAGCACACATGGGCCCCGTGTTGGGGGGCCCTGTGGTAGAAGATAAGCTGGGGGGTTGCCGGGTGCCACACAGCACCAAAAGTGAAGGGTAATTTTTTTCCCCTTGGCCCAGCAGTTTTACCAAATGCAGTGTTTTATTCTTTGTCTGAGGCAGGAGACCAGCTATTAATCAATGTATTAGAAAGTAAAGAGTTACACTTCTGAATAGCATTTTGGTTAGTAGTTAATCTTGTTCCCTGCATCTGGTGATCCCACTCAATTGAGTATCTGACCTGCTCCTATTTGCATAGCCCCATCTATTTCTTGGCCACGCTGGAGTGTGGCTGAATGGGAATTTTCTTATCTCTCCCTGAATGGAAGAGAGTTTCTGGGGCTGCCTTTTACAGAATTGGCTTTGTTGACATATTAGAAATGTATGGTGCTCTTCCTAATATCCAAGGACTGTTTTACAAGTGAATCTATTATTGCCCCTATTTTTCACAGTCAAGTCACTTTCAAAACCCAGTTGCACTGTTGCTGTTAAGATGTCCTGGAGCAATGTGAATCAGCAGGGTGCTACATGAAAAATACTTCCCTTTTGTTCTATATTTGGGTGTTAATTTTTTTGATGGGTTGTCTGGTAATATTCATATATGCACAGCATAGTCTGCCTGGAACATTTTTTTTCCGTATTCTGAGAGGATTCATTATACCGTGCCAAACTTTTCCTTTTCTATTAGCCATTTATTGTTTATGGATATAAGAGCTCCAGTGCATGCATGGAGTCCCCTTGCTTACAAAATCTTGCCATTAATTTCAGCAGAGAAACATGGTCTGTGCAGACTGGTTTTGCCTACTGAAATTAGTAGGACAGGGTAGCCTAGGCACAAAGGATCAGAGCCAGGATGGGGCTATGGGTGGGTATATCCAAGTTAAACCTGTTAAATGTGGATTCTCTAGCTCATATTTCCTAAATATGTTGGCACCCATCAGCAATGTATGATCAGTTTGGTGCACAGTGTACAATCTATTGTAGGACTTGGCCTTATTTCAAACCATATTTTCTCCCTCTCCCAAAATATTAGAACTTGAGGGCATCCAATGAAACTGATGGGCAGTAGGTTCAGGACGGACAAAAGAAAATGCTACTTTACAGATAGAGTGATTAAAATGTGGAACATGATGCTAGAGGATGTAGTGATGGTCACAGGAATAAACAGCTTTAAAGGGAGATTAGATAGATTCATGGAGGAGAAGTCTATCAATGGCTACTAGCCATGATGACCGGGGGGGACTTCCACATTCAGAGGCACTAAGCCTCTGAATCCCAGAACCAGGAGGCAACATCACAGGGAGGACCTCAGCCTCTGTGCCCTGCTGCTGGCCATTCAGAAGAACTGGTTGGCCACTGTGTGAGGCAAGATGCTGGACTAGAAGGAACACTGATCTGATCCAGCAGGGCTCTTCTTATGTTCTTTTGTTCATATTATATGCCAACAATGGATTGATATTTCTTACTCAGTCCTGATATGTCTGCCCTAAATGTATGCAATTATTTTTTGAATTGGGGGTGGGGGTGGGGATCAGGTACAAGACCAGCTGGGAGAAATCTAAAGCCATGCCAGTCAGCCAAATTCTAATCAATTCTTCTATCAAAGATTGTATTTTTCAGTGAGGTATCTGGTATTTTAAGTACTTAGGGAATTTTAATGCAAATAACATTGCAACATTAGGGACACTGCAACATTAACTCTTACTTCCCTTTTATGATCAACACAGGAACATATTCAAGGGGGGATACTGTGTAGCTAGGCACTGTGGCACCTGCATTTATAAATTTGCTTATTTACTTAGGGGATTTATATGCTGTCTCTCCAGAAACCTGCTTGAGGTAGCTCACAAGTGAAAAAACATACCATGAAAACCAATGCTATAAACAAGTCATTGGCATAAAAACAGCATACAAACAGCTATTAAACAGCATAAAAAAGCATGAACAGCTCTAAGACCAGAAAACAGCTTAAAACAGTTAAAATCCTGAGTTAAAAAATGTTTAGGTCTGGTACCTAAGAGAAAGCAAGGTAGGTACCAGGCAAACTTAAAGGGGCAGGCCATTCCACAGGCAAGGTACCACCACTGAAAATACCCTCTCTCTCATTGCCACCTGCCTCACTTCTGAATGTGGGGAGAAAGAGAGCAGGGCTTGGGAGGCAGATCTAAAGTGGCAGGCTGGGCAATGCAGGAGGACACAGTCCTTCAGGTACCTTGACTCCCAAGATATTTAGGCCCTTAAAGATGAGAACCATCCCATGAAATGTGCCCAGAAACAGACGGGGTAGCCAGATGTGGTTTTGTATCCAGTTTGGGAGGATTCGAAAAGGTCAGTGTACATTCCAATCCCAAAGAAGGGCAATGTCAAGGAATGTTCAAACTATCGCACAATTGCACTCATTTCACACGCTAGCAAGGTCATGCTCAAAATCCTACAAGCTAGGCTCCAACAGTATGTGGATAGAGAACTGCCAGAAGTACAAGCTGGGTTTCGAAGAGGTAGAGGAACTAGAGATCAAATTGCCAACATTCGCTGGATTATGGAGAAAGCAAGAGAGTACCAGAAAAACGTCTAATTCTACTTCACTGACTATGCTAAAGCCTTTGATTGTGTGGATCACAATAAATTATGGCAAGTTCTTAAAGAGATGGGAGTACCGGACCACCTCACATGTCTCCTGAGAAACCTGTATAAGGGTCAAGAAGCAACAGTTAGAACCGGATATGGAACAACTGATTGGTTTAGCATAGGAAAAGGAGTACGACAAGGATGTATATTGTCACCTTGCTTATTTAATTTATATGCAGAGTACATCATGCGAAATGCTGGCCTGGATGAATCACAAGCTGGAGTTAAGATTGCTGGGGAAAAGATCAATAACCTCAGATATGCAGACAATACCACTCTGATGGCAGAAAGTGAAGAGGACCTAAAGAGCCTCTTGCTCAGGGTGAAAGAGGAGAGCGCAAAAGTGGGCTTGAAGCTCAACATCAAAAAAACTAAGATCATGGCATCTGGCCCCATCACTCCTTGGCAAACAGAAGGGGAAGTCGTAGAAGTAGTGACAGACTTCACGTTCCTAGGATCCCAGATCACTGCAGATGGTGACTGCAGCCATGAAATTAAAAGACGCCTGCTCCTTGGGAGGAAAGCGATGGCAAACCTAAACAGCATGATAAAAAGCAGAGACATCACCTTGCCAACAAAAGTCCGCATGGTCAAAGCAATGGTATTCCCCGTAGTAATGTATGGCTGCGAGAGTTGGACTATAAGGAAGGCCGAGCGCCGAAGAATAGATTCTTTTGAACTATGGTGCTGGAGAAGACTCTTGAGAGTCCCTTGGACTGCAAGGAGATCAAATCAGTCAATCCTAAAAGAAATCAACCCTGACTGTTCCCTGGAAGGCCAGATCCTGAAGCTGAAGCTCAAATACTTTGGCCACCAAATGAGAAGGGAGCATTCACTGGAGAAGACCCTGATGCTGGGAAAGATTGAAGGTCAAAGAAGAAGGGGACGGCAAAGGATGAGATGGTTAGACAGTGTCATCGATGCAACGAACATGAAATTGAGCAAACTTCAGCGGACAGCAGAAGACAGGAGGGCCTGGCGTAATCTGGTCCATGGGGTCGCGAAGAGTCGGACTCGAGTGTGCGACTGAACAACAACAACATCCAGTTTGGGCTTTAGCTCATGAACTCATAGATCTGCCTTATATTGAATCAGATGACTGGTCTATTAAGGTGCCTGTCTTTCTTCTGTTCATCCCTCTCTGCTCCTTATTTAGGGTAAAGAAAAGGGGAGGTTTACAGAATGGAGGAATGGGCTGTTTGACAGTAAGTGATGTACAAGTGGAGACTCAAGAGAAACTTGAGAGGAGGGTTGAACTGATTGTCCACCTTTCCTCAGAGGGGAGGGTCAGCAAGTACGGGAGAAGGAAAGGAGAAAGCAACAGCAGCAGCACAGCACTTCTTTCCCCAGCTAAATCCTTCTCTCCTGTGTGGGGACAAGAATTGGGAGGAGGAGGAAGCAGCAGCAAAAGCAATAGTTTCACATCCTCCTCCCTATTGCTGCTGTTTGTCTACTTTCTCTTTCTGGAGGAGCTGGAAAATGGAGGAAAGAGTAGCACTTCCATTTCCTTTTCAAACCTGGGACTTTCACAAAGGTCCCTTGGACTGCAAGGAGATCAAATCAGTCAATCCTAAAAGAAATCAACCCTGATTGTTCCTTGGAAGGCCAGATCCTGAAGCTGAAGCTCAAATACTTTGGCCACCAAATGAGAAGGGAGCATTCACTGGAGAAGACCCTGATGCTGGGAAAGATTGAAGGTCAAAGAAGAAGGGGACAGCAAAGGATGAGATGGTTAGACAGTGTCATTGATGCAACGAACATGAAATTGAGCAAACTTCAGCGGACAGCGGAAGACAGGAGGGCCTGGCGCAATCTGGTCCGTGGGGTCGCGAAGAGTCGGACTCGACTCTGCGACTGAACAACAATTTACTCAAAAACAAGATGATTTTTTTTAAAGCCTGAGAAAGGAAAAAGGAGGGCCCTCTTCAACTCACATAGAATTCACTGGTATGTAAAGCTGCCCCCATTCTCTTACCAGTGTGCTCTGCTGGGAAGGGGGCTGCCACTCCAAAAAGCCTGAAGAGATGGGGAAAAGCTGGAGCCTGCAGGTTAGACTGCCTATCAGATGAGTTTCCTCCCTCTGTGTTTTGTGGCTAAGCAAGAAAACATGGAAGAAGAGAGCCCCTACTCTCTGTCATCTGGGGAAGAAGCTAGAAGCAGCCTGTATGACCTAGTTGCTCCACATGTTAGAATAAGAAGAAGAGGAGGAGTAGGAAGAGGAAGAGGAAGAGGAGGAGGAAATTGGATTTATACCCCGCCCTTCACAAAGTCTTCGAACAGTTTACAATCTCCTTCCCCTCCCCACAACAGACACCCTGTGAGGTAGGTGAGGCTGAGAGAGCTCTCTGGAGAACTGCCCTACTGTGACTGACCCAAGGTCAACCAGCTGGCTTTTATGTGGAGAAGTGGGGAATCAAACCTGGTTCTCCCAGATTAGAGTCTGCGCTCTTAACCACTACACCAAACTGGCCTTTCCTGGACTGGGAGAGAAAGGAAAAGGCTGGCCTGTGTTGTCCAGAGGAGAACAGAGGCAGGGATGCCAGCCTCCAGGTGGGACCTGGGGATTCCCAGGAATTACAGCTCATCATCAGACTACAGAAATCACTTCCCCTGGAGAAAATGGATGCTTTGGAAAGTGGACTCCGGCATTGTACTCCACCGAGGTCTCCATTCTCCCCAAGCCCCATCCCCAAATCTCCAGGAGTTCCCAAACCTGGATCTGGCAACCCTAACTCCCCATCCCGCCCAGAGCTGAAAGAAAGACACAGTGGCTTTGGGCTCACAGGGAGAGGATAAGGGGAAGAACATACTAACACTAACTCCTGCCTACCCAGCAACCCCTATAGCAGCGCCATGAGTATCAGCAGTCCCAGAAGCACTGAGCCCCACAAAGGCTACCTTGGTGGCACTTACCTGGTGGTGGGTTGAGGAGGTACATGCTCAGCTAAGTACCCAGTAAAGTAATTGTAGCAAGGGGTGCTCTGCTTTTCTCCATATTTAAATATGATGTGATATACAATAAATAGTTATGATAAACTTCAGGTAAAACACTATTGTTTACTCCCATGTTCCTAGAAACTACAGTTCGCCAAACCCAGTTTCATTCATATAAAACTTTTGCTTCCCCATTGTCTCGGGGAAATACTTTGAAAACTATAATGTGCTTCTAACCTTTTCTCAATTAAGGAAGCTCCCCTAAGAGGTAATCCCTCCCACTTAGAAAGCCACTTCTAGTGATTTTGGTTTCAGTGACTCGAATGGTGGGCATGCTCCTTCGGAGCTCCGATAGGAGCGGCCCATGATGTGGCAAACGGGAGGAGTGCCGGATGATTCCGGGGCCCCCCGGAGTCCTTGGAGGGGACTCCCAGCCTGGAGCGTGAGAGATGCCTCTTCCGAGGCCGCTGTCAAGGGATTGAGGCTCCTCTTTGCCCTGTAAGGTCCCGCTGCCACGGCGCCATCATGGCACCAAGAGGCGCACACCAAACAAGCAAACAAGTGATCTAGCAAAATTTCAAAGCTCTCCCTACCTTTGCAGCTGACATCAAAGGAAGCATGAGTGTTATCTCTCTCTTTACCTGCTTATGCAGTTAAGTGCCCATCTGAAGCCCCTATCTGTAATGACGGAAGGGGAGAGAGTTTGCCCCCCCCCCTCACAACTCTGAATGTACTGTTTAAGCGATAGAAGGGGCTAGGAGCAACGGCAATTTTGGATTTAATCAAGTAAAATACCGATTTAATTGAAGCAACTTGAAAAATAAACTTTATCTGACTTTTAAAAACTTTCCACAAATTGTAAACAATGACTGGTTGGGCAGAAAAAATGGTGACGAGACCGAAGCACTGTCCTGGAACTACAAGATCAGCACATCCGGCTGGTAAACTGGAAGTAAATACTGACTTTCCGAATATGTTGGCAGCAGCATTGTGCCCTCTGTTGGATCAGATGACTAATCTCAACACTAATTTTGAAGCACTACAAAAACAGCTGAAAGAGACTAATTTAAAAGCAGAGGAGATGGCAAAATCAGTGAAAAAGGTTGAAGTCAAGATAAAAGCGATTAAGCAAAGACTGGAGGTAGGGGAGAAAGAGAGGACCACTGTTAAAGATCAACTTTTAAGACTCCAAATGGAAAAATCAGCTTTTGTTCTGAGATTTCAAGGTGTCCCTGAACAGAAGGGTGAGACTCTGAAGAAAATCTTAAGTGAAGCCATTGGCCCCAATAACAGGTTTAACTGAGGATGGATTACAAAGCAATATGGATATGATCTATTGGACATATCCGGAATTTATTAAGAAGAAAAACCTGCCTGGGGAGATAATGTTGAGATTCTCAAAAAGATCTACAAAAGATGTGGTGCTCAGGGCCACAAATGGGACAAGCTTAAAAATCAAAGATGAGGAAATCAGAGTATTAAAAGATATACCATTCGAAATAAGAAAAAAGAGGAAACAGTATAAAAACTTAACCAGCTTTTTGCAGAAAAACTCCACACCATACAGATGGATATTACCTGAGGGACTTGTCTTCAACTACAAAGATAAAAAAGAAAATATAGACTCTGTCCTAAAAGCAAATATGTTTTTGGAACTGCAACAAGAATTAGCGAGTGACAAGAAAACAACAGAGGAAGAAGAAAGCAGCACTTATGGGTCGGGAAGTTTGGAAAGCACGGCGAGTAGTATTCCAGATGAGGACTCCGATTCTGAAAAAGGGGCAGTGGCCCCCAAGCTTCTGAAAGTCCAGTGGAAATTTGATAAAAAGAAACATAGAGGAAAGAAATGAAATAACTTAATCTTATAAGCTTGAAAGTTTAAATTGTTTAAGCTGTATTTTCCTCATTTAATCATATAATTACCAGTGAGTAATAGAAAATGTAAGAAATAGCTACATTCCATTAACCTTACTATAGGGAACTTTGATTAAGCTAATGACTAAACATTTTGTATGATCCTTGTGTAGCTTAACTTTAGTGTGTAGTGTTTGTAGTATTTGTAGGATGAAAATAATAAAAAGTTTTTAAAGAAAGAAAGAAAAAGAAAGCCACTTCTGTAAATGGGTAGTACTGTCCTTAAGCCAAGGATAAATGGAGACGTCATCAAATTTCTGTTGTTTTATTCTTAATAACACTTGCCACAAGGAGGAAGATTAACAGAACATCTCTTGGGTTTAACAAAAACTGTAAGTGCTGTACCATTGTTCAGAGTAATACATTCTGCTATCAATCATATTTTCTTCAATAAGGCTTTAGGATTTGGGGGGAGGGAGAATTACATAGTTAAACTATTAGCAAATAGTAAAAATCATTCTATCACTTACATTTTAAAATGAATACCTTCCCGTTCTTTCCAAAATGGCACAGAGCTGTTATGACACACGCCCCTTCTATATTGACAATACTGTGAGGGTCTACGTGTGGCGCCTGGTCAGAGCTGCTGCTGATTTCTTCTGAGCAAATTTTTAAATGTCTCTTTGGGGTAATTGTTTTGACTTTATATATCTGTTGAGGACCACTGCTAGGTATATTTGCTTTTTGTTGTTAAGAGCCAGGCACCAAGGCTTGTCCACTTCAAAAACAGAATAGTACTTTATTTTCAGAAAATTCAACAGGGGGATGGAAGATATATACAGAGGATAATTTGTTTCCTTTCAGGCTAAACGTTTGCCCTTACGTTCACTTAGGCGGTATGTTTACTACTTTCAGTTCATACATAGATGTTCATCAGTTCTCTAAACACGCCTACACTCCTCCTCTCCAGGAACTGCTTTGTGGTTTTCCTTGGGCTTTTACGAACCGGTCCCTCTGGGTCTCCCTGATCACCACGCCAGCTTTCCAGACTCCTGCCAGACCGTCCTTTAGCCCCTTCTAAACCACCTCCAGTCCCTTTTGTAAGGAGAGAGGTCTCAATAGTGTATGACTATGCTGTGTTAAGTTTTTAACCATCTGGTCACTGTCCCTTTCCTTCTGAGGAATTCAGTAAACCAGGTTCTTCCACAGAGAGCTGCTTCAGTTCTCTGACAGACTTCTTCTCCGCTCTCTGTCACACACTGAACTCCTTCCCAGCTTCCCTCAACTGCCCATTCCAAACGGAACCTTTTGTCTGTTATCTGCCAATCACTGAGGGTTCCGAGCTAAATGGCCCCCTCCTCACTCTGTCATGTGACCCAGCAGTGTTCTGTGTTTTATTCTCTGCTGGTCCCAGATCTTTAAGTCCGTCACAGCTGTGTTTAGCATCTTGCAACAGATGATTTCATAAGTTTGCATTATCTAGACTGCGCTCAAACACACAATTAGCTGTGCCATAGGCACAAATGCCGAGCAGACTTAACAGGCGTGATCAGATATGAACATCTGGCCAGCATCCTGCACCCATTGGCAACCCATTGTGCTCTGCGGCAAGAGCGGAGTTAAAAGACACTAGGGAAAGTCCACTATCAAATGGGTTGCTACGGGCCACGGATGGACTTCCCCCGTGTGATCGCTCCAGCATGCTCTCATGGTGCTGGGATGGTCTGATCAGGCTCTCCTGACTCTGTGCTGTCCCCCCCCCTTTCCAGTATGTGCATCATTGCATACTGCCATAGGAAGACTTCAGTGTGGAGATGCAATTCATTGATCCCCCGTTTAAGTGCATCGGAAACACCCAGCAAAAAAAGAGAGCGATTCACCCACGGATTGCGTCTGATCACACAGTGGCAGGCTGTCCCTGCAGCTCCCACAGACTGTGTGATTGCACAAATGTGGGTCAAATTGCTACGGAGCAAATAGCCTCACTCACTCCCCCCACATTATCTGGCACGTGTGACCGCAGCCCTAGTTTACTTATTCATTCCTTTCCAATTTTCTTGTTCTGTTACCAGAAACCAACTAAATGCATTACAGGATCACTTCAAGAAGGTACCATTAAATTTGGGGTCAGGAGGCAATTTTTCTCCAGGCCTGTTTGGCAGGAGATCCTGGAGGGTTTTTGTCATCTTCCAGATGTGGAACAGCGGTCACTGGGGGGGGATTTGTGAATTTCCTGCATTGTGCAGGGGGCTGGACTAGATGACCCTGGAGATCCCTTCCAACTTTTCTTATGGAGGCATATGCACATAAGGCAGGGACATTTATTGGAGATCAGAGGGGTTGTGGCTCAGTGGTAGAGCATCTGCTTGGTCCAATCCTTAGCATCTCCAGTTAAAAGGTCCAAGCAGCAGATGAAGTTAAAGTCCTGAGACCCTGGAGAGACACTGCCAACCTGAGTAGGCAATTCTGACTTTGTTCAATATAAGGCAGTTTCATGTGTTCATGAGATATGCATTTTCTTCGACATGGCAATATGACAGATAATAAGCCTCATTACTACATATAACATAAATAGGGCTGCCAACCTCCAGATGGCACCTGGCAATCTCCCACTATTACAAGGGATCGCCAGATGACCAGGATCAGTTCCTCCAGAGACATTGGCTGCTTTGGAGTGTGGATTGTATGGCACTATACCCTGCTGGGGTCCCTCTCAAAATCTCCAGGTATTTCCCAACCCAGAGCTGGCATCCCTAAACATAAATTAGAACCTTGCACCCAGTGTATACATTCAGACATCTCAAATCTGAAAACACATGCATGACATGCATTCACACCTAGTCTGTCCCATCTTCATACTGGGAGTGATTGTGGTGGGGAATTGGTGCTGGGTGTGCACATACACACCTTCTGGTCAATATTCCCTCTAAGATGAGTTAGTCTGAGCTAGCTCACAGTTTTTTAGCCTCCAGCTCACACATTTTTGTCTTTGCTCAGAAAGGATGGCTCCAGAGCAAATTAATTTATGCAGCAGCCCAATCACTCGCTCACAACTTTAATGCCAGTAGCTCACAAAGTGGAATTTTTGCTCACAAGCTTAGAGGGAGCATTGCTTCTGGTCTCCCCTTTCTTTTAACCTGCTTTCAGTATGGTTTTTTAAAGGAAACATTGTACTAAAACAACTTTGTGGAAACCCACCACAAAGCTGGGGAAGGTCAAATAAAGCATGAAAGTGTTGTGTGAAAAGTAAAATAAAATCTGCAGCACTTGGGGGAAGTGGGAAACACAGAACAGAAGCTCTTTGTGGATGCCACTGTAATTTATTAAACTGCTTGTGCCTTTGGGCACCAAACTGAGGTAATGTGTCACATCTTTTGTCACTCTTCATCACAAAAGTGTCCCCTTATTGAATAAATAAAGCAAGGAGAATAAAATATGAAGAAAAATTGCATCCCTCACTGCTGTCACTAAGTTTTCTGTCCTCTGACTGGATATTTTGACATCTCTGTCTCTGATTCATTTGTATCTGAGGATTCTGCTTGGAAGCAGGGAAGCAAGCAAGCAATAGACTAACAAATGGTCTCCCTGTTAAATTTTTATCCTGCCCTGCCTCCACAGAGCCCAAGGTGATATATATGGGTCTTCCTTCTTCCATTTTCTCCTCACAACAATCTAGGCAGATATCTAGGTAGATAGGTTGTGTTGAGAGAAAAAGTGGCTGAATGAGGATTGTCTGCCTGCCTGTCTGCCCATCCATCCATCCATCCATCCATCCATCCATCCATCCATCCATCCATCCATCCATCCATCCATCTATCCATCCATCCATCCATCCATCCATCCATCCATCCATCCATCCATCCATCCATCTATCCATCTATCTTTCCATCCATCCATCCATCCATCCATCCATCCATCCATCCATCCGACTAGCCAGGGTTTGTACAACAAACTGTAGTTTAAGTCATTCACAGTTTATTGTGGCATCTGAATGTGGCCATAAATGCAAGGGGTTATAGCTGAGTGGTAGGAAGAAGAAGAAGAAGAAGAAGAAGAAGAGATTGGATTTATACCCCGCCCTTCACTGCCCAAAGGCGTCTCAGAGCGGCTTACAAACTCCTTTCCCTTCCCCTCCCCACAACAGACACCCTGTGAGGTAGGTGGGGCTGAGAGAACTTCTGACAGAAACTGTCCTTGAGAGAACAGCTGTGCCAGAGCTTGTGACTGACCCAAGGTCACATCAGCAGGTGCAAGTGGAGGAGTGGGGAATCAAACCCAGTTCTCCCAGATAAGAGTCTGCGCACTTAACCACTACACCAAACTGGCTCTCAGAGCAGAAGTTGATGTATGCTGAAGCTCACAAAGTTCACTCTGCGGAATCTCCAGTTACAGAGTAGTGAATGCTAGGGAAATTCTTTCTTTGAGACCCTGGGGAGCTGCTGCCAGTCAATAGGTTGGATCCAACCTCGGGTTACCAACTCAGGCCTGGGAAGTTCCTGGAGATTTGGGGGTGATACATGGGGGGTGGAGTTTGGGGAATGGAGGGAGCTCAGTAGGGAAGTGACAGTACCAAGTCCACATTCCAAAGCAGCCATTTCCTCAGGTGGAGTGACCTCTGTAGTCTGGAGATCAGTTGCAATTCTCTTCCTTGTACTAACTCTGGTTAGTCTACCAGATATACAACCAATAACAGACTGAGAAGCAATGTGCTGAAATGGTTAGAGGGTCTAGTGCAAATTGGAGGGACTTAGGTTCGAATCCTCACTCAGACCCCCACCTGGAAGCCGGCAACTGTAATCCAACCAGCTTTTCCACTGGTGAAAATGGGAGAAAGGAAATCCCTTTGACCAGCAAAACATTATGCTGGGGGTCATGGAGCCTGCACAGATGAAAGCCACATAGGCTATGGGCTGAGTAAGGGGAAGAATTAGGTGAGACTGAGTGATCAAGTGAATTAGGTGGAAATAACTATGCAATGAACTTGTCAGTGTGAAATATAATCAAACTAGAAAGAAGGCCCATTGTGGCAGTAAAGACAACAGGGGCTAGCCAGGTTGCTGGGCCGCAGCTCCCCTCGGGCCTCCCCTCATTGTTTGAGGCCCCAGGGGGGCATGCCACCTGGGCTCGCCTCCTCCCCAAACCCCACCGTCGGGCCAGGGTGAGGTGGCGTGGGGGCTCTGGAGGCCTGTCCGTGGCCAGCAGGCAAGCAGGGAGAGGTGATGCAGGGGCCTCCTGAGGTGTTTCCCTGCCCATCTGGCTTGGTGAGGATGGCAGTGGCAGCAGGTTTGGGCAGAGCCCCTCATGCTGGAGTGCCTGCCCTGGCCGCCCGGCTGTGGCTCCCTTGGGCCTGCCCCCCATTCAAGATCCTGGGGAGGCCAGGCTGCCTGGCCTTGTCTCCTCCTCAAACCCCAGCATTGGCAGAGGCCCCAGCGGGCCAGGGCAAGAGGTGGCACAGGGCCTCCGGAGGCCTGTCCCAGCCCGGCTGGCTCGGCGGTTGAGTGGGGAAAGTTGATGTGGGGGGCTCCAGGGGTGTTTCCCTGCCCAGCTGGCTTGGTGAGGGTGGCGGCAGGCTCAGGCTGAGCCCCCTGCAATGGAGTGCCTGTCCCAGGCCGCCTGCCTGTGGCTCCCCTCGGGCCTCTGCCCCCTGTTGGAGACCCCAGAGGGCCAGGCCACCTGGCCTCGCCTCCTTCCCAAACCCTACCTTGGCTGGCCAGGGAAAGCAGAGAGAGGTGGAGTGGGGGCCTCCAGAGGCCTGTCCCCACCCGGACAGTGGGCGAATGGGGAGAGGTGATGTTGGGGCCTCTGGAGGCCTTTCTCTGCCCACTTGCCTTGGCGAGGACGGTGGCAGCAGGCTCGGGCGGAGTCCTCCCCACTTGAGCACCTGTCCCATCTGTCGTCCAGCCACATGCAGCCCAGGTGGTGACCTATGTTGGAGCGAGGACGACTGTGGTGGCGGCACGATCGGGCTCAGGTCCCTGGCTGCTGGAGTGTCTTTCCTATCCAGCCACTCCCAGGAGAGTGAGGCAGAGATGGAATGTTCTACAGAAGTGCTACCACCATTTGGCTTTTATAATATAGGGAGATGACCGACAATGCATTTTTCTACATAAAAAGAGGCCAACTGGATCAGACCAGTGGTCCATCTAAACTAGCATCCTGTTTCACACAGTGACCAACCAGTTCCTCTGAAAGCCCAACAAGAGGGTATAGAGGCCGAAGCCTTCCCCTGATGTTGCCTCCTTGCTCTGGGATTCAGAGAATTAGTACCCCTGAATGTGGAGGTTCCCCTCAGTCCCCATGGCTAGTAGCCGTCGATAGACTTGTCCTCCATGAATCTATATAATCCCCTTTTAAAGCTGTTTATTCCTGTGATCATCACTACATCCTCTAGCAACAAATTCCACATTTTAATCACCCTCTGTGTAAAGTAGTATTTCCTTTTGCCATCCTGAACCTACTGCCCATTGGTTTCACTGGATGCCCTCGAGTTCTAGTATTTGGGGAGAAGGAGACTATTTATTATTTGACCTTCCTCTTCATACCTCTCCACAAATTATTTACTTATTGAATTATTATGCTACAACTTCAAAAGAAACTTAGAAATGATTCCTCAAGAATGATAGCAGATATTATCTCAATGTGTTCACTTCTAATTTTATCCAGTGAGATAGAATCACATTTTGGCAGAGAGATAATTCTGTTCCTGTTATCATACAGCTTTTTTCCCTTAACCCTTCCAGAGCAGCATATGAATGGAAGCATTTAAAAAAAGATTAAATAGATTGCCTCTCTCTCAGCACTTTCTTCACCCCCATCCATTCAGTCACAACCATCCCTATGAAGATTTAAGTCCTGGGACAAATTAGCCTTTATGCCCCTTCTATTTAAGGAGGCAGTTTATCAGAGATCGAAGGGAGGGCAGGGTGAGAGAAGAAAGGTAGGCAGAACTCCGACCACCACCGAGAGCCTCCTGCTCTTCTGTTTTTCACAGGCAGGCTGCAAAGTCACATGTGATGTAGTAAGGGATAGTTTTGGGGGTGGATCTGCCAAGTGGGAATGCCACATATTCCTCTATCTCCTCCTCATGGCTCCCTGGCAGGTACACCAAAACATGAGATCTTTCCAGAGCAGTGTCCCTGGTTGATTCTACAAGAAGAAGAAGAAGAAGAAGAAGAAGAAGAAGAAGAAGAAGAAGAAGAAGAAGAAGAAGAAGAAGAAGAAGAAGAAGAAGAAGAAGAAGAAGAAGAAGAAGAAGAAGAAGAAGGAGGAGGAGGAGGAGGAGGAGGAGGAGGAGGAGGAGGAGGAGGAGGAGGAGGAGGAGGAGGAGGAGGAGGAGGAGGAGGAGGAGATTGGATTTATACCCCGCCCTTCACTCTGAGTCTCAGAGTGGTTTACAATCTCCTTTCCCTTCCCCTCCCCACAACAGACACCCTGTGAGGTAGGTGAGGCTGAGAGAGCGCTCTCGAGAACTGCTCTTTCAAGGACAGCTCTGACAGAGCTATGAGTTGCCCAAGGTCATCCAGCAGCTGTGAGTGGAGGTGTGGGGAATCAAACCCGGTTCTCCCAGCTTAGAGTCCGCGCACTTAACCACTACTCCAAAGTGACTCTGTCATCAGGGGTGGGAAGGACGGCTGAGGGAATAAAGATCCAGGTGGTCAGCCATGTTGGTCTGAAGCAGTAGAACAAATGTTGAGTCCCGTGGCACCTTTAAGACCAACAAAGGTTTATTCAAGGTATGAGCTCTTGTGTGCACACACACTTCTTAAAGGTTCTGGTGATGAAATCCAGTGGGTACCAGGAGCACCATTCATTTGGATCAGTTGGTCAGTTGACCAACAAATGCCTCAGGTGATCTAGCCCTAAAGTCAGCGGTATTGTGTGTGTCTAGGCTTTGGGGAATATCCTGTGCTTGAAGAAGTGCATAATGGGTGGGGGGATTTTCAGTTTCATAAATTCAGGGAAGAAGGAGGGAAATCGAATTTTCTTCTGAAAAGAATATTGTCCAGATAACAAAAAGGCAAACAGCACTGCAGCCAATTTTTGCCCATTTCAAGGCAGAAAGCTCCAAAACAGATTCTGAGTGAAAACTGCTGTTCAAAATGCTTCTCTTCCCTTTCACAACTTGCCAAATGGTTGCTGCTCTCTTCAGAGTGTGCTGGATTCAAATCCAGGAACACCTTAGAGACCAACACGATTTTCAGGGTATGTGCTTTCAAGAGTCACAGGTCCCTTCATCTGTATCTGACAAAGGGAGCTTTCATTCTTGAAAGCTTATACCCAAAAAACCTTGTTGGTCTCTAAGGTGCTACTGGACTCGAACCCAGCTCTTCTGCAGACCAACACAGCTACACTCTTGAAACAATCTTCAAATTGTGATACCCTTCTATGAGAAGGAACATCTCTCTTGGGCACATGCACAGCACACATTTGTTTAAACCCAGGGCTCTCTACTAACGGGGGTTAGGGTTTTTAAATTGAACAATTTTCCTGACAGGCCAGGAGTCTTGGCTTTCTCCATCTGAGCTGGGAGATATAGTAGCACATTCTGGAGTCATGCAGGTCTAAGTAACTGAGGCAAGTTCAGTCCTCCAACCATGAACTGTGACCTGACGTTTTCAATCCCATGCAGGTAACAAGATACATTCATAGTCTTTAGTGGGCCATCATGATGGTGAGGGGTCTGGAGGCCAAGTCCTGTGAGGAAAGGCTGAAGGAGCTGGGTGTGTTTAGCCTAGAGGAGACGACTGAGAGGTGATATAACCAACTTCAGTTGTCAGATAGAGGATGGTACAGAGTTGTTTTCTGTTGCCCCAGAAGGTCGGACCAGAAGCAACATGTTGAAATTAAATCAGGAGAATTTTTGGCTAAACATTAGGAAGAACTTCCTGACAGAGTGGTTCTTCAGTGGAACAGGCTTCCTTGGGAGGTGGTGGGCTCTCCTTCTTTGGAAGTTTCTAAACAGAAGCTAGATGGTCATCTGATAGCAATGCTGATTCTGTGAAATTAGGCAGATCATGAGAAGGAGGGCAGGAAGGATTGCCTCAGCGCTTAATTCTTCTTTTGTCATCTTCTGGGCATAGAACAGCAATCACTGGAGGTGAGGGCAGGAGGAATTTGTGAATTTCCTGCATTGTGCAGGGGGTTGGACTAGATGACCCTGAAGGTCCCTTCCAACTCTATGATTCTATGGTTCTATGATAATGTATAACTGGTGGACTGTGCTTAGCTTAGTGCATCACAAGTTGCGTAGGGGCATAGGGGTTTAGGAATAAATAGCACTGTTATGCCTCTGAAATAAGGCTATTTCTCCTATTATGTGTAGATGGGATACAATGTTGTTTTAATTGGAAGGGGACTTGGGGGGGAACATTCATCAAAAAGTAGAAACGTGGTTGGTGCACACTGTGATTAATCATGCAGAAAAGATCCACAGTGTTTCTCACGTGTAATTATCAAGGGTTATAGGTCTTTAACAAATTCCTATTTCTTTATCATGTGGTATCTGTTTCTCATCTCTAAAGAACAAGAGTCTTTGTCCCACGGAATGTCTAGATATAGATTAGATAATACTGAAGTGGAACAGAGGCGGAACAATACGAATACCTCCATGTGATACATTAATCATCAAGCGAGGCAGGCAACTTTTGCATAAAAAGCAAATGCCATCAGCAGCGCAACAAAGAAATCAATTTATCGTTGCTTGTGCTGTCTGTGGACGGAAACAACAGCACCAACTCTGTTTATGCCTTTAATCAAAAGGCGTTCCCATTTCTATTTTCTCTTCTGTAGCCTACTTGATTAAATTGAGCCTTAGTCATTACCTGCTCAAATTACTTACTGCTTTCAGAACACACAAGGAAGTGTCTTGTTTACCACTGTGTCTCTGGAACCTTCTAAGATGTCATGTTTATACTGTTTCACTTGAGTCGTCTTCCAGAATTACAACGGATCTCCAGACTACAGAGATCGTTCTTGGAGAAAATGGCAGTTTGGGAGGGTGGACTCTATGGCGTTTTGCCCTGCTGAACTCCATCCCCTCCTCAACCCCCCCTCAAAGCTCCACCCCTCCCCCCAAAAAAAAACTCCAGGAATTTTCCAACCCAGAGTTGGCAACTTGATGCTTCACAGGTTCTCTGTATGCCTTATGTGAGGACACTCATCGTTCCTGTGATCTAGGAAGTGGTGAAAGCAGCCCAAAGAACTGTTGTGATGGATCCAGCCACAGGTCCATCCAGTCCAGTCCTCAGAGTTAGAGCGGTATTCTCCACATTTCTCCCCACAGAGGTTCAAAATAGCTTACATCATTCTCCCCTCCTGTATTTCATCCTCACAACAACCACCCTGCGAGATAGGTTAGTCTGAGAGAGTGAGTGGCTGAAGGTCACCCAGTGAGCTTCCTGGCAAACTGAGGATTCGAACCTGGCTCTTCCAGATGCTGCCCAAAACTCCAGCCACCACACCATGCTGGCTTTCCTGAAGCTGATGGCCACTCCCTTTTGCATCTTTCTTTACTATTCCTTTGATTGTAAAATTGCACTGAAACATTTCAACCATTTCAGAGTTGGGGGGGGGGCATAACCAGTTTCAGCACTGGAGTCCTATGACTCAAAGGGGCTGCCACTGTGCACAAATAGATTTTTAAAAAAACAAACAGATGTGAGAATTTGCAGTTATGTACTAAAACATCCTGCAGAAAATTGCTGGGATACGAGCTAGCCCAGTATTGTCCGATCTCGGAAGCTAAGCAGAGTCGACCATAGTTCGTACATGGATGGGAGACTGCCAAAGAACTCAAGGAGCTCTGAACATCCCTTGCCTTGAAAATCCTGCGGGTTCAACATAAGTGGGTGATGATTTGACAACACTTTACACATGCTGAATATCCTCCCTCCCTCCTTCTATTACCATGCCTCTAAAGTCCATTGTTTACACAAATGCTCAGTAATATATTTTGAATCTATTCTTTCTTTCTAAGGTGGCCTGGGAGACACCCAATACTGAAAACATGAAACTGATAAACAAAATTGCAACAGCCAACAGGCAGCACCACTATTTTAGCACCAAGTTGGAGAGCCTGCAATAGGAAATCCAGCGCAACTCCCCTCCCATAGAATAGTTACAGCCTGTAGGAGTCTGTGCAGCCAGGAGCTCATCTTCCTACCCAAGCTCCATACATGGGCCAGAAACCCTACTATGAGTCCAGTGGCCAAATTTAGAACTGCTCCTGGCTTTTTATAGCTACAAACCAACCATACTGTGGGCAGCCTTTTGAAACCACTCCTTTTCTCTGCCTCTTAGTCCGGGGTAGGTGAGACTGCCAGTGTCCATGATAGTGCCTGTCCCAGTTCTCGCTCAACTCTGTATCCTTGAGAAATTGGTCTGAGAAAGTCTCATTCATCCTGCCAAGTGATGCCTGGGGTGCTTACCAATTTTATCCCCATTTCAACTGGCTTTGAAAGGGAACTTGCTAAAGCTTAATCTCTTTCTCCTTAGCTGACACAGAACAGGTCCCGGTACAGGTCCTCTAAGAAAGTGTAATGTCCCTGATCAAAGAGAAGAAGAGTTGTATTTATACCCCGCCCCTCACTACCTGAAGGAGTCTCAAAGCAGCTTACAATCTCCTTCCCCTCCTCTCCCCACAACAGACACCCTGCGAGGTAGGTGGGGCTGAGAGAACAGATCTTGAGAGAACAGCTGAGAGAACTGTGACTGACCCAAGGTCACCCAGCTTGCTTTCATGTGGAGAAGTGGGGAATCAAATCTGGTTCTCCAGATTAGAGTCTGCCACTCTTAACCAGTACACCAAACTGACTCTCATGCACACACATACCCCATTCTGGTGAAGGTGTGACCAGAACTGCTGAGCATTGAAGATGCAGGAGGATATATTGCCCTCCCTCTCTCCTCTTCTGACACAACCGCTCACCTCTGGTCCTTCTCGGCTTCTCATCTTGTGATTGAGAAGGTGCCCCAAACCCTTTCTGGTACCATGTCTGAACACTCTGGTATCACTCCTGGTTACCTGACCTTAACCAGTGGCAGGTTTGGTTGAGCCTACACACTCGGGGCAGAGGGGGACTCCCCTGCCTGTAGACCTAAATTATTCCCACTTTGCACAAAACCATGAGGACTTCAGGCTCACTTTCTAAATGGCCATATTTTCATAACTGCCATTATTTGCTCAAGTGAGCCCTTGACATGGTAGAATAAAGCAGAAAGCAACTGCATACTTCTCCTAATCTGGTCAACTTGGAAGTCAAACTGATGCTAAACTGTTCGTTCGGGAATATGAACCCAAACTCCATATTCACTGAACTAAACTGGCTCTCTCGGCAGTTGCCCAGACCACATTGTACCTTCTGAAATGCTACTTTGTTTGCTTTGTAGCTGTAATGAGAATGTTTCCTCTGTGTGCTATGCTGATGTCTTTTACAGAAAGGGATGGAGAATGGGTAGAACAGGGGAGGGCAACACAAAGGATGAGATGGTTGCACAAGGCTTCGCCAAAGGACTGCTTGCATACAGATAGGCTTCACACTTTGGAAACAGAGTCTGAGTCTTATAAGGAAATGATTGGCAGGTGGAGGATGGCCAGACAGCGTAACACTGAGGAGAAGGATGTAAGGCGTTTTAAAAGCATGAGTGCTAGAACTAACACAGCAACACATAATTACAGTGTTCATACTGTGATCCTGCAAATACTACCTTCAGAGTAAATCCCATTTAATTTAATGAGATGTGCTTCTAGGTAAACCTACTTAACACTCAGCATTTGTAAATTATATCCAGAGCAGTTTTCTCATTCAGCTCATTAGGACTTTCTGACAGTAAAACCAAAGATTCACAGTAACTTAATCTTATATCTCTCCTTATAAATAATTATCTTTTAGTTTCTCAAGATTCCATGCACTCCCATTGGCTGTAAAATGCCCTCCCTCAGCCATTGGCCCATCAGCCGCCACTCAAGAGTACTTGCGTGCCATTGGCCGGGTGCTGGGTCTGCTCCTCTTCCTCACCCCCTCCCCTGGCAGACAGCTCTCTCTCGTGAGGAAGACAGTTCTCTTGACTCCTGTGAGGGACTGTCCCCTCAGTGGCTGTTGGTAGGCAGCCAAGCTTGGTTCTGTGAGTAAAAAAACAAAGGACTTTCAGCATAACCCCCTCCCCCACCCATAACCCCCTCCCCAATGGCCACTTTCCTGTCAGAATGAATGGGAAAAGGCTCTTTCTCCTGCTTAGCTTCAGCATGGCTGGCTGGCTAACGAGGTGGGCCAGCGATCATCAGACCATTTTCTTCAACTCCGCTGTGTGGCTGACTTTCCCCTAGGGCTGCCAATCTCCAGGTGGGACCTGGAGATCTCCCACTGTTGCAATTGACATCCAAATGACAAAGAGGTGAGGTTTGAGGAGGGGTGGCACCTCAGACAGGTACGATGCCATAGACTCCACCCTCCAATCCAGCCATTCCCTGATGGGGAACCATTGTTGCCAATCTCCAGGTGGGGGCTGGAGATCACTCAAAATTACAACTGCTCTCTAGGAGGGATGGGGGAGGAGATGGAAAGCTAATAGTAGGTTGATGGTTGGCTGGGAGGGAGATAGGGTTGTCAACTCCCAGAGCCTCTTTCTAGAGCCCGTTGTATTTATTTCCACAACGGGCCTTATTCCTAGTATATATATATATATATTGCTTCCTTTAGCTAAGTGATGAAAGGAAGCCAATTCAGTTAAAAGATGCTTCTTCTTCCGTCTCTTCACATCTCTGGAGTGTCACCGTAACCATAATTGCAATATCCATTTCATTCTTCATTGGCATGTTCTTCTGCAAATTTTGCATGCACAAACACAAACATGAATACACATGGTAATCTATTAGGCTTATCATTAGTGCAGCGTCTATGTGAGCAATTACATATTAGACACAGTGCAGTGATATACACACAGTTATTTAAAAATAAGCCTAGTAATGATAGCTAAAATTTCAATCTGATGATCATTCTGAAAATAAAGAAATGAAACAATTATATTTGTGTAATCTTTTTCATGGGTGAAGGAAGATTAGCGGGTGTCACTTACTCGGAAATCTCTTGATACAGGTATCTGCCCACAGAACACCCCACCAAAAATCCCTCCTCTGTTCAGAGAATGAGGTAATGGTTTTGGTCCAAGGAAGAGAGAAACAAATGCTGAATGATTCAGAAATAATTATAGCCCCTGCTGGATGGTTAATGAATAGGGACATTCAGATAATGAAGCAATGTTAGTTCATAATGGGAAGGAAAAAACAACAACAATAAAACCAGAAAACAGAGAACCAAAGCCACTCTATAGAATCTCTTAAACAAAAAGACATGCAAGAGCCAGGATCATCCAGCATAGGGCTGGCTGCCATGTACAAGTCTTCTTCTGGATGGTCTACATAGCACTGGGCCATCTCTCACTAGTTGGACTGGAGGTGGAAGGAGTTGGACTGCAGCAGATCCCATACTGCTGGCATCTAATACAGGGGGACAAAAACATTTCTCGTGTCACTTTGTGTAAAGTGCTGCTGTTGTGTCTGTGGACTGCCAATAGAGTTCTACGTCTAGAGTCCCCTAGCTTGGCTCCTAACACAATAGGGGCCAAGGATCCTAGTCCATCTTTTAGTCCAACAATAGGGACTTTGGCGGGAGATTCAAACCCTCCAATAGGACTGTAGGTGTTTCTGGAATGGGTGTATATAGTTGACCACTGCCAGCCAGTTGTTGTTCTTGAGTTGTACCTCAAGAGTCTTGTTAGTATGTCGTAGTCCACCTCTCCATGCATCAAACCCTGTACTTTTCAGCTGACAAGTCACAGCCGACTTATGGTGACCCAGTAGGGTTTTCAAGGCAAGAGATATACAGAGGTAGTTTGCTATTGCCCATCTTTGTGTAGCAACCTTGGACTTCCTTGGTGGTCTCTCATAAAAGTAGTAACCAGGACTCTGTATTCTTGGTGCTTGGGGGGGGCAACAATGGGAGGACTTACAGAGTTCTGGCCCTGCTGGTAGACCTCCTGATGGCACTTGGGTTTTGGTTACTGTGTGATACAGTGTTGGACTGGATAGGTATTGGCTATCCAACATGGCTTCTCTTATGTTCTTATGACCCTGCCTAGCTTCCAAAATCAGGCTAGCTTGGACCATTTAGGTGAAGGTAAGAAATACTTTAGGGTTAGGGATATCTTTCTCCAATCAGTGGGTTGGATCCTGCCAGCTTTCCCCTTCAATCACATTCAATTTTCCCTCCTTACTTTAGCTCCTGATCCACACGGCTTTTACCCATGTAGGCCTCATGATCCCAAGCACAGCTTTTTCAGTGGTCGAATGGGACATTCTCATCTTCTCACTAGCAAAATAAGCTGGATGGATCCAAGCCAATTTGTGTTTTAGCAGGTAAGTACAATTATATAAAGGTTTAGGTGCCTTTCTCAGTTGACAAGAGGCAGGTGCATTTTGTCCTTGGGTACCTGAGTTTTTCTTTTTAAAGTAGAGTGTCTGCCCTGGGGATGTTTCACCTTCATGTCAGCAGTTTAGAATTCTTGCAGAGATGTTGATGATTTCAGCTTTCATCTAAATCCAATTAGGCACATTGCAAGCACTGGGGAATATCCCAAGTACATGCAGGTAGGAAACGCATCACTGACCCTCACAAATAATATCCTTCACAAGGCTGACAACCATATAGGGACAAAAAGTTACAAAAATTGGCCATTTCCTACAGCTTTGGGAAAAGGCAATGGTTGATGAAGCATCAAAACCAATTTAAAACTGCACAATTTTAATATTTAAACTCTTCACAAAATGTCAAAATGTATGTCAAAAATGCTATATGCTGTGATTTCCTCAAGATGTTGCCTTATTTTTTTTATAAAGGGTTTTTAATTGTCTAAAAGCAAACACATTTCAGAATTTTAGGGAAACATTTTGATGTTTACATTGTGTTCAGTTTTAACTGGCCTTTTTCTGTAGCAAATGGAAGAATTCTATCACTAAAAATGTTGCAAAATCAGAAAAGTCAATTAAATTACGGCATATTGCATTTGTGAGGATAATGTGTAAGATAGAAGAATCCTGTATCATGAGTTCCCTGGAGGGAAGGTAAGATGAAAATGTAATAGAGATTTATGTTTCAATCCAGTGTAAATGGCTTTACCTGGGGTGCTGAAAGGAAGCCATAATAATTACTATTCTAAATTTTGTTAGTAGAATTATAAGTTTAATGCTTTATATCTTAGCTGACTACCTGTTTCTAGGCTTTTCTCCACAGCCACGGGGATGGCAAGTAGATGAAATAGATTCTCAAGATTAAACTAATTGGAATTGACCTTGTGAGAGCTAGGCTTGCTGTAGGAAGGTTACTGGTTTTGGTGGTCCAGATCCTTCTTTAGCTTAACAGAGCGCATTTGGCTTTAACATAGCAGTGCTTGTCCCAAACCCACCATGTGCTTGCAAGACTACAAAGTTACACAGAGCCACGTTTTAGCTGAAACAAAATAAGAACTACTTTATTCTAGAAGTACATGATGGATAGTACAGGGTAGAGAGATAGGGACAGTCCCTATGCAGAGGCTGAGAGGCATCCTGCATCTTCATCTTGGGTGGATGGAAGGGGGGGAGAGGGAGGGAGGGAGATGGAAGGAAGTTGCTTTTCCCTAAAGAATGTTGATCTACACTTCAAATGGATTCAGTGACAGTAAACAGGGAGATGCTCAGGGTCTGCCTATCTGCCTGCAGCTCTGTGGTCATTTGCTTCTGGAGGCTGAGGTGCTGGGACATCACATCTGTATCTTCCAGCAGTTGCCAGCTCTGGGTTGGGAATTACCTGGAGATTTTAGGGATGGAGCCTGAGGAGGATGGACCTTGGGTTCAGGGAAGGGAGGGACTTCAATGGGGCACAACGCCACAGAGTCCACATTCCAAAGCGGCCATTTTCTCCCAGTGAACTGACACTTGGAAGAAGACCTCCAGCCACCACTTAAGGGTAGCTAACCTGGTAAAAACTGTATTTTGTACTCTATGGCATTTACCCTGGAGTGACTTCTATCAAAAAAAAGGATGCAAGACAATTGGTTGCTTAACCTATAACCAGGAAGATCTTCAGGGTGAACTTCGATCTCACTGTCAATGCTGGGTCTCAGGCCAGGGAACAGTGGAGTATTTAGCCCAGCTCACAGGTTAGAGTGAATGTACACATAATCTCTGTTCAGTGTACACTTGAATTTTCTTTATGTGTGTGTTGGGTAATTCTCATGTTACATTCAATGCATACACAACTGAAAGTCTGATTTAAAGCCTACATTTATCGAGGTATTGGTCTCTGGTTTTATTTGTAATGTGAACATGGTGTTTCTTATTTGTTTGTTTTTAAATAAACTGGTATATGCAGACACATACACAGGTTGTATCTGTGTTTGCTATAACACATGAATAGGGCTTTTGTGAAAGAAAATATAAAGAAATCCTCTAAGACTTTGCAAAGTTCCTTTGCCTCGTTTTTTTAATAATTTCAAACCCTGCACACCTGGCATTGTTAGGCCACATTGTTGGATAGTGTCTCATTGTTGTGCAATCATTTCACAACTGGATTTTTCTGCATGGACAAGACAGTCCAGATGTGAATGACTGAAACAGTGAAATGATAGCACAATGGCTGCTTCTATGTGTGGATATTTCCCCAAGTGGTCAGCAGCCATGGAGTGCAAATTTCCCATTTTCCTTGACCTAGCAGCCTGAAATAGCTACTGAAATTTGGGTCCTGGAGCTTCCCTCTCCCCCAAAAACTAAATTTTGGGGTACATTTCAGGCTGCATGGGTGGAAATCCTTCTGCCCGCTGAAATGCAATGTTGGATCCACCCTCTTATCCCTAAATACAGATATAACAGAGACAGCTTGTTATTATTCAGCGGTGAGGAAAAAAACAACACTTTGCACATGCCTTGAGGCATTCTTTTGCACCTAGTCATTTCACACCCCACAAGCCCAAGTCCTGTGTTGGAGCTCAGATTCTCAGACCCCTGTCTGATGAGCTGCAGCTCAAGCTTTGAAAAACAAAACAAACAAAACCCCAGTCTAATTGCAATGCTGGCTGTTTTCTCATGGGGAAAATGAGCTGCATTTGCAAGTGACACCGTGGCAAACAGTATCCAATAGCCTGTCTTGTTCAGTTTCTTCTCCGAGGATATTATTCACACACACATTGCTCGCTGACACTAAGACCAGGCTGCACCCTGGCATCTAGTAAGCAATTAAGAAAAACATTTCAAAGTCACGTTGCCAGACTGGATGATTGGAAAATTGACTTGCAAATCAGTCCTGAAGATTTCTTCATCATGAATGCTTCTCTTGGCACTGCATTAACCTTTACACCTCTCATTTTCTCCGTTCAGAACGATAGAGATGAGAAGGCAGGTCAACAATTTGTGGAGTGGCTGGCAACAGATCCTGCAATTAGCAAATGGGAAACCAGCTCTGGGGATCATCAGTACTCTGAGTTCTTGACTCCCCCCCCAATACTATTTATTCATATATAATGCTGCTCTTTCTGTTGTTGCAAAAGTATACTCTATATAAACAACAAATAAAATGGTCACATAAACAACAAAATCACCAACCTCCATCATTAAAACCATTAACAAAATTGAGTAACATTAAACCCACCCTTAAAAATCAGCACAGCTTATAAAAGAACACTTGTAGCAAATGAGACAAGCAAAAGTTCATGCAGTCACATTAAAAACAAGAGCAGCTTTATGAAAGCTGAGAGTGGCTAAGAGTGTTGGACTAGTATCTGGGAGACCCAGGTTCGAATCCCCACTTGTGCCATGGAAGCTCGCTGGGTGACCTTGGACCAGTCACATTCTCTCAGCCTAACCTACCTCACAAGGTTGCTATGAGGATAAAATGGAGGAGAGGAGAATGATGGAGGAAAGCTGAGGTGGAAATTAAATAGATAAATGAAACAAAAGCATTTCCACCTGGTGGTGATAGAAGCTGATCTGGGAGCTGGCTCACAATGGGTAGCCGTGTTAGTCTGTCTGTAGCAGTAGAAAAGAGCAAGAATCCAGTAGCATCTTAAAGACTATCAAAATATGTGGCAGGGGATGAGCTTTCGTGAGTCACTGCTCACTTCAGATACACATACACAAAACACATACACAAAAATACTCACAAAACCGAGAAACATTTGATTCATTCTAAGGCAGATTCATATTTTTGTGTGTCCTACTGGATTTAGGGGGGGAAATCTCATATATATATACACACACACACACAAAGGCACGCACACATATATTTGTGTGTGTGTGTATGCCTGGAAGTTGTGGTTCACTCCTGGTGACCCCTAGTGGGGCTCAGACGTTTCAGAGAGGTGGCTTGTAATTGCCTGCCTCTGCCTCACAGCCCTGGTATTCCTTGGAGGTCTCCCTTCCCAGTACTTGCCAGGGTCAGCCCTGGTTAGCTTCTGAGATCTGACCAAATCAGCTTGCCTGGGCTATCCAGGACATGGCACAAATCAAACCCTTCTTGTAGCAAGGTCAGTACTGTCTACTCTGACTGGCAGCAGCTCTCCAGCGTGGCAGGTAGAGGACTTTCATATCACTTACTATGTGATCTTTTTAACTGAAGGTGTTTGGGGACTGAACCTGAGGCTGTCGGCGTGCAAAGCAGATACTTCACCATGCAGCCACAACCAGAAGTGGCCTGGCCATTTCGTTTCTAGGGAAAGGTCTTGGGGAGCCACATCTTGGCAGCCAGAAACAAGCAAACAAGCCCTCATATCTCTGACAGGCCCATTCAGTTAAAATCTGGCCGCCAATGCGAACTCTGGGTATCAGGTCAAGTGCTGCCTCCTGCAGGAGGTAGCAGGTGAGTTCACACACTCAGGTCTGGTGCTGCTGCCCCCTGCTGCTGGTCACAGTGGCCCCTGTGACTATTCTGCCTGGCTGGCTCCTAGGCCATTTCAGATTCCCAGTTCAGCCACAGCCCCTCCCCACGGAGGGCCAGTTTATCTTGCCAAAGGCCTAAAAGTTGCCAACAAAATCAAGAATTACTACCTTAGGGGCTACCAGAGGGAGTCTTGTTTGAATGACTCAGTTTCCAAATTTTAATCCTAAATCTGGCCGCCTGCTCCCATCTAAACTCACCATTTGTCTAGTCTAATTAATAGCAGCTCTTGGGCAAAAGCCACTATTGCAACTTTGAAATCTGCTAACAAAAGAGATGCAGTGGATGGAGTCTGGGGCATTCTGTATGCAAATCATTTGCTCAATCACTGACTACTGGCAGCCCTGAGATCCTTATAAAAGTCAACAGGCAGGGGACTGAGCCCTGGACCTTATGAATTCAGTACCTATTGAGTTATGGAGCCTCAAAACCAGGGCTATTTTTAGGCAGGAACACACAGGAACGGAGTTCCGGCTGGCTCCTGAGTTGGCCACGCCCAGCAGGAACTCATTAGCATAATAGGCCACACCCAACAGCAGAAACTTATTAGGATTGCCTACATTAGGGGTGTGTGGCCTAACATGCAAAGGAGTTCCTGCTACAAAAAAAGCCCTGGGTTTTGACAACAAATAAGGTAAACAGAATAAGAAGCAAAAGGTGGGTGTGGCTGGATGACCACACTTCTGGTAACATGGGGTGTGGCCTAATATGCAAATGAGCTGTGCTGTCAGGGGTGTGGCCTAATATGCTAATGAGTTCCTGCTGGGCTTTTTCTACAAAAAAAGCCCTGCTCAAAACTACCCTTCAGTGGGCTGTTCAATGGGCTGTGCCGTGCAGGTGTGGTCTTCTTCAAAGGCAATGAAAAAGGGATGCATACCAACACTGGCACAGATGTGCAACTATGGTTTTGTATGCAAAGGCAGAAAACCAGTCTGGGAGTTGGGTGCATGGTTTATGTCAACATGTAGCCAGACAAATGAATTTTTGTGTATATGTGTTTTCCTGGAAAGGCACACACACACAAAAAAAAGATTAAAAGAAACAGAAAATGAAGGCTGTTTTCTTTTAGCCTTCATAGCCTTATCTGTTATGGCACAGATTATCTGACTAGTGAAAGGGTTTTTTTCTCACAGGACTTAAAAGTCATTTCCACTGGAGAGCCAATGTCATTGGAGGAAAGCTCTTTAGTCTGGAAGAAGGCTTCAAAACTTTGCTAAGTGGAGAGAAAGGTTTGGAAATACCTGGAGATTTGAGGGTGAAGCCTGGGGGGGGTGGGCTTTGGGGAGGGGAGGGTCTTCAGTAGGGTATAATGCCATACAGTCCACCTTCCAAAGCAGCCATTTTCTCCGTGAGAAATGAAATAAATGTTTTAAATAGATAAATAAATAAATAAATAAATAAATAAATAAATAAATAAATAAATAAGCTATCTATGTAATTTGGCGATCAGGTGTAATTCTGGGGATCTCCAGCCCCCACCTGGAAGTTGGCAATGGCAACCCTAAGCAGAGTGTTAGGTACAGTCCAATATATGTCGGTGTACAAACTTTATATAGTAGCACATAACTAACACAGAATATTACACGCTTGTGCCCTGGTGACTAAGCACATCAAAATTTTGTCTCTGGAACTAGGGATGCCAGCCTCCAGGTGGGACCTGGGGATCCCCTGGAATTACAGTTCATCTCCAGACTACAGAGACCAATTCCCCCTGGAGAAAATGGATGCTTTGGAGGATGGGCTCTGTGGCATTGTACCCCACTGAGGTCCCTGTCCTCCCCAGGCTCCACCCCCAAATCTCCAGGAGTTTCCCAACCTGGATCTGGCAACCCTCCCTACATCCCCCGCTGGTGGCCAGGGGGAACCTGGCAACCCTACCAGAATCTCAGCCCCCTGATGCAAGCTTTTCCTGCTTAACCCTTTAGCAGAATGTAGTAAAGCAAAGACTCTCCTTTTTGAGTCCAGGTTCCCAACACTCCTTCCCGCTCCGTCCACAGGCTGTTGCCTTCCAACCTATCTATTTCCTTCTCTCAATTATAACATTACCTTGTATCACAGGAACCAGTCTCTATTTTGGGCAAACATGGCACCCCCTATTCCCCAAGGGCAAGCACACATTCTCTGTTAGTAATCATGTTTGTCTATTGGCAATCACGGTCCTTAGTTTTAATATGTCATACTACAATTCCCATAATTCTTGGGGCTTTGCTGATCTTTGCCTCCATTTTGTTTTACCCTGGAGCCTCAATTACTAACAGTCACTAACAGACTGTTGGGGAGGAAAGCTGCAGTAGGACTCCCAGGTGGAGACAAGGCCTCAGCTAGGCCCAACAGACAGCAAGGTAGGCCACAGGGTTGCCAACCACCAGGTGGTGGCTGGAAATCTCCTGGGATTACAACTGATCAAATGCAAATGACAAGAAGGGAGGGCAGAAAGGGTTGCCTCAGTGCTTAGTTCTTGTGGCCCTTTCTTACATGCCCAGGGAAATGCTGATTGCCATTTTGGGGTCAGGAAGCAATTTTTCTCCAGGACAGTTTGCCATGTTCTGGGCGTGGAACAGGGGTCACTGGGGCTGTGGTATTTGTGAATTTCCTACAATGTGCAGGGGGTTGGACTAGATGGCCCTGGAGCTTCCTTCCAGCTCTATGATTCTATAATCTTCTGGTGATAGATCAGTTCACCTGGAGAAAATGGCCACATTGGAAAGTGGATTGTATGGCATTATACGCTACTGAAGTCCCTCCCCTCCCCAAATCCTGCCCTCCTCAGCCTCACCTCCAAAATCTGCAGATATTTCCCAACCAGGAGCTGGTAACCCTAGTAGGCCATGAAGGACAAACCTTTCAGAACAAGTCAGGTCTATTGGACTGGCCCTTATTCCAGACTGTGCTGTCATGAGTTCCTAATTACGGGCTACCAGGGCTTTTTTGTAGAAAAAGCCCAGCAGGAACTCATTAGCATAATAGCCCATCCCCAACAGCAGAAACTCATTAGCATATTAGGCCACACCCCTGACAGGGCAGCTTATTAGCATATTAGACCACACCCCCATGACGCCCCTTGGCTTGCCTGGGCGCCCTGTAGCTGTGGGGAGCCTGGGTAAGCCAGCCCTTGGAGGAAGGAAAGCAGTCCCTTGGCTTGCCGGGCCCCACATCTGTGGGCGCCTGGGCAAGCCAGCCTTGGACAGGCCGGGGAAGGCACAGAAAGGCATTTAAATGCCTCCCTGATCCGTCCAGGGCCCCCCCTGGCCCACCCACCTTGGAGTCGCCCAAGTGTGTCTCTCTCTCCAGGCCTTCCCTCTGTAGCCACATAAGCAGAGGTTTTGGCTGTAGTGGGCATGGCCAACTCTGAAGCCAGCCAGAACTCCATTCCTGTGCGTTCCTGCCCAAAAATAGCCCTGCAGGCAACAATTATACAATTTTAGAGCAGCCATTTTGTGAAATGCTTTCATTAATCCCTAATGCACCATAATAGTATGTATAAATGATGCCTTTAATTGATTGTAGCGGGACAATAACCCTTTTGTTCAAATTACTACTCTGCCATGGAAGCTTGATGGATGACCTTGGGCCAGTCACACTCTCAACCTAACTTACGAGGTTGTTGTGAGGATAAAATGGAGAAAATGAGAATTATATAAGCCACCTTGGGTCCCTGTGGGGAGAAAGGTAAGGTATAAATGAACTAAATAATTAGATACATTTTGCCACAGAGGGCGAATTCTACTCACCAGAACTATACTGGGTCAGGGTCAGCCTCTTATACATTTTGTCAAGGTTAGCAAAGGAATTTTCTCTCCCTTCAATGAAAGCTGCAGGAAGGATTGGTGCTGTATGGCAACCGCCTTATAAGGATGCATTCAAATGTTTATAACAGTAGAAATCAGGATTCACAATGATTTTTTTCTCTTTCAGTTCACATTCAACTTCTCCTGCCTTTGCAACTTACTGGACAGACATTACTGGCCAGTTGACTGAATGCTAATAAAGTGATCTCTCTTCCCAATTTAAGGTAGGTTGGCAACCATTTTTGGAAGCACTGAATGCATTCAGTTAAATGTGCATTTCCTCCATTATTTTTTTAAAAGAATAGATTTCTAAAATATTCAAAGAAGACTTTGAGAGAGGTAGAGATTGCGAAATTTCAGCTTCTAGCCAATCAGTGCTGTACACGGGCAACTTCTTGTGAATTCCCAGAACTGGGTTCCCCTGAGTACCATCCCAAAAGAAAAACATTGTATATCTAAATAAAATATGCTGGATGTGCTTCAGCAACAGGCTGAACAGTAAAATGATGCAATGTGCGCATGTGCTGTAAATTTTCCAAATAAGATTCAAAATATTACTATTTTTGTTCAAGCGTTTTGATTTATTTAGGCAACTTGCAGCCTACCCTTACTCCTTGCCCATCTCCGTGACAAAAGAAGAAGAAGATGAAACGAAGAAGAATTAAAAATATGAAAATATATAGGAACTGGTATAATATTGTGGCTATGAGCTTAAAACCACCATTCAAACTTTACTTAGGCTGCTATCACATGCACAATTAGCCGCACCATAGGTGCAAATGCTGGGCAGATTTAATGGGTGCGATCAGACGTGAACATCTGACCAGCACCCCGCACCCATTGGCAACCCATTGTGCTCTGCCGAAAGAACAGAGTTAAAAGACACTAGGGAAAGTCCACCATCAAATGGGTTGCTATGGGCCACGGACAGACTTTCCCGTGTGATCAAGCCAGCACGCTCTCATGGCGTCAGGATGGTCTGATCAGGCCATTCCAACTCTGTGCTGTTTTTTCCTCCCTTCCCAGTATGCACATCATTGCATACGGCCATAGGAAGCCCTCAGTGTGGAGATGTGATTAATCGATCCCCTGTTTAAGTGCATCGTAAACATGCGCCAAACCCCCCCCCCCAATTAACCTGTGGTTTGCGTCTGATCACGCATCGCTTCATCCCACCAGCTCCCGCAGACTATGTCACGCGCAAATGCGGGTCAAATTGCTACGGAGCAAATAGCCTCACTTCCCCCCCCCCCAGCGTTATCTCGTGCATGTGACCATAGCCTTACTTTGAGGCCTTAGGCAAGTCACTATTCTTTCTTAGCTTCAGCTGTGAAATCTGGTGATAATAATTCCGGTTGCTTTACCAAGCAATGGGAAGGATGACTAGTGACTATGGGCTCTGACACTTTCAATTAATTTATCCAAAATTAGATTAGTTTCATAGTTAACACAAAGTGCCATTGAAACAGGTGGAATAATCCCTTCTAAATATTTGATAGGGACAAGAGGAATAATCCCTTCTCAATAAATATTTGATTGAGACAAGAGCACTGATCCCTTCTAAATAAATATTGGAGCCCCAGTCCAAAAGTTTAAGGCACATTTAAGTTAGCTAACACTAAACTGACCCAGAGAGTTCAATTATATTTAACCACAACTAGCGTTCCCTGGATTGGGGCCTGCTTGTCATTTAGCAAACAGTTCAGCATTCTATGGCATTAACTATTTTATTTATTTACAGTAGACATTTCTATCCTGCACTTACAGCCAAATTCGTTTCCTGAGGAGGTTTACAATTTTTTTTTTAAGTGTTACTACAATAAATAAATAAACACAGTAGACAACAGGGGAAAAAATAATCACAGATCCAAAGATAACAAGCAAATCCTAGAATTTTTAAATAATTTCGACCGAATTTAAAAATAAGATCCTAAAAATCCTGGATAAAAAATAAAATTGGATAGCATGACACACACCTGACAATGCACACACACTCAAATCAGTCAGCAAAATGTCTGAGAAAAAGGTTATGGTCCGCATCTTGATTTTATTCATCCCTGCCATCTTGTGGCTAAGAAGAGTATTTTCTGCTAAGTGGAAGTACAATGCCGAGCGTGTCTTTCACCAGTCAGCAAATAACACTAATAGTTTGTGCAGTCCACTTTTAACAGTAGGTGGGTTTTTTAAAAAACGAACATCCCTGCTTATGAAACTGAAAAATGCATGCCCTTATGCGAAGGTATTTTTTTCAACTTCTGTGGATTCTGGGGAGACCTCCTGGTATCTGTCTGTGTTGCCTGCTGGCAGGGGATTTTCTCTTTTAAGTGGCATCATGTCAGTGACATGATGTCATGTCTAGCAGATACCCCAGTGTGGCATGACAACAGTTTTACATCAAAGTTTTGCCCAAATTCTAGAGCTTGACATTGATGTCACATTGGCAACATGATGCCATTCCCTCCATCCTTGCCCCCTCGCTCTCCTGTGGTTGCCATCTAATGGCTGTCAACCTTAGTGGGCTCAGTCCTCTAGATATAGCTCCTTGTGATGTCTCATATGCTGTTGATGATGACCCTGAAAATCAGTAGGAATTGGGGGGGGCATGGAATTCAGAGTGCTTGTTGTGTAGTGGGTTTGACGCATTAGAGATCACGAGACAATGTGATGTTCAGCTTAGTCATTTACTGGACACAACAAGAACACAGAATACTGGCCAGGTGGCCAACTATATACAGACCGAGGGAGACACCCCTAGGTCCCATTGGCAGGTTTAAACTTCCCGCCATTGTTCCCATTGGTTCCCCAAAGCAAGATTCAGGTGCCTAGTCCCTATTGTTATCTGGGACTCAAGCTCCGGCTGTGTTGCTGTCACCCTGTGGCAGTCAGCAGACACAACAGTGCTGCAGTTAGAAGTGGGGTGGCAGGGAAAACATGTACCTCCAGGAGCAGAACCCCACCCATGCTTCTCTGGCTCCCAACTCATTATGCTCTGTTCTGATTTGGATTCTATAAATGCAGACTTTTTTTCAGTGCAAAATTGAATAATATTGAGAGTGTGTCTATGTATATAAAATACATTCAGTGTTCCAGGCCCTTTAAATACTTACTGCCTTGGAGACCCTGTGTTGGGTGGAAAAGTGGCATAGAGATGTTTTAAATACATACACAAATAGTTTCAGTAACTCTTATGACAGCCCTACAAAAGGATCCAGTAAACCAAAAGGTAAAGGCACCCATGATGGTAGAGCCCCCCCTCCTTTATCTTCTGCCTTTACATTTTCCCAGCAGCACCCTAAGACCTGAAAAAAGCCAATGCTGAGGGTTCAGAAAGCCCCATGGAGAAAATGCCATCCTTGAGGCTATAATGAGGAAGGGAAAACAGAGAGAACCCTCCCTGTTGTGTTTGCCCCCACTGCTTCCTCTGCCAGCAGAAGAGGGTGGCTGTGTGATTTTGCCTCCTTCCTCCTGCTCATTGCAGCTCTTTGAGCTGCATGACATTTTGTACATGAAGAAGAAGAAGACTTAGATTTATACCCTGCCCTTCACTCGGAGTCTCAGAGTGGCTTACAATCTCCTTCCATTCCTCTCCTGTGAGGTAGGTGGGGCTGAGAGAGCTCAGAGAACTGCTCTTGAGAGAACAGCTCTGAGAGAACTGTGACTGACCCAAGGGCGCTCAGCTAGCTGCATGTGGAGGAGTGGGGAAATCAAACCCTCTAAGCTGTAGAGTCTTGTGAGCAAAAATTCTACTTTCTGAGCTACTGGCATTAAAGTTGTGAGCAGGTGATTTGGCTAGTGCATAAATTAGTTTGCTCTGGAGCCATCCTTCCTGAGCTAAGACAAAAATGTGTGAGCTGGAGGCTAAAAGACTGTGAGCTAGCTCACAATAACTCAGCCTAGAGGGAACACTGCTCCAGAGTAGAGCCTGCTGCTCTTAGCCACTACACCGAACCACTTAACCACTACATGAAACCACTATGCACTGCTCCCTGACTCTTGGTATCAGAGAAGTACCAGTATCTTGGGGTACAGGGGGAGTTTAAAAGGCACTTCTGGAAGCACCTTATCCTTGCAGTTCTTAGGATCCAATATACTGTCTGAATCCTCTTTCCCCATGCCATTTTACAAGGAATCTGACCAGCAATGGGTAACAACTGGTTTAAAATGACAATGTGAAAGGGTCTCAGGGCACATATTCATCACTACTTAATTGTAGCATCAAATTTTATCTTGCAAGTACAAATCGATCATGACAGTTTAATCACCATGTCTAATTGTGCCACATCACTTCTTGTAAACTCAAAGAGCACAGACAACCAAACTGTCCCAGTGTTTTGACCTCATTTTACACTGTTGCTTATCTGGGAATGGATTGTCCTGCAGCTTTTCAGCTGAATTGTTCATAAGTTTTAGCTATGAGTTTGCTTTATTTATGGCTTAGTTATATGCTTTTGTGGTGTTAGCTAGGGATGCCACTTGCCAGGTCCTTCCCTGGCCACCAGTAGGGGATGGGGGGTAGGGCTGCCAGATCCAGATTGGGAAACTGCTGGAGATTTGGGGATGGAGCAGAGGCAGAGACCTCATGGGGTACAATGCCATAGAGTCCACCCTCCAAAGCATCCATTTTCTCCAGAGGAACTTATCTTTGTAGTCTAGAAATGAGCTGTAATTCCAGGGGATCTCCAGGTCCCAGCTGGAGGCTGGAATCCCTAGTAGCGGTTTTAGCTATTGATGTGAGCCACTCTGTGGATTTGAACCAAGCTGTGTGACCTAGTCGTGTTAAAATTTGTCACTATCCCATCTAAGGAGAGCCAGTTTGGTGTAGTGGTTAAGAGCGCGGAATCTAATCTGGGAGAACCAGGTTTGATTCCCCAGTCCTCCACATACAGCTGCTGGTGTGGCCTTGGGTCAGTCATAAGTTCTTCCAGAGCTGTTCTATCAAGGGCAGTTCTCGAGAGAGCTCTCTCAGCCCCACCACCTACCTGTCTATTGTGGGGAGAGGAAGGGAAAAGGGTTTGTAAGCTGCTCTGAGACTCCTTCAGGTAGTGAAAGGCAGGATATAAATCCAGTCTCCTCCTCCTCCTCCTCTTCTGCTTCTTCTTCTTCTCAGCCTAAGAAGGTACATTCCCAGCCTTTATGCTATGCCTGCTGGGCATCCTAAGCCTTTTGTGCCCAGGTGAAGAAAAAGAGGCCTACTACATAGGATTGCCAACCTGGTATTTTTGCAGAATTAAAGCTGGTCTCTAGGCTCTCTGGAGAAAATGGCAGCTTTCGAGGACAAACTCTTGTGGTATACCATAGATCCTAAGTGAAATCCCCCCCCCCAGGCACAGCCCCCAAATCTCCAGGAATTTCCCAGGCTAGATTTGGCAACACTGTGTACCTCTTCATTCTCCCTCTGAGGTGGAGGACATCTCCAATGGGTTATTCCCACCGTGCCTTTAGGGAGGCAGGAAATAGTTTTTTCCCCTTCCTGTTGGCGCCTTCGGAATAGCCCCACCTCCAGTTCTATTCCTGCCTCAGTAGGGAGAAGCAGCAATTTCTTTCAGCTTAGCTGTTCCTCTGAGTTTTCTCTTCAATTTCTCTTCCTATTCAGCCAGTTGTCTTGCCCTTTTTGCCTTCTCTCTCTTCACCACTTTTTTCTTCCTTTTCCTTCTGCTCCTACCTTGGAGCGAAGTTTGTGGGGTCTCAAAGACCCGAAGAGGAAGTTCTTCGTCTGCCGCCATGGCAGCAACGGAGCTCCCGGAGGTTTTTCCTCCGACGACGAGGGAGACGGGCGCGCCGCGGCCGCGGCAGCGCGAGACGACCCCGGGACCGATCTGCCTTCGCGGCATGATCGTGCTCTCCCGCACCTCAAGGCTGACTCGGCGGCAGCGCCCCGCGCTCTGAAGCGCCGCCGGCAGCCAGAAGAGGAGGACCCCGCCATTCCTCCCGCGCGCATACACGCGGGCGGCGGCCATTTTGAAGGTCCAGCTTCGGCCTTTGGGACCTCTCCGACGGCGATTTCGCAACTAGGGGGACAGAAGGAGGACTCCTATGCTCTCCCCCAGGCCTTTCAGAAGAAGAAGAAGTTTCTGGAGCCCAATCCAGCCAGGGTAAGCTCCCAGAACAGGGAGTTTTATTGCACTCTTCTGATATTATGGCCATTATTAGGAGGACCATCCAACAGGAGATGGCTCAGCTCCATTCCAGACCAGAAGCTCCCTTGTCACAAGGGAATTCTTCTCAGGGTAACTTAATTTCCCCCCCTTGGGTGGCCAACCAAAGCAGCTAAGAAGGCTCCCCCCACATCCAGGGAGATCCAGTGATGAGCGCTGGAGGGAGGAGGTGGAATCTAATGCCTCTTCTATTGAAGATAGAGAGGAGGGAGAATTTTTATCAGAGGAGGAGGAGGAGGAATTGAAGCTCCCTGAACAGTCCAGTCGGTTCTTCAAACCTGAGGACTATCAATTCCTTCTATCTAAAGCCCTCAAGGCCCTAGAATTGCATGATTTATCACCCTCTGAGTATCAGAAGGCGGCCAAAGCTAAATTCAAGTCAAAATCTGGGGGCAATCGTGAGTTTTTTCCTCCTGAGGAATATTCTGACAAGGTGTTTCCCTTCCCTGAGTATTTTGAACGCCAGCTCAGGGCAGAGTGGGACAAGCCCATGGTCAATAAACAGTTTCCTGTTTTTGCCAAAAAATTATATGCTATGCCTAACTATGCTAACGAGTTGTTGCAGGTGTCCCCGGTGGATGGTCCAGTGGCTGCACTCCAATCCCCGGGCCTGGTCTCTGAAGATGGTTCAGGCACCATCAAGGATCAGACTGATAGGAGGGTGGAGGCAACGCTCAGAAGAATCCATGAGGCTATCGCCATGATGGTAAGAGCAGCGTCCACTACTTCCATTGCAGCCAGAGCATCTATCGTTTGGTTGCGGAAACTCATCCAAATCGTTCCAGAGAGTAACCGGGCTATTCTGGAAGGGCTTTCTCGCGTTCTTAAGGCTAGTTCCTTTTCAGCTGATGCCACCCTGGACATTATTTCCTTTGCCTCTAGAGCCATGGCTTCCACGGCGGTGGCTAGAAGATCTCTTTGGCTGCGAGCCTGGCAGGCAGATGCTCTGTCTAAATCTATTGTCACTGCTTATCCGTTCCAGGGTGACCGTCTCTTTGGAGAAGCTCTGGATAACATCCTGGTGGAAACCAGGGATAAGAAAAAGCCATGCCCAGATCTCTCCGACGGTCGGATAGGCGGAACCCTCAGTCCTTTCGTACGCAGCACTCCCTTCCAAGATATCGACAGGAAGTTAAGAAGTCATCTTGGGAGCCTTCCAAACAGACAGGCAAACGTGGCCCCTTCAACTCCAGATTCAACAAGCCGTTCAACAGGAACGACCGAGGAGACAGAGAGGCCAAACCCAAGCAGGCGTGACTATCTTTCCGTCCCGGTAGGGGCTCGCCTTCTACATTTCTCAAAGACCTGGACAGACACACAGGCGGACGCCTGGGCTGTGGAGGTGGTGTCTCAGGGATATTCGATAGAATTTCTGCGTCAGCCTCCAGAACGATTCATACAGTCTCCAGCAAGCAAGTCAGAAAACAAGAAATCCATAATCGGCAAGGCAATACAACATCTGTTGGAAATCCAAGCCATCGAACCTGTCCCAGTCGCCGAGAGGAACCGGGGTGTTTACTCCATATTGTTCATGGTTCCCAAGAAGAACGGAGACTGGAGAGCGATTCTGGATCTCAAGTTTCTGAACAAGTTTATAAAGCTACGACATTTTCGTATGGAGACTCTGAAGGCTGTGGCGGACTCTCTATCTCCCAACGAGTTCCTGACGTCCATAGATTTGACGGAGGCGTATCTCCATGTACCCATTCATCCGGCACACAAACGATTCCTCCGATTCTGCATTTACAACCAGCACTTTCAATACAGGGCACTCCCCTTTGGCCTCTCCACAGCTCCCCGACTTTTCTCCAAGTTGATCATCAATCCGGTAGTACATCTCAGATCCCGAGGGATTCACGTTCATCCCTATCTCGACGACCTCTTGATCAGAGCTGGCACGCTGACAGACTCCATCGAGAACACGGAAAGGACACTACAGTGTCTGCAGGAACATGGGTTCCTGGTCAACTTCGAAAAGAGCTCGCTGACACCGTCTCAACGCATCGAACATTTGGGAGCGGTGATCGACACAACTCTCAATGCCTTGTTCCTTCCACTGAACAAGGCCCAGAAGATCAAGGAGTCCGCTGTGCGGATTTACAACAGCAGGTCCTCTCCACTCATGGAGTTAGCCAGTCTACTGGGTTTGATGATCGCCAGCATCGATTTGATCCAATGGGCTCGTCTTCATGCCAGACCATTACAGGTCTTTCTACGTCCTCACCAAATCTCCATCATGGAAAGGAAGGTTTTCAACCTCCAGGTTCCCCCGAGGGTCAAGAAGAGCCTACGTTGGTGGGCGAATTTGGACAACCTGTTGTCGGGCAAGAACTATTACGTTTGCCACACCAGAGAGCTGTTCACCGATGCCAGCCTACTGGGATGGGGGCGGTGCTGAACGGTGCCCCGGTCCAGGGAACATGGCGGGACAACGAGAAGGGCCTGCCCATCAATCTTCTGGAGCTCAGGGCGATCCGCTTGGCTCTTCTTCACTTTGCCTCCCATCTTCGCGGCCAGCAGGTGCTAATAAGAACGGACAACATATCCGCCAAAGCGCATATCAACAAACAGGGCGGCTCCCGATCATCGCAACTTCACAGAGAGGCACTGAAGATTCTCTCTTGGGCGGAGCATCACGTGATTTCCTTGACAGCGGAACACATAAAGGGTTCAGAAAACGTAGAGGCCGATTGGCTCAGCAGAGTCACACTACAGGAGGGGGAATGGGCCCTCCATCCCCGTTTGTTCGACATGATAGTGACGCGGTTCGGACGACCCAGGGTGGACCTGTTTGCCTCCCCAACGAACCACGTCCTGCCGAGGTTTTACACCAGGTTCCTCCATCGAGAAGCGGAGGCGACCGACGCGCTCACGACCCCTTGGCCCCAGGGTCTGCTTTACGCCTTCCCTCCATTCGTCCTAATTTCAAGAACCATCCGCAGAGTTCGGGAGCTCAAGGCGGAGGTCATTCTGGTGGCTCCGAGATGGGCACGTCGCCCGTGGTTCTCGGCATTACAGGAGTTGTCCATACTCCCACCTCTAGTACTTCCAGTGTCTCCCGACATGTTATCTCAGGGCCCGGTGTGGCACCCGGATCCAGCGTGGCTGTGTTTGACCGCCTGGCGATTGAGCGGCACAAGCTGTCAGCGCTAGGTTACTCGCCTCAGGTCCTGGACACCATTCTTGCTTCCAGACGACAATCTACAGTCCGCATCTACAACACCACCTGGAAGGCTTTCGTACGCTGGTGCCGACGCAAGAAGGTGGAACCATTATCTCCTTCGGTAGCCTCAATTTTGGCCTTTCTACAGGACGGTCTGAGCTCGGGACTAAAATCTGCTACACTTCGTAGACAGTTGGCGGCTCTATCTACTGTTATCTCCTCTATTGAGGGACACAAACTCACCAAACACCCTCATATACAGTTGTTCATTCAGGGAGCCGTGGCTAAATCGCCACCCCAAGTTCACCGCTTCCCTACATGGCGCTTGAACGTAGTACTTGTTGCCCTCACTAAGTCACCCTTTGAACCTCTCCGGGAAGTGGGACTGAAATGGTTACGGATGAAGACGCTGTTCCTGGTGGCCATCACGTCGGCTAGGAGAGTTTCTGAACTTGGGGCATTGTCTGTCAAATCGTCCCTTTGCGTCTTCCACAAGGATAAGGTCGTGCTTCGCACGGATCCTACATTCCAGCCCAAGGTTGGTTCCAAATTTCACTGCTCCCAGGAGATTTGTTTACCCACCTTTTGCCCGCATCCTAAGCATCCTAAGGAGCGGATATGGCACACCCTAGATGTCAAGCGTGCCCTCAGGATATATATAGCGAGAACTGAGGCCTGCAGGAAAACTGAGTCCTTATTCGTTGGCATATCTCCACCAAGGGAGGGGAGAAGATGTCGAAGTCAGCGATCAGCGCAGTATTGAAAGCATGTATCACCGAGGCCTACCGAGCCTCCGGTCAGGAGGTACCCAGTGGCATCACGGCTCATTCTCTGCGGAGCGCAGCGACCAATGCAGCGTTCACTAACAGAGCTTCGGTAGAAGAGGTCTGTAAAGCGGCTACCTGGTCATCCATTTCCACGTTTGTGAGACACTACCAGATCAACACTCTAGCATCGGCTGATGCGGCGTTTGGGAGAAGAATTCTTCAGCACGTTATTGCCCTGGAGGAAGATGGCAACCCACCCGAATAAGGGACACTGCTCGGGGAGGTCCCATTGGAGATGTCCTCCACCTCAGAGGGAGAACGACCATTGGACTTACCGTGAGGGGTCCTTCTCCTCTGAGGTCAGGAGGACATCTTGGCCCTCCCGCTTTCATCTTCCTCTTTTTCTTAGTCTGTGCTGATTCTTCTCTCATTTCCTTGGCGTACTCTGCCCTTTTTTAGGTCTGCAGGGTTCTTGTGTTGAATAGTTAAGTTTACTGTTCACAGTTATGTTTTTTTATAGGGCAAGACCAGTTACTTAGGCTGCAAGCACTGCTTTCGGAGTCCCAGAACTGGAGGTGGGGCTATTCCGAAGGCGCCAACAGGAAGGGGAAAAAACTATTTCCTGCCTCCCTAAAGGCACGGTGGGAATAACCCATTGGAGATGTCCTCCTGACCTCAGAGGAGAAGGACCCCTCACGGTAAGTCCAATGGTCGTTCACCACTCTTAGCTTTGGGTACTGAAAGGGGAGTTCCATTCATTTCTGTTATCTTCTGAGGCACAAAACCCCACACATGCTTGCGAAGAGATCTCTAGATGTTGCCTTTTCTCCAGGTTTCTTCCCTGCCAAACCCTGAGTATTCTTCTGAGGTCCTTATTTTCAGTAGGCAAAAGGAAGTGGATGATGCCTCTCAGTTCCCTCACGGGCCTCTCATAGCTGCCTCCTGCCCTTCTCTAGCCTAGGTGGATTGTTGCCACCTCTCTCGCCTCACTGTCCTCTGCTGACACTCCCGGCAGCCTTTTTTTCCTTCCAAGTCCAAGGAAAGACGGTGTGTGGTGGTGTTGTATCACCTCTTATGACCCCCAATCAAATTGTACTAACTTCGGAGGGCTTCTGTGCAAGTGTTTCCAGGCCCACAGAAATATGGTTAAGAATCATATTATCCTGCCAAAGAATAAGTCATATTTTATCTCAGTGTGGGTGCAGCTAGACGGTGAAATGTGTTGAGACTATTTCTACATTCATCTCTCAAGCACTGTATATGAAATGAGAGGTTAACTGATACATATGCACATGGCTGAACATAGGACTTCCACGGGCTTCTGTCTGGTCCTATGGATTGTGTAGCATATAAGTTTACATACCTCTATTATTTTTTGTTTGTTTGTTTGCCGTCAGGTCACAGCTGTCTTATGGCGACCCCGTGGAGTTTTCATGGCAAGAGATGTTCAAAGGTGGTTTGCCATTCGACCCTGGTATTCCTTGGTGATCTCCCTTCCAAATACTGACCAGGGCCAACCTTGCTTAGCTTCCGAGATCTAACAAGAGCAGGCTAACCTGGACTGTCCAGGTTGGGGTGTATTCTACTATAGATAAGTGTTATATTCTATAGGTAAGTGTTATATCTGATGCTGGTTTTAACTGGAACACTGTAATACAAAGCCTGCCATTTTACCTCTAGGTGTCAGCATTTCCTCTTTTTCCTTTATCCGAAATCCCTCAATCTCCAGCTGTTTGATAGGACATTTCTTCTTGCACAGAGAATATACTTGATGTATTATATATAGTTTGTGCAATTTGAAATGAGTTTCACATTATGAGCCCCCTCATGTAGAAACTCATGTACCAAGTAACTGTAAAACAGCAACCAAAGGGAAGAACAGGTTGTTGAATGCCAGTTGTTAGGGGTCTGGGAAGAGTCCATAGAATTGTTTCCCGTTGCTCTTGAGAATGGCCCATACAGCCTTTGCCGTAAAGGACAGTTATGTCTTTGGTGCCAGCTTCAGTAATATCAAAAGTCCAATCTTCTTGTATTCCAGTCTTTATCAGGCACCGGGCATTGTGAAAAAACATTGTGCCTGAGACCCTAGACAACTACTGACAGTCAGACCAGACAGTACTGACAAGTGGTCTGACCTGCCCAGACACAGCTTAGTTATCCTTCTCTGTTGCCTAAACCATCCTAACTTTTGGGAACTTGACTATGCTTCTTGCCTCTGGCACTTAAACCCCAAGCCTGCTTGGATGTCTCACCTCAATCCCATTTCTTTAGCCTAATGTCTTGAACTGACGCCATGACAGGCTGGAGGATCAAACTATCATTAGCCCTCAAAGTAAAAAAAATTGAAAAAGACGGGCATCTTGTCTTCTGCTTGTCTTTGATGGTTAATAACTATATGTTGTGTTGACCTGGATGGCCCAGGCTAGCCTGAACATATCAGATCTCAGAAGCTAAGCAGTCCGCCCTGGTAAGTACCAATGCTCCCTCTAAGCTGTGGAGTCTTGTGAGCAAAAATTCTACTTTGTGAGCTACTGGCATTAAAGTTGTGAGCAAGTGAGTTGGCTGCTGCAAACATTAGTTTGCTCTGGAGCCATCCCTCCTGAGCTAAGTCAAAAATGTGTGAGCCAGAGACTAAAAAACTGTGAACTAGCTCACAGTAACTCAGCTTAGAGGGAACACTGGTTAGTACTTGGATGGGGGCCACCAAGGAAGTCCAGGGTTGCCGCACATAGGAAGGCCATGACAAACCACCTCCGAAGTCTCTTGTCTTAAAAACCCCATAAGGGGTTGCCATAAGTCAGTGGCAACTTGACGGCGCTTTACACGCACACAGCTGTATATCTGTGGGGGAGGGTACTGAATGATAATACTTCATGAGGGACAGAGTAAAAGCTGTTTTCCAAACACACGCACTGTATTAACCACATACTTATTTTGACATTCATGTGCTCTGAGGAATAATTGCAGTAACCCAACTAAAAAGAAATTTGTGGTTCGATGTGACACTTCCATGGAAAACCAATACATGTAATATCCTAGCACAAAAAGAAGAAGAAGAAGAAGAAGAAGAAGAAGAAGAAGAAGAAGAAGAGGAGGAGGAGGAGGTGGTGGTGGTGGTAGAGATTGGATTTATTCTCTACCCTTCACTACCCAAAGGAGTCTCAGAGCAGCTTACAATCTCCTTCCCCTTCCATGTTGGCTAAAGTATGTTTCAGTGAACGTGTTACTCAGCCCGAAGAAGTCTTCTGAGATCATGGAGTGCTTTTATGCATGACGTAAGATTTATTTTTCCACAGCTGAGTTCGCTCTCTATTATTTTATTCATTGCATTCAGCCACTGTGTCAGCAATGCTTTATGAAGATAAGATATTCAGGGATTTTCTGTTGGATAGTCTAAGGAAGGGACTCTCTAACAGACCAAGTGGAACTCAGTGTGAAATAAGAAGCAGATGGTTTTTCCCACAGAATATAAGCATAACACTTGGTTATCTGAAATGGATGTCTTGAAATTTAGCGGAAAAGAAATCACCCTTCTCCCAAATTATTTGCCCAGTATTCTAATAGAGTGAAATGCCAACACCAAAGAGAGTTTTAGACCCAAATAGCCAGTCAACTGCATGGGTGATGTACTAATTCACAGCCCTTTATTGACAACTTTTTCTTTCCTCTCTTCATATATAAAGCTGACAGAAAATCACCTCATTGGAGAACATGGGTTCAGGCCCACAAAAGGGCTTGTGCCACTGTCACACCCTATGGTATCTGGGCCAGGATGTGCAGTGAGGAAACGTGGAAATAGTCTCCAAAGAGGCTGCATTATAGCTAACAGAAAAAACAGGTCTGCTTCCTGAGGGTGCCTAAAGGATAGGCAGGGTCAAAGAGCTCCAGTATTGACCTCCTCAGGGGTAAAGGCTACCTTAGGAATAGAGACCTCAAGAGGCAGGGCCTGCTCAAGCGAATGGGCATGACAGGAGGAAGGAGAATAAAAGGCCAGAGCAGAAGGATGGGAGGGAGAAGAGGCAGCTGGCAGATGGAGGCAGGAGGCCAGACTACCGGCAAGGCCTGGAGCCTTGGTGGACAAAACAGAAAAGGCCTTGGCACTGGTCCCTCAGAAACTAGGGAAGCAGTATTCCTTGCCACAAGAGCAGTACACTACTCTCTAGGGACCTACTTCTCCCAAAGCCTAACCTAGTGGCTAGAGGCAGCAATGATGGAATCCCTGGAGCAGGACCTGGGCCCTGAGTAGAGGCAGTGAGGAATGACCGGCGCTCCAAGCGGTAACTGGACATTTGAATTGAGGCCTCTGTTACTATGAGCAAACTGTGTAACAGATCACAATATTAATGGTCCCGCTGTTGTCTGCCTTTGGAGAGAGAGGTTGGAGTAGGGTGGAATTCTTGTGTGGAGAAACAGTCCCTGGCTTCAGGGGCTTAATTGTCACAATAAGTGTTTCAGGTTCAAACGATGTGTTATATTTACCCTGTGATCACCACAAGGACTGGTAGCTACAAGACTGCTGCAAGTTCCCCGAGAGCTCAGTTCAGAAACACCACAGGACCACAGGTTTTTTTTGAGGGGAGGGCTTTTTTTCATGCTATTTTCTTGACCTAAAATCCTCCTGTGGGGGCTTTATTTGCCCCTTTGGAATGCTGCATGTGCACTTGATGTACAGTCCCCACAAGGCAAAAAAACCCACACCCCTGGGGGCTTTTTTTTGGTAGAGAAAATGGCATATAGGGAGGTGGGAGCCCCTCCCTCCATACTGTGGTCCTGATCTGAATCTGGCCCTGACAATCTCCCTCCATACCGTGGTCGTGATCTGAATCTGGCCCTGACAATGTTTTTTTTTATTTTTATTTTTTTTATTTATAAATTTTCCAGCATATATACACAAAAACAAAATCCTGGTCTACAACCAGAATTGCGAGACATTGCATAATTTCTTAATATATTATCGCGCATATACCTTAATTAAGTCTGTTTCTATTACACTGTCTAGATAAAATAGGAGTGGCATTGGGAGGATGTGTTTATTTGTTTATGTTTCATGTCCTTTTTTCTATCCAATGATAAATTTTTTTCCATCTATTTTCATAAACTAAATCCTCTTTTCCGGAAAGTATAAGATTTAGTCTATCTAATTCGGCTATTTCCAGTATAGAATCTATAATTTCTTCTGCGTTAGGGATATTCTCTTTTTTCCAAAATTTTGCTATTTTTATTCTCGCTGCTGTAATTATATATAAGATAATTCTTTGGTCTTCTTTATTGATTCTCACCGGTATCATATTTAGCAAAAAAACCTCTGGTTCCAATTCTAGCTTCACTTTGGTGGAATCTTCTATTATTTTTTTAATCATTTTCCAAAATTTTCTTATTTTTTCACATTTCCACCAGGTATGCAGATACGTTCCCACTTCTTTTTTGCACCTCCAGCAGATATTCGATGCTTTTTTATAGCATTTTGATACTTTCTCCGGCGTCCAGTGCCATCTAAAAAACATCTTATAAATATTTTCTTTATAATTTGTAGCTCTGAGCAGCTTAAGAGAATCCCACATTCTGGACCATTGTTCTAGAGTAATGTTTTGCCCTATATCTTTCATCCACCAAATCATATTAGGTTTTACAATTTCATCCAGTAGGTCCTCTGTTAAAAGGAAATTATACAGTTTTTGTATTAATTTATCCGCTGATGAAAGCCAGATTTTGTCTAATTGGGAGTACTTATTCATGAAATTTATTTTTTTATCTTTAGCAAATCTAGATTTTAGCTGTATTTTTTCCCAGGGGGTTAAATTTGCATTTCGAATCTCTTGTGAGTCTAATGGTATTAATTCTCTATTTTCTGTCAATAGGTTTTCATAAATTAGTTTTTTTTCCTTGGACCAAAGCGACGGTAGCGTAAAAGCCTCCACAGGTGATACCCAAATCGGAATTTTGGAATAATATCTCATTTTAATTTCTTTCCAGATTTTCATTAGGGGGCCCCTTATTGCATGGTTTACAAAAATTTGTTGGCTTTTATCCATGTTATACCAGATATGGGCATGCCAGCCCATAGGTAGATCGTGTCCTTCTAATTTCAATGTTCTTTCATCTTCTAATTGGATCCATTCTCGTATCCATCCCATTGCTACCGCCTGGTAGTACAAATTCCAATTTGGCACACCTAGGCCTCCCTTTTCTTTCTTATCTGTGAGTAATTTTCTACTGATTCTTGGTTTCTTAGCGTGCCATATAAATGTTTTGACTACTGTATTTATTTCTTCAAAAAACCTTTTATTTGTTAATATAGGGATAGCTTGAGCCAAAAATAAAAAACGCGGTAAAATATTCATTTTAATAGTGGCAATTCTGCCCATAAATGAAATGTGTAGGTCCTGCCATCTATTAAGATCCTTTTTTATTTCCGCTAGAAGTTTCAAATAATTATTTTTATAAAGGTTTTTATTGTTATTTGTCAGGATAATTCCTAAATACTTAATTTTTTCGACTACCTGAATCTTTGAAATATTTTGAATATTGGTAATTTGTGCGGTCATACAGTTTTTAGTTATGATTTTTGTTTTCTTTATATTAATTCTCAAACCCACAATTTGACCATAATCATATAGATCTTCCAATAAGTATGGCAACGCTTTTATTGGATCTTCCAGAATGAATACCAGGTCATCTGCAAAAGCCTGTAATTTATATTGTTCTTTTTTTATTTTTGCCCCCGTTATATTCTCATTGTTTCTCACTATATCATTTAAAGTCTCTAGTCCAAAAATAAATAGTAACGGTGATAAGGGGCATCCCTGTCTCGTACCCTTTTGTATAGGAATATTACTAGTTACATCTCCATTGATAATAATTTTCGCGTTTTGATCTTCATAAATGGCTTTGATTGAATTAAGAAATTTTTCACCGCAGTTCCATAAAGTTAACTTCTGTTTTAAGTATTCCCAATTAACATTATCGAAGGCTTTTTCTGCGTCTAAAAAAATTAAGGCAAGCTGTTTTCCGGGATTTTGCTCATAATATTCTAATATATTAATTATATTTCTTATATTGTTTTTAATTTGCCTTCTCGGAATAAAGCCAGATTGGTCTCTATGGATTGTTTCTGCCATAACTTTCTTAAACCTATTTGCTAAGATAGAAGCGAAAATTTTGTAATCTACATTTAACAAGGAGATGGGTCTAAAATTTTTAATATCCATGTTTTCTGTATCCGGTTTGTGAATAAGTGTTATTAATGCTTCTTTCCAGGTCGTGGGGATTTTACCAGTCGCCAATACATTATTCATTACATCTTTAAGTAAATCTGTTATTTCCTCTTCTAACACCTTGTAGATTTCTGCTGGTATTGCATCTGGGCCTGGAGATTTCTTGGTCTTTTGAGTTTTAATTGCATTTATCAGTTCAAACATAGAGATATTTTCATTCAATATTTTCCTCTGTTCCTCTGTACATTTAGTTGTTATATGTTTCAATAAAAATTCTTGGATTTTCTGACTATTGTGTGGAGTCCGTTTATATAAATTTTTATAAAAATTTTCCACAATTGTTTTTAAATCCTGTGCTTTGTATTTTATTTCATGCTTTTCGTCTTCTAATGCCACAATAAATCTTTTTTCTCTTTCTTTTCTAAGTTTATAGGCTAACCAACGAGAGGGCTTATTCGCATTTTCAAAGAAATACGCTTTTGTGTATTCGATTTTTTGTGCTATCTCTTGTGTTAATCCTAAATTTATTTGATGTTGCTTCATTTTTATCCTTAGTCTTATCTCCTTTAAGTTTTCTTTATTATGGCTTATCTCTTCTAATTTCCTTAATTCTGTCGTTAATTTTTTAAATTTTTCTCTTTTCTGTTTATTTTTCCCTGCTTCTTGATTTATGAATATGCCCCTAATATATGCTTTAAGGGTGTCCCAAATGATATTCAAATTAGTGAACTCCTTTTTGTTTATCTCAATAAATACTTTTATGTCTTGTCTCAATTTTTTAACAAAATCTCTATCCCTCATTAAACTTACATTTAATCTCCATCTCTTACAACTATATGGTTCTTGTATAGCTGCCCACATAGGATTGTGGTCTGCAAATGTATTTGCAAGAATTTCGACCTCTGAAAATATTTTTATTATGTTTATATTGACCCACATCATGTCTATTCTTGACCAAGAATTATGTCTATGAGAAAAAAAGTATAATCTCTTTTGTGTGGATTCCTAGTTCTCCATAGATCCAACAAGTTGAATTCTTCCATTAATTTTAGGAAATTTTTCGTCAAAACTGCTCCCGACTTATGTGTCTTTCTTGTTTTTTTCCTATCATCTTTGGGATCTAGTACCACGTTAAAATCTCCTACTAAACATATATTTTTGGGATTTTCTTTAGAGATATAGCTCCTCAATTCTGCAAAAAATATATCTTGATTTTGATTTGGGGCATATATGTTTATAATTAAAATTTCCGTTTCTCTAATTTGTACCTGTACTCCAATAATTCTCCCATCATTAGATCTAAATTTAAGTATAGGGTTCAGTTTCTCCCTTACATACGTAACTACGCCTCTTTTTTTAACTTTATCTGATGCAGTGAAGGCTATACCCAATTTCTTGCACATTAAATGTTTTTCATGGTCTTTTTTTATATGGGTTTCTTGAAAGCACGTTATATCATTCTTTAGTTTAATTGCTTGATGTATAATTCTTCTCCTTTTGCATGGGCTATTTAAACCATTAACATTCACCGAAATCAGGGATAGTTTCTTACTCGCCATCTTTCTTTTTATGAACAATATTTTTAAGTTGCCACCTTGTTTGAATTTGTGATGCCGTTTTATACTTTAATTGGACTTTTTTATAGTCTCTTTTCCTGGTATCTTTCAGTTGGACTTCAGATGCTCCTTTTTTATAACCTTCTCCTTCTCGATCTTCTCTGCTTTCTCTGTCTTCTCCTTCCTCCTTTTCTTCTTCTTCTCCCTCTTGTTGGTCTTCCTCTTCCTGTGGCCTTTGCCAGCCAAGATCTTCCCCCAACCTTTCCAGAAAATTTTCCAGTTTGAAAACAGAGTCCAGCTTATATCTTTGACTTCTATACATAAATTGAAGGCCTTCTGGTATTAACCACCTATATTGAATCTCATTTTTTCTTAAAAGTTCAGCTAAGGTGGAATATTTATGGCGCCTTTCCCTAATTCTCCAGGGGATATCTTTCAAGATTCTAATCTCATTTCCTTCTATTATCATTTTCTTTTTATTCGCCTCTTGGAGTATTCGGTCTTTTATATGTTTCTTTGCAAATTTTACATGGACTTCCCTTGGAGTTTTATATTTTTTCGAATATGCCGAGTTTCTTCTATATACTGTATCTATATTTTCCAATACATCTTTTTCATCTGATATATTAAATTGCTCAACAATATTTCTTGTTAATTCCTCCTTTAAGTTTTTTCCAAATTTTTCAGTAACATTTTGGAATCTTAAAGTATGTTCTGCTTTCTCGAGTTCAAGAGTCAACAAAGTTTCTTCCATTCTGTCGGTTTTAGATTTTAATTCCCATACTTCTTGGTCAATATCTTCCATTTTTTCTTCTAAATGTCTTGTGGTTTTAGTTAATTTTTTGATTTCTAGTTTAATTTCTTCAGTATCATTTTTTAGTTGCTTTGCTATTTGGTCCATTTTGTTTTGTAGCGGTTCCATTTCTTTTTTTATAATTTCAGCATTTTGCTCTGCTGCCATTTGTAAAAAGTTTTGTAGCATGTTTTGTAAATCTACTGTTGTTACACTAGATTTGATTAAAGCTAGCCCTGATGTTTGGCTGGGCGATGCCGAGGAACCTTTTCTACCTGTACCTGTAGCCATGTTTACTTTAAGTTGTAATGTATTAGTTGAAATTACGTTAAGCTCAGAGGTTCTATTTAACTATATCAAAACAGCTTCCAAGGTAATTCTGGCCACTAACAATGTTTATTAAATGAGTTCCCACAGGGATCTCACAGCTGGGGTGTCCTGCTGGAAGTCCCTGTTGCAATCTCATGGTAGATGTAACGTATAGTCTGGCTCTTAGTTTTTAAGCTGCCTCCAGACTCTTTATTTAGTTCACAATTTATAATATAGAGGCTGAAGACATCCAAACCAATGGATGTAAAAAATTACACAGAAATGATGAAATACAAAGCTGGTTTTCCAAATCAACACTGTTCACTCAAGCTTTTAAAAAATTCTTTCTGCTTCTGCAAGGGCTTTGACGTGTTCCCCATATAATAAAAATTTCACAAAGCTCTGCTTAGTATTCACTCCTGCCAAGGAAGCAAGTTGTAGATTTCATAGAAGAGTGAATATTAAGCTCGAATGAATAGCTGGATTTTTAATGAAATGTCAGGACCCTTTGGGCGGTTCCTGGACTCATACTTGGAATCTTTAGAAGAGGAGCCTGAGGAACCAGGAATGTTGCCTGAGGAAGAGCAGGGAAGTCAGGGGAGACCCCTGCACTGTAGCAGCAGCCTTTAACTCTCTCAGACCCAGGGAATGATCTCAAGAAGCCCTCCTGCTGAAGGTCCATCACCAGAACCTCCAGCTGCCCTCCTGGATCCTGGGGCAGCTGTGTGTCAGCCATGTTACGTCAGGGCCTAGATCACTAGCCCTCCAGGACTCTCCCTCACCGGGCAGGAGCAGCAGAGGCAGTGTGCTCACATGCAGCCAAGAGAAGATGCAGTGCTAGGCTAGCAGCCTGAGCTTGACTATGACTTTGGCTGACAATCCTGCAGGATTCTGGTCCCACTGTGACCTAACCGGGTGAATTCCAGAAGCTGCCCTCAGAATAGCTGGGGCTGACTTTCCCCTAGTCTGTTTAAGCTGAGGGTAAGGAAGGGAGTTTTGGTGGAGCAACTAGTCCACAAGGCCACTAACCATGTGCTCCAGACTGCTAAGCTGTAGCTGGCAGGGTAAGCAGCTGCTCTTAAACAGGCCAGCAGGCTCAGAAACCAGAGTCCAGGACAGGAAGAATTTGACCAGGCCCTAGAGAACAGAGCAGTATGACCCTCACCCCTCTGATGCTTACAGTTGGGAAATACCTAGAGATTTGGGCGGTGGAGACTGGGGAGTGTGGTGTTTGAGGAGGGACCTTAACTGGGTATAATGCTATAGAGTCCATTCTCCAAAGCAGCCATTTTCTCCAGGGGAACTGATCTTGACTGACTGGAAATCAATAGCAGGAGATCTCCAGGTGCCACCTGAAGGTTGGCAACCATGCCGACACTGCAGCTCAAACGTCTTTTGAAATTCCCCTCAGTTTCAAAATCAGTTTGCCTTCTGGCACGGCTGTTTTAGAAATGGAAGTTCAAAGCCCTCTGAATCTCAGGGAATGTATGGTGGTAGAACTTTGGGATCCCGGCCTTTATCTTTCGTTGTTGTTACATACTATGGACAGAACTTTTCTAGAGCTGTCACAATGCTCTTCTTGTCTTGATCAGTGTGCCTTCTTAACAATACTATCCACGTACTCCATTTTGATGGCAAAAGCATGGAGGCAGGCACTATCCTTAACCTTCGCATCCTGTCTGTCACATTTTTATCCGATTGATCCTGCAAAGAATTCAGGGCACTTTGCATGATTCTTCCATCCTTCATTTAATGTTCAATACTACCTGTGGGTTAAGTTAGATTGAGAGACAATGACTGGCCCAGGGATACCTGCTGAACTTTATGACTGGCTGGGGATTTGAACTCAGGTCTCCACAGTCCTAAACCAAGCAGCATTCTAGTAGCCATACCACACTTTCTCTCACCTATCTAGTAGACTTCTAGCCTTGTAGAAACAGCAGTGGACCAGGAAGTGAAAATGGCCCCGGAACAAGCCAAGCTGAGTTGCTCCCCCCAGGCTATACTGCACGGGTCACTCAGCTCAGAACCAGTTTGGTGTAGTGGTTAAGTGTGTGGACTCTAATCTGGGAAAACCGGGTTTGATTCCCCACTCCTCCACTTGCATCTGCTGATGTGACCTTGGGTCAGTCACAAAGCTCTGGCACAGCTGTTCCTGAAAGAGCAGTTTGTGTTAGAGTTCTCTCAGCCTCACCTACCTCACAGGGTGTCTGTTGTGGGGAGGGGGAAGGGAAAGGAGTTTGTAAGCCGCTTTGAGACTCAAAAGTGAAGGGCGGGGTATAAATCCAATCTCTTCTTCTCTTCAGTGGTGTTAGCAGTGGATATTAGCTCACCCTGGGATTCCTCCTGAAAAGAGCTGGGAAAGACATCTGGTGAACTGAGGGTCAGAATCTGAGAGTCTGAGCCAAGTGGGCCCTGAGGCTCTGGCAGACTTGTGAGAGCTTGGTTATGCTTGGTCCTGGCTACCAGTGGCCCCCTAGGGCTGTGGCCTACTGGGAAATTTCACTGTTAAGTTAAATGTCAAGTCCACCCCATATAGAAGTAACCAAATTCAAGACTGGACATCTTTTGGAAGATTTTAGGGCCAGAATTTGGTGGCCAGAGTTTAAGATGGTATTAGGTAAACAAATGTTTGTTGTATATGAACTTCTCTTAAATGATGGTTAAATACCTTCAGCCTTTGGGATGCAGTGAGTGATAGGCATGATGCAAAGTAAATGCATGTAATTTGCAATGTAAACGTTCCAGGAAAGCTCACTGGAAAAACCCGGCGTCACTTCCTGGCAATGGCATCGCACGCCGCGTCTCCCCCCCCCCGGGAATGATCCTGCCACGACGTATCTGTCCCCTGCCAAATTATGGTAAGTTCTTGGGAAGCCTGTTCCTGAGCTAAGACAAAAATGGGTGAGCTGGAGGCTAAAAAACTGTGCACTAGCTCACACTAACTCAGCTTAGAGGGAACTTTGCTCCCCTCCCCTTGAGCCACGGATATGACTTATGTCCCACCCCACAAGCCCAGTGGGCAATCCTAAGCATGGCTTTCTCAGGCTTTTCCGCGTTGGGTTTTTGCTCCAGCTTGGCTTCTTAATGGCATCAGTTCTCCTCCTCCCTTACACACAGTATTTTTTGCTGTCCCTCCATGCCCTCCCCCCTATTTTTCCTGTATTTGTTCAGACCATTGCAAAAGTGGTTTAGGGGGGGAAATGACAGGACAAACTCAATGAAAAACCAGGAGAACAACAACAGTGTGTGTAAGGGAGGGAAAACTAATGGAGTTAAGAAGCCAAGCTGGAGCAATAACCCAGTATGGAAAAGCAACATGTCTGATTTGTCTCTGTTTTTATCTTTGGCATTGCTCCTGATAGTGTTCACCAAGCAGAGGGACCGCATGCTTTAAAACAGTCTGTGAGTTGTATTCTACTGTTCTGCCCAACCAATGGCTGTATATTCCTATCACAAAGGACTCTTCCACCTGTGGAAGATCCTTTGCACTGGAGAAGGGATGGAGGAGCCGGCTACCACTCCGCTGAATGGGGTGGTGGGATGCTGTGTGGTTTTTCCAGCTCATTGTGATGAAAACTGTAGAGTGATTTTTCTTTCTTATTCTTAGCAGCCATTTCCCTAAAATCCACTTCAGTGAAGCTTGCACAGGAGCACTTCCCAACATACTGTGCCTTTCATTTGCTTCTCGAAGCACTGCATCCATTGCACATTGTTGTTTTCATAAAAACAGCCTGCCCTTTCCTGCAGCAAGTGCATTCCGAGACGAGACTGGGATAAAAGGGGTCAGTATGCTGCAAGACAAGGCAACAATGCCTACTAACAAAACAGCCTCTCCAGGATCATCCGCTTCCATTCAGCTCACCTGCTCAGGGCATGCTGTTTTGTGTCGTGTGAGATGCTGCTAGTAGCAACAAGTGTTTCCCTGGCTCTGATTTTATACATTTCAGGCACAGGTGAGATGGGTTGCAACCTGCCTTGAAAGAATGGAAGGTAAATGGCAGGCAAGATTCTAATAAGCTTGGTGCCATCCTATCAGATGGCCCTGTTTCTTCTCAATGGTTGATTGTTTCTGGATCCAATTTCATTCGTATTTTTGTCAATGGTGGCCTTTAGGTGGTGGAGGTAGCCTTTCCTTTTTTCACAAAGAGGCATTAATGTCGTTATTTCCAAAATGGCTGCCTTGTCTTTTCAGTTTTCAAGGCAACTTAGCTAAAAGCACTTTAAAAATAAAGTCTGACATCAAAAAGTGGACAGAAACAGTTTAAAGCGGATACACAGTAAAGACCTAACTATGTGTTTCAAAATCCTCTGCTCTCACCCTGCCCACAAACACAATTAGCATGTGTGTGTGTGCTTTGGATCTGATTTCTGGCCTGAGGAACTGCTGTGTTCCCTGTTGGGGAACCTTAAAAGTAAACTGTGCCATTGAGTCGCAACTGACTCATGGCAAATCCATAAAGTTCCACCTGATGGGGTTTTCAAGGTAAGGGATGAGTAGAGGTGGTTTCCCATTGCCTTCCTCTGGATAGCAGCCTCAGTCTTTCTTGGTGGTCTCCCATCCAAGTCCCAGCCCTGCTTAGCTTCCAAGCTATGATGAGATCAGGCTAGTTGGGCTATTAGGGCTGCTACAATAATAAAGTGCTGTCAAGTTGCGATTGACTAATGCTGATCCCTTGTGGGGTTTTCAAAGCAAGAGATGAGCAGAAGTGTTTTGCCACTGCCTTCCTCTGCATAGCAACCCATGTCTTCCTTGGGCATCTCCCATCCAAGTAGTAGCTGTGGCTGATCCTGCTTAGCTTCTGTGCTCAGACAAGCCTGGTCTGGGCTGTGTACACTGAAGTGGGCTTCCATGTGCCTGGGCAGCAGAGTTCTAAACACGGAATGCCCTGAGCACAGCTGATTGAAGTTCCTTGTGGAGGACCTGGGCAGGATGTGAGGACTTTGTAAAATGTAATTCAGCCTTTCAAGAGAAGTCAGAGAAATTATTACTATTATTATTTATTGAATTTATAACTTACTCTCCCTGGGAACCAAGCTCAGAGTGGGTAACATCATTTGTAAAAACATTCCATTCTTTAAACTGGTACATAGTTACAATAAATACAATCAAATACATAATAAATATTTCCCACTGTACAGCTAAAAGACGGCGTGAATCCCAGTGGGAGTAAGGTATAGTTGTCTGATGAGAAGGAAAGGGGAAAGGGGAGAGAGGGAGAAAGGGGGGAGGCCAAACCAAGATGGAAACTGTCAAGATGGAGCCCGTCACTGCTCTCAACCATACGCCCAATGGAAAAACTCTGTTTTGCAGGCCCTGCAGAACCGTAACAAGTCCTGCAGGGCCCTGATCTCTCCTGGAAGAGTATCTCAGCAGGTTGGAGCCAGGGCTGAAAAGGCTGTGGCCCTGGTTGAGGACAGCTGGACGCTCTTTGGGCTAGGGATCACCAGCAGATTTTGGTCGCTAGAGCACACAGCCTGAAAGAAGTTAGCTAGCCAGTAACAAGCAACGCATATCACTAACATCCAAAATGTGGGCGAACAAGATAGATATTCTGGTTTACTGGATGTTGTGAGCTTATTCACTCACCTAATCCCCCTAGTTACTATAGCCCCTCTCCTACATGACTTTTGTCAGTACAAATCTACTAATCCCATTGTGGCCCTTTTGGGATGGGTGGGTGGGTTGTATCTTTCATATGTGTATGTGTGTGTGTGCTTGTGTACCTGGAAATCATGGCGACCTCTGGTGACTGACCCCTACTGGGGGCCTGGAGGATATTTAGAGAGGTGGCTGAATAAAGCCTGCCCCCACCTCCCAACTGCTGGTATTTCAAGGAAGTCTCCCATCCAAGTACTTGCCAAAGTCGACCCTGCTTAGCTTCCGAGATCTGACAAAATTGGGCTTGCCTGGACTATCCATGTCAGGGCAGATTCCTTCCTCCCTTTTTGTCTGATGGGAAAAGCCAGTTGAATCCAACCGGTTGTGTTCCTTACAATTTTTGTTTGGATTCTTTAACATCAGTATGTCATGTTAGAATAATCTTTACTATATTCTGGTGACTTGTTCTGAGTGGGAAATGCACTCCTGCTGGTAATTTTTATTTGATTTCTTACCTGATTTGGATGAAATGGTCAAGCCTTGAACCTCATGGCCCAGGAATCCTCATTCCTAAACTGCAGGCAGATGATAGGAGAAAGCACCCCCATTTTAAAGGTGATGAAAGATACAAACCTTAGTTCTGTCCATAGAACAGAGAGAAATTCATCACTAAGTGAGGAAACCATTTTCAGAAGTGGACAATCCTTAGGCAATGTTTGGGTTCTTTTGGCTGTTCTCTCAGCAGAAATTCAGGCTAAATTATTAATTCCAAAATCGGGGGGGAGAGCACGATAGGAAGAAAAGAAAAGAAGGAGAGAAAGGAAAGCATCTGCTGTCCGTTTCCATTCACCTAGTTGCCTCTGTGTTTATCCTAGCGTTCAGAAGACACATGGCTGCCAAAACCTGTCATGGAAAGGCAGAAAGAAGTAGATAAGGAGAAAAGGCTGAGCTGTTAGATGTGATAAAAAGTGCGATTACACCAGCAATTGATTAAATTGGAAAGCTAAAGAAAAGGACACAAACCGAATTTAGAAGCCAGGAGAGCAGGAAAGTGGAAAAGGCGATGATGTTCATTTTTCACTGGTTTGTAGATTGATCGGAGCCAACTTCTCATTTCTCATGTTCCTAATTCCTCTGTTTCTGTCCCCTGGACAGCTACAGTCTTCAGGTTACCACCAATGGGTTGTTCCTCCATTAAGGTACCCTCCCTGGCACTGAACAGAGCCTGTGATTTTTCCAGTGTCGCTCCCAGCTTGTAGAATGGATGCCCTGAGGAGAGGTGCACTGTTGTCTTTATTTTCAGGAAACTCTATAAAGCCATTTCTTTCTGCTAGGTTTTTTTAATGGGATGTAAGCTGCAGGCATGGGGGACAATTATTTGAGGTTTTATTATTAAATTTGGACTTGTGAGCTACTTTGTGTTACAGGGAAAGGAAAGGTATAAATATTTACATAAATAAACTTTTTCCCCTTAGCATCACAGCTTTCCTCTCAGTCCTCTTTTTTAGTGCCATCAAGTTGCAACTGACTTATGGTGACCCCTCATGGGTATTTCAGTACAAGAGTTTGCCATTGCCTGCCTCTGCAAAGCAGCCCAGGTCTTCCTTGGTGGTCCCCCATCAAAGTGCAAACCATGGCTGACCTCTGCTTAGCATCTGAGCTCTGACAAACTTGGGTTAGTCTGGGCTATTCGGGCTTCTAAATTACTGGTCTACCTTATAGGGTGTAGTACAGATTAGTGAAATGATGTACAAGAAGTGCTTTGCACATTTGAACTGTGCCATATCAGTGCTTGGTATATGCTGCACCTGGACCCTGGCTTTTCTCTTGTCTTTAGAACTTCTTAGTTGAACGACTGAAGCCTTGGAAGGCAAGTTAGTGCCAAAGAAGGCATGATCCTGTAACGAAATCCCGAGATGTGTAGTTCAGCTGCGAAACCAGGAAGCTGGTGCAGAGGGGAAATCATGGATTGGGGGGTGCTGCTGGAGAAGAGGGGGGGGGGTCTAACTTGCTGCCACACTGTTTCCCTGATGACAAATTCTGTACCCCCACTGCAAGCTGCTGTAAGCCCTGGCAAGGGGAAAAAATATCTAAACTATAAATAGCAACCAAATCTTTGTTGTGCCTTGTCAAGGTGGGAATTTTCAATATGGAAATCGGGAGAATGTTTCAACTTCTCCCATAGCCGTGGTGGTGGAAAATGCTGTCCACGCCCTGATGGCGACCCAGGGTTTTCAAGGCAAGAGACAGACAGAGGTGGCTAGCTGTTGCCTGTCACTGCATAGTCACAACCTTGACTTTCTTGGTGGTCTCCCATCCAAGTACTATCCGGGAGCCACCCTCCTTCGCTTCTGAGATCTGACAAGAGCAGGCTCACCTGGACCATATCGTAGCCATGGCCCCAATCGATACCACCCCACACGTCTTTTTTGGAGCTAGCAAAACAGCCAGCATCATAGGCAGTCTGCCCAACTGCATTCTATTTTTCAGCAGTCGGGAACTAACATACAAGAACTGTTTGGTGTACGTCAGTCCATTTAAATATAATTGGCTTCCATGAAGTGAGGCAGAATGTGGAAGCGCTAAGTGGACAGATATAATAATATCTTGGAAAAAAAAAACAACAGCTGGACTTTGTACTAAATCATCCCCTTCCTTCGCTGTGTTACCATGGTGATAAGCATTGTTGCTACTGATCTTCCGGACGAAGCAATATGAGACTCTGCTCACATAGGAATCCTCCCTTATAGGCACGACTTACATTTTGCATACGTGAGAGGGGTGGGAGCTAAACTTTGCCCCTCTCTCACTGCCCTCCACTGCGTCATCCTTGGTCTGTTATGTATGGAGATGCATAAATAGAAGGAGCTTGATTCCAGCTCCCATTGAAACCTGGTATCCTAAACATCACAAACTGATTGGACACTTTGCACAGTTGTCCAATCAGGATACAAGATATGTGCAGGAGGGAAACGATATGATTGGTCTTTATGTACGTAACACGATTGGTCCTTACTGTACATATGGATGTGGTTTTGCAAGCCCAGACTGTTTAAAAAGGAACCTGTTGTTCCCTAGTTTTGCTGTCCTCCTATCTTGTCCTAACCTCTGTAAATAAAGCTGACTTCACTGCTGCCTGAGTCTCATATCTAACAGAATCAGTCAGGAGAGAAAAGTCCTTGCAGCAATGGAGAGAAGTGAGGGCAAGGAAGGGCAGGGCAACCTTTAGCTCCCCTCGCCTAAACAGAGAGGTGGCCAAGATGGCGATAAGAAAAAAATGACGGCAGCACCAGTGAGTAAAAGGAGCAGGAGGGAACAAGGTGCAAGGTGAAGAGTTCATCCAGCTCTTATGGATCCCTACACCTTTCGCTATAAGCTTCCCCTGACAAAGCTTGAAGCAAAACACGTAGGGATCTGTAAGAGCCAAATGAACTCTTCACCTTGTCCGCTCCTGTTCTTTTTACAAGATGGCGATGAACAGCCCCATCCAGCTGCTCTGCCGTTTTTAGCTTTTTAATTGCGTTTTAATGGACCAGCTTATTTTCCGCACTGGACTATTAGGTTTATTTGGACAAACTGGACTGTTCTTATTTATATACACCAAACTGCTGGACTCCTTTTCATCAAGAAAAAAAAATAAAACAAAAAACTACCGTATTTTTTGCTCCATAAGACGCACTTTTCCTCCCCAAAAAAGTGGGGGGGGAAGTGTGTGCATCTTATGGAGCAAATACTGGGGGTGGGGGTGGAGTGCTGGCTTTCCTGAGCAAGCTGGCACCTGAGCGCGGGAGCTCAGGAGCCAAGCCCCGCCCCCAGCCCGCGTCCCCTGAGTCTTTCAGGCAGCCGCATGTCAATTTCAGCTCCATTATATCCTATGGGCCATTGAAGTCAATGGTGAAAACATAGGGTATATTCTGGGGGCTGGAGGGGAGGGGGTTTGAGGGAGAGGCTCCAAACTCACCGGGTAGCTGATAGAGCCTCTCCCCAAGCTACCCACCAAGTTTCAAGAACATTGGACCAGGGGGTCCAATTCTATGGGCCCCCAAACAGGTTGCCCCCATTCCCTCCATTATTCTCTATGGTGGGGGGAAAAGTTAATTTTTTCCCACCATAGAGAACAATGGAGGGAACAGGGAACTGCCCTTGAGAGAACAGCTGTGAGTGAACTTGTAACTGACCCAAGATCACACCAGCAAGTTTAAGTGGAGGAGTGGGGAATCAAACCCAGTTCTCCCAGATTAGAGTCCGCACTCTTAACCAGTATACCAAATAGTGTGTTTAATATCATAAGAACAGAAGAACATAAGAGAAGTCAATGTTGAATCAGGCCAATGGCCCATCTAGTCCAACACTCTGTCACACAGCGGCCAAAATATACCAGGTGCCATCAGGAGGTCCAGCAGTGGGGCCAGGGCACCAGAAGCCCTCCCACTGCTGCCCCCTCCAGCACCAACAATAGAGTGCATCACCTGCCCCAGACTGAGAGTTCCCATCTGTACCCTGTGGCTAATAGCCACTGATGGACTTCTGCTCCATATGTTTATCTAATTCCCTCTTGAAACTGTCCATGCTTGCAGTTGCCACCACCTCCTGTGGCAGTGAATTCCATATGTTAATCACTCTTTGGGTGAAGAAGTATTTCCTTTTATCTGTTCTAACCCGACTGCTCAGCAATTTCATGGAGTGCCCACGAGTTCTTGTATTGTGAGAAAGGGAGAAAAGTACTTCTTTCTCAACCTGCTCAATCCCATTGATAATCTTATAAACCTCGATCATGTCACCCCTCAGCCGTCGTTTCTCCAAGCTAAAGAGCCCCAAGCATTTTAACCTTTCTTCATAGGGAAGGTGTTCCAACCCTTTTATTATTCTAGTTGCCCTTCATTCTAGTTGCCCTTCATGTTCTTGCTTTTCCATGTTGACTTGATCTCATGTCAGTACCGGCTCCACAATTTTGGTGGGCCTCAAGCTAGTCATCATCAGTGGGCCTCCATAACTTGAAAAAGGTGGGTATGTGCAAACCAAGGATTTCTCCTATGCTGCCTGGAACCTTGTGTAGTGTAATGGTTCGAATGTCAGAGACCAGAATCAGGGAGACCCAGGTTTGAATCCCCACTCTGCTGTGGAAGCTTGCTGGGTGACCTGGGGCCAGTCACCTTCTCTCAGCCTAACCTGGATCACAGGGTTCTTGTGAAGATAAAATGGAGGAGATGAGAACGATGCCAGCTGCTTTGGGTCCCTGCTGGGCAGGGGGAATATATAAATAAATACATAGCTGGGAACTTTGTGCAAAAGAAGAATGACAGCACAATTGTGGCTGGAACGAACTCTGACCTCCCTTTATTCTAAAATAAAAGAGAAGGGCTGTGGCTCAGTGGAAGAGTTCTGCATGCAGAAGGTCCCAAGTTTGATCTCCAGTTAAAAGGATCAGGTGATATGAAAGATGTCTACATGAGACCCTGTAGAGCTACTGCCAGTTTGAATAGATACTACTGATACTTTGATGGACCAATGGTCAGATTCAGTATAAGGCAGCTTTGTGTGTGTGTGTCCAATGCCTTGGCTATGAGAGTATCACACTTTGGTGAGAAAAGAAAGGAGGCTAAGAGAAATTGACAGGCAAGCTGGTTACCATATGCTAGATAGACTGTCTGGATGCAATCCAAACAAGCCCAATTTTGCCTTTAATTGTACTGGTACGGCAGCAGAAGTTGCCACTGCTGTAATTCCTGCCCCCCCTCCCCAATGCCAGTCACTCTAATGCTTGATCCTTTATATGTGTTTCTGAAAAAGATCTCAAAATGTTACTTGAAACACAAATATTTCCCATTCAGGCTAGTGATACTAGGAGACGACCACACAAACAGAAGTAAGGCCAGTCTTGGAAATGGATTGGTTAATCCATGCAGAGCATTGGCACGATAACAACAATAATAATGGTAATTATGTGCCTAGACATACATTTTGGCAAGTTTAATTAATGCAGCTGAGCTACATTTTTCCTTGTAGCGGAGCAAGTTGGTGAACATTCCTATCACATATTTTCAGTCAATAAAGTAAGTGGCCATTTAATGACTTTTTAAACTCTGTCCTTGGTACTGAAATATGAAGGTGAATTTCATTGGATGATCAAAGTCATAACACTGTCCCATCAGTTTTGCTCTGTAAGCTACCAGACACACAAAACCCCACAAGAATACCAGTCCATATTCTGAATCTAATGTCTGGCACATGGGAGGCAACAGAGAAAGGAATAGAACAACTGGCAAATGGGAAGAATGTGCATTCAGTTCAGTTACATGTACTTAGGCTTAGTTTCCTGAGGACCAAGGGGGTGTGCAAAAAGCTTTGTGGAAATCTCAGGTTTCGATGAGGGTTTTGAATGGAATGAGGCATCATGCAGGTGTGCTGGTGTATCTATTATATGCAGATAAAGAGGTGTGTTCATTTCTCTGGGGGTCGTAATTGATGTATTTATGGCTGCCAGCCACTAAGATGTGTGTTTTAGAATTTCCTATAAGTGCATATGAACCCATCCAAAGCAATTTAAATTGATTCGTAATTGCTGTTGTCTATTCATGCACACAGTCAATGTCATTAAACAGAAAATAAAAATATTCACTCTTTAGCATGATGACAGGCTGCCACAATTTTGCTTGTAGAAATCATGCCTTTAGCACATGCATTCTTCATATGAGAGAGAGAGAGAGAGAGAGCGCATCTTTTTATTCTAGCATTTGGCTATAAACCATTTGTCAGATCAAATCAGTGCTCAGCAGAGTGGAAGGAGGAAAAGAACTGGGGTGTCAACATTAGCATTCTGCCTGGGAGAATGAACAGTTCAACAGTGAAGGACTTTGTATGTTTCCTGCCTCTCTGTGCCTCTGTGTTTCAGAAGATAATCACGGTGACACGGGTCCAAAGAATGGTGATACTAGTTTTGCACATTGAAGGGGGACCCGTTGATTTCTCAAGCAGCAATGCACATGTTCCCCATGCCAGATGGCAAAACTCTCTTGAAACAGAGAGAATTTCAAGAAACATTTGCACTGTTGGCATGTTATGTACATATCTGCCATTCAAAGGGGAACACTTCAAATTCCTCATGGTATGTTCAAACTCGTGTGTGTGTGTGTGTGTGTGTAAGTGCTGTCTGGGCACACCTAAAACTGCTCTATATATCCTAAGCAATGCTTGCCCATGCAGAATGTCTTAAATCACATTATGGCTGCGGATACACACACTAAATAATCCACTTTCAATGCACTTTACAACTGGATTTTGCCAGTTCATACAGTAAAATCCAGTTGGAAAATGCACTGGAAGTGGATTGGAAGCGGATTATTTAGTGTGTGTGATCACAGCCAAAGTCTCTCCTGGGTTCAGACTGACCTCACAAAACTCCCTGGTTTTCCAGTTAGGCAAGCAGAAATATAGCATGCAGTATATAAATCAACCCCCACCCCTGGAAATGTTATTTCTTTTCAGGCTTGAAAGACATTTGTTTTCTGTTTGTTATAGGTATTTTTTTTAAAAAAGTGATTTCTCTCTGATTCTGAATTTGATGCAATAAAAATATTAATATTACCATGCCAAACACAGACAAACTCATATACTCATCTACACTGTTGTTGTAGTGACTAGAGTATTGGACTCCGATCTGGGAGGCCCAGGTTCAGATCCCCATTCTGCAGTGAAACACCCCATTCTGCAATGAAACTGACTAGGTGAGCTTGAACTCGTCACATGTGCAGCTTAACCTACTCCATAGGGTTACTGTGAGGATAAAGTAGAAAAGAGAAAACTGGGTACTACTCCCTTAACTCCTTGGAGGAAGTACAGAATAAAAAGCTACTAGATGGGGAGATCTAAAGTCCGAACACTCATGACCCACCATCCAAAAGCAGCCTAACAGTATTGTGGCTTGTCAAATGCTTGACACCTCCTTCCCCATTTTTGTAGACCCTGGAAAATATTGTAAAACCTGATGCTGATCTTAGGAACTTCTCTTTTGAAGCCAGCACATAGTTTAATGGGTTATGAACTAAATTAGGAACACTATGGTTATCTCACCCTTTTAAACTTTGGTAAACCTGCCATCTGCTTATTATTAAAACAGAAAGGATGCCAAATTTGAAATGAAACACATCTGGGTGGTGCCTTTGGTGTCCTCTTGCTGTGTAGAAACACCGAAGAACTGTATACTTTTTTTAAAGGCTACTGGCCTTTTCAGAGAAAGAATAAAAAATAGTCATTTAATTTAGAATGGCTGATAAAGAATAATCTACATACTTGACACAGAGAATACTCCATCTTTCTGTGTTATACCTCTGAGGATGCCAGTCACAGCTGCTGGTGAAAGGTCAGATCCTACAGTGCCAAGACCATGGCCACACAACCCGGAAAATCTGCAACAACTAATTTACATACTACTTCTTGTAGTAAAAGAAGTATCAGACCCAAAGAGAGCAAGAGAGAGCTCCAGACTCAGAATATGGGCATCAGTCTTTATCCACATGGAGCAAGCATATGGAGCAGAAGTCCATCAGTGGCTATTAGCCACAAGATATAGATAGGAACTGTCAGGCTGGGGCAAGTGATGCACTGTACTCTTGGTGCTTGGGGGGGGGCAACATTGGGAGGGCTTCTAGTGTCCTGGCCCCACTGCTGGACCTCCTGATGGCACCTGGTATTTTTGGCCACTGTGTGAAGGAGTGTTGGACTAGATGGGCCACTGGCCTGATCCAGCATTGGCTTCTCTTATGTTCTTATCCTCTTACTGGTTTACGTCATAGGAGGGTTTTTTTGTATTAAAGAGAGCTCCTGCTTGGGAGAAGGGAGCGACTTTACAAACCGTGAAGTTCCTGAGCCAGCATTGGCCTGATTCTCGTATCTGGTGGATAGCAAAAATAATTTCTTTGGAAGTTAAAACATAGGATTAGATCTTGTCCTGTCTAAATTCTGTATACAGAAGTGTGACTTTCCCCGCCTTCTCACTCTAGGTGCAGGCTGAAATCCACCACCCCCACCCCCCAAATCTAGTTCTGGGGGGCATGGAGAGAAGGGCTGCAGCAGCAGGGGGAGAACTGGTGAAAATTCCCTCTCCCTTTGCACGTGTGGATCTTTTCTATGAGATCCGACCCACAATGAGTAAGTAAATCTCAAAACAAATGTCCTACAATAGAGAAGTTTGCAACCAGGAAGCCTTGGTTAACATTTTGAATAAATTGATGGGCTGTCAAGATCATCCACTATCAGTTTTTCATTTGCATTTTCAAAACATGGTCCCCAGTTCCCAAGCAAATTATATATCCAGGTCAGTAATTAATTTGAATTCATTTTATCAGGGCCCAAACTGAGCAGAGTTAGAAAATGGTGGTTGTTTGGCTCCAGAGTAAACAATAGAAATCTTAATTTCCACAATTCCTTTTTATTCCGAAAAATCACTTAGCTTTGTATTGAATCTTGGTACAAGACAATGTGGGATGAAACACTGATAAAGTCAACTTTTTGTTTAAAAAACCATGAAATATTTGCTTGAAAAAACCACAAAACTCTGAAACATTCTTTCAGAAACAGTCAATGTTTTGTGTTAATGAAAATCCTTCTATTGCAAGCTTCCCTGCACCATTTTTAAAGGGTTTTGCACCACACGTACACCCCATGGTAGTTATGAGGGAAGTATCCAGATGGGTGCTTCATCTACAGAAACCCTGTGGTTTCCCCTTTGAACCAGAGAAAGATATATGCTTTTCACCAGATTTAAAGGAGAAAACCCAAGAATGCCATAAACTGCTCAAAATAAACACATCATATGGGCATATCCCTTAAGTGTTCCATACAGCCGTACTTACACACATAAGTGCTGTCAAGTCAGAACCTGCTGTTGTAAAGCAGGGAGGGCAAGGGTATAAATCCAGTAAAATAAATAAATAAACCAGCTCATGGCAGCCCAAGCAAGGGGCTTTAAAGGCAAGGGAGAAGCAGAGGTGTTCTACCAGTGCCTTCCTCTGCAGAGTCTTCCTTGGTGGTTTTCCGTTCAAGTACCATGACCCTTGTTAGCTTCTGAGATCTGATGAGATCAGACTATACCATGTTGCCTTCCCTCCTGCTGACTTACTTAACAACTCTTTAATACTTTTTTAAAGAATGCTTTATACGCATAGTTTTCTTGATGTTTGTTGTATTTGTCTATTTTTGGTTCTGTCTTATCTGGAAAATCTCCTAATATATATTTTTAAACTGTACATCTTCAAGCTATTGTGTCTGGACAACAGGCCACCCCCCCCACAACAGATGTATCAGGTTTGATTGACATACTGGACTTACAATACTACAACTGACCAACCATCCAGCAAATCTGTAGCAATATGTTTAGTGTATTTTATAATTTCATTAAAATGTATTAGGATGCTACCTACCAGGAAACTGGCTGCAGTCGGTTGCTTACTATTCAATTATGCAGGTTTTTATCTTATTTATTAGGGAAATCCTATAATCTACATTCCCAGTTGATTAAAGAAACTGAAATAAACAACATGGTTTCATTATGTTTCTTCCCCTTGAAGGGCAGAACAGTACTCTCTGTCTGGTGCTATGAGAAACAGACTCCCAAACTATGTAGATCAGTTGTTGAGCGGGGGCGGCAGATCTGATACTTTCACACTGATTATGCTTCTGGCTATGAAGGGTGCTGTGTACAATACGCACTTTAACAATACCAGGTTCTCAAATGATACCTACAGCAGTTTTCTCATTATGCTGGGTATTACATGGTAAGATATGCATTCTTTGAGACAAAGAAAAAAGGATGCAGAATTGTGGAGAAGAAAATAGCTTTGCATTAGAATCGTATTTATGTTGATGGTTTTCAGATGTGTATAGAGTGCCTTGCACAATGCCAGTCTTGTAACAGGTGAGATTGAGCTATGCACTGAGAGCTGTTTTAGTTCAAGCCCCCCCCCCATGCAAATCCTCCACCCTCCACGGGGGAACATCTGGCATTGCTTGCTGGACAAGGGATGTTATTTTTCCCTGCAAGAGTGACTGATAACCTGCTATTAGAAGGGATAAAACCAGAAGGTGCAATTAGGAATTAAATTTACTTCCTGCCTCTGGTGATCCCAGCCCCTAAGAACCAAATTTGCATCCCTTTAAGCATTGTCTTGGGCTTATTTCTTTCTCATGCTAGAGGCAAAAGTACTGAGGAACTGGCTTTTAGGTATGTTGGCAGGTAAACAGATACATGACTGCAGCATTAAGTCATGTAGCTTGCATCCACATTGTGGAATTACAATGTGACACAGTTCCTGAAATTGACAGTCTACTTTTGTCAGCTTTGACCTAAATAAGAAGGGACCTACATACTCTTCTCTCCCTCATATGGCTAAATTATTCATGTTGGAAACAAAGTTTACTTATGCAGCGCATCTTCCTCCCTCCCCATCCATCTCTGTCTACAGATTCAAGATGCAGAAAGGCCCAGCTGTATTACTTTTCTTTTGACCCACAGGGTCTGGTTCTAGGCTTCTGTATCATGGAGCTTGCAATGTACATGGCAGTTTCCACAGGCAACCCCACAGAGTTTTGTGGCCCCTCAGAAACTAACCTTTTATTATGACATAAACTTGTGATCCATCTCATTATCAAAAGAGCATGGATTCTCCCAGTAGATGGCAATGACACATTTTTAGAGAACCAGAAGAAGGTACTAAAGAACAGAGTCCACAGTCTGGACAGCTGTGTCCACAGAAACCATGCCAGGCATAATTATAAAACTCTCATATATGTGACAACGGTAGTAGCCTTCTCTTGTTACACCTCGAGCGATTTTTGGAATAAACAATATCACATGACAACACTGCTTTATAAATCCATGAAGGTGCCCCATACTGAATCAGCACATTGGTCCCTCAGGGTCAGTATTGTTTACTCAGACTGGCAGCAGCTCTCCAGGGTCTGAGAGAGGCTTTCAGATCACCTACTGCATTTTAACTGGAGATGCTGGAGACTGAACTTGGACCTTCTATATGCCAAAGAGATGCTCTGTGACTGATTCATGGCCACTCTCCCATAGGCAGTCCGGCATCAGTCTGAAAGAGATCCAGCAATAGCTATGTCATAATATTGTCATGTTTATGTACTATATTTCTTCAAAAGAGTTCAGGGCCCAGTGAATGAGGAATTATTCACGTTGTCTTCAAAGCATGAGTTAAAGTGAAAGATGGTAATGTACAATGTAATTGTGTGCAGAGTTACTCCAGTGTAAACCCATTGATTTCAGTGGGCTTAGATTGGGGTTACATGGCATTGCATGGTCAATGAGCTTCATACCTGAGTATGAAGGGGATCTGAATCTTTTGGTCAACCTTTTGGACTTTGAAAAGAATGCAGTAGAAGGTGGGATTCACTGAAGCTTTCTGGGAGAAAGGGGAGGTCATGAGGCCTGTGCTGGACTTTGCAAGGCTCTATAAAAGGGTGAGGCCTAGAGGCCACACTAGCTCTGGCTACTGCACCAGAGGAGAGTGGAACCAGAGGAGAAGAGGACAATAAATAGTGGACAGAACCCCCTCCATCTGATGGAGGAATCCAATAACCCAGACAGTTGTGGTCCCTCCAGAGGTGGCCCAACACTATGAGCAGATAAAGAGCTTAAAGAAGAGATGGAGCTCAGTTTTATATTGAGATTTTATTTTGGGGTACAATACAGGGGCTTGGATCCAGCCTCCTTTTCCCTCCTGAAATTCTGCTCAGGCATCAGGGGACCTCCAGGAACAGTGCTGGGTGTTACAAGAGTCTGCAGTGGGAGGGAAGAATAGGCAGAAATTGTTTCCCCTGCTAGTGGAAGTGCCTTTCCACTAGTGGAAAATGAGGTCCAAGCCATAGATAATATTTCCAGTTAACACTATCCATAGGTGCCATTCTGCCTCTAAAATGGTGGCTCAAGGCTGACACAGGACATCTGAGAGAAGAACAAAAGATATCAAGACAGCTTCCACACAATTTCTGGTACCTTGCACCTCCTGCCTCTTTCTGCCCCACCTTCAGCAGTCTAGTTGCTATACATGCCTACAAGTTCTCAACCCCATCTGAATTCATTTGTCGGTGAAGGTCCTCTGGAGAAGTCTGCAGAATTTCATCTGCAAAGGATGTGAAAGGGTCCTATCTAGTTTTTCCCTGCTCAGGATACAGTGAACTGCTTCAAATCAGACCATTTAAACCAATTCACTTCATTGTGATACCCAATTAATGCCTTTCCTTTTCTTTCCACTTTTGCAAACAGTCAACGGATAGCAGCCACACATCTGTAATCGTCTTTTGCCAAGTTGCCATAGAGATACAGCAGTACTGCTGTACACCATTTTCATCTCTCACTACTGCTGCTTCAGGTAAGCTTGTAATGAGTCAGAGCTCTCCCTCATGCACCTGCTATGAATTTGCAGGTCAGCTAGTGTGGAAATATATTGGCAACGATCTGCTTTTGAAATGATTTGCAAAGCTTATGTCTCCGAGGGAAACGTGTTGCATCAGTTTGCTTTCCAGTATGGCTCTACATGCCTGCCACGGAAGATCAGTGCATTGTAGTGGATGTTTTGTTCATGGGTACATTATATACTGTGCTAGCCAAGCCTTTATGTCTCCCTGGGACACACCCTCTACTTCCTTATGGCTGGATGTTGCAGAGAAAACACGAAGAGGAAACACAGTCCATAAACTGGAACAGCAAATGTAAGCAAGACTGTGCAATGTTTAAACACTCAATAATACTTATTTCACAACACCAATAAGTGTATCAATATGACAATATTACAAAATACAAAAATATTTGAAAGAAAGGTCTATTGAATGACTATGAAGAATTAGGAGACTGCACAAATAGAATTCAATACTTGTTTACATAAGTTGTTTCACTTTATTAAGCATTTTTTCATTGCACAGTCTTGTTTACATTTGTTAGATGTAGTAGAGGGCAGAAAGATAGAGGCGAACAAGCTGTCTGCTGCTACTGATTTCCACAGGGAACCCTAAGATTCCTTGGAACACAGACTGAAAACCACTATTGTAGCGGGCTGTAGCATAATTTGCCTTCTTCTCAGTCATAATAGGACTGACAAGTTAGGATTGCCAACTCTAGAAAAAATTCCTGGAGATTCAGAGGCAGAACCTGGGGAGGCGGGGGTTTGGGGAAGGGGGGGGAACCTCAACAGGTTGTGCTGCCATAATGTCTATCCTCCAAAGCAGAATTTTCTCCAGGGGAACTGATCTGTGTCATCTGGAGATCAGTTGTAATTCCAAGAGAACTGCAATCCCCACCTGGAGGTTGGCAACCCTGATTTAGGGAGTACTTGTAGGGTCAAGAAGCCTCTTTTATCATATTAGAATGTTACAAAGTGTTAGAAAGAGGTGGAAGCACAAAATATCTTTCTGCTGTTCCTGCCTGGCTACCTGTTGCTGTCAATATAGTTGGCTGCTGGAATATTATTTACCAGACTCTGCAGTGATCGCCTTAAGACAAATGTTTAAGAGGCTTTCAGAAAATGAAAGAGGGAAACAACTTTTCTTCATTTATAGAGCACAGGCCAGAAACAACAGAGAACAAACAGTATCCATTAAGGTTGCCAGATCTGGGTTAGGAAACACCTGGAGATTTTGGGAGGGCAGGCTTTGTGGAGGGAGAGGGACCTCAGCAGGGTATAAGGCCAATGAGTCAATTTTTCAAAGCAGCCCTTTTCTCCAGGGGAACTGATCTTGGTCATTTGGAAATCAGTTGTAATAGCTGGAGATCTCCAGGTGCCACCGGGAGGGTGGGAACCCTAGTACCAGTACAGGGACACCATGCCCACCAGAAGAGAGTTCATTATTCCATGCCACAAATGCTTTCATTTTTGGAAAACCAATATTTGTTGCTTCTTTGCTCCCAAGTACGGTAGGCAGACACACGTAAGCAGATGTTGCAATGTTCAAAAGACACAGAACTGACAATGGAGGTGCCACTACCCTGTCCTGCCACTATGCACACGTCATACAGTGCTTATTTCCTCATGTCAGTATTTGCACTGTATTTTTGTTAATCTAGTGATTGATTCTGATTTTCACAATTTTTGGACTGCTCTTCTGCCACATGGCATTTCAAGCTGGTTTATAAATGATCCCCCCACCCAAAGGCAGCAATATATTCCATTTGCAAACGAAATCAGAAGTCCATGATAATTGTACTAATTTGAAATCCTAATCAGAGTGAAGGAAAATGTCAACATGTAAGCTTTCATCCAAAGAATTCTTTGTCGGAATGGAAGGCTGTTTGGCTCTTCCATGGGTGCCCTCCAGTTTTTGCTAACCCCTCACCCTGCGAGTTGTTGTCATTCTTAAACATCTCACAAAGGGCTGCACCAGAAAGGAACGGGTGGAGACAGAACTCCATCTGTGGTCCTTTAGATCTAAGCTGTCAGCAGCCAAGTTCTTTCCAGGACAGCAGACTTCCAAGACACAGTGGGATGGAAAGAAAAAAACCCTACCATCAGGCTTGCTCGTATGGAGAAACTCCCATAAAAACAAATCATTTGTGCTAAATTTATAACTAGAAATTGGCAGCGCCCAAATTAAGTCAAGGAAGACAGGATGCCACTTAATGAAATCCAGTCTCCACCCAGCTTCACCAATTGGCCACAACATCAGTTTGGTCCAAAATAGCTGTTATAAAAAATACAGAGTCATCACCTGCCCATGCCCCTTTTCATTTGAGTATGGGTACTGGGGTTCCCCTACCACTTATACCTATTTTTTTCCCTAACATAGTGCCATCTCTGTTGCTTGAAACTCACAAATTTACCTGGTGCATCAGTGGCCCAGTTCACATGGTCAGCGCCATGCACTTGATGACGTGCCAGGAATACACAAGGCTGCTAGTGGGAATCCCATGGAAGTGCAGCTGTGCGAACCATTACCTCTGAGCAATGCTTGAACTCACTATAGATTTGCAGCCATTCCAGTTCAGAAAGGCTTTCCCTGGAGAGAATGGGATAGAACTAGATGTGGCATGACAAACAGAGCATCAATTTTTCTGGCAGATCAGTGGATGGGGGTGGAGGGACTTTCTTTCATGCAAACCTTATTTCCCTGGCCAGTCTCCCCCCCCCTTTTGCCTTCAGTCAAACTCTGAAATCAGTACAAAGCTAACCAAGGAAGGGAAGCAAAACAGCGAAAGGTAGAATAAAAGAAGCAATGTACATAGATCATCACATTTCAAGTGGCTACCTGGGGCCCATGGCCAACCACAGGTTTCTTGTCACAAGGATCGGACTTGTGCAGCTAACTAAGTGCCTGATTTTTCTAACCCATAATGCTGAGAATCAGCCTTTAAATCCCAACAATTCACTATATTCAGGTAATTAACAAGAACGTTCTTGTGCATCTTTGTTGCTTCTGCTTTCTGGTTGTAGCATTTTGTGGTGTGGATTGCCCCCTGAGCATGCAGGTTTGAGTTAATCACCATAGTAAGTGATGGATCTTTCTTCCACAAATTTGTCTAATCCTAACTGGCTGTGCTGTATGTATGAACAAGTATTTTCTTTGGCTGACTCTTATATACTGCAGCTGACGACCTCATTGGGTGCCCCTAAGTTCTCTCTACTTTTTCCATTCCACCTCTAAGCTTCCTCCCTCCCTCCCTCCCTCCCTTCCTTGCTTGCTTCCTTCCCCCTCCCTTCCCTCCCTGGGACTTGAGGTGAATAACAGAAGCTCTAACCTTGAAAAACTCACAACTCTTAGCCTTTCTTCGGAAAAGGTGCTCTAACCCCTTAACTATGCTGGTTATCCTCTTCTGTGTTTTTTCCAGCTCTGACATATCTTTTTCAAGGCATGATGACCAGTTCACAATTTGCCAGATGAGGCCACACCATAGACCTATACAAGGGCATTGCAATAAAGTGGTCTTACTTTCGATCCCTTCTCCAGTATGGCGTTTGCACTTTTTCACTGTTGCTGCATACGAAGTTGACTCTTTAGCCATACTTTGTAAGGAAGCTGTGCCCAACCCCCTCGATCATTTTGGCTGCCCTTTTCTGTTCCAGTCTATCGTGCCCTTTTGACAATTTGGCTCCATTGGTGGAGATCAGAATTTAATGCCATTTAATGTGCCACAAGATAATTTATTCCTTTGCTTGCAGCTGGTAAATGCTGTCTCCATCAATCCAGTCTTCATCCCGCCCTTTCTCCAAGGAGCTCAGGGTACATGGCTCTGTCCTCCTCTCCCTGTGGAATGTGTCTCAGTGGGTAGTTATATATACATGGGCCTGTAAGAGGGAAGTGCCTTTTATGATGCTGGTTCCAGATGGGTAGCTAGCTGGGTCTGTCTGCAGCAGCAACTTAAACCAAGAGCATAACCTTGATGAGTCAGAATTCACTTCATCAGCTGCAAATGACTCATGAAAGCTTATGCTGCAATAATTCGGTTAGAGTTTAAGGTGTCACTGCACTAGTTTTGTTTTTCTCTTGTAAGAGGAAATGTATGCGGTGGGGTAGGTGGGCGGGCATTTTTGTTTTGCTTTTACTTCCAAGCAGGAGATAGTTAGGCCACACTACCCTACAGAGTATAAATACAGACAAGGATTGGAGGAGTGGCCCAGTCCTAAGTGATGATGACCTAGCAAAGCATTTCAGCACAGGAGCAGTTCAGGTGCATATACCTGCTAGGGTTGCCAGCCTACAGGTGGGGCCTGGAGATCCGTTCCCCTGTAGAAAATGGCAGCTTTAGAGGGTGGACTCTAAGGCACCACATTTCAGGCTCCCCCAACAGCTCCACCCCCAAATCTCCAGGAGTTTTCCAACCTGGAGTTGGTGACACTAACCTGTCCTCTGCCAATATGACCATATTATGCCCTGCAGACAGCGTTGCCAGCTTTAGGTTGGGAAATACCTGGATTTTTTTTGGGGGGGGGTGGAGCCTGAGGAGGGCGGGGTTTGGGGCCTAATGCCACAGAGGCCATTTTCTCCAGGGGGACTGATCTCTGTCTGCCACCTGGGGATCACCTGTAATAACGGCAGATCTCCAGCCACCACCTGGAGATTGGCAACCCTACTAAGTTGGAGGAAGCGCGGGCAGCCTGGCCCTCGGCCCCTTGGCTCTTCTCGGGCGGGTTCGGCGGCTGGCGACTTGGCCGGGGATCCTCCTTTGGCGAAGCGCCGCCAGCAGCCCCCCTGCTCCACCCAGCCAGCCCCCGCCCATCCCGGCCTGTTTTGGGCAAGAGGCGGGCCGGGCGCGCCAGCAGCATCCCCGCCCCGCCTGCCTGCCTGTCTGCCTGCCCGCCTGCCCGCCCGGTGCCAGCGAGCCCCCGCCAAGCCCGGACGTCAGCGCGGCTGCAGCAAAAGGCAGCGGCAGCGGCGGCTCCACGTGTCAGGGCGGGCGGGCGGGGAAGCGGCGGGGCTGGCTCGGCTGGGGCTCCCCTCAGTCAGGAGTGCGCGCGGCGGAGCGAGCGGAGCGCGGCAGGAGAAGCGGCGGCGGCGGCGCTGGCAGCGCCCCTTTCCCAGCAAAGATCGCCGCCCTTCGACCCTCTGCGCACCAGCCCCGCCAGCTGCCTCGGCCGGGACGCCGAGCCATGGGGCCGCTCAAGGAAAGCGCCAAGGTGAGAAGGGAGCGTGGGGCTCCTCCGCGGGAGTGAGGTGCGGCGCGGGGGGGTGGATTTGAGCCAGGCAAAGGGGCGTCTTTTTGTACACCCCCCCCCCAGTAGGCTACTGGGCAACCCACCCACCCCCGGTCCTGCCCTAAGGAGCAGCCACAGCAGCCGCGCTTCTAGCCCCGATGGAGTCTGACATCATCGCAGAGGGTTAAATTCAGGGTGTGTGTGTGTGTGTGTCTCTAGCCAGAACTGGCCTGTGGTCCACTGAAGAGAAGCTGTGTGGGTTTGGTGTGCTTCTAGGGGCAGGTGGGGCCCAAATCGGAGGGAGTCTGCCCCCGGGGTACCTGTTACCCGCCCAAGCAGGGGTGCATCGATGCCCTCCTTCTGCCCACCCCCACCCCCCGTCACCACTGCGCAGGCAGCGGCAGAAGAGCCACCCCCTCCATCCTTGATGGAGTCTGACATCATTGCTGTAGCCCTGTCCCTGCTGCAGAACATCCTGGGGGGGGGGGGGAGACCGAGCTCCAAATGATGCCAGCCCCTGTCCAGGAAGGTTTAATGGGCTCTCTCCTTCTGCTGGGTATACCTCCCCCTACACTGTAAATGTGCCCAGGTCCCTGAGGGGGGTTGTGGGGTGGTGGTGCAGATGGTGATGAGGATGATCACTGTGGCTAATTGCCTTCAGGGACCTTTCCACTGACCAGTTTTGAACACACTAAATGTGCTGTCCTTACCCTCTGTGGAACAGAGCTCATACATCGACCCATTTTGGCGTGAACCTTTTGCTTTTATTTTTCAAAGCTGCACACTGCCCCTCTCCCCACACTGGCACATGTTGCTCCATGGGAGTATTTTTTTAAAGCAATAAAGCTACTTTTAATCCAGTAAAGTGTGGATTTGGATATGGGCTCATTGCATGGCTTGTGAGAATGTTTCACAAAGATTAAAATGCAGTTGGGCTACACATTCATGGATCATGTAAGGGCTGACAGCTCTAGGTTGGGAAATTGCTGGAGAATTGGGGAGTGGAACCTGAAGAGGTGGGGGTTTGGGGAGGGGAGAGTCCTCAGCCAGATATAATGCTATGGAGTCCACCCTCCAAAGCAGCCATTTCCTCCAGGGGAGGGGCAACTGTCATCTGGAGATCAGTTGTAATTTTGGGAGATCTCCAGGTCCCACCTGGAGGTTGGCATCCCTAATAATCTGGATCAGTAGACGACCTTTCCCTTATATTATGGACTTCACTCCCTCAACAGGGAGCTGTAGCTAATCAGAACTGTGTTAACAGCTATACTTCTGTGATAAGCGTGCTTGCAAACACATGCTTCTCCCATTCATATTTTACATTTATGGGTGTGAATTGGGCCCAAGACCCATTTTTCAAAAGTGAAAGGGGTGGGATATAGCCACTGGGAACTGTTTCTGTGTGGGCAGTGCTCCATGCAAATGAACAGACATGATGCCTTCTACTGAGTCAACAAAAGTTCAGTATCATCTGCTCTGGCTGGCAGCTGCAGTCCCAATATTAGGGAGATGTCCTACTACCTGATTCTTTAAACTTGAGATGCCTGGAACTGAACCTGCAAACTGCAGCACACACAAAAAAAACCCCAGGAGAAATGCTGTACTAATGAACCATGGCCCCTCCCGATGACTAGTATCATGTTGGTAGACTAGTACCCACAAGGCTCAGTGCTGTTTGCATGCAGTGCCCCCATGTCAGCTCTGAACTCCTCCATGAGCCACTGCTGTTGGGCGTGGAGGAATTCCACACCGTAGCACCAAATGACATGGTTCCCTGTCTACAGCTATGACGCTCACTGCATGATGCCCCGCCCATGTAGAAGCACTGTTTGGTGGTGTTTGCTCTAATGCCACATTTGGTGTGCTTGGAATAGGGCAGAACAAAGAATGACATTTCCACTGTTGCTGTTGTTGTTGTTGTTGTAAGGAGCACAAAATGCAAGACAAGGAGATCTGCCGCAGCCGTATTCCCCGCCTGGTCCTCCGGCCTCATCTCCCCCAGCAGCACCCTTACCACCAGAAAGTGTCCCCAGCATCTGAGTCACCCTTCTCAGAGGAGGAAAGCAGAGAGTTCAACCCCCTGAGCTCTTCCGGAGGGTCGGCAAGGACCATCAGCAGCAACAGCTTTTGCTCAGGTAAGGAAAGGAAGGGTGTGGCTGTGAAAATGGTGGTCTTAGAGCCAGGGTTTATCTTCCTCTTCATCTGAATGCCTAGAATAACTTCCCCTAGGTGTCAACAGTAGCCAAGATATTATTGTGGACAATCAGTATATTTTCTGAGCGATTGTGATCACTGTTTCTATAAGGAGCATGTCCTCCAGTTGTCAATGCGTGCAGTTCTGAATTTTTGCCCATTCTGACTGCTTGGACACAGTTAGAGCTCTTTAGTAAAAGGAAGATGTTGGTGAAATTTAGTACTGAGTATTTTAAGTGTGTGTCACTAAATGAAGTCAGATGTTGCTGTTTGGATTAGGATGTGTTTGCCTTGAACGGCTGGATGAAAAATTGGCCTCTTCTTTTTTAACAGAATTGAAAATGACATATTCTGGCATTCTTAAAAGGCTTGGTTTGTTTAGGAAACTTTTAGAAGAAAAATCTTCCATAGATGTACAAGCATTATATGTACGATGTGATGGCTATTTGGCATCAGGGACTACAGATATATGATTTCTGATTTTTTTTAAAAAATAGTCCAATATCCTTTATGATCTTTATCCCCATTTGTAAGAACTGGTCCACCATATGTATCATATAATTGATTTTCTATACACACTTCCTCCAGATTCATAATGTTTCCTGTGTGGAATAATAATTATGATGATGATGTGAACAGTGTTTACGTAAGAAATTCTAGCATTCATGTGAAAGTCCATCTTCTCTGCAGAAAGCTATTTCTATAGTAGTCTGATCATTGGAAATTCACCCAAACTGTATGTTAATTAAACCAATTAATTAACTTCATTTATGCCCCACCTTCCTCCCCGATAGAGATTCAGAGTGGTTTACTTCATTCTTCCCTCTTCCATTTTGCATTCACAACAACCTTGTAAGGTAGGGTAGGCTGAAAAAACATGACTGGCCCAAGGTAGCCCAGCAAGCTTTCATGGCTGAGTGGGGATTTCAACCTGAGTCTCCCAGATGCTAGTCAGATACTCTAACCACTGCATCCCACTGGCACACTGGTCAAGCACACTGGTCCTGTCCTGACTTACAGTGCTATGCTAAGCAGAGTTATTCCTTTCTGAGGCCATTGGTCTCTTTGAACCTCTCTTGCATTACTTGTAGACAGGTATGAATCACTTCATGCCCATTTTTTGAAGGCTTTGCAATGTGTAGGGATTCTATTTTTAATGTTATACACTATACACAGAGGAACAATTACTCTATAAACTTCATGCACTTGTGGTATCAGTGAGGTTGTCCGCTTCTGCATTGGCTACTGTAGGATGGGTCATTGGTGACCGCTTGATCTGCAGTAACTAACAGGTGCTACTTTTTAACCTCCACATGGTTAAAAAAACCCTCACCTAATTACTGTATCATCTTGGTGCTTGTAAAGCCTCCTAGAGTAGGCTAGATCAGTTTTTCCCCCTGGGCAGTTGTCAACTCTCAGTGCCGCCTCTGAACTGATTGTGCTGTAGCTGAAACACATCATTGTTCCACGCATCTTGATTACTATACAACAGTGTACTTCATGTGCTAGGTAAGTGAAAACCAGGCTAGCCCAATCTCATCAGATTTTGAAAGTTAAGCAGAGTTGGCTCTGGCTAGTGTTTGAATGGGAGACCTCTAAGGAATACAAGGGTTGTGACGCGGAGGCAGGCAGTGGCAAACCTCCTCTGAATGTCTCTTGCCTTGAGAACCCTATGGGATCGCCATAAGTTGGCTGTGACTTGATGGCAGAAAAAAAAAGGGTGGGGAACAAGCAGAACATGTGTGAACAACTAACTTTGAATGATCTCGCATGGTAGTGATGTTCAAAGCACACGCAAAAAAAGCTTTCGGTTTTTATTTTGATATTAAATTTTGGAAATGGTGCCACTATGAGAATGAGAGAAGCTGGCTTCTGAACAATGCATCATGATGCGCCTGCTGCATAATTATATCAGCACTTTGCAATTGCTCACTGTGAACAAAATACAGCTGCAAGAAATACAGGGAAATCAATTTATGTTTGTACGGCTTCAGCATCCTTTTTTTTTGCATGCGTTTTACGGCCTGTGGCATCTCGAATACAATGATGTGCAGTGAGATCCACTGCAACTGTTAATGTAAAGCTAAGTATGAATAACATTTCTCCTGGCAGCTGCTGTACCTGTAATCCTACTGCCAAATGTAATCTGTGTCCTAATTATGCCTTGTCTCGATTGCAACTCATTCTTCTTTGTCATACCTTACTTCAAAGACTTAGGAAAGGTGCTGTGGATCTGTTGTCTAACCTGCTTGTTTCTGTATTTGCACAGATCATGTCTCGAAGCCTCTGGCTATGAGCACTCTTACCTGTTTTTTCTGGTTGCAATTCTCACAATAATTTACTCCCGTTATTTTTTGTGTCACTTCTAAATTGTTCCTGCCAGTGTTTGCATTGTGCTGCATGCATTGCCATTGTACTCCAGAAGAGTCATTAGAGGTCCATCTAGCCCAGAGGTATCAAACTCATTTGTTACGAGGGCCATATCACCCTATATAATAATTCTGTTTTGGTCGTGGACAGTGTTCCCTCTAAGCTGAGTTAGTGTGAGCTGGGTCACAGTTTTTTAGCCTCTGGCTCACACATTTTTGCCTTAGCTCAGGAAGGATAATTCCAGAGCAAACTAATTTATGCAGTATCCGAATCGCTTGCTCACAACTTTAATACCAGCAGCTCACAAAGTAGAATTTTTGCTCACAAGACTCCACAGCTTAGAGGGAACATTGGTCGTGGACTCTCCTGAACATTCCACATGCTCCCAAATCAGTTGGCTCCCTGATCTGTCACTCAGAAGCTGTCCCTATCCACTGGCTGCATTGCCTGAGTCTCGCCTCCAGTATTCTAAACAGTTTGCAGTTCCTCTCTCCCCAGTAGCCAGTTGGAACACAGAGGTCATTTGCATATGCGGCCTGATTGGCCTTTGCCTCTAATATTCTAAACAGTTTGTTGTTGCTGTTGGGAGTCATTGAATGTGTTCTCAGGTAAAATACATATCCCAATTTCCCCTTAAACGGTCACTGGAGTTGCCAAAATACATATCCCAATCTTCCCTTAAATGGTCACTGGAGTTGCCAATCTCCCTGGAGATCTTTCAGAAATCTCCGTGTTCCCCAGCCACAGTACATCATTTTCCCTACAGAAAATTTCCCAGCTATTACAATGGCTGCTTTGGGCAGTGGACTCTACGGCATTATACCCTGCTGAAGTCCCTCTGCACCCCAAACCCTGCACTCCCCAGGCTCTACCCCTCAAATCTACTGGTCTGGCCCTCCCCTTAGTATTACCAACCTCCAGGCAGCACCTGGAGATCTCCAAGATCAGTTCTCCTGGAGTAAATAGCTGCTTTGGGCAATGGACTCTATGGCATTATACCGTGCTGAGATCCCTCCACACCCCAAACCCTGCCCACCCCAGGCTCTACCCCTCAAATCTACAGGTATTTCCCAACCCAGAGTTGGCAGCCCTGTAACTGGCTATGGTATTGCTTTCCAGACCCTTGGAACCCAGAAGACATGGCATAGGAGGAAGTGCTTTTCTACCTTATGTGCCACTGCATAACCCCAAATCAACATAAGTCAGGGGCAATGTTCCCTCTAAGCTGTGAAGTCTTGTGAGCAAAAATTCTACTTTGTGAGCTACTGGCATTGAACTTGTGAGCGAGTGATTTGGCTACTGCATAAATTAGTTTGCTCTGGAGCCTTCCTTCCTGAGTTAAGACAAAAATCTGTGAGCTGGAGGCTAAAATACTGTGAGCTAGCTCACACTAACTCAGCTTAGAGGGAACACTGGTCAGGGGTGGAGGGAACCATACCTGTTACCATGAGGTTGTCCTCCCATACTACCCACTTGGGGCAGCAAACTGACTTGAGACGGCCCTTCCTTATAGCTAAGCAGAAGGAAATAAACATGGCTTGCCTCCCTCTCTTTTTCCCCTCCCTCTGCCGCCTCACCAGCCACAGCCGGGACACTCACCTGAAGCTTCCTTCTAGAGCTCATTGTATTTCTTCCCACAATGGGCCTTACTCCTAGTCTGACATAAATGTCACTTTGTCGGGCCAGGCCATGTTTGCCATAAAATGTAATGCCAGGTACCAGAGATATAAACTTTATAAAGGACACAGGTAAACCTAATTAACAATATTATTTCTTACTCAAAGCACAAACAAAAGCAACTGATTCCTAGCAGTGAAAGCGGTTGATTTACTGGGGAACCCACAAAAGCCCTAATGTATATAAGTAAATACATTTATTAGTCTTGTATATAAGACTAGGTTTTTTCCCAAAGGATACCATAAAGGGAGGAGTACCTTACCTTGCCATACATACCTGTGGCTTGTGGGCCAGGTAAGAGCCCTAGATGGGCTGGTTCTGGCCACCAGGCCTTATGTTTGACACTCCTGATCTAGCCATTGTTCTGTTTCTATCAGTAGCAATCTGGATGCTTCTTGAAAGCTTATAAGCCAGGCATGAAGGTGAAAGCATTGCTCATTTCTGTTTCTCCAGAGCAGCATCCATGGTTCCCCCCCCCCGATTTTATTCTCACAGCAGCCCTGTGGGGCAGGTTAGGTTGGGAGTGATTGGTACAAGGTTGCCCTGTGAGGTTCACGGCAAGAAGGAAACTCAACTGGTTCTCCCCAGTTTCGGATATTCGGAGATACACTGCTCCTTTAAATGGAGGTTCTGTTTCACTGTCACAACTAATAGCTGTCAACAGAGCTATCCTCCATGAATTTGCCTGCTTACAGAAGCCATCAATAAAAGCAGAGAAGCTGCCACGTAATGAGTGAGTCACTCCATGGGTATATCAGGGCTGTCTATTTTGACAGGCAGAAGTTCTCCAAAGGCAGGGGTCTTTCTCAGCTCTGTGACTTGAAAGCCTTATAAGTGGAACTGTCCTTGCCTTTGGCAACATCTGAGTTTCTGGGGTTGCATGCATGCACTGGATGTGTCCTGCTTCTAAGCTATGATCCCTTCCTCTTTCTCCCTAAGGTTCTCTTTCTCTTTCATGTTTTGTTTGCAAACACTGGAATTGCCCCACAGATTCACCCTGATGGCCTCTGCACATGATAACAAGTTGGATCCGGCCAACTTTTTCACTCAGTCCTGCCCAGTCCCCCTCCTTACCACAGGCCCCCATCCCACGTGACTTTTACTCATGACAGTCCCATGATCCCCAGAATAATTTTTTTTTTTAGTTGTCAGAGGGGAACCCTCATTCCTTTTTTATCACCTAAAAAGTTGGTTGAGTCCAACCCAGGAGTTAGGCATTGGCAAGCGCAGAACGTTTCCCCACTCCTCTAAATGCAGCCAGCTGGGTGACTTGGGGTCAGTCACAGTTCTTTCAGAGCTTTTCTCTCAAGAGCAGTGCTCAGAAGAGCTCTCTCAGCCCCAACTACCTCACAGGATGTCTGCTGTGGGGAGAGGAAGGGAAGGAGATTGTAAGCTGCTCTGAGACTCCGAGTGAAGGGTGGGGTATAAATCCTCCTCCTCCTCCTCCTTTTGAATTCAGTGTTCTTTGCCTGACCACTTCCTTTAAGGAACACCTACTATACAGTGAACTTTTGTCATATTTCCACCCCACCATATCCCTTTTTAAAAGAGCTGTTTCTTTGGCCAAGCCAAATAGCCCAGCCTAGCCCTAGCTTGTCAGAACTTGGAAACTAAGCAAAGTAAACCTTGGTTAGTACTTGGCTGGGAGACCACCAAAGAAGTCCAAGAGCTAGGCAATGGCAAACCACCTCTGAATGTCTCTTGCCTTGAAAACCCCACGGCCCTGGGATTGCCTTGAGTCAGTTGTGGCTTGACAGCATGCAATTACTATTATCTGTGGCCAGGCCACCCAAGTGGTTGCCTGGCATACCACAGGGACTTGGTTTGCCCCTGGCCATTGGTGATACAGTTGTCAGCAAGCATCATCTCCTGAACCCATGCCGTCACTGGCCGTGTGCCCCTACAGCAATCCTACAGGGGCTCTGCTCCGGCACAGCCAACAGTGCCATGGGAGGAGGCACTGCGTAATCTTGCTTAGGGTGCCAAACACCTTGCACCATCCCAGTCTTTGAAATATACTCTTTACTGATAGATTTGAATCTGATTTAAACAGGTTAATATTGCAAGCACAACTACCGTATTGATAGCAGCTCACATTCGTACAGATCTCAGGTGTGTGTCAGACCCCGTTGATTTCATTGTCTTTCCAGTGCTAGTTCTTGACATCCACCAGAAAGCCTTGAGCTCTTTTGTCTGTATGGGTGACTGGAGAGGACGTGCTGTCTCTTTCGATTTCAAGCATGGAAATGAAACTGGGAGAATGGGAATGTTGGTGCCTGCCTGGAAACAAAGAAAGGCAAAGAGAACTTCTCCGCAGAAGGCACACGTGCTTCATGCTGAATGGACAGAGACATGCTAAGCCTCAAGGCTTAATTTGAACCTCTAGAATTTTTTTGACTGTCAAGACTGAGGCTTGGAGGATGTAAAAAAGTCCACCTTTGAACAAGCGCAGAGTGCCTTCCTGGCATTGCAAGTTGCAACATAATTAGCCTTATACATGTGGGGTTAGGGAGCAGGGCGAATCCAGGCTATTTTGACTCTCCAAGGCAAATCAAAATCCTCTCTTCCCCCCTCTCTTGTAATGTACAATAGCAAATTAAGTGGCCATTATCCACTGTTTTCTCACTTTCATTTTAAAGTTCAGCAATAGAGAGGTGGTGTTAGGTACAGGTTAGAGAGCTGAACTAGGAACTGGAAGATCTGGTTTCAAATTAGTGTTGCCAGGCCACTTTCTAGTACTCCCAGGGGCTTCAGAGATACGGCAAAGGGCAGAAATGACATCGTGCAACTCATCAGTCACTTCCAGGTGAAAAAACCCAGATCAACATGTCAGGCAACGCTCTGGACTTACCCTAAATCTCTATGATATCACCATAGATTGGGGGTGGGAGGTTCCCAGAGTGTCACCTGCCACACTGACATCACATCTGGGTTTTTGCCCAGAAGTGACATTGATGAGTTGTGCAACATCATTTCTGCCCCCTTAGTTCTAGTGCCAGCCAAAATGGAAGCATTGGGGAGGGCATCTGCTGGGAGGTTGCCCAGCTGAAATGGGCAAATGCTAAACCTAGCTCAAATCCTCACTCAGCCATGGAAACTTCCTGAATTACCTTGGATCAGTCCTTCTCTCTCAGCCTCACCTACCTCAAGAGGTAGAAATTCTGAAAAGGGGGAAGGGAAAGCCATGTATACTTCCCCGAACTTCTTGTAGAAAGGGCTGGGAGATAAATGTGCTATGTACTGGATTCAACAGGCTCTCATGGAAGAGGCAACATTGCCTTCAGAAGCACAGATAGCATCTTTTTGTCACACCCTTCTAGACATTTGTGTAGCTGAGGCTGGCCCCACAGGGTGTTGTCTGGCTTGCTCTGTGGGTGGGCCAGCCTTAGTGTGGGGGTTGTGACTTCCAGGCAGCTTAAGCCCTGGGATGTCTTGCTTTAGAAATTAACACTGCTAAGGGCCAAACTAGACATTATGGAATCCACAGGGTGCCGCTGAACTCAGGCCATTTAAAAATGCCTCAGGGTAGCAGGGCATGATCAGGAATTCTTGTTCCACCCCCCTGACACCTCTTCAAGTGCAAATTATTGGCGCTTGAAAATGCATGGGGGAGGGGAGCTGCTTGTCCCACCACACTGTAGGCCCCTTCACACCACTTTTAAATGGCCTGAGCTCTGCTCTGAAATGGTGGTGATGTCCATGGGTAGATGCCATAATGTCTAGTTTGGCCCTGTTATCGGAAGAAGGAGGAGGAGGAGATCGGATTTATACCCCGCCCTTCAGTCAGAGTGTCAGAGCGGTTTACAGTCTTCTTCCCTTCCTCTCCCCACAGCAGACACCCCGTGAGGCAGGTGGGGGTGAGAGAGCTCTGAGAGAACTGCTCTTGAGAGAACAGCTCTGAGAGAGCCTTGACTGACCCAAGGACATCCAGCTGGCTGCATGTGGGGGAGTGGGGAATCAAACCCGGTTCTCCATATTAGAGTCCGCCACTCTTAACCACTACACCAAACTGGCTCTTAGACGTTTGCCATTTCAACTCAACCCTTCTGGGAGCTGGTGTAGGTAGCTTTATGCCAGAGAGAGTGAGCTGTCCCAGATCTCATCTCTCCCACAACGTTGACTGATTTCCTTAGGCAAGCCATGCATCCTCAGCTCCATCCTCCCATATCTGAAATGTTGGGACCTATCTTACCGTGCTGCTGTAAGGAGTGCAAGGTGAAGCACTTTGAATACAGGGTGTCCTGTATGAATTCCAAGAACTAGCATTTCTCTTCCCCACCAGGCACCCTCATGGGTACTACTCAGTTTACTAATGAGCAAACATGGTAAAATTGAGGTCCAGTCCATGAACGCCACACACAATGAAGCCCATCCCATGAAACTCGCCATACTGACCAGTGAGGGAGTTTGCCAGACACACCGAATGAAGTTGCAGTACTATCCGTGCTTATTATTTATTTACTTCATTTATGCCCCACCTTTCTCCCCAATGGGGGCCCAAAGTGGCTTGCAGATTCTTCTGTCCTTCATTTTATCCTCACAACCACCCTGGGAGGTAGGTGAGGCTGAGAGAGTGTGACTGCCCCAGGGTCACCCACTGAGCTTCCGTGGCACGAGTGGGGATTCGAACCTGATTCTCCTAGACCCCAGTCCAGCACTCTAACCACTACACCATGCCGGTTTACTTTGAAGGGAGTGCTGTTGCACTGACGTCCACATTAGCATGCTCCGTAAGCTTGGATTGCAAGAGGTACTCAAGGCCTTCTGGATAATGGTGCGATAATGTTCATAAGGGGGCAGGCGTAGCTGTTCTTGGGGCTCAGCCCCACTCAGGATCCTTGCAAGGCTGTACAGATTGCAGCACGATGTCGCTAGAACGGTATTTCTTTCCTGAAAATTATGGCCGGGCTGAAAAAAAGGAAGCTTTTCAAAGTTATGTTTATGCTGGCAAATGTACGCTGAACCTATTAACGATCTCGATCATAAAGCTTCAAGCTGGACTACTTTAGCAGTCAATAAAGCAAACGTTTTGGAGCACGCCATCCGTCATCTGACATTGAAACTGGCTCCCTTGCATATTCCCCCCCTCGCCTTTGGTTTGGATTTCAGCAGCAGGATTCAGATGTCAGTCTGAGGAAAACATTCCCCCAGCAACATTAGCTGGCTCCGTTGCTTCAAACACGCCTGGTTTCCTCATAAGTTCCACTGCCACTTTGGAGGGGCTCTGTCCTGTGTGCACCATGTTTACCTTGTCAATCAGGAGAGGAGCACGGGCTGTAAGGAGGGTCAAGCAGCCAATTCTTCTTTTTTTTTAACAGTTCGTCTGTGCAGCTGTTCCAATTGGGGTGGGGGAGAGGCTTTCCTGGAGAGATTGTGGGGGTGGGATTTCAGCTCTGGTATCTGCTTGTAAGGTAATAGGGCACCAGGGGAAATACACTTCATTCAAAGTGAGATACTCTTTGACATAAAAGCGGTGTGTGTGTGTGTGTGTGTGTGTTGGGGGAATCTATTATGCAGTCAAAGTGGAGTTTGTTGTCAAAGATCTAAATCTGGTGTCCTTCTCATGTGCAGCGGGGCTTTTTTCGTTTGTCACTGTAACAGGAGGTCAGCTAGGAGTGCCAGTGTGGTATGGCAGTCAGCATGTCAGATGAGAAGTGAGAAGTGGGTATAAAGTGCCGTCAAGTCCCAGCCAATTTATGGCAATCCCTTTTGGGGGTTTTAAGGCAAGAGACAAAACAGAGGTGGTTTGCCATTGTCTGGCAACCCTGGACTTCCTTGATCATCTCACATTCAAGTATTAAGCAGGGTAGACCCTGCTTAGCTTCTGGGGCCTGATGAGATTGGGCTAGCCTGGGCCATCCAGCAAGAAGTCCAGGGTTCAGATCCTCACTCAGATCACAGAATATCACGGGATGATGTTAGGCCCGTCATACGGTCTCATCCCAGCCTCCCTTACAGTGTTCGTTGGAGGATAAGATAATGAAGAGGAGAACCATGGATGTGATGCTGAGTTCTTTGGAGGACAGCTAGGATAAAAACACGATGCACAAAGAGTGCAGAGGCTTGGATGCTGAACTAGGAGTGATGAAGGCTGTGGTTATCTTACCTTTTCCAAGTAATCACTGCTGGATTTATCTCAGGCTGGGTTGCCGGGTCCCACCTGGCCATCAGCTGGGGGTGGAGGGGTGGGTTTGCCAGATTCAGCTCAGGAAACTGCTGGAGATTTGGGGATGGATCCTGGGGAGGGGAGGGACCTCAGTGGGGTACAATGCCACAGAGGCCACCCTCCAGAGCATCCAGTTTCTCCAAGGGAACTGATCTCTTTAGTCTGGAGAAAAGTCGTAATTCCAAGGGATCCCCAGGTCCCACCTGGAGGCTGGCACCCCTAGTTCACACATGGTAAATCACTCACCTCCAGGATTCCCCTGCCCAGATAGTGCAGTTATCCAGCAGTATGGGTCCACAGCTGGAGTGGGACCATAAACCTCAGGAAGGGTGATGTGTACAGTTCTGGTCACCACACCCCAAAAAGGATATTATAGCACTGGAAAGAGTGCAGGAAAGGGCAACTAGAATGAGGAAAGGGTTGGAACACTTTCTCTGTGAAGAAAGGTTAAAGCACTTGGGGCTCTTTAGCTTGGAGAAACGATGGCTAAGGGATGATATGATCGAGGTTTATAAGATTATGCATGGGATAGAGCAGGTTGAGAAAGAAGTACTTTTCTCCCTTTCTCACAATACAAGAACTCGTGGGTACCCAATGAAATTGCTGAGCAGTTGGGTTAGAACAGATAAAAGGAAGTACTTCTTCACCCAAAGAGTGATTAACACATGGAATTCACTGCCACAGGAGGTGGTGGCAGCTACGAGCATGGATGATTTCAAGAGGGAATTGGATAAACATATGGAGCAGAGGTCCATCAGTGGCTATTAGCCACAAGGTATAGATAGGAACTCCCAGTCTGGGGTAAGTGATGCAGTGTATTCTTGGTGCTTGGGGGGGGGGGCAAGAGTGAGAGGGCTTCTAGTGTCCTGGCCCCACTTGGTGGATCTCCTGATGGCACCTGGCATTTTTGGCCACTTTGTGACAGAGTGTTGGACTGGATGGGCCATTGGTCTGATCCAATGTTGGCTTCTCTTATGTTCTTATGTAAGGTCACTTGCACTTGCAGCAGCTGTCGAGTACAGCAGTGTTTCCTAGTCCTGCCTCTGGGATTCCCGTGACTGACCATAGGGGCCTGTACATGACAGGCAGATGTACTAATGCTGTGCGGTGGCTTCTCCTCAACTCATTTAGCTGGCAGGACTGCATTAGCAAGAGAATGGCACAGAGGAAGGCTGGGGGGGGGATTTAACCCTTTCCTTCCTTGCTATATTATCTCTAGGAAAAGCCACCTTTGAGTGATTTTATCCCTTCTGGCGATGGGTACCTGTAAATTTTGTCCATTTGGAATAAAAACAGCTCAGGGATGGCTTTCCCCCCTCAGAGAGAAAGCCATAGGCCTGGGTTAGGGTTGGCAGTCTCCACACTACAAAGTTCAGTTCCCCTGGAGAAAATGGCTGCTTTGGAGGGTGGGCTTTATGGTATTATACCCTGCAGACATCTCTCCCCTCCCAAAACCCTGCCTTTCCCAAGGCTCCACCCCCAAATCTCCAGGAATTTCCCAACCCGGAGCTGGCAACCTAGGGGTGGAAATGGTTAAAGCCTTCCCCTTGCTACTCTCTTGCTTGATAAAGCGATGCTGGCGGAATACATTGCAAAAGGAGAAAATATGCTGAAAGAAACTCAGAAGAAATGTGTTGAAAGAAACTCAGAAGGGTGTCATTGAGCCCTCAGAGTCCAGGATTAGGGCGTGCCCTCCTTATTCTGAAAAGCTCTGCTTGGGCCCTTTGGATTTTACTTTTATCTGATGGATTAATAATGCAACATTGTCTAGAACTAAATGGACTCTTTTTTTGTGGTGTGTTCAATCAGCTTTTGCATATAGAAAGTACTTGTATCAAAGAAAAGCTTTCATGTAACAATAATAGCAGAGGAGTACTAGGACAAGGTAGGAGTTTTTGCAAAACCTGGCAAAGTCCCCAGGTATACAGACCCTCCCCCCCTCCAAAAAAGAGACTCTCCCCAACCCAGTGTGGGCGGTATATGCTTTTTGGCTTTCATCTGACAGAAAATGTTGGGGGGGGGGGCAATAAGCATGGCCTCTGCCTCCTTGTATTAAAAGTGAGAAGCTCCTTGATCCACAAGAAGTAGATCTTTTGCATTTTAATGAAACTTGCTTTCCTACCACAGTGCATTAACACTGCATCTTTGAATTGTATTCTGCCCTGAAATGCCTGGTTATCAAGGTCTTCTGTTTCTTCTCTGTAGGCTCTTATGTTTTAGCTTCTAGCTTGGTGTCCTAAATACTGATAATGCTTTTTGTAACTGTAAGCATCTTCAGCGTTCAAAGGACTTCACGTGGCAGGGTAGTGTGGCCTTCTAAGTTAGGCCAGCTTTCTGTTGAAGATATATGGGGTGGGGGATGAAGCTGAAAGAGGGTGGTTTGCCAAAGGCCACCTAGTAAACTCATGGATGAGATAATATTTGCACCAGAGGCCTTTCTGGTTGCTTAGCCACCCTGCTACACATGGCTCTCCATCCCGGTGACAAATGCCCAATGACAATTTCTTATCTGGATATGGTTTCATGCAGCAAATTGTGTCTGGTTTGTAATTCATCATGTTGGAGAAATACAGACACCTACTTCATTTCAGGTATCCACATGGCAGATTTCTAGGGTTAACAACTCCAGCTTGAGAGGTTCTTGGAGATTTGGGGGGGTTGACTAGAGAGGATGGGATTTGGGGAGATAAGAGAGTGCAGCAGGGATAAAATTTCATAGGCTCCACCCTCCAAAGCTGCCATTTCCTGCAGGAGAACTGATCTCTGTGGTCTGGAGATCAACCCTGGCAAAGGAGCAGATTGTGCATGAGGTCCATGTGGAAGAAACTAATGTGACCTGTGTGTTTCAGGGGCGTGATCTAGGCCCAGGCAGTAAAAAGGAAAAGGCCAGCCTCTATGGGGAGATAAAGCATTGGATTACAGGAAGAAAAGCACATAGTCTGGCAGCAACCGCTATTCATATTTCAAAGCGAGTTCGAGCGAGGGAACCTTTACCTTTACCTATAGACACCACAGTGGACCACCTTTGTGCTTTGTTGCGGTGACCAGTTAACTGCTCTCATCAGTCCTGCAAAGATACTGAATCCCTAGAACAGGGGTCTCCAACCTTTCTCAGCCTGTGAGCACCTTTGGAACTCTGACAGAGTGGTGGGCACAACCACAAAATGCCACAAGAGGCAGACCCAGCCACAGAATGGCTGCCGGAACTTAATTTCAGTCATACAATGGTGTTCCATGTGCTGTGGTGGCAGCTGCTGCCAAAGCAACAATTTAAAAATCTGCACAGTCAATCAAATAGCCAGTGGCCAGTCAGAAGCCAGGCTGGGCAAAAGCCCCACCTGACCCCACCCACTTTTTTAAAAAACTTGGTGGCCACCAGAAAAGATATTGGTGGTTGCCAGAAAATATATTGGCGGATGGTGCCCACAGGCACCACCTTGGGGATCCCTGCCCTACAATCTGGTGGCAGGCTCTTTCCTGTCACAGTGTCACCGGCTTTCTTAACTTACCTGTGGAGTCATTCTCCCCTGAAAGTCAAGCATCTTTTTGTCAGTTTGATGCACTTGCACCTGCTGGATGACCTTGGGCAAGCCATAGTTCTGCCAGAGCTGTTCTTGAAAAAAGAGCAGTTTCTGTCAGAGCTCTCTCAGCCCCAGTTACCTCACAGGATGTCTCTTGTGGGGAGGGGAAGGGAAAGGAGATTGTAAGCCGCTCTGAGACTCCCTTGGGTAGTGAAGAGCGGGGTACAAATCCAATCTCTTCTCTTCTTCTTCAGTAAGCGTATTGCTCAGTTGAGATGGCAGATTTGTTTTGAAGAGGCTGAGCTTAATCAGGCAAAGCTTCTCCCCCACTTCCATGCTCGATTAAAATTTTAGTGATCAAAGTGTGCTGAGTTTGCTACTGCCCTACAAATCAATGCAAACGGTAAGCTCTAAAGGGTTCACTGGGCGTGTATTCTGAATTAAAGGCGATGGAGAACATGCTGCACGACTCGTCATGGTACAGTAGATAATAATTCTTGCTGGGAATCAGATTGTATGTTAATAAATCAGCCAGCCAGGAAAAAAAGGCCACTATAAAATTTCAAGTAGAAATACATATTCTTGAATCATTTTTCAGAAGTCCTAGTATCTTTGTGTTTTCTGGTAGAACAAAGATGATTTTGTTCTTTGCCATTCATGTGTCCCGGATCTTGGCTATCAACTTTGCCCAAATAAACAAATAAGTATTAATACAGGAAGGGGCCTGGTGGATCGGACCACATTTCTTTTTTTAAAAAAGAAACAATTTTATTTTTATAAAAGACTATCAAAAAACAAAAACATACATACATACATACTTACATACATATAAATTGTGGATTACATTTAGCACATTATTTTATCTGTTAAGTTTGTTGTTGTTCAGTCGCACAGTCGAGTCCGACTCTTCGCGACCCCATGGACCAGATTACGCCAGGCCCTCCTGTCTTCTGCTGTCCGCTGAAGTTTGCTCAATTTCATGTTTGTTGCATCGATGACGCTGTCTAACCATCTCATCCTTTGCCGTCCCCTTCTTCTTTGACCTTCAATCTTTCCCAGCATCAGGGTCTTCTCCATTGAAGAATGCTCCCTTCTCATTTGGTGGCCAAAGTATTTGAGCTTCAGCTTCAGGATCTGGCCTTCCAGGGAACAGTCAGGGTTGATTTCTTTTAGGATTGACTGATTTGATCTCCTGGCAGTCCAAGGGACTCTCAAGAGTCTTCTCCAGCACCATAGTTCAAAAGAATCTATTCTTCGGCGCTCAGCCTTCCTTATAGTCCAACTCTCGCAGCCATACATTACTACGGGGAATATCATTGCTTTGACCATGCGGACTTTTGTTGGCAAGGTGATGTCTCTGCTTTTTATCATGCTGTTTAGGTTTGCCATCGCTTTCCTCCCAAGGAGCAGGCGTCTTTTAATTTCATGGCTGCAGTCACCATCTGCAGTGATCTGAGATCCTAGGAACGTGAAGTCTGTCACTACTTCTACGACTTCCCCTTTTATTTGCCAAGGAGTGAAGGGGCCAGATGCCATGATCTTAGTTTTTTTGATGTTGAGCTTCAAGCCCACTTTTGCGCTCTCCTCTTTCACCCTGAGCAAGAGGCTCTTTAGGTCCTCTTCACTTTCTGCCATCAGAGTGGTGGTATCATCTGCATATCTGAGGTTATTGATCTTTTCCCCAGCAATCTTAACTCCAGCTTGTGATTCATCCAGGCCAGCATTTCGCATGATGTACTCTGCATATAAATTAAATAAGCAAGGTGACAATATACATCCTTGTCGTACTCCTTTTCCTATGCTAAACCAATCAGTTGTTCCATATCCGGTTCTAACTGTTGCTTCTTGACCCTTATACAGGTTTCTCAGGAGACAGGTGAGGTGGTCTGGTACTCCCATCTCTTTAAGAACCTGCCATAATTTATTGTGATCCACACAATCAAAGGCTTTAGCATAGTCAATGAAGCAGAAGTAGATGTTTTTCTGGTACTCTCTTGCTTTCTCCATAATCCAGCGAATGTTGGCAATTTGTTAAGTTACCTCATACAATATCTAATTATATATTTTGCTTCTTTATTTATTTCTAATCCATAGAGTGGCCAGTCCTGGGTTGGGAAATTCCTGGGGATTTGGGGAATTGAGCATGGGGAGGGCCGGGTTTGGGGAAGGGGGGCACCTCAACAAGGGGATACCGCCATTTTCTTCAGGGGTCTGGAATTACAACTGATCTCTAGACTACAGAGATCAGTTCCCCTGAAGAAAATGAATGCTTTGGAGGGTGGACTCTATGGCATTATACCCTGCTGAGGCATCTCCCTTCCCCAAACACCTCCCTCCCCAGGCTCCACCCCTGAATTTCCAGGGATTTTTCAACCCGGAGTTGGCAACCCTGGGCTAAGAGAGTATGATTGGCCAAAGGTCACCCAGCAAGCTTCATTGCAGAGTGGGGATTTGAACTTGGTTCTCTCAGATCCTCGTCTGGTATCTTAACTAATATACCCCACTGGCTCTTTGAATAAATGACCGTTCTCTTGACAATGTTGTGTGCACCTGTTTGGGAAGCCTTGCCAGATGACCTTTGCTTCTCTCCTCACTGCCTTTGTATGTCACACAACAAAGAGGGCTGTAAAAGAAAAGCATCCGTCAGTGCTTTGCCCGTCTTGCCCATCTCCTTTCAGTTCATCCCTTTTTATTGGAACGCACGTGCAGGACTCCACACAAAGCTTTGTTAACAAGACCCAGCTCAAAAGACACACTGCGGGGGGGGGGGGGTATGTTTTCTGAAAGCATGTCTTTGTGGTGGTGAAGGCTTACATCGTTCGGTGAAAATCAAGGGTCTTTTTCCAGATGGGTAACTGTTTGAGACGGTAGATCCAGGTGGTCAGCCGTGTTGGTCTGAAGCAGTAGAACAAATCTAGAGTCCAGTGGCACCTTTAAGACCAACAAAGGTTTATTTAAGGTATGAGCTTTCGCAAAAGCTCATACCTTAAATAAAAATTTGTTGGTCTTAAAGGTGCCACTGGACTCTAAATGTGTTTGAGACTGTATTACAGCAAAACTCAAAAGCAGTTTCATAGCATCTGGAAGATGTATTACAACACAAGCTTTCCACGTTATCAGATACGTAGCTCTTTTTCCTGAGCCAAGGTGTGGGGTGTGGATTTCAGTTAGAGTTGCCAACTCCAGTTTGGACAATTCCTGAAGATTTGGGGATAGACCCTGGGAAGGGTTAGGTTTGGGAACGGGAGGGGAGGTACCTCAGCAGGGTCTAATGCCATACAGTCCACTCTCCAAAGTAGCCATTTTCTCCAGGGGAACTGACCACTGTCATCTGGAAATCAGTTATACTTCTGGGAGCTCTCCAGGCCTACCTGGAGGTTGGCAACCCTAGTTTCAGTGTATCATCACCTTACAGCTAGGTAGACTGGAACTGTGGAGAGTGGGGTTTAAGTCCCTGCTTAGCTGTGACCTTAGGCCAATCAAAATTTTAAAAAACTTACCTCACAGGGTTGTTGTGAGCATAAAATGGAGAAGGGGAGAAGTATATACGGTGTCATAAGCACCTTGAAGACAAGGCAGAATTTAAGAAGTTCAAGGGGTAGAGGAAATAAAAGGAACAACAAATTAGCAGAGCGTTGTGGCTAAGAGCCTGAGTCCCCAGTTCAAAGGTCACCTCAGCTGTGAACCTCACTAGGCACCCTCAGGACAGGCCACGCTCGCCTCAGTTTTTGATAAGGGAATGCCATCTCTGGCCTACCTCACAGGGCTGTTAGAAGGACTGCTGTGCTTATGTGTGTGAATTCAAAGCATCATCAAGTAAGTTCAGAGAGCCAAGTCAGGACTTCCTTTTACGGTTCCCCCTTCTAGGCATCGGGCCATTTCCCTTGTCGTCTTGCTATCCTGGCGTCAGTATAAATTTAGCATTTTTTTAACAAAATCGTTCTGGAGGGAGTGCAACACGTTCATTGGTTTCCAGGCACTCGAGGCTTTTGAAGGGGTTAACTCGAATGCATCCTGCCACAAATGTCTGCCAAGTGAGAGCTGACGTCTCTCAGGAGTTGTGTGGTAACAGACCGGCCTTGTGCAAAAGGGTGGAGCGTAACACTGTGTGCCCTTGGAAGGCTGCAGGGTTGCCAAGTCATGAAAGCTGAAAGTTGACAGAATGAATCTTTTTTATTATTATTTTGCTGCTGTCACGCGAAGAGGAGGGGAGCAAGAACAGACGTTGCTGCGCTGATGGTTAACTGCTCCAGAGTCCCACTCATTCCCCTCCTTCTCACTTCCCTTGTACTGCCTCATTCCTAGCCTTGGACGTCTTTGGCTCTTTCTCCTTCCTCCGAAAGGGAGATGTTATCTCTGGTTCCCAAAGGAAGACAAGGGAACTTCCTCTCGGTCCCAGTCGTAACGGAGGCAGCGTCTTCACAATCAGGTAACTCCTCCTTACGTCTGCCAGGAAAGCCGTTCTGTCTCTGTCTGCTTCGATAATTGGGTATTGCTAAGGAATCTTATCTTGGCCAGAGGTTGGGAGGACTTGGCATCGAATTGCTGAAGTTGACGGGGCAGGCAAGGAGGATACCTCCTCCGTGTCAGCCTCTGAGCCAGCTGTTCTTCGTGATTGACAGGGCAGTAATTTCAGAAGCGGCGGAGCGGTTATGACAGGGCTGGGGAGGTAGGCAAGAAGGTGCATGCCGGCTGCGGGTTGCTCTTTCCAGGCGATTTTGAGAAGTGATGGCTAGCGAGAAGAACATTGTTCTGTTCCCCCGCTTCTTTTTTGTGAATCAACGAAAAGGGATTCCTGTTACCAAATTCCTACAGATAACTGACATAGCATAGCAGTTGAGAGACTGGGGCTATAATCTTAAGAACACTCTCCTGAGAGTAAGCCCTATTAAGTAAAATGGAATTTACATTTGAGCAGACTGGCTTAAGAGTGCTGTCTGAGCTTGAGTTGCCACTTCCCCCCTGGGCACTGGTGGGGGATGCGGGTAGAGTTGCTAGATCCAGGTTGGGCAACTCCTGGAGATTTGGGGATGGATTCTGGGGAGGACAGTGGGGTACAATTCCTTATAGTCCACTCTCCAAAGCCTCCATTTTCTCCAGGGAACTGATCTCTGTAGTCTGGAGATGAGCTGTAATTCTAGGGGATCCCCCAGGTCCTGCCTGGAGGCTGGCATCCCTGCTGTGAGCTGTTGTTTGCAGAGCCGCCAGTTTATATCTCACCAAGCACACCAATTCAGTATGAGGCCTTGGGCAAGGTGCTGTGTTTCAACTTCCTCAGAATGGGGGAAATAATATTGGCCTGTCTTACAGGGCTGTTGAATGTGGGAATAATGCACGTGTGAAACTCTTTGAACACTGATGTACTACATAAGTGTGGACTGGCATACAAAGCTGACTATTGACTGATCTCTCGGAATGGCAGGGAAGCTTAAATGGGATTAAACTCTGTAACATTCACCTGATCTCGCTGTGTTTAGAAGCAGGGAAACCTGGATGTTTTCACTCAGATTTTTATTTCACTGTGCAGAATTATACTGAAGACTTTAAAAAACATTTTCCAGTATACTGCTCTTGCTGTTATGATGTATTAATTGATCACAGTGCCCATGGTTTCCGTCTTATTTATTCTCCAAAACATCCCGGTGCAGTAGGTCATTACAATTCCTGTGGTTTTTTTGTTTTGTTTTTTGATGAAGAGACTGATCCTGCAATCCTGGACCGTTTACTTTGGAACTTTGAATAGGATTTATGTCCGAGTGAGTGGGGCCAGGGATCAGGATGTGTGAGAGAGTGACTTTTACAAGGTCATACAGCACATACATAACCTAGCAGGGCCTTGACTCCAGATTTCCCTGATCCAGGAGGCTTAGATTTTATGGACTCTGGCTGGGATTCAAAGCGTGCTGACTCAGGCTAGAGGCTTGCATGAGCCCAACTAGAATGCTGGCCTTCTCTTTTTTGAATAGCTGACACCCCCCCCCGCCCACATGAAGTATCCAAAACTAGTTTTGAAACTTCCCCCAGTTTCAGAAGCAGTTTGTAGTGTGGATTGAGGAGTTGATCTTTGACCAAAAGAGAAAGAGAGAGAAGACAAAATAAATAAATAAATCTAAAATCTCCTTTGACTCGGAGAACTGACTGGCTGGATCTTTGGCTTCATGGCCTATGTGTGTGAGAGGATGTTAAACTAACTAGCTTCTCAGGATAGCTGTGCTGGTCTGCAGTAGAACTATTAGACTTGAGTCCAGCATAGGTTTGCCAGCCCCCAGGTGGGGGCAGGGGATCCCCTGCTTTTGCGGGCTTGGGCCTGTCACCGGCCAGCTGGCTGTTGGGGGAAACCTCACCCCCCAAAAAGACATCCCTCTATTACCACCAATGGCCTGCCTTGTTGTTTGGGGAATTTAGCTATATGGCAGGATAGGCCAGAGGGGTACAGGAATCACACACCACTTGTATACTGAGGTCCGGCACAGTAGGAAAACTCCAGATCTGAAGAGTAAATTAAATAGTTTTTATTAAAATATTTCCCTAACTGCAAGCACACTAAACATCCAAAAGAGAAAGCAATACAGAACTAAGAAAACAGAGGTGGTTGATAGTGAATAGAGGGGTCAGTTACTGGGTAGTATTACCTGTCCAGATGTGTAGGAGTCCTTGAAGAGAATAGTGCCAACGGCCAGCGTTATGCGCTGTATGAGGGGGGCAGAGAGAGAGTGTGTATGGGGGTGCGTGGATGGATATAGATTTTGGAAAACAATGCTGATTAATGGGAGGTCTTGAGGGGCCTGCCCCAGGTGAGGACAAAAGATTACTTGGGCCAATCCTGGGTCCCAGGGGATAAGGCATCAGGAGGAGCCAGACCTGGATGTAACCAATGACATTCCAGAGTGGCAGAGTCAGGCTTAACAATGGCCTTGATTAAATCAGCCAGGTGTTGGGTGGCTAATTGAATGGGTTTTCTGACCATTAATGGTCCAGTCAGGGTAGTTTGAAAAAGTTCCCAAGTATAGACAAAAGGTTGGAGATGAGTCCCTGATTAGCGTCAGGAAGGATTGCCAAACATTTCAATGTATGATTGGTTTATCTTGGCATCCTGGGGGATGGCTTGGAGACAAAGAACACAAAAGGGCTAGGTGAAGTTCTGGAGGTAGAAAGGGCTATGTGCCAGGTGGCAACTGAATAGCCTTTAGAAATGCAGATACCTACCTGGTGGAACCCATTGCTTCATATGCATACCTCTCTTGGGGTGGGGGGAAGACTAGAAGTTTTTTCCCTCTGAGGGCTGCCTTTTATGCCACCTGAAAATGGAGACCCTTTTGCAAGGTTTTTGCTAGCTCTGTGGTTCAGAACCAAGAGTGCCTTCCTTGGTCTGGGTTTGTGGGTCTCTGGCTCAGGTTAGAAAGTGGGGTACCCCTGTTGTTGGGGCTACCCTACTGGGCTACACCTCAGTGACGTTACTGATGTAGTGACATCATTTCTGGAAGTGATGTCATTGTGTCAGTGACATTGGGGGCAACACTCTACTTTTTGGGCAAAACTCTATTGCAAGTAGATAAATAGGTACCACTTTGGTGGGGAAGGTAACAGCGTTCCCGGCCACATGACCACGGAAATGTCTTCGGACAGCGCTGGCTTTTCGGCTTTGAAACGGAGATGAGCACCGCAACCCTAGAGTCGGATTCGACTGGCTTTCGAGCAAGGGAACCTTTACCTTTACCTTTTACCTTTGCCCCAAAAGTAGAGTGTCACCCTGATAGTGCCGATGCAATGATATCACTTCCAGAAGTGATGTCATCATGTCAGTGACGTCCCTGCCCACCCCCGGAATGCCCCTCCAAATCCCCCCACTGGCAGCAGGTAAGGATCTGGCAACCCTAGTCCAGTAGTGCCTTAGAAACCAACAAAAGGTTTCAGGGATAAGCTTTCGAGAGTCAAATCTCCCTTTGTTAGACACAGTAGAATTGAAGTGATTCCCTTCTGTTCTAATCAAGCTGATTACAATATACCATGTACCTCTGTATCCTTTACAAGCATTCTGTGCAGCACTCCCCACCTGCTGACTAGGATAAAAGAGATCTCCGATGAAGGGAGCTTTGAGTCTCTAAAGCTTACACCCTGAAACTCTTCTTGGACTCTTAAGGTGCTACTGGACTCAAATCTAACTGTTAAAATAGCTAAAAGAACTTCAGCTTTAGAGGTGAAAATGGTCTTGTTGAAAGAACTCCACGGTTTGCTCCAAATACTATTTCCATGTCCAGGGAGATGTCATGTCCACTGTAAGTCAAAAGATATGTCACCTCCAGTGACAGACAGTCCGGTTCTGTGTGCAGCTGCTATTCTGTGTGATGACGAAGATTTTGATCCTGCAAGAGAGATGTAGAGTTCAAATGTTCATCTGATACTTCTGTGCATGGAAAAAATGTCTCTGGCAGTATGAGCTGCCCGCTGCAGTTGTACAGATGTATAGTTTTCCATGCAACTGTTTGGAACAGGAGGTTTACACCGGTGTTAGGTGTAGGGCTCATTTAAAAATAACTGACGGGTCATAGGAAAGAGGCGAGTGCACAAATGAGCATGTCATTGTTTGCAGCTGAATTCAAAAGCCTGGCTTCGTAATTGGCATGTCTAAAGGTTGTTAACGATATGCGCTCAGAGTAGGAATGGATATCAGTGCCAAGTTCATTTTGTTCCTGTGATAAGCAGCCTGGTGTCCTCTTGAAAATAGGAGAGCTGCAGTTAAAACAGAAGAGCTTTTTATGTGTAAATTTTACTTGGTACAAAAATCTAATTTCACTGTGGATTCATATTTCTGAATCTCTCTCTCTTTCCAGATACCACTTCATCTCTCCCTCCCTCCCTTTACCACTTTCCCCCCAATGGGGACTCCAGAGGGCTTACATCTTTCTCCTTTTCTACATTGTATCCTCATAATAACCCTTGAGATGGGTTAGGCTGGGAGAGAGTGACAGTCCCAAGGTCACCCAGCAAGCATCCATGGTAGAGCAGGAACTGAAATTGGACTCTCCCAGATTTTGGTCTGACTCTCTGACCACTATACTGCACTGCTGTAGCAAAGCAGAGGAATGTTACCCCTGTGCCAAGGAAGCGATAGTGTCCTTGTGACAACTGGAGAGTGAGGAAGAAACAAGGGGTCACTTTTTGTGACCAAGCAGTGGCATCCTGGCTGGAGCTCCATGCAAATGTTATTTCCTTGTGAACTGGACCTTGCACAAGGCAAGAGAAGAGGCCGTGGTACAGTCCTGGAAAGCTTATAGATCAAATCACCCAGCAAGCAAATTCAGTCAGTCAGCTGCTGAGCAGGCCAAGGCAACATGTTTTACTGGCAGGGTTCTGGTGGCCTGAACAGATGTCTCCCAAGGAGAAATTTGGCAGAGGTGGCTTTTCTCAACAGGGAAATGCAGTGATTCAGGAAGGGTTATTGTTGACTTTCTGCCTGGCAAATGCACAGGAGCTCCGCCAGACCAAAAGCAGTGCCAATGAAGCCTACTCATTCCAGTACGGTAGCTGTGTTCGTCTGTTGCAGTGAAACCCCCCAAAGACTTGTGATTTCTTAAAGACTTCTGGAAGCTTCTTGCCTTTAGATGATTTAGATAAATCAGAGTATATGCTCACTTGTTAGGTAAATGACATGCACATGCTAGAGTGCAATATTTAATATGGATATTTATAGGACAGTAAACTACTCTCAGAGTCCAGCAATATAATCACGACTGATTATGCTGAGTGCACAAAGAACCAGCATAGGCTTTTTGTGAGCCCACTTCATCAGGTGCATGATGTTCCTGATTATCAGACAGTGGGAAGGAGGCAGTTTGTGAGGGCTCTTGCCAGCAGGCCTCGCATGTGACTCTCTGACTGGCCACTCTTGGAAACAGGATGCTGGACTAGATGAACCATTGGTCTGATACAGCATGGTTGTTCATGTTCTTAGGATGACAGGCTTGTGACTTCACTTACTTGCAAGAAAGAAAATCGGTGTGAAACTGGAAGAGAGTTCTGGCTCCAGTGTCATTTCCCTGATGTAAATCATATTCCTCGATGCTACATAGCTTATGGCTGAAAGTATCCAGGTATCTGTACGGTCAATGGAAAAGTTTGGTGGGGAACATTCCTCACCTGGCTGGTTCATTGACTTTGAAGGGCCTTTTAGCCGACAGCTTTGACAAGCTGTGGCCACTTTGCAAGCTGGCTTTTCCTTCAGATTTGGACACATTCCTAATAAACCCTGCCACTGTTGATTATGCTGAGTCCATAAAGTGAAGGGCTGATACTGCAGGAACTCTTGCTCAGCATTTCAGGGCAAATAGAGCAGTGCACATTTGATCTTCCCACCAATTTCCCAAAAGGCTTCTGGGAACGTCTTTCCTTTAGATTATGGCCAATCAGAGTGCTCATCTGTTTGGTAAATGGATTGATTTGTTGTTGTTGTAAGGCATTAGTGTCCTGGCCAGAAGAACAGAATTCTAACTAAATGGACTGGGTTAGATCATATAACTCACTTCAGTGAAGTATAGAAGGCTTTTTTTTTTTGGTCCAAACAAGGCTCCTTCCACTGGGGCACAGCTCCTAACTTAGCAGAAGGGAGTCATAGGATCCACCCTGATGTAAGCTATGGGCCTGATCTGGGGAAGTGGGCAGGCTATCTGCTTGTTTTTCACTTTGCTAAGCTAAGCTATGTGCTGCATATATTTATTTGGGGGAGTAAGTCCATTGAAGTAAGTGACATTTACTTTGGAGGGAACATTTTAGGATTGTGCAATAATAAATCAAGTGTGTGCTTAATAATTCAATGTTGTGTAGAAGTATTTTAGGCTGAGCCCATAGATTTTCTTTTTTTCTTTTTCTTTTTGTATTTTCCATATGTGCATGTGTGCACCTGGAAGTCATGGTGAACTCTGGTGAGCTCTGGTGAGCCTGCCTGTGCAGGCAAGGCGGGATATAAATAAAAATAAATAAATAAATAAATCATGGGGGGTCTGGAGGATATTCAGAGAGGAGGCTGAGCAAAGCCTCCCTGCCTTCCGCATTCCAAGGAGGTCTCCCATCCAAGTACTTGCCAGAGTCAGCCCTGCTTAGCAGCCAAGATCTGATGGTATCGGGCTTGCCTGGTCTATCCAGGTCAGGGCTGAGCCCATTGGTTTTCTTGGTGCTTAAGCATCTAATGTGTAAGGCAACAGAACTGTCTAAATGAGAGCTCAGATTCAGCACAGTCACATGTGAGTTGTGGGGTCCCCTCAGTTCTTGAATATGCAGTGCCTGATTAGGATCAGGGCTGTAGTGTACCATCAGGACCTGGGACCCCCAGAATTACAACTCATTTCCAGAATACAGGGTTCAGTTCCGCTGGAGAAAACAAATGCTGTGGAGGATGGACTATATGACATTGTACCTCACAGAGGTCCCTGTCCTCTCCAGTTCTATCCCCAAATCTCCAGGAGTTTCTCAACCTGGATCTGGCAACTCTACCCCCTCATCCCCCATTGGAGGCCAGGGGGGACCCGGCAACCCCAGTAGGGGGGACACTGTTGACAATGGCATGATGTTACCTCCAGAGGGACTCCCCCGGAAGTGATGTCACATCACTCTAGGAATCACCAGGAACTCAGTGATAAAACCATAGAGTTTCTGGAAATTCCTGTAGAGGACATGTTTAACTTCTAGCTTTTCCATGAAAGTGATATCACATGATTGTCCTGATGGTGATTTTTATTTTTCTTCTGCTGCTGCTCTGTAGGTTGCAAGGGGGGAACCCAAACCATGGCCCTAATCCTACTGGGCCACTGCTAAGGTCTCTAACCTCAAGGTGGGACGTGGAGTTCTCCCAGAATTACAGGGCAGCCGTAGAGGGAGGACTCAGTGGCATCACATCCCTGCTGAGCTCCTTTCCCTCCCAAAACTCTGCCCTCCCCCAGGCTCTGCCTCCAAAACTCCAGGGATCTCCCAACCTGGAATTGGGCAACCCAAGCACATACAAGAATTGAAGTGAGCCAGCAACTCATTTGTTCACGTGCACATGTTTGCTGTACACGTTGCACGTATTGTGTTCAGTGTAAGCTAAGGCCTTTTGTGAACAGTGGTATGCACATAACTGTGCAGTCCCTAAGCAGGGTTACACCGTTCCAAGCCCAATGAGAAATGTGTAACTCTGCTTAGAAATGCACTAGAAGTCCTTCTGACATGGCTGGGCAACTTCTTTTTTGCATTGGAGGAGATTGTTTGCATGGGATTTTCTGGTATCTGAACATATGAACATGTGCCTGTGTTCACAGTGAACATATTATGCGATAACACACTGGCCAAGTCTTACTCTGGCCTTCCAGAACATGTAGAATATACATGTTGGGTTCAACACTTGAAATATATATATATATATATATATAAAATGGGTACTGCATTCGGCCCGGCAGCAAAGGCCTTGGTTCTAGGAGCAGAGGTCAAAGTAGGGTTGTCAGCCTCCAGGTGGGACCCAGGGATCCCCTGGAATTACAGCTCACCTCCAGACTCAGAGACCAGTTCTCCTGGAGAAAACTAATGCTTTGGAGAGTGGTCTCTATGGCATTGTACCCCACTGAGGTCCTTTTCCTCCTCAAATCTCCAGGAGTTTTCCAACCTGGATCTGGCAACCCTACCCCGCCATCCCCTGGCAGTGGCCAGGGGGGGCCTGGCAACCCTGGGTCAGGGTGGGATAAGAGTGGTATCTTGCAGATTTTATTAGGTCTAGTGGGGGAGCCTGGTGGGTTTGGACAAGGTCAGCGACTTATCAATAGTACAGCTTCAAAAAAGAGTCAGGGGGGAAGAAACTGGTTTGGGTGATTCCACACTATACCTTAAATCCTGGTTCAACCCTGTCCCCCAACTAACATTCTATGCTACACTTGAGTTCACCCCTGTAATTACCTTGGGGTACTTTTTGTTTCCATATTACATTGAGGTCACCCTGGTTTTGCCCCACACTTGTCCCGGAATAAAAGGATGCTGCTATAATGAGGGATAAATGCAAGGTATTGGGTTGCAAGTTGAACTCTGATAAAACCAGGGATGAGATCCCAGTGCGGAAAGGACCAACCTGTCTTCCAGCAAATACCCTAAAAGTAATGAAACTGCCTGGGCCACTCTCCCCCACCCATTGCCAGGGAACTCCATACCCAAGCCAAGAGTGTGGAGCAGCTCTTAGTCAGCACAGGAACGGTAGTTTTTGAAATGCATTTATCAAGACAGTGGCAAAATGTCTGCTTGAATACCTTTCTTCCATTTGTTTGGAAGCGAACAGTTCTCTGAAATACCAGCCCACTGCAACTATAAATGATTCTATGACATGTGCAATCGGTTTCCATAAAAAGGAAGAAAGCACTTCATTGCAACAAGCTGCTGAATTAAATTTCAGTTATATACGTGCTCGAGTGCAACATTTAATATGAATATTTATAGGACAGTAAAACACTGGCCAAATCCAGCGATATGATCAGAAATAGACTCAAAACAAAGTGAATTATATCAGTTATACTCTCCAGCATGGAAGCTGAATTGCACACACTCCCAATCCTAGAAGTTCAGTAGTCATTGGTGCAGTTTACAATAAAATATGTGCTTAAGTTGCTCAGTGTGTACATTACGAAATTGAAGAAATGCATCCTGGTTGTATAGATTCACACTGTGCATTTCTAATTGGAAAAGGAATGCATTGAATAAGTAGCAACATTTATGGCATGTCTGTACTACATCTATGATCAACAACTCAGGGCAGGCATAATACCCTGCAATGTGTTGTATTTTACTTCTTGCTAGCCTTACTTATCTGTCTGTCTTTTCTTTCCCCAGCCCACTGAAGAGGCAAGTCAGTTTGGTATAGTGGTTAATAGTGGCAGACTCTAATCTGGAGAACCCAGTATGATTCCCCAGTCCTCCATATGAAGCCAGCTGGGTGACCTTGAGCCATTCACAGTTCTTTCAGAGCTCTCGCAGCCCCTAAAAACAAGTCTAGTTCGTCACTAGCATAATGCTAAGAGCTAAAACTTGCAACTTCCAGACAGTCTTAGGGTCTCCTGGCTATTTGACACACAATGCCATATGATTTTAATTCTTTCCCCAGATTGGTGTAATGGTTAGGGCTACGGTCCAGGGAGACTGGAATTCAAATCCCCACTTTGCCATAAAGTTCATTGACTTCAGGCTGGTTGATCTCTCTCAGCCTACCCTGCAGAGTTTTATTTGTTTATTGTACTTTACTTCATTGCATTACATCATTGTTTATTTACTGAATAACTTGTATTTCTCCACAATGGGGACCCAAAGCAGCTTACATCGTTGTCTCCTCCATTTTAGCCTCACAACAACCCTGTGAGGTAGGATAGGATGAGAAGTTGTGACTGGTCCATGGTCACCCAGCGAGCTTCCATGGCACAAGTGGAGACTGAAACCTGAGTCTCCCAGATTGTAGTCCGAGAATCTAAACACTACACCACACTGGCTCTCAACACCCTGGTGGTTGTGGAAAATACAATTGTGGTGGAAGGAGGAGAGAACCATGTGTGCCACCCTGAGCTCCTTGGAGGGGCAGGGCAGAGATCATTCATTTATCTGTTTATTTATTTCAAAGATAATTTCCAGCCTTTCTCAAAGTTCAAGGTGGCTAACAAAATACAATAAAATCACAAAATAGAAAACACAACAAAAACAATTAAATATCACCCACCAAACAAAACATTCATTTCAATTAAGTTACAGCAACACTTTCATTCCAGTTAAAATCATGGTGGATCCTCAGCCATACAACAAGACAGCTTGAACAACTCCCCCCCAAAAAAACCAGCTTTGAAAAGACTGGCCTTCTACACCTTCCTAAAATTGGTCAGCATGGGGGCCTCTCAGCCTCCTCCAGAAAGTTATTTCAAAGATTTGGTCCCCTAAGATTTGGTTACCCACTCAGGGGCGGTGGGGAGTTCATGTATTCCCCCAGAAGAGTGTTGCGCTTGGTAGATCTAAATCTACTGGTGGTCCCTGGCCCTAGGGATGTCCGGCTGTCCTCGACCAGAGCCAGGGTTTTTACCACCCTGGCTCCAACCTGGTGGAATGCTCTGCTGAATAACATCTGTGCCCTGCGGGACCCGGTACAGTTCCACAGGGCCTGTAAGGCAGAGAGATTCCACCAGGCATTTGGCTGAGGACAAGTGACGGTTGCATCCTTCTGGACCTCCGCCCCACTCCCATGAGGCAGTGGCACTGTTGAAAATTTTAACACCGTCTTTTTAAGGTCATTTATTGTATTTTGTGTTGGTTTCAAATTTATTCCTGTACTATGTATTATTATGTTGTTAACAGCCCTGAGCCCTGCTTTGGTGGAGGAGGGCAGTTAAATCAAATATAAATAAATAAATAAATAAATAAATAAAATAATTAAAATAATTAAAATTGCAAAAGGCAACACCCACCTTCACAGGCTTCCTGGCCAACTTTTGGGTTGGGATGTAAAAGTTGGAAAACTCTACTCCAACAGAAAAAAACCTAGCTCCCATGGAAGAGGAGTGAACAACATGACCATGGAGAACCGAACATAGATTTGTTCTTGGAAAACTAAATTAAAGTGAAGTAAATTCAGATTTTACTCTGCAAAGCATTTTTTTATTTGATGTTATTTCCAGACAACATGAGGGATGTACACACCTTGGGTAGGACCAGTTTTAGAACTGGGGAAGGAGGGATTCCCCCCCCCCCAACCTCTGTCTTACCCTCAGGCATAGTGAACATAAGAGAAGCCAATGTTGAATCAGGCCAATGGCCCATCTAGTCCAATACTCTGTCACACAGCGGCCAAAATATACCAGGTGCCATCAGGAGGTCCAGCAGTGGGGCCAGGGCACCAGAAGCCCTCCCACTGCTGCCCCCTCCAGCACCAAGAATAGAGTGCATCACCTGCCCCAGACTGAGAGTTCTCATTCTATACCCTGTGGCTAATAGCCACTGATGGACTTCTGCTCCATATGTTTATCTAATTCCCTATTGAAATTGTCCATGCTTGCAGCTGCCACGCACCTCCTGTGGCAGTGAATTCCATATGTTAATCACTCTTTGGGTGAAGAAGTATTTCCTTTTATCCGTTCTAACCCGACTGCTCAGCAATTTCATGGAGTGCCCACGAGTTCTTGTATTGTGAGAAAGGGAGAAAAGTACTTCTTTCTCAACCTGCTCAATCCCAATCGTTTGATCGTTATAGTGGATGTCTGCATACAGTTATACCACTTTGTTAGTAAAGGGAATGGTTGTTCAAATGCATAATTGTTGTTCTGCCTCTTTTTAGAAGTGGAAGCAAAGCAGGCATCTGATGAATCACATATGTAGTATAACACAGTAGTACGTAGATGGTGCTTTGCAAAGGATGGTCCCTGATGCCAAGGAGATGATAATCTCAGTTTAAATTGGAGAGGACATCAAGAGAGTGAGGAGAGGGGTGGATGAATGATAAATGAATTCAAGAAAATATAACTATGCATACTCCATTTCAGTGTGGTGTAAGGATTGGCATGTCATGTTTCTGTAAGGTTGGAAAATACCTGGAGACTTTGGGGTGGATCCAGGAGAGGGTGGGGTTTGGGGTGGGGAGGGGAAGGGAAGGGAAGGGCCTCAGCATTGTACAATGCCATAGAATCCACCCTTCAAAGCAGCCATTTTCCCCAGGGCAGGAGATCTCCAGGCCCCACCTGGAGGCTGGCAATTCTGTGTTTTTGGCTTGGGCCTGGATGTATTCATAAGACCTCATTTGAAATTTTAGGGGCATAAGCAGGCCCACACACTGGATGGTTTCTTCTGTCTGTGCCTGCTGTCAGCAGCTATTGCACATCTGCTGGTAATGGGAGGCACTATCAGCTCAGCTGTGTTTTAAGTTTATTCTATGGGTGACAGGGAGTAATAGTTGGTGTAAGTTTTATCTTTGATCGTTTATATGCTGCTGCATATAAGACTGAAACACGTGGCCCTCTGGGTAATGAAGATGTCAGCTAGAGACTTCAGTACTAAAGTGATTTGTGTTCTGAAAGTGTTTTAGTTCATGTTTGGTGTGTTCTTAAGAAATAAAAGTCCACATTTTCTACACATCCTTTTCCCTATTGGAGTGTAACATGTGGGGCTGGGGATCAGGGAGGACTCTTGGAATTGGCCCCCATTTCCTGCCACTGCATCTCAGGCTGGTGGGGTAAATACAAGCACAGGTATATGTTCTGCTTGCCCAAAGTCACCTTTGGATCCAAACCGTAGCACACAGCCTTCAAGCCCAGTTTCCACCCTCCCCCAAGTTGTTTTCTGTGGTGAAGGGAACTATAACTAGCTCTTCACTGCTGAAATGATTGTGAGGGGAACAATGGCCTTGGGACCCTACAAACCAAATTACCCACTGCAGAAGGTCCTTTTGGAACGTAGGGTTGCCAGCCTCCTGAGGTTTCCCCAGCAGTGATGTCAGTCCTCTCCAGGAACTGCCAAAAACTCTTTGGTTTTACCATGCAGTTTTGACCAATTCCTCCATGTCCCCCCTCCCCTATTCAGCCCACTGATTTGAAAGCCTGGCGACTCTGTTTGGAAGAAAGAGGACCCCCCCCCAATAAATTATTTGCATGGTATTTTTGTTTGTGAGTAAACAGTATACCAGCATTGGACTGGGTATCCTGAAGCCCTGTTTCAGTATGTGTCTCCTTCAATTTTAAACCTTCCCATTGCAGCAGCTGAGCTGCTCTGATCCTAGTGACTTTTTACAGTCTCCAGTTATCCAGCTCTGTTCCCAAAAATGTGGTCCCCATTTTAAAATGCAGAAACTGCCCCACAGATTACAAAAACCTTATTTCTCAGCTCAGAGATTAGGCTGTTTGTTGGAAACCGGCAACCGCATAATGAAATAAGACTGTAACAAACCAGTTTCTCTGCCACCTGTGTTTTGACTTAATTCGATAACCTTCCTTGTGGCATTTTGTTTGTTTTGTCCCCTGTTTTCAGATGACACAGGTTGCCCCAGCAGCCAGTCGGTATCTCCAGTGAAGACTCCTCCTGATACTGGACACAGTCCAGTCAGTTTTTGTACTGGCAGCGATGGAGACCACACAAGAAAGAAATTTAATTCGGGAACAATGGGGGACGGAATGCAACAGTCGGCTCGGTATAAGAAGGAAACAAAGACAAGCCTCGTAAAGCCGGGTAAGGGCTCTTCAGAATTTGCATTTTGTGTTGATGTCATTGTTCAGTGAGAATGTAGAAGGTGTGCTCGTTTGTTTTCTTTAATCATGCAAGTATAGTAAGGGCCCAAGGTATAAATAATAAAATTGCACAGACTATAATGGTGTTCCTTTTTTTAAAAAAGCACACATGTTGAATACTAAAAAGGTGACATTATGATCACTTGAAGCCAGTTGCGTTTTGTATAAAATCAGAAAACAGTTTAATGCTTGGAATGAACTACAAATTTATTTGAAGCCTCTGAGAAACTGCATTTTATTGTTTTGTTGGTGTTCAAGCATGACTCATCCTTTGGGGATGATTTGCTGCTGGAATAAAAGGTTCCTTTCTCTGCAGATTGAAATGCATGGCGGTTACTAATAAATACACACACATGCGCGCGCACACACACATATATATATATGCTTTCTCCATAATTTTATTTGTTGGTGTGTACTGGCTTCTCTTGTTCTTGTTAATGGTTAAAGCAAGAATGTAATTTGAATGAAGACTTAATAAGGGGAAGAAACAGCTTTAGTTCTTTATTGGTGCTGATGGAAGAGGGGAGAGGCCTTTTAAATGCAATTTTGGCTAAGAAACATGTCACGTCTTACTTTTGATCATCAACTAAAAAAGGAGTCACTTAATCAGTTTCCCCCAAGTAGAGGAGGTACATAGACACCTATTCTTGTGAATAGCTGTGCTGCTTGGCTTTAACAAGCTCAATTTTTTTATGTAGGAAGCTGTATTTAAGATATGCTGGAAATATTCGTGGGTCTAGATGGCAGATAGCTCTCCAACACAGTGGTTTAGTCATACAGCACGTGATTTGAATGCATAAGGTCCCAGGGCCAATTCCTAGCCACTCCAGTCAAAGGATCTCAGGTAGCAGGTGTTGGGGAAGAACTCTGCCCATTTTAGATTCTGGAAAGCTGCTACCAGTTAGAGAAGACAATATTGAGTTAAGTGGACTGGTGTTCTAACTCAGGAAAAGGAAGTTTTATGTTACCATAAAAAGCCTGTGATATGAAAGCAGTGGTCATAATACCAATGGGCAGAGCATATTTTTAAGTGTTCAGTATGTGTCATTTGAATATTTTTACAATAGCCCAGTAATAATGGGCAGGTGTTATCACCCCTTTCCCCAATCTGCAGTTAAGAAACTAGGAGATAGCTGATCTAAGTCCATCTATTAAGTTTCTTTTTTTGGTATTTTTGCATTTTGTGTGTGTGCGTGTGCGTTCCTGTGACAGGAAGTCATGGCAACCTCTGACGACTCCTACTGGGGCATGGAGGACATTCAGAGAAGTGGCTTGAAAGCCTGCTTCTGCATCCCAACTCTGGTATATTTTGGATGTCTCCTATCCAAATACTCGTCAGGGTCAGCCCTGCTTAGCTTCCAAGATCTGACAGGATTGGGCTTGCCTGGGCTATCCAGGTCAGGGCTACTACGTTTCTTTTTCAGCTTTGATTTGAACTGGACCACGCCTCATAATTTCTGTTGTACTACACCTGAAGAACTTGTACAAATCCACCTTTAGTATGAAGACAGTGTCATAGCTCTCTACCCAACACCAGTCAGTGGCGATTGTAAAGCATAATATGGAGCTTTCCCATACATTGGTCAAAATGGATATGGTAGTTCTTTGTTACTTCCTGTTCTTACTGTTTTGTTGAAATATTAGTTCTTGGTCTGATTTCAAGGTGCTGCTGGCCACAGGTATTGTGATGACCAACAGGCATATTGTTATGCATTTGCAGTGAACGGTTCTATGCTGTGGACTGTTCTAAAGTGGCATGTCTTGGTGGAAACCACAGGCTAAACAGAAAAATGATGGCGTTTGTTAATGTCTGTAGTTATCTCCTCCCTGGGCCTTAATTATCAGGAAATGACTCTGTTGGAAAAGATGATCTTCCCGCTTAGCTGAAGGGAGGTGGCAGGTGTCTGCCTCTGCAAAAAGAAAGTACAAAGGCCCATTCTGCATCTAGCATTCACTCCACTGTTTTACCAAATGCACATTGGAACAGAAATTCCCCTCTACATTGCATGCCACTTTCAATTTCTTTGATTGTCGGATTTAACAAAAGCCTCCACACTGCATGCTGGTTTCACTTCCTTTGATCTCTCGGTTTTATGGTACTGTCTTCATAGATTTATGGCTGTTTTATGGCCGTTCTTGTTGACTCTGCAGTCAGTACGGGCATTGGCCCGGGGTATTTGATTGTGGTTTCCAGTTGCATCGTTTTCTGTTCCAGTGTGGGTTTGGTAAAACAACGGAGTGAATGCTAGATGCAGAATGGGCCAAAGAGAGAAGCAGACAGAACTGGGAGTTGGCTAAAAAACCTTGGAGTACAAGATCTCTTTGTCTCTGGAGTTCTGATTAGTGCTGGTAGAGCTGCGTTCCTGTAAGATAGTTTTAGAAGGTAGCTGCGCTGGTCTGCTGTAGAACATCTAGATTCGAATCCAGTAGCAACTAAGATTTTCAGGTATGAGCTTTCAAGACCTCCCTTGTGTCTGATGAATGAAGCTTTGACTCTTGGAAGCTCATACCTGAAAATCTTGTTGGTCTCTAAGGTGCTACTGAACTCGAATTGAGCCATTCCCTGTAAGTCCATCCTCTTTGCCCCAGCTGTGCTGTTACCTGTGCATTCAGAAATAAAGCAAGCACTGCAAAAGTACCGTAAATCTCCAGTGCTGTCCTCCCAAGGGAGCCAACCCAGGTAAGTGCCATCTCTGAACCTTGCTACGTATGGAAGTGGGGCATGAATAACAATATGTAAAGTGCATCCTGGCTATGTGTACAAAGCTAATTTTACAGTATTTCCTGTCATCTTTATTACAACTAACTTTGTGTCTGTGGTAGTCAGTAAACCAAGGGGAACCCTCCACTAGGGAGGATTAACTTGGGGAAATCTTATAAATGGCTATTGTAGTCCAATAGATAATATGTTTTGTTTATTTTGTTTGAGTGTCGATGTTCTCCCTTACTGTTTAACAATAGCTACTCAATGTGGCTTACAATATAAAACCCATACAAAAGAACTCACATACACAGAGGATAGAATTAACTAAAAAAGGCCTTCTAGATTTTTTAAAAGTTTTCAGCTGGCACAGAGAGGCTTCTAGAGGAATTGCAGGGGGGAGCAAGTTCCAAAGATCTGATGATTTTTGCATCTCGATGTCAGAGATCAGTACTTAGGCATGACTTGGGGTGCTTCAGAATAATTGTCCCGCCGTTCCTCTGTCTAAGGAGTCCAGTACAATATGCATTGTATTCACAACTCCAGTGTATTGGCCCAGTAACCTTCTGATGTCGGTTAGGCTAAGTCTTCATCCCTTAGTGACCACTCTGAGATCATCCCATGAGCTTCACGGCTGCGTGGAGACTGGAACCTGGTTTCCACAGTTCTAGCCCAGAGCCCGAACCACTCCACTACAGTGGTCCATGACTGCTGAACCACACCTTCTGCCCATGCCAGTGAATGGCAACTTCCAGCCATTGGAGACATGGTCCTGCCTGGGCTGATACAGGACAGCCACTGGGCAGAGAAGGCATGAATGCCAGGCCAGGAAAGCATTTCAAGGGTAAATGGGGTACATGACTTTAGTACTCTTCAGATCCATTTTCCTGCTGCTTGGCTCTTGTAAGGTGTAGCAGGAAAGAGCCCTGAAGGAGTTGGGGAGGGGTGGGTGACAGTAGTTCTGGAGCAGGTGGTAACATGTCTGCAGCTGGAATGGTGTGCCTTTCTCTTGATCCTGGCCCTTCCCGCTGTCACAAATGATACAACAGAGAGACGGCGAAACAGTAGAGGAGACTTGGAACTGGAGACACTCCCACTTATTGGGATGGTGTCTTTTGTCCCGATGCTCATGCATTACGGACAACTAGCCCTTTCCAGTTGGCACGGGAGTGAATGGAAGCAAGATCAGGAGCCTGCTTTCCTTTGCCAAGTAAAAACTTGTTTTTTTTCTGGGTTACTAATCTTGGGATCCACTTTAATTGCTGGTAGGGTGATCCTTGGCTTAATAGTGCATCAGATCCAGCACAGCATTTGCACTTGCCCTAAGGCACAAGTGGAAACATAAGAACAAGATGGTGGCATCCGCTTGCACCATGTCTCACTTATTGTATTCCCATTTCTGTTTCCAATTGTGGAAGGTCTTATGCAGCCACTTTCTGGGCCTCATCTTATATAGGGAGGGAAGCACCATGTGTCGCAAGCAGGACTGGGCTTAGTTTTTGTTCTTTGCTTGTGTGTTGCTGGATCCAAGTCATTGTCTGGTGCAAGTTCAACAAGTACCAAGCCCATCCTTCTTTATAATTTTATTGTCCACTAAAATTCTGGCATCAATGTGTTTTATGGAGACATGTTTGGGTGATGCAGCTAAAGATGGTCTGATAAATCTCTGCATAACATGATGTGATAGAGGTCGGGGCAGGGTGGGGCAGAAGTCTTGACCATTATGGTGATGGAAAGCAGTCCAGGCATCTTCACAGCTAGGAAGAAGAGGGGAAGATGCTCTTTGCTGGATACAGAGCATCCTTTCCAGCTGGGAGGGATAGCACACCAGGTAACTCCTCTTGTTTGGAGGGTGCAGGTTTGGTGGGCTGGAGCCCCAGCGCTTGGCACCCAGATTGGCTGAAGACCCCGGAGCATATACAGGGTGGGGTTTGAAAAAGGGGCTGTCTCTTTGTTTGAGACTTCTTGGATTGAGCTCTTGGAGGGAATTTCTTGCTGGGAACTCCTTAGAGTGGGTGTTTTGCTATGAAGGACAACAGAGGAATGAAGCTAAAGAGAGTTGCAGATGCACCAGGGCACAGCATCCTGCAACTACCCAATTCAGATGCAACCTGGATTGTAAAGACTTTAGCTAGCACCTGTCCTATTGTTTATTTTCCCTAGAGTGCCTAGATGCTGTCATTTGCAGTACCGAGTTTGTGCCTTGTAAAATTTTGTTTAACTTGAATGAGTCTTCACAAGTCCTTACCCACCTGCTAGTTTGTTGGCATGCTACTGAATGATACCCCTACAGTGTTGACTTTCGGCAACCATGAGAGAGATAGGGGGGCTGGGTTTTCTGAGAAGTGATGGTGGTAGTCAAGGGGGTGCAAACTGTAGCTAGTCTTGCCCCCAACATGACAGGGACCACAAGTCGTGACAAGAGCGAAAGATTCCAGTTGGCTCCTGAATGTTTTGGCTCCCGAATGCTAGCAAGCTCTTCTCAACCCGCTTGATCTTTGTGTACCTTTATGACTTGGCAGGGAGAAGTAGTGATCTGCAGGAAGTTCTGCAGCACAATAGATTTCACATATATTTTACATCATAAAATTCTGTTTTCAAGGGAAGCACACTTTAAAGAGGGTTTTTAAAAAATATATAAAACATTGTTTGTAATGTCCTGGGTGTGCTGCTGTTTGTTCTCCATTTGTTGCAAAGATCAGCAAACCGGGGAGAGAAATAATGTGTTTGGTGTTCAGGCACAGGATACAGAATGTACAAAAACTGAATAGTGGCTTTGTCGTGGGAGTGGTTTTTAGAGAATAGCTTTGCATTGGCCCATTGTGCTGAAATGCACTTTTGAAATATCGCTTAGTCTGCTTTTGGCAGTTTGCTGTAAAGTTGACACTCAAGAGTAATGTTGAGTAAGGTGCATTTGGC